>CM062817.1:1721134633-1722334633 GCA_031772625.1 Pinus tabuliformis | reverse complement strand
ATTTATGGTCCTTCTATCGCTTTGACCTCCATTACAAGAGTTTGAAAAGTTTCATTTTCTTGTATAAACGTCTGTTTTTCGGCATAGATCACATTGCCTGTCCTGTTTTTGGTGAAGTCGTTGCATCATTAGTTTGAAATAGATTCTCTTTTCGTGTTTTTCATTTGCTTGAGAATTGATTGTCTCGAAATGTTTCATTAGAGCGTTTTATGACAAATTCATCTTGTCATTTCATGGAAAGTATAAAATTCTAGTTTGTTGCATCAATATGTTATGGTAGTTAGCATCATTGAAGACTAGGATTGCATTTGAATATGAAAAGAAATAGAATTCTCTTTTCTTCTCAAAGGATTGTTGGAGTGTACTTGTTAGGAAATTAGGAATTGGAATGTATTTTTCATTAGTTTATTTTCTCAAAAAGTGAAGTATTGAAAAATCATTTTTCTTTCAGTTGCTTGGTTTTTTGCATTTGATTGTCTTTTCTACCCTCTCTAGTGTAGAAAATTCATCGAATTGAAGGGGTCTTGTCTCATTTAGCTGCATTTAGGGATTTTTTAGTCACATCGCTAAGGCCTGAAAACCGAGACATAATTCAAGATAAAATTTAAAAAGTACTCAATTAACCTAAGGCGCATTTGAAACCTAACGATCACATCTAGAAGGCCAGAGACGTGTTTTAGCGTCTTTAAACCTAGCAATTGTCATTAGCTTCAACACTAGACAGTGCTAGTACAGACATGTGCTCCATGTACCAGCAAGTATATAACGAGAAACCCCTCTAGGCTGTAATCCTTTATCCATAGGAATCCAAGTCTGCTGTCTTGCAAACGTGATACACCGAACACAACATTCGGGGAGATTGCATGTCCGTACTTCTCAGTTTGCTAAGAGGTATTCTGCAGTTCACAGTTTCCCAGTAATCCTTTTTACTTAGATCATCTGGAGTAGTCATTCGATCTTTTTCACTCATCAAACTTAAAATATCATTCGAGCACTTGTCCTTTCAATCTCATTTCCAATCGAAAGTGATAGAGTCATCTTTGCTTCTTTCTCGACTCTTAAAACATGAAATAGCACCAGTTTATTTATGCGTCTTAAAAAATTGTTGTCCATGATCTTATAACATCCTGTTAGTCTTTTCTAGACCAAATCACAAAGATTTTAACCTGATTATCAAAAAGACTTTAACCTATATCTGGCTGCAGCAGATACGACCATTGCAATGGTTTTAGTTCAAGAAGACAATGGAATTGAGTATCCTATATATTATCTGAGTAGAAACTTAAATGATACGGAAAGAAAATACTCCTACGTTGAAAAGCTAGCTATCACAGATATTCAAGCAATACAGAGATTTCAACACTATGTCCTCTTTCGAAAAACTACCATTTTGTCATATTCCAACCCCATGACTTATATATTGTCGCGACAGTTGCTGGGGGGAAAATATTCAAAATTGATAGCAATTTTACAAGAGTTTGAACTAGAATTCATAAAATCCAAATCGAAGAAACCCCTGGTTTTCGCGGAGTTACTATGCGATCTCCCATCATCGTCCAACGATGCATCATCAGAAGAAGCGATCGTGGACGAATATTTGTTTCTGATATCTTCAAGTAATCCATGGTATGGAGACATAATAATCTATCTCCAAACCCAAACATATAGGTCTAATACCTCCCACTCGGAACAACGACGCATTCAATACCAAGCAAAAGACTACATGATCGTTAGTGATACGCTTTACCATCGTGGTGCCGATACAGTTCTACGGAGGTTCCTCACCTACGAGGAGGCTGAAAAAGTCTTGAATGATTGCCATTCAGGCGCGTGTGGGGGCATCATCTGGTTACGCTATGGCGCAAAAGATTTTACAAGCAGGATACATCTAGCCAACAATGTTCAAAGATTGCATAACTGCAGTTAGAAGTTGCCATGTTTGTCAAATCTTTGAATGCAAAACCAGAATACCACCCGCACCTCTGCAACCAGTAGTTGTTGTTGGGCCATTCGCCAAATGGGGCATAGATTTCATGACATGTAACCCCACCTTGGCCAGGGGGAAAGGGTATATCATAGTCGCAGTAGACTATTTTCCCAAATGGGTCGAGGCGATGCCTACATTAAACAATAGCGGCGAAATGGCTACCCTCTTATTTTTCAATCATGTAGTCTGTAGATTCGACGTTCTACAGGCCATAGTTACAGATCATGGATCGCATTTTCATAATCACATGATGATTGAGTTGGCTGCCAAATTATGATTGTCCCACGACAACTCTACTCCATATTATCCGCAAGCTAATGGACAAGTTGAGGCAATCAACAAGGTCCTGAAGCGCATGCTACAAAGGATGATCGGAGTCCATAAACGGAGTTGGCACATAATCCTGTACTTGGCCTTGTGGGCATACCGGACGTCAATGAGGAATGCAACCCGGTTTACACCCTTTAAATTGGTGTATGGCCTAGAAGCAATCTTAATAGTTTAGTGTGAAATCTCGTCCCTCAAGCTCGCAGTCAACCTTCTCCTCGGAACTTCAGAAGAGGAGGCTTGTTTCTTGGAACTAATCTGATTGGATGAAACCCGTCGTGATGCCACTTTGGCTAACGAAGCCCATAAGAAACGAGTCAAGGCATAGTTCGACAAGAATGTCAAACCCCGTGTCTTCTCAGAAGGTGATCTGATCTTACTTTACGACCAGGAGTCTGATAAGCTGGGAGCAGGTAAGTTCAAGTCTTTATGGATGGGACCCTATATTGTTAAGCGTGTACTAGCAAAAGGAGCCTATGCATTAGTGGATTATGATGGGATTCCACTGGCGCAACCACGCAACGGGTTGTACCTTAAGCATTACTATGCTTAGTTTAGTATAGTAACCCCTGTGCTTTTGTTATATTTTTGTTTTCGCTAAGGGTATTTTTTTTGGTTAGGTAATCCACTTTTGCATGTGTTACAGATGTCGAACCTATTGGAATCATTAGTTGGATATGCCGATGGAGCGATTCGTAGTTCGCGGAACCTATCTTCTGCAGCCTGGGCCATCTTTGATCCAAGCGGTGAGTTAGTAAGTTTCAAAGCGGTATGTATTGGTCGGTCAACGAACAACATCATTGAATACAACACGTTGATAGAACTCCTCTCTGATGCCATTACACATGGCATACGCTGACTGGTCATTAAGCTAGACTCACAACTCATCATTCTACAACTCATCGATATCTACTCTATATGGAATCCAGCTATCTATCGCATGCTCCTAAGGGTCAAGATTTTGGAAAGGCGGTTTGATTCTATTCAATATCAGCATATTTCTAGAAACTTAAACACATTAACGGACTCATTGGCAAATTATGTGTTAGATAGACATTTGCAACATTTATAAAAGAAGCATTTCATCAATATTTGCATCAAGATCATGTAACTTAACCAAAATAAAGCTCCGAAAATCAAATATATATATATATATATATATATATATATATATATATAACTATTTATGGTTCGTACATAATGTTCTGCGATCAAGACAAAATCGGTCAAATGACCCAAAACTCAAAATGCTAGGGGGCACCCTAGTCTAATGATGTTGGTGATAGCAAGTCACCGCCTGTGCAATCATGCGTAAAAGCCTAGTCCATCGACGTGGCACACCAGTAGTATGTCGCTACAGCCTCAAAGGAAACTCGTCGGTCCTCACGTCTGGGATACCAAGAGTGAGACCCTCGACCTACTCCTGTAATGCTGCAAGAGTCTCGGCCACATCCAGGTCGCGAAGGATAGCCCTCCCTATAGCCTCTCCTGCTGGAGCGGCAGCTGGTGCTCTCAGGCGTACTGCTGGTCGCACTGGTCTGATATCTGCATGAGCACAAGAGTTTTTGATTAGCCTTGATAGAAGAAAACATAAGAACATTATAAAAACAATAAACAGGGATATGGTCAGAGAATTTACCTATAGCACCCCACTGCTCACTAGCTGGCAACACCAAATCTGGGTCACCTCGGAAATCCATACTAGCATATGGACACTCGATATAAACCATCTCCTGATGGTTAAACCACTCAAAGAAGGTATCAGAGAAAGAAACCTAAGACTGACCAGCATGTCGGGCCATGAGATCAACCCATCTCTGCATCCGTGGCTCAGTCGGTGGAGGTAAACCAAGTGAAATGTATTGTGGCTGCATCAATGGGATATTTTCCAAGGCGAAAGCGGACAAAATAGAACCATAGCCGAAATTCTTGGATATTCCACTTTTTACCTTGGTCAGTTGTTCTTTCATCACACGGAGTACTGCGTCACACCAGTTGAACACCTTTGGTTCAAGGCATTCCAAGGCATACTGCATATAGGATCTGTTAGCCATGTGAAGAGCCGCACTACCAGCCAGTCTAGAAAAAGTGAACAGAATGGTCCTCAAGGACTGGTTAGTGGCATCTGGGAAGTTGATCTTACTGTCCCTACTCAGCTGAGATCCATCTCTACAGTACTGGCGAATGTAATCTCTCACGGATTCACCCCCACGGGCGAACCTGATAATGAAAGAGGGGCACCAAGCCTTGATAAACCGGTCAAAAAATAGATGTCCACAACAGTCAAAGGGAGGGATTTTCCTCTGATCTGGAACACCTAGTTGGTAGGATCCCATGCATCGAGGAAATATTGCAACAAGTGGATTTGTTGCCTCATGCTAGAGATGTAGAAAAACTTGAGCAGGCCACAGTTCCGCAGTGCAGTTACCGTACCCAGATCATGTAAAGCAACCATGTCCTCTTCTTCATGCTCATGTTCTCGCCATGTAACAACCATTTTTCTTTGATGAATCTCTGCAAAAAAAACAAGAGAAGATTTAGGGTCCTGATTTGGCAAAAAACAAGCAAAAATTCCATGAGAAAATAGTGCAAAAGTTTCCCCTCTTGCACCCATCGTACCCCAGCAGTGTACTAGGTGAGATGCATACTGACTAGCCAATGGGCAGGCCATTATGCATCACACCTTTCAATATAGGAAGGGTGCGATGGAGCCAGGGTGAATTTTTCAAACCCAAGGGGCTCAGAAAAACAGGCAAACATGCTCAGAATTCAAGAAGGAAGGAATGCAACTAAAGAGCTCAAGTTTAGCTCTTACCTGCTCCAGACGGCGCTGAGAATCCTCCATAGAATCTCCCGGAATCATCTAGTGAAAATCAAGTGGGGAAGGCACCTCCAAAGCTCCAACAAACCAAAGTTCAAATGAAATGGTAAAATGAGGGGTAAAAACCACTTTTAAATTACTTTTCACATAATTCGAGTAAGGTATTAGTGTTTTAACTCATTTTTCAAGCATGTATTGTTCATTTCTAATTGGTTTGATGAAGCAATTGAGCAGGCAGTACGACCATTGAAAGAACAAAGTGTTAGCGGTGAGATCAAATAATCGATGACCATTATCACGAGCAGTTTGTATGTGAAGTTCAAGCAATGAGTAAACATCCCCCCCAGAGTTTAAGCTCATTAAAAAATGAACCAACCTCCAGTAAATAACCATTGCGAACACATTATCATCAGCTTTTTGAGCCTTGATCGTGTTCTTACCATCACCTGCACTCTGTTTTAGCTGATCATTCGCCTCCATTTGACTGTTTACACCTTTTGAGGAACAACTACAAAGAGTGATTTTGTTAGCCATCCTTGTGACACTGTCGTGATTGGAAAATTCCAAACCTTACCTGGAATTAGCTGCTACAAGAAAATATCACTTGTTCCTCAAGAAGCGAGTCTCCTTTAAGCTCTTTTCGTCTGACTCGTAAAATATGAAAAGATTCCTGAGCAGTTGGCCTCTCTAGCTTGTTAAAACTACCGGGAGTGTTATCCCTCCTCTAGATTTTAATCCTTTTGGACCCGAGGGATTATTACACAAAAAGATCAAGCGCTTGTCTTGTTCGGCTCGTTAAAACTATGGAAAATTCATCCCTTTCGTATTATTTTATACTTTTTCAGACTTAAGGGATTACATGACGAAAAAGAATCACTGGAGTTTCCTTTCCATCCCTTTTCAGACTCTCTAAAATTGAAAAAGGACCGATTTGTCTTTATCATTAAACTCGTTAAAACCAATAGCGACAAACTTGTCCATGTAGACAAGAATGAGTTTCAATGTCACTAGGCTTGTTAAAACATAGCGACAGGTTTTCCCGAAGGGAAAATTATAGAACATGCATTTGTTGTCGTCCTCAAGCTTGATAAAAATAAAGAGGTACTGGTTAGCAATGACTGGGGAAAAATTGGGAAGAAAACTTGAAGAAACTTTATTGGTAGCGAGTTGCTCTTGAACATGACACTTTCTCTCCATCACCATGATTGAGTCGAGTTGGGTTATTCCGTTCACCAGTCATATTACCATTGGTCCACCGTACAATCCATCTTTTGGGTTAATGCTACCAATCCATTTCAGTGTCACCGATATGTTCAAGAGAATTCGATTAGAGAATTAACCAACCCATCTTGTGTCTCATCCGCTGCAATACCTTTACGCTTAATTCTTTCATGACCACCACCCTAAACCCTGTATCATCAGATTGTTTTCACCTCCAAAAGTCATTTGATCTGTTTCGTGTCGTAGATGTGGGATTCACTAAGGCCCTCCTACGACGGGTCACTTCTTGTCGACATCAGGTCATTATCCAAGAAGTTGACCTAAGAACAAACCTTTTAGTACTTTGAAGCTTACATGCCTCAATGGCAAGTTTCTCACTTTCGGTGACAGGTTTACATCAATTGCCTTCAATCGAGAGATTTTGCGTGGTGTTCGACGCCAAGTCCCATTTTCACACCACACGAATTGTACTATTATACCTTGAGGGTCATCATCATTATCGGCGATTCCTCTTGCACCTGTTAACAGCTTACATCATTGGCTAGTAATCAGGCGATGTCTTTCCTTGTTCAACTCTAGAACATTTTTCACATGGATCGACTTGTACTTTCGGCGAATATTGGACGAGTTTGAAGATCCCGGATCTAGTTTCATCCATCCAGGATGCTATATATTCAGGAAAATAAAGACATCAAATGTACATCATTGCTGCACAGATGATCATCTGAATCAAAGGATGATGGCTCTATCAGAATCATCAGTCTGCCACACAGACGGTTGTCTGTCATATGTACATGAAAATGAATTTATAAAGTTGAGCATGGGAATGCCCGCCTTAGCTAGATCATGAAAATGTTATGAAGATAATTTATTGTATTGTATCTTATTACAGGTCACCTTCCAGTTCGAAAAACCTCGAATCCTCATGATAAAGCATTTCACCCGACATCAAAAGATTAATGACCTCATGCTTTAGGGGGCAACTGTTATAGACATTTTTGGGCACTACAACACCAATCATATATGTCCATAAACCAAGGGCTTCTGAGTCCCTAAAAGTGTTGTTTCATGCCCTAAAGGAACAAGGTCAGCTGATTACATCATCTCCTAGAAGTTCTTCGCAGAAAACTGCTTAGAACTGGTCAAAATTGGACCATACAGGTTTCTCAGTGCTAAGGGTGCGATGCATCTCACCTGCCCAGTGTAAAAGGTGCGATGGGCAAGAATGGACAAATAGCAGAGACAGTTTGTCAGGTGGATGATCATGGAAACTTCTAGAAACCTCTCCTGTGACACTTGCCTCTCTGAATTCACCCAGGGATGAGTAAGAGATCATCAATCTCCAAGTGGAATCAAGAACTATCAGAGAGAAGACACTAATCAAAATCCCAGAAGCTGACTCACCTCCCTGCAATCATCTATATATGGATCCCTCATCCCAGATATCCAGAGGCTGGAATTTTGTATCTTGTAAGGAAGTGTTGTTGGTTTCCTGGTGGAATATCATAGTGTTGGGTTATCTAAACTTTTCATGAGGTGAATAAGGGTTTTCATGCTGGGAGGACGATGCTGGGTCAGATCAATGGGTTGTAATCCTCTCTTATAATCTTTACATCAATAAAGCTATTCAAGTTTTCCTCCATATTCTTGTATGTCTGATAGTATATGAATTTGTGTGGTCAATATATATCTGGTCCTATATTGCTTATGATTATAGATCACTGCACTTTGAAGGTCTTATGTTGCTCTGACTTTACAGGTACTCTTTGAAGTGGAGTGGTCAAGGGAGAAGCGGCAAAGACCTGTTGGTGAGGAGAAGGAACAAGCAAAGAACCGAGCGAAAGATCGAGGTTGGTATTCTTTGATCCTCTCCTATCTACTTCTCATAAAGGAAAACGAAAGTAACTTTAATCTGCTTGTTTCTAAGATAGCTACCCGTCTTAGTGGGACTGGCAGCTCTGCATAGACACTAGATTTCCTGATAACAAAATGGCGACTTCGCTGGGGAGAAATGTTTACTAGTTGACGATTGTAATAATTCCTTGGAAGGGAAATGCAATCTTCTTGAAGTAGGTCGGCACAACGGCAGCCATAGCATATATCTAGGGCCTTCCCAGTAGGATGTTGTAATCGAGGTTTTCATCGATCACTTCAACATCAATTTCTACTATTTTTCCCCCCAGTTCGACTTGCAAGTTACTTAAAATCCCATATGGGGTGTATGTTCATCCATCAAATGCTTTTAATGTCGTAGAAGATCGCGACAAGGGTGTAGATCCTAAAGTTTTCCAGCAACTCATCGACATAATACATGTAGATGCCCCCTCACCAATAATTATTCGATGAACAGTTTTGTTGAGGGCTTTCACTTGAATAAGGAAAGCTAGTTGAGCTGGTAACTGAGGGTCATATCCTTTATGATTAAAGGCCACAATTTTGGAATCCGTTGGGTCAATCCCACCTATTGCTGATAATAAAGCCTGCTTTTGGGAGGGGCAATTTTGCAGTACTTCAAGTGTCGACACAGCGGACAACAATTGGGCCAGATCCTCCACTATATTATAATGTTGTGCTGCTTTGGCACGAGGATTAAATGTCAATTTGTGTACTACTCCCTTCGGAGGCTTTATCGTTAGTTCAGGAATGATGGGTGGCACAACTTCGGTTGAAGTTCTTGTCGAATTACTAGGTTGATCATTAGCCTTGTTGCCCGAAAGTTGTGGATTCCCGTAATCTTTATTCCTTTTCAATATCAAAGCATCATCTTGCTGCTTCGAAACAGACAACATTAGCACTTGGGATAGGGAAGCATTGTCACTAGCAACCAGATTTGTTCCTAGATTCGAAAGCGGATCAGTCAATACCGCCAAGGTTTTTGAATTCTTAAAGAATTTTCTAAGCTCGGCTTTATGTGGACAATCTTTCATCCAATGATCCTCATCACATATGAAGCATGGATGACAAGGTTTCCTATCTCCATAAGGGTTTGCAGAAGATTTTTCAGGAGACGACTCCTCCTGTTTTTTCTTCTTCCCTTTCTTTTTCTTCTTGCCCCCTGGTTGTTTTGGTTCTTTGGCTTTGTCAGTCAACACAGCATTTACCACTGAGGCGAGAAGTTCCTCATTTGCATTTTGACTTGAAACCGTACAAGCCTTCTTTGATGTAGCTTTTACGGTTTTCGTGCTAGTTGCACCTATCATGCCATCGCCAGCATGAGAGTCCTTTCTTGATTTAGGAGGGGGAGGAATGCAGAATTCCGATCTAAGCGCATCAGGGATTTTATCGTAGAGCGTGCCAAAATGAGCATATATCAAGTCTAGATATTGCGCACGAGCAATGACATGCTCTTCAGTGACGACTCCTCCCTTTGCCACATCTTCCATAATAGAAGGTAATAATGACTTAATAAACCATTCAACTAGCAGCTGATCAGGAACATATGTTTTTACCATTCTACGAGAACGTCACCACTCATGAATATGATCAGATATATGAGTGGCCGTTGTCTATTTGAAATTGGTAAGAAGCTCTGTTCCTGTTTCGTACCTTATGGGTAACCGAAAATGGGTTAAAAAGGTTATGGCTAGGGTGCTGAAGTTATCGAATGAAGCTCTAGGCAATTCGATATCCCATTTTTCTACCAGACCAGTTAACATTCGCTGAAAAAGGCGAAGCCTAATCAAATCATCATTTAGAGTGTTAGATGAACACCACAGATGAAAGGTCATCACATGATTTGACGGGTCTTCACCCAGATTTCCATTAAATTTAGGAATATCCGACGAAAGTTTATGTTGAATCGTTGGCCACCAAGGGGCGTAAGCAATTGGATTGTTTGTCAGCCGATTTAGATCTCGTAACTCTAAAGTTTCCACGAAGGGAAATTGTTGATTTAGGTTCGGTGAAGCATACCCAGGATAAGATGGGATTGCCTGAGCAGTGGGTATTTGCATACTAGCATAGTGCATTTGATGCTGATAACTTTGGTAAGATTGATGGGCATAACCACTATGAAATGGTTGATGCTGACCGTTTTGAATATACGACTGCCCATTACTTGCAAAGATTTGGTGCTCAAATCCTTGGTAAACTTGTTGGAATTGCGGTTGTTGATATTGCACCAGCCATGGTTGTGAAACCATTTGCTGTTGTCCAATACCGGTTGTTTGACCAAGATGAGTGGTGATGGTACCCGTTTGAGCCTGGGTCACTCCAGTTAAGGAGCCACTAATTGACGATTGTGGTGGCGTCGCAGAGACAAGAGGCTATTGTATTACGAATTGAGAAGCTTGAGGTTGGGATACAATAGGCAACGCTTTTACTTACAACACATTCATAATAGTCAGCGTAGTGGGGATATTTGACACAGGTAGACTTTGTTGCATTGAGTATACAGCTCTTGGTTGTTGAGGCAGTATCGGCACCCAACTGCTAGATGTAATTCCAGCATAACCTGAATTCTGTTGTGAAATCTTGTATGTTTGTTCTCCCGGAGGAGACAATCAAAGGGTATATTTCCCCTATACGGCGGTAATCCAGTGCTCAAAGGAATGATTTTCCTTTGAGGACCAGACTGCCCAAATTGACACTGCGAAGGATCAATTTGTTGAGACTCAATATAATAGATTCCAGATATTATTCCAGATGAACAAATGGGAACAGACCATACTATTGAAACAGCCCTTGGATGGATTCCATCCAGTGATTGAGAGCTAGTTGGGACAAACGATACGCCGGCGAACATTATTGGAGTAACAACAGGAAGTTCTGCTGTTGCTGTGTCAGATGACATAGTCCTAGATGTTGACGGTTGTTCAGACATATCTAGTCTATCCAAAAGATTTCCTTGCGATTCTACAGGAACTTCCGATGACGAGAGACTAATTTCCGACGAAGAAGGATATAGGGTGATCCCAACTCCAAAATGTGATGGAGTACTAGATGGAGGATCCTCCACAATCTCTTCTATAACAATCAATCCAGGTGGAAGAGGTAGACCGTCAGGTCCGTAAAATATTTCCGGTGCCGAAGAAGGTATAGATTCTGCAGGGACAAATGTTTGGGGAATAACACCTTTCGAATCAGCTGTAGATGGAGCCGGTTCAGGAATAGAAGTGTTTACTGTCACACTAGGATCAGTTCTATTGTCCTCTTGTGGTTGTGGAACTTCTTATGTAGAGGCAGGTATACCAGAAATGTTTGGAGTAACCGGAGTCTCTGAGGATGTTGGAACACTTGTTCCAACCAAACCAGGGGACTTTGATCCAGTTAAACGACTTTTCTTTGTCCGGAATAGTTTTGTTTCCAGAGAAAAATATGGTTGAATCGTAAGTCTCTGTGAACGACAATGTTTCGATTTACTTTCCTCCATGATTGCGGATTACTTGATCAACTAAAAATAAAGGGGAAAATGATTCCAAATTAAATGAATTTTAGAAGCTTTGACACAACTTTCTTTGTCAATTTTTAAGAGTCGAGAAAAAACAAAAGATGACTCTAGTAACCTTCGATTTTTAATGAGCCTAAAGTGACAAGTGCTCAGATGGAATTTTTCCTTTAAGGAGTCTAAAAAGGAAGGAAAGAGACTACTCTGGAAATCTAGAAAGAGTGATTACCAAACCAATCGCAAAACTGTAGAATACTTTTTACGGTACGGCAGTCAATCTTCCCGAATCTTGTGTTCAGTGCATTGCGATCGATAGGGCGGCAAACACGGCTTCCCACGGATAAAGGATATAGCCTGTTGTCGTCTCCCAATATATACTCGACGGTACGTGGGAGCACAAGTCCGTACTGACACTTGTCATCTCAAAGAGGAGGAATCACACAACCAACAATGAAAGCGATAGTTACCAGGCTTTACGACATCAAAATATGTCTCTAGCCTAGACTTCTAAATGTTGTGCGTTAGGTTCCAAAGCATTTTTATGTTCATTGAATTTATTTTACAGTTGATATTTCTTAAGAAATTTGCCTTTCAGGTTCACCACATGATGTAGATATATAATTCCTAAAATTCAATCTAAGATGATAAACAATCATTTAATCTTCTTTTTGTAATGAAAATCCTAGCTACTAAAGAAAGAGAGATGATATTCTTTCAACATAAAGTAGAGAGCACACACTAGATGCATTGTCCTAAATCAAACCAACAAGCAGTCTAAAGGCAAATGCACATGCATGTATTTTGTTCCGCTTTCTTAATGTGTGAATGATATAAAGAATGCTGAGTACAAATCTGAATTATCTTTTCAAAGCAACAGTACCAACAAATTTCTCTTCAAAAATGAAAGGAAGATAATGACGACACTTTGTGACTTTGAATTGAAAACTGCTTTCGACACTTGAAAAAATACTAATTCAAATCAAATACAAGAGTAATTGTATAATCGACCATCAAGAATGATAGGATTCTTTTCTTTGACTGAAAATGACACTTTGGACACTTCCAAATAAAAATACGACAATTTGATTACGCTAATTTTTGTAAAAGAGAACTGTTAATGGCGCACAATACATAAAACATTCATAATTCTTTGGATTGTGGAGGCGGAATCATGCCAAGGAAAGGAGTTTCCACAGTGGTATACCGATGACAGACAACAGAACTCCTAAATAAAGCTGAAGAGAGTGAACAAAGAAACCAAAATCTGGAAGTAGAAGAGGTCTTATCTGATCAACACACCTGCAACACAAGGAAAGTGCGATGCAGCGCACCTACTGCACACGGGAGGTGCGATGCATCCATATTCCCAAGAGGAGAAAGTGCGATGGTCCAGGGACGAGACTTCAACTTGGTTCTTGGTCACAGTTTGCAACTTAGTTCAGGGATTTAGGCCGAGCTAATGATAGTCAGTAAATAGAAATCATAGGGGCTGATCTAATGAGGTTACTAGAGCCACCACTAGGGCAATCAGGATGTTTGCAAATCGATCGTTTAGTTTATAAACAAAACTCAGAGATAGACTGAAGCAGCATTGATCTACTTTGCACTTGCATAGCAAATGCAGTTCGAAGGCTATCTGGCTTAACTTCAGGCTCCATCTGTAAGTTTATAAAGCAAACAAGCTATTCTCTCCCCAGTGGAGTCGTCATTTTGTTATTGGGAAATCTAGTGTCTATGCAGAGCTGCTAGTCCCACTAAGACGGGTAGCTATCTTAGAAACAAACAGATTAAAGTTACTTTCGTTTTCCTTTATGAGAAGTAGATAGGAGAGGATCAAAGAATACCAACCTAGATCTTTCGCTCGGTTCTTTGCTTGTTACTTCTCCTCACCGACAGGTCTTTGCCGCTTCTCCCTTGACCACTCTACTTCAAAGAGTACCTGTAAAGTCAGAGCAACATAATACCTTCAAAGTGCAGAGATCTACAACCATAAGCAATATAGGACCAGATATATATTGACCACACAAATGCATATACTATCAGACATACAAGAATGTGGAGGAAAACTTATAGTTCACAAGTTACAGGAAGCATTCTGATGATCCATGGAAGCCCTCATTCGCTTCAAAATATCGGAGTAGGCCTACTAAAAGACCCTATATTAATGGGGACTTTTGCCCTATCGCCTCTAATAAATCTTGCGGAAGTGGCAACGGTGGGAACCTGCATGATATCTTCTATTCAAAGGATGTTCGACAAAGATATTGGCATGGATCATCTGCAGGTATTTCCTCCAAGCCCAATAGAAATATTGTAGCAATCAATGTTTTCGGCATGGGAGGAAAACCCAAATCAATGCTTATCAAGTGTTTGGATAGATAGGTCTAAGGAATATGGCACCCCTTTAGATCCTTGCTCCCAAGTACATTCTACAGACGAAGGAATTGTTCAGTAAATGATGATTGACGGGGCACCATGGGAAGATTACCACCATCATTCCCATCTTCCGGATTACAAGGAAGATAGTTCCATTGACCTTCATCATCCCTCAGCTTTTGGTTTTCTATCAAATACTGTAAACATGGTGGATTCTGAACGAAACTTGTCCAATATTGAAAAGACTATAGCCATAAATATCTTGAGCAAAACAGATGTTGTAGATAATATTCATGTTGACAAATCTTGTTCTTCTTCAAAACAGGAAATATATTATGCTCTTTTTTGCAAGTTCAGAGATGTCTTTGCTTGGTCGTATGATGAAATGCTAGGCATTGACTCGAGCATAGTTGAAAACGAAATTAAGATGTATCCAGATTTCAAACCGGTACAACAACGGCTACGACAGGTGCACCACAAGAAAGCCGCTGCCATCAAGGCAGAAGTTGAAAAACTTCTCCATGCTGGTTTTATTTACCCGGTTCCTCTAACCGATTAGGTATCGAGTATTGTTCCTGTAATGAAAAAACAAGGAACGATAAGAGTGTGCATCGATTATAGGGATGTAAATCAAGCTTGTTCGAAAGACAACTACCCTACACCCTTCATTGACCAGATAATTGATGAATGCACTGGATGTGAAATCTTTTCATTTATGGATGGATTTTCCGGGTATAATTAAATTAACATCCGCCCACAGGACCAGTCAAAGACTGCATTTATTTTTCCATGGGGTACATTCACATATCGCAAGCTACCCTTTGGTTTAAAGAACGCAGGGGCGACATTTCAAAGAGCAATGAATTATGCCTTCCATGACATAAAGAACATCGTTCAACCGCATCTCGACGATCTTCCTGCTCATTCGCGAAAGCGGACCGATCATACGCAGCATTTAAGAGCGATATTTCTACGTTGCCGACACTACAAGATACGACTCAATCCACACAAATGTGTGTTTTCTGCCAGTTCTGGTTGTTTACTTGGCTTTGTGGTCTCAAAGGACGGGATTCGTCTCAACCCATGTAAGGTTCAGGCAGTCATTGATTTACCTCCACCTTCAAATTTTCTTCAGATTCAGAAACTCCAAGGGAAAGCAAACTTTTTGAGGAGGTTCATTCCAAATTACGCCGAAATTGCTAAAGGTTATACTTGTCTATTGGGAAAAGAAGTAGCCTTCATCTAGGATCAGGTTGCACAAGATTCCTTTGATGCTTTAAAGGA
Source organism: Pinus tabuliformis (assembly GCA_031772625.1). Classification (NCBI taxonomy): domain Eukaryota; kingdom Viridiplantae; phylum Streptophyta; class Pinopsida; order Pinales; family Pinaceae; genus Pinus; species Pinus tabuliformis. The sequence goes on along the minus strand of CM062817.1, from coordinate 1,722,319,231 downwards.
ATCCCTAAAAAAGGCATCATTAATGTATGCTCCTGATTATCAAAAAGACTTTAACCTGTATCTGGCTGCAGCAGATACGACCATCACAATGGTTTTAGTTCAAGAAGACAATGGAATTGAGCATCCTATATATTATTTGAGTAGAAACTTAAATGATACGGAAAGCAAATACTCCTACGTTGAAAAGCTAGCTCTCGCAGCTGTTCAAGCGATACAAATATTTCGACACTATGTCCTCTTTCGAAAAACTACCATTTTGTAAGATTGCAACCCCATGACTTATATATTGTCGTGACAGTTGTTTGGGGGAAAATATTCAAAATGGATAGCAATTTTACAAGAGTTTGATCTAGAATTCATAAAATCCAAATCGAAGAAAGCCCTGGTTTTCACGGAGTTACTATGCGATCTCCCATCGTCGTCCAATGATGCAACATCAGAAGAAGTGATCGTGGATGAATCTTTGTTTCTGATATCTTCAAGCAATTCGTGGTATGGAGACATAATAATCTATCTCCAAACCCAAACATATAGGTCTAATACGTCTTGCTCGGAACAACAACGCATTCGATACCAAGCAAAAGACTACATGATCGTTGGTGATATGCTTTATCGTCGTGGTGTCGATACAATTCTGCGGAGGTGCCTCACCTACGAGGAAGCCGAAAAAGTCTTGAATGATTTCCATTCAAGCGCGTGTGGGGGGCATCAATCTGGTTATGCTACAACGCAAAATATTTTACGAGCATGATACTTTTGGCCAACAATGTTCAAAGATGGGTATATCATAGTCGCAGCAGACTATTTTACCAAATGGGCCAAGGCGATGCCTACATTAAACAACAACGGTGAAATGGTAGCCCTCTTCTTTTTCAATCATGTAGTCTCCAGATTCGGCGTTCCACAGGCCATAGTTACAGATCATGGATCGCATTTTCGCAATCACATGATGATTGAGTTGGCTGCCAAATTAGGACTGTCCCACGAGAGCTCTACTCCGTATTATCCGCAAGCTAATGGACAAGTTGATGCAATCAACAAGGTCCTGAAGTGCATGCTGCAAAGGATGATCGGAGTCCATAAATGGAGTTGGCACCTGATCCTGTACTCAGCCTTGTGGGCACACTTGACATCGGTGGCGAATGCAACCGGGTTTACACCCTTTCAACTGGTGTATGGCTTGGAAGCGATATTACCATTTTAGTGCGAAATCTTGTCCCTCAAGCTCGCAGTCGACCTTCTCCCTGGAACTTCAGAAGAGGAGGCTCGTTTCTTGGAGCTAATCCAATTGGATGAAACCCGTCATGATGCTACTTTAGCTAAAGAAGCCCATAAGAAATGAGTCAAGGCGCAGTTTGACAAGAATGTCAAACCCCGTGTCTTGTCAAAAGGTGACCTGGTCTTACTTTACGACCAGGAGTCCGATAAGTTGGGAGTAGGTAAGTTCAAGTCTTTATGGAGGGACCCCTATATTGTCAAGTGTATACTAGAAAAGGGAGCCTACGAGTTAGTGGATTATGATGGGATTCCACTGGTGCAACCCCGCAACGCGTTGTACCTTAAGAGTTACCATGCTTAGCTCAATATAGTACCCCTGTGCTTTTGTTATATTTTTGTTTTCGCTAAGGGTATTTGTTTTGGTTAGGTAATCCACTTTTGCATGTGTTACAAATTTCAAACCTATTGGAAGCATTAGTTGGATATGCCAATGGAGCGAGTCGTAGTTTGTGGAACCTATCTTCTGCTGCCTAGGCCATCTTTGATCCAAGCGGCAAGTTAGTAAGTTTCAAAGGGGTATGTATTGGTCGGTCAACAAAGAACATCATTGAATACAACCCGTTGATATAACTCCTCTCTAATGCCATTACACATGGCATATGCCAACTGGTCATCGGGCTAGACTCACAACTCGTCATTCTACAACTCACCGGTATCTACTCCATACGGAATCTAGCTATCTATCGCATGTTCCTAAGGGTCAAGATTTTAGAAAGGCAGTTTGATTCTATTCAATATCAGCATATTTCCAGATTCTTAAAGACATTAACAGACTCATTGGCAAATTATGTGTTAGATAGACATTTGCAACATTTATAAAAGAAGCATTTCATCAATATTTGCATCAAGATCATTTCATATATATAACTATTTATGGTTCATACATAATGTTCTGCGATCAAGACAAAATCTGTCAAATGACCCAAAACTCAAAATGCTAGGGTGCACCCTGTTATCACTCAGGTTGTTCCCTACCTCCTGAAGGGAATACGATCGAGGTAACCACTAACCAATATTTTCGCTGCAGGTCCTAGCCTACCTGCAACCAGAGAGGGCTCTCGTTGTAATTTAGTTTTGTTTTTGGAGTATTTTAGGCTAGTTATGATGTATAGGTTTTTATTTTAAGTTTGTTCGATGGTGATTTGAAGAAGAGCTGGGATGCAAATCTAAAATAGTTTGTTCCATTGGGCAGATGGAGTCAATGATGATGTACTGCTGAAAGTGTTTCTTGGGGAATGGTAATACTAAAGAGCAAGATAGGCAATGGAACAATTTTCAAATCTAGAAATTGATGGAATGAAATCAGGGAATGAAAGGCAATCAAGAATCTTTCATTACGCTGGCAGAGGGAAAGTGTATGAATATTATTCAGGAGCAATTAAGAATTCCTAAATAGTATTCAAAATGAAGGAATTATTGCAAACATGAGCAGTTAAGAATTCATATTTATGAATAATTCTGAAGAAAACATAAGTAATAGCAGAGATTGAGCACAGGCTGCGTTAAAACAAATCCTGGGCTATTCTTCTTCTCTGTTACTAAGATTATAGAACATATATGAAATTTGTAAACACAGAAAACATAAAACACAGTTGAGAATAACTTATTGTTCCATTGAATGACACAGGAATTCTGTAGCAGTTCCTAGAACATCATTTGCACATTTAGACAGTGCAGAAAACATGAACTTCAACAGCCACTTGTATTAGAGAGTCTCAAAAATTACAGCGCAGTCTAGAAAGAAAATCACCAACTGCAAATACATTCTATGGGGAGGTATTTATACAAAAATGAGATACAAAATATCTTGTAGATAGGTCTTCATGCAATAAGCTTCTTCACCAACTCTTCAAAAAGAAGTAAATGAGAACAATAAATGCTGCAGTAATTGTTGGTGTGCTAGCTATCCAGTTTGTCAGATATATTTGACTTTGTTAAGACTGAGTGAGACGGCTGGGGTTGCGTCTTTAATATGCGGTTCCTGCGTTTGCTGTCTTGGTGTTCTGTTGCGTCATTGCTTTGCTGTCCTGGCCTTGTTATCCATACTTGTTCTTTTATTAATGAGTTGCAGTCATAATTTGACCCTTTCTTTCTGCTTTTTTTACTCTTTAACAAGTGGCTCGTTGTTGGAAATAATACTGAGAGGGGGGGGGTGAATCAGTATTATCAGATCAATCAATCTTTTTCAATGCTCAAAAAACATATACGCTACTTCAATTAAGTGAACCCGCGTGTACACGCTACTGTGTCTAATGAAACTCGCGTATATCCAGAGATCTTATAATTTAGTTAGCTTAATCTTCAGTAAATGCATCAGATCATTATTAAGCATATTAACAGTAAACAGGTGCAGTATAACAGAACAGATCATCACACAAAAGCCACACACATGAACACAAAGATATAAGGTGGAAACCCAATGTGGGTGAAAACCACCTGCTGCAAGTCATCTCAATCTTCTTCTTAATAAGAAAATGCTTTTACAATATTTGTACTGGTGCAGTCTTATACCAGTACGGGAGCTACAACCCCCTTTGCTCTTGTACTAGCCGATCCATTTACTAGTACGCAGGCTACTACCTGCTACAATGCTCCAAAGATCTCCTTTAGCTTTTGTACTAGCTTAGATACTAGTACGTAGGTGCTTGCCTACAATCTTCTCACCTCCAGGTACCACGTTTCATCAATTTTCAGACTGGATACACTGAAGCACAACACATAATCTGTAAGGCCACTTTTCATCCAATTTTCATACTGGACCCATAACTATCATTGAAGCTCAAAACAATCATCAAACTCTGAATCACTGAAACCCTGTTAACAACAGTCACCAGAACACAGAGCAGACACAGAACTCTGTAATAACCATCAGATCCATCTGCAACTTCAAATATCAAGCTTTACAATGTATACGCTACTTCGATGAATCAAACCCGCGTGTATACGCTCTTTTGCCAAAGACAACCCGCGTACAGATCTAAAAATAATTTCTCATAACTTGCAGCTGTACCAGACATCAGTCATACTCATAACATTTATAGAACAATACATGCGTCAGTATGTAGATCTAGAATAAGCATCATAAAGATAGTTCATTTCAAACCATTTGATCCCGATCTCTCCTTAGATCTAGTTCTCCATCAACCGGTGAGATCTCTCCTTAGCTCAGATCAAGCAATGCATCATCAACCCATAACCCTGCATACTGGATCTAATGCTTCATCAGATATTCAAGACATTTCAGATACTCTTGCCTAATGATTTCCTTCTCCTTATATAGCCTTAGGCCTTGTTCAATACCAAGGGCCACAACCATAGAAATCCAATACCATCAACTTTAAAACTAGGGATCAACACGTCCGTCGAGACGCCAAGGTCCAAAACCATAGGCACAACTTCCAAGGACTAACCGCTATGGACCAAAATGAGTTTTCCACATACACGCGCTTTTAATGAAGCCAACCTGCGTGTACACGCGACTTGGGCTTAACGAACCTGCGTGTATGAACTTTCTCTTCTTCTTATAGTCTGATCATCAATTCCTTGCTGCTGTCCTTCTGCACTATGATTTCTCATCAGTGTGGTTTGCCATCAAGGACAACACTTGTCTCATAATGCCAACACTCGTGTATGCAAATTTGCTGACCTATAGCTGGTTAAAAATCTGAAGCTGATCAAAAAGGGAAAAGGACTGAAATTACCTTGGTAAAATCTCCAGCATTGCCTGCCACCAATCCTCTGTAGGCAGCTGATGTCTTTGTATCTTTATGAGTGTTTCATCAGCTTCAGTGTATCTGTAAAAGTTGGGCTGAACCTCAAACAGGTGATTTATCTCATGTTCAATAAAGAACAGATTCTCCAATTTGTCGTAAAGATTCTATCCAGAGGGAGGCCCTATTTCTTTCGAGGTACTTGAGGATGCTGTAATTTGATTTGAAACATAGTTATTCATCCTGGTAGTATACTGTTCACGGGTTAGCAGTCTTCCAGTGTTGGTTAATAGGCTGGTAAATCCTCTACTCTGCAATGCTACAAGCTTTAGCTTGAAATCATCTATTTCTGCCTGCATTTCCTGGCACTTTCTTTCTAGAGTCTACACAAAATTTCTCAAGGTCAGCACCTTTTTTGCTGTCAAGATAGTATCTGTCCTGCTACTGATGTCTAATGCTGCCAACTCCTCTTTGGTATGAGTGTTCAGGAAGTGAATCATTTTATTGGCCTGCTCAGGCATATTTCCCAATGCTACTCTAGCCCTTTGAGTCTCAAACTGAGCTAGGTCTATCAATTCTATTTGTTCATGTATGTCTTGAATCGATCGCCATTGGTCCGTGATTGACTGGCCAATTTTGGCACACAAAATCTTCTTGATTTCGGCTAGAGTTTTGTCTAAAGTAAGCTCCTTCTCTAAGGCCTTTATTTTGTTGTCCAAGGCTTTTATTTCTCTTTGTTTCTCAACTACTGTCATCTTGGACTTGTCATAGCTTTCCTCCAGCTTGGCCAACTTTTCTTTGGCCTCTTTCACCTTTGTCACCTGAACTTCTAGCTCTTTGATAGCTTTCATCATTTCTTCCATGCTCATGCTAGATCCTGGTGTTGTTGTTGTTGTTGCTACTGTAGCATCTGTAGTTGATGTAGTTGTTGTGGATGCTGGGATAACAGGAGGAATTGTTGCTACTTGTGTGGGAGGAACAGTGGCAACAGTTGGAGCTCTTTGGGGAGGCTGGGAGGTTGACTCTCCCTGCTTGCCTTGCAATGCTTTCTCCAACTCCTCCTCCATTTGAATTATCCTTTGATTCATCCTCATGAGGAGATCCATTGTATCTTCACCTTCTTTTTCTTGCACAAGTTCTACAGTTTGAGGGTGCATGGTTGCAGGTATCCTCAATTGTTTTCTTAGTGCAACAATATCTTCCTCTTTTTTCTTTATGAGGGCCTGGATGCCTTTAGCATCCTTCTTAGGATCATGTCCTAGTTCCACAATAATCTCCTCCAATGTCTTTATTCTATTATCTTTGGCAGAGGAAGACATTATTTCCAAATCCAATTGAGTGTTTGTGTTTTTCAGTGATTCCTTCAGTTGATGGGCCAACATGGCCTTGTCTGCTAGAGTGGCATAGACCATTTCACCTGTTTGCTTGTGCAGCTCTATTTGGTCCATCGGGTGTATGTCCTTGGAGAGGACCTCTAAGCTGGTCTTTATATAGTCTGCAGCTGTCTGTGGCTATGGTATCTTAGGCTTGAAATGGCTCAGTATCATCTTCTCCTCCTTAAAGTCATAAGCTGCCATTAATCTCTGTTGTTTGTAGGGTGTTGCCTTGAGGAATTGATCATATATTTGTACTCTTAACAACTCATTTTGAGCCTTGATTTCCATGAAAGTTCCTTTAATGCCAGGCAGTTGCTTACTTTGCTACCTTGAGGAAGAGACCTCCATACCATGCTGCCTCTCTTGCTCTTGCTGGAATGACGTGGTAGGTGTTCGCTGGCTAGTTTCTCTCTCCCTCCCCGGACTCTCTAACACTTTTTCAGTAATTTCTTCCTCAACTTGAGAATCAACTCTCTGTCTTTTGGCTTCTGGTTGCTGTATTGACCCACTTGGAGGTGTGGTCTCTTCCCTATCCCTCTTTTTACCTCTTTCCTCATTAAGAGGAGTCTGTAAAGCTAGCACTGTAGTGCTTCAGTTTGTTGTGGAGGGGCCTGCCCTTGACTCTGCTCCTTTGAGGTGGTAGGCTGCTCTGTCATTGTTTCCTGTTCTGCATCCATTACCTCCTTTCCATTTCCTGTAAATGTTGCTGGTGTAGATCTTTCTTGGGCAGCTTGTGAAGCTGCAGCAGTAGATGTGCCTTCTCTAACTTGTTGTGGCAGTTTGAATATTACCTGCTCAAAAGAATCCAAGTCAAGAGTTTTTTCCAAATCTTTGACATTTTGCTCCATAATTTCTTCTTAGGTGAATTCCTCAACTAAGGTCCCTGCCACCCACTCATCTTGGTTGGAAAATTGTTCAATCTGTGGGATTTTACAATGCTCATAAACTAACAGCCTATATTTTATTTTTCTGGCATTAATAAAGCCATCTGGGTCATAAGGGACCCACCAAAAACTCCTCTTTAACTTGAGTTTCTCCCCCAATATTTGATCAGCATCTTGCCAGCCTTCTTTCTTGTTCATGACAAAGGAGCCTAGTTGGTCTTTGAATTTCAGGCGAGCCTTTTTCTTGGCACTGTAAAAATGAGTTAAATCTGAATTGATGAGTCACCTATAATACTCCAAGACAAACAATCTCATTGGTACATATCTGGGTAGCCTGTAGGGACAGGGCTCACAACCATATATCCTAATGACAGTGTGATTCTGGTAAAAGTACCAGTCACCTATTTTGTAGTTCTTTGAAAGCTGCAATATTTTCTCCATGTCATAGGATAGCCTAGCAGGAGGGGTTCTCTTCAGGAGACAAGAAACTGGATAGACAAATAGGTTAATGAACTCACAGTAAGAGTAGAGGGAGTTGTGGACTTCATGAAAGACTGAGGTCCAGAAAATAATAGACCTCTTTTCTCCTTTAGAGTCTAATATTTTGATGGGTCATTGGAAGTAGCCTGGCTGATAATACATGAATAGATGGTACATGTAGCATGAATATTTGAATACCCCCTCCCTATCCAGCTTCAACATTTGGTCATGTATCTTATTGGAGATGAATTTGGCATAATTATACTTGACAGCAGGGGGTTGTCCTAGGCTAAATGCAGACAACATGACTAGTATAGTTTCATCAATGTGCTCACTTGTTTTGAAACATAGTACATAGGATATCATATCAACTAGTAACTTGCCCACTTTATTGAAGCACACATAAAGAAAAGGAGGCGGCCCTATTGGCCGGCGGTTTACTCTCATGAATACTTTGGCAATTCGGGCTATCTTAGAGCTGAAGATTTTAGGACCTTCATCAAGCAGGAATTTCATAGAGAGAGGGACCAGAAGTTGAGTTTGTTTGAAGTTTAGCATTTGGTTGATTGAGTGAAGAGTTATTTGGAAGAGGGTTCTCCCAGATGGAGACTTGACTGCTCTTTGAGATGGGTCATAGTTTTCACAGTAGAGGTGAATGATTTCAGGGAAAATATTAACAGAAGGGAGGAAGTAGATGGGAAAGTTTGATTCCCAAATGCCATAAATGTCACTGTTGTTTAGGTAACTGTTCCTCAGCTAACAAAAGGTCTGTAAGTGGTTTCTGTCACCAACCAAATCCTGAATTAGGTGGTCCCTATCAGCCAAAGGCAATGCTTCAAGTTCTTTGTGAGGTGCATTAAGAGGAGTGATGTTGAAGGCTGCTGGAGTGGTCATTCTGGAATTCTGAGTGTCTATGACCTGAAACTTAGCTTGAGTGCAACCACTGACAATAGAACAAGGATTATGAAACTTTTCCCAAGGAATCTGTGGATTGAATTTTGATATGAAACGGGTTCACCGGGTAAAAATTCTCAGGAAGAACAGATTGTGCAGAGGCAACTTAGGAGACTGGTTTATACAGAGAAAAGGGACTCTTGGCAAAGAAATTTGACCAATGCACTTAGTTGATGGGCAGCTTGGAGACTCTGCCGGCAGAAACGAGCTAAAAAACGCGTTTTACTAGTGAATTTGCAGAGGAGGGCAAGTTTGCCGGGTTACTCTTGAACAGGGGGTCAACAAGTGAATTAACAGGTGGAATTTCAGGTGCTAGAGTGCTTTTTAGTCTGAATTTGCAAATGTTCAAACAAATTTAATGGAGAACTTGCGAAAAAACAGGGTTTGGAGGCAAATAGATGGGTAGATACATGTTTTAATGCTACCGAGGGCAATTAGCGGGTACAACTTGAGCTGCAAGGTCGGGCTATGGAGCCAAATTCGCAGGTTGATGGACTGTGCGCGTTTGGTGGCAGATTGTTCATAAACCGCATGCACGTTCTTCACTAGCATAATAATAGAAAATAAGCCAAAAATAGTCGTTTTCACAACTTGTCATTGAAATTTGGGCATTTTAGCGCTTTTGGCATTTTTCGGGGATGACGTCAGCATGACGTATTTGGCGCGTAGTGGGTATGGAGGGTGACGTGGCAACTGACTAGTATGGTGACTTGGCATGTGACACAGTGGGGGGGCGCTGATGTCAGCAGTTGATGTGGCAGTCGTATAGAGGAGCAGGGTGGCCGACGTGGATGCGACGTCATCGGTGACGTGGGAGCTGACGTCAGGGGGCAAGTGGCGGGCGGTTTCCGGTTTTCCCCTCACCACTTTTGGCCCGGGGTGGTATTGCAGAGGGGGGCTCCGATCAGGCCAGGAGATTGATGCGTGGCGGGGGTACGACAGCAATATCGCCCATCCCCCGGATACTAATCTTCGGCGGATCGGGGCATGCGATATTGCCGCCCACCGTTGGATGCTGGGCTCTGGATCGGACGGCGGTTGGGCGAGGATGGACGGCGAACAGCTTTGGGCACGGGACCCGCCTATTATTTAAATGTTTAATAACACACTGGGGGGTAATAAACTTTGGGTTGTGGCATGTTATATGGTTTATATGGGGCATACATGGTTATTATTTTAACCAAATGTTAAACTAAACCCGTTATATATATGCGCGCAGGGTTATAGTATGGTTTAGTAGGGTGGTTAACACGGTTATTTATTTAACCTGGTGCTCAATAAACTCCGAAAGTTTATACGTGGAAGGGTTAATACCAAGGCCCCAAATGGACCTAGTATTCCCCTAACTTTGTATTGTATGGCTATAGTGCCAAGGGGTGGGGATATTTACATTTTTTAGGTTTTTATATAGTTTATTGTAAAAATAGGGATGGGAAAATGATTTAAGGGAGCTAAATAATAAAATTAGAGGTTAATATGACCTTATGAATTGAAATTGCATGGGTGAATGCTAAGTATATAGAGTGAAAACTTAGGCATAAGGAAGTGAGAGGAATATGGAATGATCATTTTACACAAGAAATGTGGCTTCTTTCCACTAAGTAAACTCAGAGATCAACTTAGCATTTCTCATAAAATGAAGTGAAACTGGACTATTGGGCAAATCCCAAGGTCCTTGAGGGGATGTTAGTAAAAGATTTATGGGGAATGAAGGGGAAATTAGTCATGCTTCCATTGTTCTACAGTCCAACAACTGCCTTGGTACTTATGTCATTGATGAAATAAATCTTTCTTGACAAGACAAAAAATGACCACAAACTTGCTTCTGCAACCTCAAACTGCCTACCCAGCCTAATACACCTAACATTTTTTCTTCCTTTCGACTGGGTGCACTTGGACTAGCAAACCTTGATTGTACTCTTTTCTTTTGACTGCCCTCCTATCTAACTGTACCCTTATCTCTTCCAAGGGCCCAGATTAAGCAGTTGGGCTCCTCAATTTCTATACCTATCTACTCATCTGCCAAGCTTGGACTGTTTGGACAGGCATTCATTCTATATTCTACAACAACAAATTCAAATATAGAATGGTCCAGATTGAACTGTTGGGCCATCCATCAAGTGTGATAAGTAACAGTATCTGCACATTGTGAACTTGCACATAAGATAGCAATGGCATTTTGACTGGCCACTTTCCCGATCTTTTGGTTTGGGGTTCATTTGTATTATTTTTTCTGACCATTTTACTCTTTTTTCCCTTTGATTTTTCTTTTAGGGCATACCCACTTTACATTTTTTAATTTTCTTCTTTTGTTTACAAAATATGGAACCTTTGCAGTATGAAAAGATGAACATATTTGGCAGTTCCGTAGTCAATCATGAAAAATGAAACCTATTGGTATAGGAATCTAACACACCCTAGTCTAATGATGCTGGTGATAGCAAGTCACCGCCTGTGCAATCATGCGTAAAAGCCTAGTACATTGACGTGGCACATTAGTAGTATGTCGTTGCAGCCTCAAAGGCAACTCGTCGGTCCTCACGTCCAGGATACCAAGAGTGAGACCCTCGACCTACTCCTGTAATGCTGCAAGAGTCTCAGCCACATCCAGGTTGTGAAGGATAGCCCTCCCTGCAGCATCTCCTGCTGGAGCGGGAGCTGGTGCTCTCAGGCATACTGCTGGTCGCACGGGTCCAATATTTGCGTGAGCACAAGAGTTTTTTATTAGCCTTGATAGAAGAAATCATAAGAACATTATAAAAACAATAAACAAGGATATGGTTAGAGAATTTACCTATAGCACCCCACTGCTCACCAGCCGGCAGCACCAAATCCAGGTCACCTCGGAAATCCATACCAGCATATGGACACTTGGCATAAACCATCTCCTGACGGTTAAACCACTCAAAGAAGGTATCAAAGAAAGAAACCTGAGACTGACCAACATGTCAGGCCATGAGGTCAACCCATCTCTCAATCCGTGGCTCAGTCGGTGGAGGTAAACCATGCGAAATGTATTGGAGCTGCATCAGTGGGAACTTTTCCAATGCAAAAGCAGTCAAAATAGAACCATAGCCGAAATTCTTGGATCTTCTGCTTTTTACCTTGGTCAGTTGTTCTCTCATCATAGGGAGTACTACGTCACACCAGTTGAACACCTTTGGTTCGAGGCATTCCAAGGCATACTGCATATAGGACCTGTTAGCCACATGAAGAGCCGCACTACCAACCAGTCTAAAAAAAGTGAACAGAATGGTCCTCAAGGACCAGTCAGTGACATCTCGGATGTTGATCTTGCCATCCCTACTCAGCTGAGATCCCTCTCTGTAGTACCCGCGAATGTAATCTCTCACGGATTCGCCCCCATGGGCAAAACCTGATAATGAGAGAGGGGCACCATGCCTCGATAAACCGGTCAAAAAATAGATGGCCATGAAAGTGAAGGGGATGGATTTCCCCCTGATCTGGAAGACTTGGTCGATAGGATCCCATGCATCGAGGAAATATTGCAACAAGTTGATTTGTTGCCACATGATAGAGATGCGGAAAAACTTGAGCAGGCCACAGTTCCGCAGTGCAGTTATCGTACCCGGATCATGTAAAGCAACCATGTCCTCTTCTTCATGCTCACATTCTCACCATGTAACAACCATTTTTCTCCGATGAATCTCTGCAAAACAAACAAGAGAAGAGTCAAGGTCCTGATTTGGCAAAAAACAGGCAAAAATTCCATGAGAAAATAGTGCAAAAGTTTCCCTTCTTGCGCCCATCGCACCCCAGCAGTGTACTGGGTGAGATGCATACTGACTAGCCAATGGCCAGGCTAGTATGCATCGCACCTTTCGATATAGGAAGGGTGCGATGGAGCCAGGGTGAATTTTTCAAACCCCAGGGGCTCAGAAAAATAGGGAAACATGCTCAGAATTCAAAAAGGAAGGAATGCAACTGAAGAGCTCAGGTTTAGCTCTTACCTGGTCCAAACGGCGCCGAGAATCATCCACAGAATCTCCTGGAATCAGCTAGTGAAAATCAAGGGGGGAAGGCACCTCCAAAGCTCCAACAAACCAAAGTTCAAATGAAATGGTAAAATGAGGGGTAAAAACCACTTTTAAATTACTTTTCATGTAATTCGAGTAAGGTATTAGTGTTTTAACTCATTTTTCAAGCATGTATTGTTCATTTCTAATCGGTTTGATGAAGTAATTGAACAAGTAGTACGACCGTCGAAAGAACAAAGTGTTAGCGGTGAGATCAAATAATCAATGACCATTATCATGAGAAATTTTTATGTGAAGTTCAAGCTCGTTAAAAATTAAACCTAGGCAATGAGCAAATGTTCCCCCCAAAGTTTAAGCTCATTAAAAAATGAACCAACCTCTGGTAAATAACCATTGTGAACGCATTATCATCAGCTTTTTGAGCCCTGGTCATGTTCTTACCATCACCTCCACTCTATTTTAGCCAATCATTCACCTCGATTTGATTGTTTACCCCTTTTTAGGAACAGCTGCGAGGAGTGATTTTGTTAGCCATCCTTGTGACACTGCCGTGATTGGAAAATTCCAAACCTTACTTGGAATTAGCTGCTACCTAAAAATATCACTCATTCCTCAAGAAGCAAGTCTCCTTTAAGCTCTTTTCGTCTGACTCGTAAAATATGAAAAGATTGCCGAGCGGTTGGCCTCTCCAACTCCTTAAAGCTATCGGGAGTGCCATCCCTCCTCTAGATTTTAATCTTTTTGGACCTGAGGGATTATTACACAAAATGATCAAGCGCTTGTCTTGTTCGGCTCATTAAAACTATCGAAAATTCATCCCTTTCATATTATTTTATACTTTTTCGGACTTAAGGGATTACATGACGAAAAAGGATCACTAGAGTTTCCTTTCTGTCCCTTTTCAGACTCTCTAAAATTGAAAAAGGACCGAGTTGTCTTTTTCATTAAACTCGTTAAAACCAATAGCGACAAACTTGTCCATGCAGACAAGAACGAGTTTCACTGTTGCTAGGCTCGTTAAAACATAGCGACGGGTTTGCCCGAAGGGAAAATTATAGAACAAGCATATGTTATCCTCCTCAAGCTTGATAAAAATAAAGAGGTATTGGTCAGCAATGACTGGGGAAAAATTGGGAAGAAAACTTGAAGAAACTTTATTGGTAGCGAGTCACTCTTGAACATGACACTTTCGCTCCATCACCATGATTGAGTCGGGTTGGGTTATTCCGTTCACCGGTCATATTACCATTGGTCCACCATACCATCCATCTTTGGGGTTAACGCTACCAATCCATTTCAGTGTCACTGATATGTTCAAGAAAATTCGATTAGAGAATTCACCAACCCATCTTGTGTCTCATCTGCTGCAATACCTTTACGCTTCATTCTTTCATGACCGCCACCCTGAACCCTGTATCATCAGATCGTTTTCACTTCCGAAAGTCATTTTCTCCGTTCTGTGTCATAGATGTGGGATTCGTTAAGGCCCTCCTACGATGGGTCACTTCTTGTCGACATCAGCTCATTATCCAAGAAGTCGAGCTAGGAAAAACCCTTTCAGTACTTTGAAGCTTGCATTCCTCAATGGCAAGTTTCTCACTTTCTGCGAGAGTTTTACATCAATGGCCTTCGACCGAGAGATTTTGCGTGGTGTGCAACGCCAAGTCCCATTTTCACACCATGTGAATTGTACTATTGTACCTGGAGGGTCATCATCATTATCAGTGATTCCTCTCACCCCTGTTAACAGCTTACATCATTGGCTGGTAATCAAGCGATGTCTTTCCAAGTCCGACTCCAAAACATTTTTCACATGGATTGACTTGTACTTTGGGTGAATATTTGAAGATTTTGAAGACCCCGGATCTAGTTTCATCCATCCGGGTTGCGATATATTCAGGAAAATAAAGACATCAAATGTACATCATTTCTACACAGATGATCATATGAATCAAAGGATGATGGCTCTATCAGAATCATCAGTCTGCCACAGAGACGGTTCTCTGTCATATGTACATGAAAATGAATTTATAAAGCTATGCATGGGAATGCCCACCTTTGCTAGATCATGAAAATGTTATGAAGATAATGTATTGCATTGTATTTTATTACAGGTCGCCTTCTAGTTCGAAAAACCTCAGATCCTCATGATAAAGCATTTCGCCCGACATCAAAAGATTAACGACCTCATGCTTTAGGGGGCAACTGTTATAGAAATTTTTGGGCACTGCAACCCCAATCATATATGTCCATAAACCAAGGGCTTCTGAGTCCCTAAAAGTGTTGTTTCATGTCAAGGTCAGTTGATTACATCATCTCCCAGAAGTTCTCCACAGAAAACTGCTTAGAACTGGTCAAAACTGGACCATACAGGTTGCTCAGTGCTAAGGGTGCGATGCATCTCACCTGCCCAGTGTAAAAGGTGTGATGCATACTAGAAAGCCCTTGTATAGGGTGCGATGGGCGAGAATGGAAAAATGGCAGAGACAGTTTGTGAGGTAGATCGTGGAATCTTCTAGAAACTTCTCCTGTGAAACTTGCCTCTCTGAATTCGGCCAGGGATGAGTAAGAGATGATCAATCTCCAAGTGGAATCAAGAACTATCAGAGAGAAGACACTAATCAAAATCCCAGAAGTTGACTCACCTCCCTTGTTGTAGGGAAAAGTATCTGACTCGGATGACCCTATCCCACTCTAAGGGTAACAGTTCCTTAGCAACAACTGTAAAACAAACTACTTAAGGTTTACTTCTTTATGAAAGCAAAAGAGAATGGAGAAAGCACTAACCGTTGCCTTGCGCTTAATGTCAAATCCAAACTTTTCTCTTTGGCCGCTTGCTCCTAGCTCTTTGTTCTTCTGCTCGCCCAGCTACGATGAGATCCTGCAAAATAACAAAGAAGGAAACTACAAGAGGCATGCAATCATAACTGGTTCATGGATTAGTGTAAACCAAACATGCAATCATCACAATATATAATTGAAACAAGAGCACATAGAAGAACCTCAATAGCTTTTATTAATGAAGAAATAAAGGTTCTGAGAGTATTACAACCATTGAAGGCTCCAACCCAGCAACACCTCCCAGCAGAAAGAATTGCTCTTCTTCACCTCTCTCAAACAATCACCCAATAACTCAATAGTGAAACCAACAGCATATCATTACTTTGCACAAAATTCCAGCCTCCTGAGCTCATAGGAGAGAGCTCAATATATAGATGAATTGAGAAAGGATGAGTCAGCTTGCAACTGATGTGTAGCTGCCTTGTGTCCTCTCTCTCTTCAGTTAATCTTTAGTTGATCTTCAGTTCTTGAGTCCACTTGGAGAACTTTGCTTCCACTTGGAGAAACAGAGCCTCTGACTCATCACAAGGCGAAATACCTGATCCAAGTGTCATTTTTGGAAGATTCCAAAGCAATGACTCACTGTGCCACTTGTCCCTTCTCGCTCAGCGTAGGTGGCCTTTGTCCCACTTGCTTTGCAACGCAGGTACACCATGGAGCAACTGAGTTTCAGCGCAGAAACCTAGTGGAGCACCTGCTTTGATTTCAGGATTGCTTGTTTTTGAGTGTTTTCAGGTGGAGAACTGATCTGAGAGCTGTTGGTTTGCTGACCTTGTTCCTCTAGGGGTAGGAACATCATGTTTAGGGAACTTTGGATCCCTTGGATTATTGACAATTCATGCTTGTTGCTGTAAGGCACAAAATTGTCTATAACAGATGCCCCCTAAAGTATGAGGTCGTTTATCGGGTGAAATGCTTTATTGAGAGGATCCGAAGTTCATTCAATCTGCTGAGAAGTGTCTTGTAATAAGATACAATACAATACATTATTTTTCATACATTTTTCATGATCTAGTTGAGGCGGGCATTCCCATGCTCAGCTTTATAAATACATTTTGGTACATAGAACAGACGATCGTCTGATTGTAGACTGATAATTCTCTGCTAAAATTATCATCCTTTGAGAAGGATGATCATCTGCTGTAATGGTGTACATATCAAATGTCTTTATGTCCTGAATATATATCGCAGCCCGGATGGATGAAACTAGATCCGGGGTCTTTAATCTCTTCCGATCTTCACTCGATGTACAAGTCGATCCATGTGAGAATTTCTTGAAGTCGAAGATGGAAAGACATCGCTTGATTACCGATCAATGATGTAAACCGTTAACAAGCGTGAGAGGAGTCACCGATAAGGATGATGACCCTCAAGGTACGACAGTACAATCCACATGGTGGGAATAAAGGACTTGGCGTCGACCACCATGCAAAATCTTCTGGTCGAAGGTCATTGATGTATACCTGTCGCCGGAAGTGAGAAACTTGCCATTGAGGCATGCAAGCTTCAAAGTACTGAGGGGGGTGTTCCTAGATCAACTCCTTGGATAATGAGCTGATGTCGACAAGGAGCGATCCGTCAAAGGAGGGCCTTAATGAATCCCACATCAGTGACACGGAACGGAGCTAGTGATTGTGATGAGGTGAAAACAAACTGTGATGTATGATTCAGGGTGGCGGTCATGAAGTGGATGAAGGATAATGTATGGCAGTGGGTGGAACACGGTTGACTCTTTACAGAACCACATCTCTTGAACATATAACGACACTGATGTGATGGATTGGTAGCAGTACCCCAATTGTGGATGGTGTGGCGAAGACCATGGTTATGAGACCGGTGAATGAAACAACCCAACCCGATGTGATACGGAGGACAAAGTGTCATGTTCAAGAGCGACTTGCTACCATTAATGCTGTGAGGTTCTCCCAATTTTTCCCCAGTCATTGCTGACCAGTACCTCTTTATTTTTGTCAAGCTTGAGGAGGATAACATATGCTTGTTCTATAACCTACCCTTCGGGCAAGCCCATCGCTATGTTTTAACGAGCCTAGCGATAGGGAAACTCGTTCTCGTCTAAAGACAAGTTTGTCGCTATTTAATCATTTTAACGAGTCTAACGACAAAGAAAACTCGGTCCTTTTCATTTTTAGAGAGTCTGAAAAGGTACGAAAAGTTAACTCCAAAATTCCTTTTTCATCTTCTAATCCCTTAAGTCCGAAAAAGTATAAAACAATACAGAAGGGATGAATTTTCGATTTCTTTAACGAGCCGAACAAAACAAGCGCTCGATCTTTTTGTGTAATAATCCCTCAGGTCCAAAAATATTAAAATCTAGAGGAGGGATAGCTCTTCTTGTCCTTTAATGAGCTGGAAGGCCAAAACTCGGCAAACTTTTCATATTTTACGAGTCAGTGAAAAGAGCTCAAAGAAGACTCGTCTTTTGAGGAACGAGTGATGAACAGGGATAGCAGCAGATTCCAGGTACAGGTTGGAATTCTCCAATCACGGCAGTGTCACAAGGATGGCTAAGTGAAATCACTCTTCGCAGCTGTTCCTCAAAATGTGTAAACAAACATATGGAGGTGAACGATTGGCCAAATGAACGGATGGAGGTGATGGCATATAAACACGACCAAGGGCTTTTAATATGGCTTTCAAAGGTTACATTTCTCGAGGTTGTTTACCGGTTCATTTTTTCTGGATGAGCTTGAACTGTAGGGAAAGATTGCTCACAACTTGTGTTTATTTTTTAACGAGCATGAACTCTGTACAAAACTGCTCGATTCTTGCATTTATTTTTTAACGAGCATGAACATTGCTAAAACTGCTCGATTATATGGTTTACTTTTGATTTTTTACCATAATTAGCTTCTCTTTTTCATTGATAGCACCGCATTTTCAATTTGCTGCAACAAACTAGTTAGAAATGGGTAATATTTACTTGAAAATGAGATTAACACATCAATATTTACCTTGAATTACGTAAGAAAGCAAATAAAAAGGGTTTTACCTCTCATTTTACCATTTCATTTGCATTTTGCTTGTTGGAGCTTTGGAGGAGCCTCTTTCCCCTCGATTTTCATCAGCTGATTCCGGGAGATTCTGCGGACGATTTTCGGCGCCGTTTGGACCAGGTAGGAGCTAAACCTTAGCTCTTCATTTTCATGGTTTCATTTTCCTGTTTTATGCCTGTTTTGCTGCTCTATTGAGCCTCTGGGGTTTTGCCAGGGCGTCCTCTGATCAACGCAGGTTCCCCATTCGAAAACTGCGTTGGGATCCAAGCTGCTTGAAGGCAGCTTGTCCCCCAATGCAGGTAGTACACTGGGCACCTGCTTTGGGGCATAAAAGCAACAATTTTTCACAGATTTTGATGAAATTTTCGCCAGTTTTTCATCAATTTCAGGAGCTGACTCATCCTCTTGTTTGTTTTGCAGGGATTCTTGAACAAGATGGCCCTAACATGGCGAGAACGAGAACATGAAGAAGAAGATATGATTGCCCTTCATGATCCTGTTACGGTGGGCGCATTGCGAGACTGTGGTTTACTGAAGTTTTTCCATATCTCTAGCATGAGAGCACAGATTTCACTACTGCAGTATTTGCTTGATGCTTGGGATCCTGTTAACCAATTATTCCAGATCAGGAACAAACCTATTCCATTGACTGTGACAGATATTTACTTCTTGACTGGCCTGTCAAGGCGGGGTGCCCCCATTTCTTTATCAGGTACAGTTCGGGGGAATGATTCCGTGAGAGATTATGTTCGCCAGTATTGCAGGGAGGGGTCCCAGCCGAGCAGAGACGGCAAGGTGGTTATCCGTGATGTTACTAGCAGGCCTCTCAGGTCCATTCTGTATACTCTTGGTAGGATGGCCGGTAGCGCATCTTTACATGTTGCCAACAGGTCTCACATGCAGCACGCCTTGGAATGTCTCCAACCGAAAATCTTCAACTGGAGTGATGCAGTGCTTAGTCAGATGAAAAATCAATTGAACAAGGTGAAGGACGGGAAGCTGAAGAACTTTGGTTTTGGTTCGATTCTGACTGCCTTCGCCTTGGAGAAGATCCCTCTGATGCAACCTCAGTACATTGATCTCGGAGTGCCTTCTCCTACCGAGCCACGTATGCAGCGATGGGTCGATCACATGTCCAGGCATGCCGGTCAATCCCAGATTTCTTTCAATGCTGCTTTCTTTAGGTGGTTCGATCGCCAGGAGATGGCTTTTTTTGAGTACCCATATGTTGGTATGGATTTCTGGGGCGATCCGGATATGGTACTGCTAGACGGTGCTCAGTGGGATGCTACTGGTAAGAACTTCAACCATATTACCGTTCATTGTTTTCATTCATAATGTTCTTGTGCTTTATTCTTTCAAGACTTTAATTGAACTCATGTGCGCTTGCAGATGTCGGTCCTGTTCGTCCGGCATTTCGTCCGAGACCACCTGTTACTGTTCCGGCAGAGGAACCTGCTCGGAGAGTTATTATCTGTGATCTTAGCGACACAGAGACCCTTACAGCTGTGCAGGGGCAGGTCGAGAACCTTACCCGTGGTCTTCCGGATGTACAGATTGACGAGTTACCTTTACCGATGCAGCAGCATACTATCGGTGTACCTAGACGATGGACCCGTCTTCTGCGCATGATCGCACATACTGTGGCTTACTATCAGGAGCATCACTAGGCTAGGGTGCCCCCTAGCATTTTGAGTTTTAGGTAATATGACCAATTTTGTATGAACATTATGTATGAACTTTATGAACAGCTTATATATATATTTTGATTTTCGAGTCTTATTCTGGTTGATTTGGATGATTCATATGTACACTTTTTATGATGTGTCCTTTATAAATGTTGCAAATGTCTATCTAACACATAGTTTGCCAATGAGTCAGTTAATGTGTTTTGATTTCTTGAAATATGTTGATATTGAATTGAATCAAATCGTCTTTCCAAGATCTTTACTCTTAGGAACATGCGATAAATAGCTGGATTACGAACAGAATATATACCATTGAGTTGTAGTACTACGAGCTATGAGTCTAGCCTGACAATTAGTCGGCGTATGCCTCGTGTAATGGCATCAGAGAATAGTTCTATCAACGCGCTATATTCAGCGATGTTATTCGTTGATTGCCCAATACATACACCTCTGAAACTTACTAACTCGCCACTTGGATCAAAAATGGCCCATGCTGCGGAGGATAGGTTCCGCGAACTACGACTCGCTCCGTCGGCATATCCAACACATGTCTCCATAAGGTTTGACATCTGCAATGAATGAAAAAGGGAATCACTCAACCAGAACAAGAACTTTGGCGAAAACAAAATACAACAAAAGCATGCAGGTTACTATTTAAGCATAGTAACGCTTGAGGTACAGCCCGTTCCGGGGCTGCGCCAGTGGAATTATGTCGTAATCTATTAACTCGTAGGCTCCTTTTGCTAACACTCTTTTAACAATATAGGGGCCCATCCATAAGGAATTTAATTTACCTGCTCCTAATTTATCGGATTCTTGGTCATAAAGCAAGACCAAATCACCTTCTGAGAAGACACGGGGTTTGACATTTTTGTCGAACTGAGCCTTGACTCGTTTCTTATGGGCTTCGTTAGCCAAAGCGGCATCACGACGGGTTTCATGCAATTGGACTAATTCCAAGAAACGAGCCTCTTCTTCCGAAGTTCCGGGGAGGAGATCAATTGCGAGTTTAAGCGACGAAATTTCACACTGGATCGGTAAGACTGCTTCTAGACCGTACACCAATTGGAAAGGTGTGAAACCGGTCGCGTTTCTTACCGAGGTTCGGTAGGCCCACAAGGCTGCATACAGGATTAGGTGCCATCTTCTTTTATGAACTTCGATCATCCTCTGCAACATACGCTTCAGGACCTTGTTGATTGCTTCAACTTGTCCGTTGGCTTGTGGATAATACGGAGTAGAGCTGTCGTGAGATAGCCCTAGTTTGGCAGCTAATTCGACCATCATGTGATTGCGGAAGTGTGATCCATGATTTGTAACTATAGCCTGGGGTACACCGAACCGGGCGACTACATGATTGAAAAAGAATAGGGCAGCTGTTTCACCAGTATTGTCCAATGTAGGCATCGCCTCGGCCCATTTGGTAAAATAGTCAACTGCGACTATAATATACCCATGCCCCCCGGTCGAGGTGGGGTTACATTGCATGAAATCGATGCCCCATTTGGCGAAAGGCCCAACCGCAACTATTGGTTGCAGCGGTGTGGGTGGTTTTCTGGTTTTGCTATCAAAGATTTGGCAGGAATGACAACTTCGGACTGCGATTATGCAATCTTTGAACATTGTTGGCCAAAAATATCCTGCTCTTAATATCTTTTGGGCTGTAGCGAAACCTGATTGATGCCCCCCACACGCGCCTGAATGACACTCATTCAGGGCTTTTTCGGCTTCTTCACGGGTGAGACACCTCCTCAGAACGGTATCGATACCACGACGGTAAAGAGTATCACCGACGATCATGTAGTCTTTTGCTTGGTATCGTATACGTTTTTGTTCGGAGTGTGAGGTGTCAGGCCGAAACTTTTGGGTTTGGAGATAGATAATTATATCTCCATACCATTCATTGCTTGCAGATATCAGAAATAAAGTCTCGTCCACTATTGACTCCTTGGAAGTTTCGTCGTTGGACGATGATGGGTGATCGCATAATAATTCTGCGAATACCAGAGCTTTCTTTGACTTGGATTTCACAAATTCCAGATCAAACTCTTGAAGGATCGCTATCCATTTGGAATATTTGCCCCCTAGCAACTGTCGCGACAGTATATAAGTCATGGGGTTGCAATCTGACTTAATGGTAGTTTTCCTAAAGAGGATATAATGTCGAAATCTCTGTACCGCTTGAACAGCAGCGAGCGCTAGCTTTTCAACGTAAGAATATTTACTTTCTGTATCATTTAAGTTTTTACTTAAATAATATACAGGATGTTCAACTCCATCGACTTCTTGTACTAAAACCATCGCAATGGTTGTATCTGCCGCAGCTAGATACAGGTTAAAATCCCTAAGATAATCTGGGGCGTACATTAATGATGCTTTTACTAGAGACTCTTTCAAAGCGTCAAAGGAAGCTTGCGCAACCTGGTCCCAATCGAAGGGTACATCCTTTTTCAAAAGACGTGTATAACCTTTAGCAAGTTCTGCGTAATTTGGAATGAACCTCCTCAGAAAGTTTGCTTTCCCTTGGAGTTTCTGAATCTGAAGCAAATTCGAAGGTGGAGGCAAATTAATGATTGCCTGAACCTTATAGGGGTCGAGACGAATCCCATCTTTAGAGACCACAAAGCCAAGTAAACGACCAGAACCGACGCAAAACACACATTTGTGAGGGTTGAGTCTTATCTTGTAGTGTCGGCAATGTAGAAATATCGCTCTTAAATGCTGCGGATGATCAGTCCGCTTTCGCGAATGAGCCGGAAGATCGTCGAGATATGGTTGAACAATGCTCTTGATGTCATGGAAGGCGTAATTCATAGCCCTCTGAAAAGTTTCCCCTGCGTTCTTCAAGCCAAAGGGTAATTTTCGATAAGTGAATGTGCCCCACGGACATATAAATGTTGTCTTTGACTGGTCCTGTGGGCGGATATTTATTTGATTATACCCGGAAAATCCATCCATAAAGGAAAAGATTTCACATCCGGCGCATTCATCAATTATCTGGTCGGTGAAGGGCGTGGGGTAGTTGTCCTTCGGACAAGCTTGGTTTACATCCCTATAATCGACGCACACTCTTATCGTCCCTTGTTTTTTCATAATAGGGACAATATTCGATACCCAATCGGTTAGAGGAACCGGGTAGATGAATCCAGCATGGAGAAGTTTCTCAACTTCTGCTTTAATGGCAGCGGCTTTCTTAGGGTGTACCTGTCGAAGCCGTTGTCTTACTGGTTTGACATCAGGATACATTTTAATTTCATGTTCAACGATACTCGAGTCGATGCCTGGCATTTCATCATATGACCAAGCAAAGACATCTCTAAATTCGCGAAAGAGAGCGTTATATATTTCCAGTTCTGAAGGGGAACAACCTTTGCCAACATGAATATTCTCTACAACATCAGGTTTTGTCGAGATATTTATGGCTATAGTCTCTTCAATATTTGATAAGTTTCGCTCGGAATCCACCGTGTTTACAGTATTTGTTAGGAATTCAAAGACTGAAGGGTGGTAAAGATCTTTTTGAGTATCTTCTTCGTATTCTGGAAGAAGGGAACGATGGTGGTGATCATTCCATGGTGCCCCCTCAATCATCATTGATTGTAAGATTCCTTCGTCAGTCCCATGTATTTTCGACCAAGGATCTAATGGGGTACCATATTCTCTAGATCTATCTACCCAAACGCTCGACGAGCGTTGATTTGGGTTTGCCTCCCATGCATGAAACATTGATTGCTACAATATTTCAATGGGGCTTGGTGGCAAAACCATTGCATGATCCATAGCGACTCTGCCTTCTGTGACTTTCAAGGTGGATACCATATTGCATGTTGCTACAAATGGTTCATTTCCTATACAAATAGGAGGTGGTAGCGTGAAAGTTCCCATCATAGTGGGGTCTTTCAACAGACCTACTCCAATGTCTTGAATCGATCGGTCGCTACCATGGATCATGGGAACGCTTCCTGTAACTTGTGAACCATTAGGGAGGAAGTTTTGTTGATCGACGACCGTAATCCCTCCTTCAAAGGGGAATGCGATCTTCCTAAAATAAGTCGACACAACAGCTTGCATGGCATAAATCCATGGCCTTCCTAGTAGGATGTTATAGTCAAGATTGCCATCGATGACTTCAACATCTATTTCTACTGTTTTTCCCCCTAGTTCAACCTTCAGGTTACTAAGGATACCGTAAGGGGTATATATCCTTCCGTCGAATGCTTTTAATGTTGTCGATGATCGCGACAAGGTTGGAGATCCTAAAGTTTTCCAGCAACTCATCAACATAATACACGTCGATGCTCCCTCATCAATAATCGTTCTGTGAACTGTTTTGTTGAGGGCTTTCACTTGGACGAGGAAAGCTAATTGAGCCGGCAACTGAGGATCATACCCTTTGTGATCAAAGGATACCAGATTGGAATCTTTAGGATCCACCCCACCAATTGCTGATAACAATGCCTGCCTTTGGGATGGGCAATGCTGTAATACCTCAAGAGTCGACATAGCAGATGGCGATTGCGCTAAATCTTCTACTATGTTGTAATGCTGTGCCGCTCGGGCACGAGGATTAAATGTCGACTTGTGTATTACTCCCTTTGGCGGTTTTATTGTTAATTCATGTGTGATGGGGGGCACAACTTCTGCCGAAGTTGTTGTCGAACTGTTAGGTTGATCTGTCCCTTTATCGTTCGTCACCTGTGGATTCTCATAATCTTTTCTCCTTGTCGAAATCAAAGCATCATTTTGCTGTTTCGAAATCGACAACATAAGTACTTGGGACGGGGAAGCGTTTCCACTATCAACCAGATTTTGACCTGGGTTAGGAAATTGATCACTTGACACAGTTGAGGTATGAGGACTTTTAAAGAACCTCTTTAGCTCAGCTTTGAATGGGCAATCCTTAGTGTTGTGATCTTTGTCATCGCATATTTGACACGGAAACTATTTCCTATTCCCAGGAGGGTTTGAAGAATTTTTCTTAGGGGGTGACCCACCTTGTTTATTCTTCCTCCCTTTGTTTTGATTCTTCTTGCTTCCTGGTTGATTGGTTTCTTTGCCCTTATCTGTCGATACGGCATTTACTTCCGAAGCAAGAACTTCTACATGCGCATTTTGATTCGAATCCTTACGGGCCTTCTTTTGATTGGCCTTTTTCGGATTCGAGTTTGCAGTGCTAATCACACCATCACCGGCATGAGAGTCACTATTTGATTTAGGAGGAGGAGGGATTGAAAACTCTGGTCTAGGGGCGTCTGGTATTTTGTCATAGAGCGTGCCGGACTGAGTATATACTAAGTCCAAATATTGTGCACGAGCGATAACCTGCTCTTCTGTTACGACTCCTCCCTTTGCCACATCTTCCGTTATGGCCGGAAGTAACGACTTTATAAACCACTCAGCTAAAAGCTGATCAGGAACGTATGTTTTAACCATTCTTCGTCGACGTCGCCACTCATGTATATGATCTGATATATGAGTTGCGGTTGTCTGTTTGAAGTTAGTCAATATCTCTGTTCCCGTTTCATACCTTATTGGTAATTGAAAGTGAGTCAAGAATGTCGTGGCAAGGGAGCCAAAATTGTCGAACGAAGCTCTAGGCAATTCTATATACCATTTTGCCGCTGGACCTGTCAATGTCATCTGAAAGAGGCGAAGCCTTATCGAATCGTCATTTAAAGTGTTCGACGAACACCATAGATGAAATGTCATCACATGATTCGACGGGTCTTCGCCTGGATTTCCATTGAATTTAGGAATGTCGGATGGAAGTTTGTGTGGAATCACTGGCCACCAAGGGGCGTAAGCAATTGGATCGTTGGTTAACCGATGTAAATCAGGCAACTCTAAAGTCGTCACGAATGGTAACTGCTGGTTCAAGTTAGGTGAAGCATAACCAGGATACGATGGAATCGCCTGAACAGTCGGTCTTTGCATACCAGCATAATGGAGTTGATGTTGGTATGATGAATACGGTTGATGGACTTGACCACTATAAAGTGGTTGATTTTGACCATTTTGAATATATGGTTGTCCAGTATTCGCAAATATTTGTTGTTCAGAACCTTGGTACACTTGTTGGAATTGCGGCTGTTGGTATTGCATTATCCACGGTTGCGACACCATGGGTTGTTGCGCTACACTAACTATTGGACCAAGATGTGGGGTAGTTGTACCCAACTGTACTTGTGTTGCCCCACCAGTAGGTGATTGTGGTTGGGTCGCAGGGTCAAGGGGCTGTTGCATGAGAACCTGAGCAATCTGAGGTTGACATACAACAGGCATTGTTTGAACTTGCGACACGGTCACAATAGCCGGTGTAGTTGGGATGTTTGTCACAGGTACACACTACTGCATAGAATATACAACTCTCGGTGGCTGGGATATCATAGGTACCCAACTACTCGTTGCAATTCCGTCATAACTTGAATAAGGTTGAGAACTCCCGTATGGGTACCCTCCCGGAGGGGGTAATGAAAGGGCATACTGCCCCCCATATGGTAGCAATCCAGAACTCAAGGCAATTGATTGTCCTGGAGGACTGGATGGCCTAATTAGATTCCCAAAAGGGTCAATTTGATGAGTCTCACCATGAGAGTTACCAGACATTACTCTGGAACAAACAGGAATAGACCATACTGTCGAGATAGTCTCTTGGTGGACTCCTTCTAGCGACTGAGAGCTAGTTGGGACAGATGGTATGCCGGCGAACATTGTTGGATTTGCAGCAGGTAATTCTGTCATCGTCGTGTCATTCGACACAGTCCTAGATGTCGACGGTTGTTCAGTCATTTTTAGTCTATCCAATTGATCGCCTAGTGATTCTACAGGAACTTCCACTGGTGATGGACAAACTTCTATTGTAGTAGGAAATAGACTGACCCCTACTCCAAATTGAATTCGAGCGGATACTTGCGGTTCCTCTATAATTTCCTCTATCGCAATCAGACCAGGTGGAAGAGGAAGACCGTCAGGTCCGTAAAAGATTTCCGGTGCCGAAGAAGGGGTTGTATCGACCGCGACAGATGTTTGAGGAACAAAACTTTCTGGACCGGTTACAGATGGAACTGGTTCAGTCATACAAGTATTTGCCCCCAGACTAGGATCAGTATTACTGTCCCTCTGTGGCGATCGAACTTCTTCTATAGAGGCAGGGTTTCCGGAAATGTTTGGAGTGACCAGAATCTCAGATGTTGTTGGAACACTTGTTCTAACTTTTAAAGGAGATTTTGAACTGGTTCGACGAGCTCGCTTTGTCCGGATTGTTTTCGATTCCGGAGACAAAGACGGTTGACTCGCAAGCCTCTGAGAACGACGGATATTCAATTGAATTTCTTCCACGATTGCGGATTACTCGATCAACTAAAATATAAAGGGGAAAATTTGTGATTCCGATTTGAATGAATTTTATTAGACGCTTTTAAACATAACTTTGCTTTTTCATGTTTCAAGAGTCGAGAAAAAGCTAAAGATGACTCTAGTCTCCTTCGATGTATTAACGAGCCCGAAGTGACAAATGCTCGGTTGGACCTTTTCAGTTATAGAGTTTGAAAAAGGCCAAAAGAAACTTCTCTGGAGATCTAGGTAGAGGGTGTGCCAAACCTTTCGCGAAACCACAGAATACGTTTTACGGTACGGGTGGTCGATCTTCGTGAATGCTGTGTTCACTGCATCGCGATCAGTAGGGCGGCCGACACGGCTTCCTATGGATAAAGGATAATTGCCTACAGGGGTCTCCCAATATATACGCGACGGTACGTGGGAGCACAAGTCCGTATTAGTGCCACCGACTCTCAGGAGGAATCACCCACCTTCGTAGAGATCGACAGTCACTATGTTTAACGACGCCGGAACACGTCTCTACCTAGACCTCTAGATGTTTGCGTTATGTTTCAAATGCGTTGTTAGGTTCATTCAGTATATTTTAAGTTGATCTTTTTAAAGTTTGCCTTTCAAGGTTCACCACGAGATGTATATGACAAATTCCTAAATGCAGCCTAAGATGAGAAGCAAGCTTTTTCAAATCTTTTTGACTGATGAAAATCTTAACTACTGAGGGAGAAGAAAGGCAAATTCTTTTCACACAGTTCATACAGCACAAACTAATGCACTTTCTCCTAAATCATCATGCAAACTTTTTCAAATGCAAAATGCACAATGCATGTATTTTCTTTTCCCTTTCTTAATGTGGATGGATTACAAAAAGAAAGTGGTCATATAACTTTGATTTCGATTTAAAGCGACAGTAAACAAGTTTGTCCAAAATCAAAAGACACCTTAAGATTCACTTGCTTAATCACTGGAAATACATGAAATCAAACCATACTAACGAAAGTAAAATGACTAATCAGCTATGGACAGCAAACAAGCTAACTCTTTAGACCAGCAAAATGCCTAACACAGGTTCAGATCTAAGAGGCCAAAAGCATGACTAATTTACTTTTCGTTATGGGAAATTGTAAATGAGTAAGAAATACAAAGAACAAGTACAATTTCATTATATAACAGAGGCAGAATGATGGCAAGTAATATTGGTTTCAAAACAGGCACAAGACTGACACCTAGCAGCAAAACTAAGTGAAAACAAGCAAGAGAAAGGAGGAAACCCCAAATGCACTAAGAAAATTTGGGCCAACGCAGGTTCTGCACAGCCAAATTGGCTCTCAGCGCAGGTAGCCCCTTCGGGACCTGCGTTGCAAAGCAGGTAGCCTGTGTACTACCTGCTTTGGAAAACGAGAATTGCGTTTTCACAGTTTCCGGGTCATAATTTTCTAAAAAATGCACGGTTTTTGCTCAAATCAGAAGCAATCAGTCAAGCACACTCAAAGGGATGATTAGGAAGGTGCAAAGCTATCACTAAGAGCTTACAAGGATCCTTGTAGATCAGCTCTTCAAATCATGAATTTGCTCAGAAAATGAGCAAGAGTAGCTGCCCTCTACTTCGCTTTTGATATAGTCAAAAGCTTTTCGATTTGGTACTCTTTTGTTCAGGAAATGAATAGCAAAATACTACAAACACAATCAAACGGATACGATCCCCAGCGGAGTCGCCAGTTTGTTGTAGGGAAAAGTATCCGACTCGGATGACCCTATCCCACTCTAAGGGTGACAGTTCCTTAGCAACAACTGTAAAACAAACTACTTAAGGTTTACTTCTTTATGAAAGCAAAAGAGAATGGAGAAAGCACTAACCGTTGCCTTGCGCTTAATGTCGAATCCAAACTCTTCTCTTTGGCCGCTTGCTCCTAGCTCTTTGTTCTTCTGCTCGCCCAGCTACGATGAGATCCTGCAAAATAACAAAGAAGGAAACTACAAGAGGCATGCAATCATAACTGGTTCATGGATTAGTGTAAACCAAACAT
Source organism: Pinus tabuliformis (assembly GCA_031772625.1). Lineage (NCBI taxonomy): Eukaryota > Viridiplantae > Streptophyta > Pinopsida > Pinales > Pinaceae > Pinus > Pinus tabuliformis. Next base: position 1,722,289,649 of record CM062817.1, on the reverse strand, counting down.
GCAATCATCACAATATATAATTGAAACAAGAGCACATAGAAGAACCTCAATAGCTTTTATTAATGAAGAAATAAAGGTTCTGAGAGTATTACAACCATTGAAGGCTCCAACCCAGCAACACCTCCCAGCAGAAAGAATTGCTCTTCTTCACCTCTCTCAAACAATCACCCAATAACTCAATAGTGAAACCAACAACATATCATTACTTTGCACAAAATTCCAGCCTCCTGAGCTCATAGGAGAGAGCTCAATATATAGATGAATTGAGAAAGGATGAGTCAGCTTGCAACTGATGTGTAGCTGCCTTGTGTCCTCTCTCTCTTCAGTTAATCTTTAGTCCACTTGGAGAACTTTGCTTCCACTTGGAGAAACAGAGCCTCTGACTCATCACAAGGCGAAATACCTGATCCAAGTGTCATTTTTGGAAGATTCCAAAGCAATGACTCACTGTGCCACTTGTCCCTTCTCGCTCAGCGCAGGTGGCCTTTGTCCCACTTGCTTTGCAACGCAGGTACACCATGGAGCAACTGAGTTTCAGCGCAGAAACCTAGTGGAGCACCTGCTTTGATTTCAGGATTGCTTGTTTTTGAGTGTTTTCAGGTGGAGAACTGATCTGAGAGCTGTTGGTTTGCTGACCTTGTTCCTCTAGGGGTAGGAACATCATGTTTAGGGAACTTTGGATCCCTTGGATTATTGACAATTCATGCTTGTTGCTGTAAGGCACAAAATTGTCTATAACATCCCTGCAATCATCTATATATGGATCCCTCATCCCAGAGATCCAGAGGCTGGAATTTTGTATCATGTAAGGAAGTCTTGTTGGTTTCCTGGTGGAATATCATAGTTTTGGGTGATCTAAGATTTTCATGAGGTGAAGAAGGGCTTTCATGCTGGGAGGATGACGCTGGGTCAGATCATTGGGTTTTAATCCTCTCTTCTAATCTTTACATCAATAAAGCTATTCAAGTTTTCCTCCACATTCTTGTATGTATGATAGTATATGCATTTTTGTGGTCAATATATATCTGGTCCTATATTGCTTATGATTGTAGATCTCTGCAATTTTAAGGTATTATGCTGCTCTGACTTTACAGGTACTCTTTGAAGCGGAGTGGTCAAGGGAGAAGCAGCAAAGACCTGTCGGTGAGGCGAAGGAACAAGCAAAGAACTGAGCGAAATATTGAGGTTGTTATTCTTTGATCCTCTCCTATCTACTTCTCATAAAGGAAAATGAAAGTAACTTTAATCTGTTTGTCTCTAAGATAGCTACCCATCTTAGTGGGACTAGTAGCTCTGCATAGACACTAGATTTTCCGATAACACCCATCAATGAATATCGGTATTTACTACCTAATTATGTGATCTTAGCACAATTGGTCTTAGGTACACCTAGTGCCTCATCACTTTATTACAACCCTATTTGGGCATATGGTACCATGCCTACTACAAGTTCGTTCATTCCAAACCCAACCTCCCAGCAGGATGTTACCTCAGTCCCGGTGCAACCCACCATTCTGAACCCTCTTGTCTCATCCATCCTAGTCACCCATTTGGTTCAACTGGTAGTCTCAAGGCATGTTGCTTTCAATTATTTGATCCCTCCAGTAAGTGGACAAGTTGTGCCACCGCATGGGGGCATAATTTAATTGTTTCTATGATTTCAGGCACAACCAATGTGAGTAGCTCACATGGTTGGGATGAACTAGCCCTCTTCTGGTGTTATCCAAAACCCTACTTGTCCTGTTGGATCAATCAATGTCCAGTACCAATAGGTCCAAAATCTCGTTGGTCCATCTAGGTCAAGAAATTTCTAGTATCAACAACCTTATGAGGCTCAAGTCCAATACCAAGCTCCTTATGTTGCATATGGTTCTCAAGTAATCATCAATATGCCTTACGTCCTTTAGTCTGGAGAGTACGTTCAACCTAGTCCATCCACTTTTCCAGGTGGCTATGGCTAGATTCAGTTCGGAAATTTTCTGGGAACTGTTCAAGTACCCTTGCAAAAACAAGGACAAGCTCTACAGCAACTAGGGAAACTTTTGTTACAATAAGGGTGTCCACGCAACAGTAGGGGAAAATGATACCACAGAAAGGACAACTACTATTAGGTTCCTATACCAATAGCAGTCATAATTTTGAATGACTAAGGTTAAGCCTTGTAATATTGTACATACCTTTGCTTTCTGCAAATGTTTTCCATTTTAAAAAATTTAAAAATGTAAAGATGATATGTCATAAAAGAAATATCAAGGGAAAAAAATAAAAAGAGAAGGTAAAAAAAAATGAAAATATATGAACCCCAAAAAACAAAAAGAGACCATGAAAGTGAGCAAGGCTAAATGCCACTACTATTTACTTTTATGCATAATAATGATTGTGTGCATCTTGTTATTCATGCCACAATCCATGGTAATCAAATTGTCTAATCTTGATTATATCATGCTTTGAATTTTATTTTTATAGTTAGAGAATGAAATCTGACCCAACAGTTTAGTCTTGGCAGATCATTAGATAGGTAAAGAAAATAAAAGGAGCTCATCAGTTTAATCTTAGCCCTTGGATGATATAAGGTTAGAAATAGATAGTTTGTTTTATTAAAGAAAATATAGAATAAAGGTTTGCTAGCCTAAATGCACCCAAATAAATGAAGAAAACATGTTCGGGTAAGAAATGGGTAAGTAGAAGTAAGGCTGCTGAACTACAAAGTTGATCGGATCAAAACACATGCATCAGGCTTAGACACATATTTCAATATGTATGATCAACTGTGAATGAAAAAACAAAGGTTTGCAAGGTAATGTGATTAACTCTCCGTCATTCGTTTTTCCCCTTACTAATTTCCTATCCACAAGTATGCTCTAGCACTTTAAATCCTTCAAGTCAAAGAGGCTCAGAGCATTTCTCTGACTTTTGGTGGGACTGGACCCTCGACTTAATGACTTAAGGACATCAAGTGATAGAATCCCCTTCATGAAATTCATCTCCCCCTCATTATCCTAATAAAACCCCTTATCCTAAGGTTAAAACTCTTTTTCCTAGGAAAAGTAAAAACAACTCCATGTTAAATCCCTTTTCATTAAAAAAAACCGACAAAAACATCTTATCCTAAGTATTAAGTATATGTAAATAAAGCATGCAAATATTACATTTACATTTATACTTAAATATATACCCACTCCACTCATCACATTTCATATTAATTTTTAATTTAATTATATAAATTCCCGATATACCTATCCCCATATATTAAATAAATCCCTTAAATAAATATCCCAACCCTTAGTTTTGATAAAAACTATACAGTTTACCCCTTATCTCGAAAAAATAAATAAAACCCGTCATTAAACCCTGCCCAATCAACTAAGCCCATGATTAAGTCTTAAATTAATCACAAACCATCGTGGATTAAAGCCTTGGGCCCTTTGAATCCCATGCTCTTATCACCCATGCACCTTCCTCGCCCCTATGTCATTCGATCATCTTCCCCTTCATCCAACAGTCCACAACAATATCAGCCGTGCATGATGGCCGACCATTACCCGCCCAGCAAAGTGGTTTTCTTTGGCCCCCCGACTACTATGTGTTGTGCTCTGGAGTAGATCCCTCTGAAATATCCCCCACCCTCCATAAGTGGATCGATGGACTGGGAAACTACCTCCCCGCTCAACCCACCAAACCGCCTACTGCTCATTCATAAAATTTACCGCCAAAAAGAACCCGTTGCTCCATAAAAAGGCCGAGAAGCTTTTTTCACCTTTTTTTGCTCATTTTCTCTGTGAACCTCTAAAAACCAGTGTGATTCTTGCAAATTTTGAATTCACCATTTGAACTCTGAATTCACTCCTGAAGAAAGTTATAGAGACCCCAATCGACCTCTCAGTCCATACCAGATTCATTCGAACCCCTGCAACGACCATGAAATCCAAATTTGCAGATAGTTCACCCAATTTTAGGTATTTCACCACAAATTACCAGTCGCCCTTTAAAATTTGGAAACATTCAACCTTGTACAGTGTTTTAATTAAGTAAAATTAATTAAAAAATACTCTAACTTTGAAAACCCGCAGCCAAACTGTTTGAAAGTTTCCAGTTTTTGTTCAAAACCCCTGAATAAGCCTGTAAAGCCAAATTTAAATCCACAAGAACTAAATTATGGCTTCCCCTATTGCCTTGGACATTAGACCTGTCACAACTCCCCATTTGGACCTCGACCACCTTCCCTTGGCTGACAGGGATTTCCAAATTAAGGATACATCTACCGAGACCCTTCGGATTGAAATCCACTGTTTAAGTAGGGACAGATACCTCAACCATGATGATGATATTAGCCTTTGGGACTCAAATTTTCCCAAATACCAGTTCCCAGAGGTACACGTTTTCCCTGAAATTGTCCACCAATGCCATGCCTTTTACATTCCCAGCCTAGGAGCTATTATGTCCCCTAACCAAAAGGTTTTGTTCACCATTATAGATGATTCCATTAATGAAATATTGGAAATCCAACCAGGTCAAAACCTAACCCTACTCTCCATTGGGGATTTTCTAGACTAGTACTCCATGTTGAGCTTATCGAGTTCAGCCCAAATATTCCAGAGATTCATTGTAGAAGAGCGGTATATTCCCAAAGATCCCCCTCCATATGTTTCTGTCATGTTCTCGAAAAGGGGAAAACAAATCATCACCATGATATCATGTGTTCTTGGCTGCACCACTGATGGATTTGTTGATGAACTTGTCCTGGCCTTCATGTCAATTTATACCCTAGGACAACCTCCTACTATTTTGTACAATTATGCTGAGTTCATAGCTAAGAGAATTCATGAAATGTTCCCCAGGATGCACAATGAGAGAGTGTTTAAATACTCATCTTTCCTCTACCATATGTTACTATACTATCAACGAGACAGATTTTCTTTTTCCCTTCAGAAGCTGGATACCAAAGTCCAGCCCAGGGCTATCAGTTTTTGGACCCCACTGTTCCATAAGTTTCAGTCACCATATACGTATTTAGATTTCATAGATTCTTTTGTTCATCCAGTCATGACTATGCTGACAGGAAGCCCTCCACCTAGGATAAGTCTAGACATCAAAAGGGTCCTTCAGTTGTCTAAACAAAGCAAAGTGGGAGATTGGTACCTTTACCAAAACCACACAGAGATAAGAATTTATAGTTTCCAGCTTGCACCATATAAACTACCCACATACCTCCCCATGAGTTTATTTTCTCTAGAGTACTATGGACAAATAATGAACTCTGATGAGATAAATTTTGTCTCGGCCAAGAAAAGATCAAAATTCAAAGTAAAAAACCAGTTAGGCCCCTTCATCTACAATTCTAGAGAGGCAGGGGAGGAGGCAGACCAAATCTTGCAAAAAATGAAATTCCGAAAGAGATTCATGTGGGGGTATGACCCTCAAGAATTTATGACCAGATTGAGAAAGAAGGTCAATTTGGGACCTTATATTCACCACCCCATACTAAAGATAGAAAGATATGCAAATCAATCTGAGTGGGTGGAAAATACTCTTGTAGATAGAGACAGTACAAAGGTAGATGTAGAGAATACCTTATGTGACTTAGAAAGATAGTTTGATGAGAGCTCGTTTTTGCAGGTACCTAAACAGCAAGAAGCAGCCATGAGCACCCCTCCTATCATGTTGACTCCTTAGAATGAGGAAAATAACCCCAAAAGGACCAAGGAGGAACCCTCAAGTTCAGGAATGGGCACATCAAATATACAATATGAGACCAGTCAGAGCAAAATACCTAGGCTAAATCATGTTTCACAAAAGGAAGACACGGAACACTCAGTAGAAATAACTGATACTAAGCTAGACAGAAGTAAAGGCACAACTCCATCTAAGGAAACACAGGGGCCATCCACATCACAGACCCAGATTTTGAAAGGAAACTAAGTGTAGAAGTATCCTCATTCAGTAGGCCTGCTGATAAGGATAAGGATATAAAAGATAGATATAATGAGATCAAGATGAGAAATGAGAAACTAAAGGCCTAGAATTATGCTCAGTATCTCAAACTCACACCTACTAATCAGACCAGGTTGATGTCGACTTTCAACATCAAATAATTAAAACTACATATGTCCTTCATAAAACCAACTGCCCAACAGCCAAGGACATCAACAAATTACAAGAGAATTGATTTTGAAGTGATGGAAAGGGATATTCATCCCATAGACCAAACTGAGTTTCATAAACAGGTTGGAGAAATGATTTACTCCACCCTTACAGGTAAATCCATAGTTTCCCATCAACTGTAGAATTCATTGACCAACATCTCAGCTCAATATCAGTTAGAGAAGGCCTCCTCACAGGCCAAGGATACTAGAATCAAGTCTTTGGAAGACTTAGTGATTGAGTTGGGGCATGATCCCAAAGTTATCAAAGCCACTGAACAACTCACAAAGAAGAAAAATGATGACATTTCTGCACTGGAAAAACAATTGAAGATACCTCAGCTGCAACATCCCCAAACACATGAGGTCTTAGAGAGACAAACCAAACAGGAAGAGTTGGTGGACTTGGTCCTAAAACTTAATGATCAGTTAAAGGAGATAGAGAAAGAATTTGACACTTTAATCCAATTAAAGCAAAGTTATATTGCCACTACATCTGCAAATATCATCCCAATGGTTTCAACAGCAGTCCCTTCAAGACTGGCAGCCTCATTAGCTTCCATAGCTCCCATGCTTACAACACAACCAGTTTCAGCAGGGTCTACATCAGCAACATGTGCATCAGGAGAAGAAGCAGCAAAGTTGGTCAGAGCCATGGAGGAAATGTCTATTCAGGCTAGAAAAATGAACAAACTGAAAGAAAATGTGACAAGCTTGGAAACAGATTGCAAGCTTAGCAAGATCATGCACAAGGAAGAAGTGCATAAAGCTACCAGAATGAATGAAAGATTAAAGGCAATGGAGAAAGATCTAACATTAAAGGAACCCCTTGAGCAAGCCAAGGAATTATTATGGGCCAATATCATTGACTCTATCAATGATATTTGGCCATCCATTTAAGTGATTTTTGAACAGATAGATCTGATAAATATAGCTACAGAAGTTATCCAAAAAGTCAGGGAAGAAATAGGAGACATGCCTGAACATGCTACCAGACTTATCCACTTCCTCAGTAGTAGAAACAAGTATGAACTTCAAGAATTGGATATAGAGGATAGGAAAAAAACAATTTTGGAGGTAAGAAAGGTCCTTTCCAAGAGAAACTTAATGTTAAACTTGGAGGACATGTGTCAAAATATGTAGGTAGCAGTTGATAGATTTATGGCCAAGTTTCAAATTCTGAGAGAGAAAGGGTTACCCAGTCCCTTGGTCATAAATGACAAGCTCATGACACAACAGGATTATGACAACAAAGTCAGAGGGCTAGCTAAAGAACAGGCTAGTACATCATCGATAAAGGCATTGCCAACAGGAAAAGTTCTTTACCAAAAATTTGAAAACCTATTTTCCCTCCAGCATGAGGTGAAACGCCTATTCATGACTAGGCCTACTTTTGCTAAGTACACTGAGGCAGATGAGATATATAGGAGGATATTGAAATCAAGTTACCTGATGCTGAATTATGGGAAAAATTGATTGATTTACTATAGTAAAATGTAGTAAAAAGGTTAATGTATAGTCAGCAAAGTAAAGGGTAAAGGCAGGTCAGCATGATTAAAGAGTATCAGTGTCAAAGTGTATCAGATGAAAGCCAAAATTGAATGCAGCTTCCAGCGTAAAAAAACAAATAGCAAGGCAGCATAAAGGGATAGAAATCCAACTATAAAGGTCAAGAGCACCAAAACACTAGGGACAACATGAAGTAGTTCAATAGCTGTCTCTACCTTCTAGTAAGAAGATATTTTTATTTCCTAGATTAAATCTCAAGTTATTTTGGGATATTTTGTAATAAACTTTTATATAAATAATTCAGAATTCGAAGTATGTAGTGTGGATTCTTAGACATTTCTATAGACTTCTTGATCAAAAGACCGTGAAGCTATTATATCATTGACTGGGCCAACAAGATGGATTGATGAATAAAGAAAAGATATTTCATAGGATTCATGTGTTAAGCGAAGTGCAGACAAGTATTTTCTCATGTTGTTGTTATCTTTCTTAATTTTTTTCCACAATATTTAATGTATTTCTGAATCTGAATGCTATAACTGGAACAATATCTCAGAATTTGTTTAATTACACTCTGTTTTAACAGTTAAGCATTTAAATGTTTTCAACCGATATCTAAGTTAAGGAATTCTTAATTGCTCTTTAGTTTAGGTTGTTTCTTGCTAATCCATATCAAAGGATTCCTAATTTCCCTTTGTTTCGATAACCCTTTATCCCTCCTTTATATCTCACTCTTAGAATTCTTAATTGCTCTATCACCCTCATTAAAACCATTTCACCCTCTTGTTACAAAGACCTGCACTTTACTTTGCTAGCTTTCCCTCTGAACATTCCCTTTAGTGAGTTGATCCAGTCTAGCTACCCTTCTATTGAATCCATAGCGCAATGATCTAATTACATCTTTCTATCCATCTGTTTTAAGGATCCCACTATCCAATCTTCAATACAAATAAAAAACCCCTCTGAACATTCATAACTAGCCTGAAATCCTAGCAAACAAAGATAAATAACATAGAGAGAGCCCTCTCTGAGACTAGGTTGGCTAGAGCCTATGCCCAAAACTTGGTTTGTGGTTACCTCGGTCATTTTCTTTCTTCTAATAACTTCTAGAGAAAATTCTGAGTGATAACAACTACAACAACCATAGGGGCAACCCTCGCAACAGTTGCAGCAAACCATGCAGCAGCAGATGCAATATGCTCCGCAAACCTCCCAGCCTATATCTTTGTAAGGCCAACCTCTACAGCCGTAGGGACAGCCTTTGTAGCCACAAGGTCAATCCTTGCAGTAGTGGAGCCAACCCGGGCAGCAACAACCCTTATATACATATCAACAGGGTCAACCCTTGCAAGGACAAGTCCAGGATTAAGTTCTGCAACAGCAGGCCCAAAATCCTAATGTCCTGGGGAAACAGGTACAGAATCCTTTTTTCCAACAGTAGCAGGTCAAAAATCCCTATGACGAAGGATAGCAAGTGCAAAATCCCTATGTCCAAGGATAGCAGGTCCAAAATCCTCTTGATCAGGGGTAGCAGGTTCAAAACTCGTATGTTTAGGGACAATAGGTGCAATATCCATATGTCCAAGGTCAATAGGCTCAACATCCTCTTAACCCGTATGTTTCTTATCATCAACCTATGGCCGGCCAGTTCTAAGGTTTTCAAGGTCAAAATCCTCCCTACTATTATCGGGAAATCTAGTGTCTATGCAGAGCTGCTAGTCCCACTAAGGCTAGTAGCTACCTTAGAAACAAACAAACTAAAACCACTTTCATTTTCCTTTATAAAAAGTACATAAGAGGGGAGTAAAGGAGACCAACATTTGTCTTGCGCTTGGTTCCTTGCTTGATTCCTCTCCCTTTTGATACATCGTTGCCACTCGCTTCCTCATCTTCCCAGCTTCAAAGAGCACCTATAGAATCAAAGCAACATAACACTATCCAACAATAGAGATCTACTATTATAAACAATATAGGACAAGATATATATTGACCACACAAATGCATATATCATCAATCATACAAGAATGTGGAGGAAAACTTGAATAGCTTTATTAATAATCAAGAATAGCAAAGAGGATTACAACCAATTGTTCTGACCCAACGTCATCCTCTCAGCAAGAAAGCCCTTCTTCACCTCATGAAAAACTTAGATCACCCAACACTATGATGTTACACCAAGAAACCAGCAACACTTCCTTACAAGATACAAAATTCCAGCCTCTGGATCTCTGGGATGAGAGATCCATATATAGATGTTTGCAACGGGGGTGAGTCAGCTTTTGAGATTTGATTAGTGTCATCTCTCTGATAGTTCTTGATTCCACTTGGAGATTGATGATCTCTTACTCATCCCTGGGCGAATGCAGAGAGGCAAGTGTCACAGGAGAAGTTTCTGGAAGATTCCATGATCCTCCACCTTGCAGATTGACTCTGCCATTTGTCCACTCTCGCACATCGCACCCCATAGAAGGGATTTTCAGTATGCATCGCACCTCCCGTGTGCATTTAGGTGGGATGCAGCACACTTTGACCATGGAGCAGGTGAGATGGTCCCGTTTTGACCAGTTCTGAGTAGTTTTTCATGGAGAACTTCTGGGAGATGATGTAATCAGCTGACCTTATTCTTTTAGGGGTTGGAACAACACTTTTAGGGACTTAAGAGCCCTTGGTTTATGGACATTTATGATTGGGGTTGCAGTGCCCAAAAATGTCTATAAGAGTTGCCCCCTAAAGCATGAGGTCGTTAATCTTTTTGATGTCGGGTGAAATGCTTTATCATGAGGATCCAAAGTTTTTTCGAGCTAGAAGGCGACCTGTAATAAGATACAACACAATACATTATCTTCATAATATTTTCACGATCTAGCTAAAGCAGGAATTCCCATGCTCAGCTTTATAAATTCATTTTCATGTACATAAGACAGACAATCGCCTGTGTGCAGACTGATGATTCTGGTAGAGCCATAATCCTTTAGGTTGGATGATTATTTGTGCAGTAATGATGTACATTTGATATCTTTATTTTCTTGAATATATATCACAGCCCAGATGGATGAAACTAGATCTGAGGTCTTCAATCTCGTTTGATCTTCACTCAAAGTACAAGTTGATCCATGTGAGAGATGTTCTGGAGTCGAACATGGAAAGACATCACCTGATTACCAGCCAATGATGTAAGCTGTTAACAGGTGCGAGAGGAATCACCGATAATGATGATGACCCTCAAGGTACTACATTACAATTCACGTGGTGTGAATAAGGTACTTGGCGTTGAACACCACGCAAAATCTTTCGGTCGAAGGCCATTGATGTAAACCTGCCGCCGGAAGTGAGAAACTTGCCATTGAGGCATGCAAGCTTCAAAGTACTGAAAGGGTTGTTCCTAGATCAACTTCCTGGATAATGAGTTGATGTCGACAAGAAACAATCCGTCATAGGAGGGCCTTATTGAATCCCACATCAATGACACAGAACGGAGCAAATGATTTTAATGGAGGTGAAAGCGATCTGATGATATAAGGTTTACGGTGGCGGTCATGAAAGAATGGAGCGTAAATGTATTGCAGTGGATGAGACACAGATGAATTCTCTGAGTGACTTCTCTTGAACATATCGGCGACATTGACATGATGGATTGGTAGCGTTAACCCCAAATATGGATGGTGAGATGGACCAATGGTGATATGACCAGTGAACGGAACAACCCAACTTGACTTGGATGTGGAGTGAAAGTGTCATGTTCAAGAGCGACTTGCTACCAATAAAGTTTCTTCAAGTTTTCTTCCCAATTTAACCCCAGTCATTGCTGACCAGTACCTTTTTATTTTTCTCAAGCTTCAGGAGGATAACATATGCTTGTTCTATAATTTTCCCTTCGGGCAAACCCATCGCTATGTTTTAACGAGCCTAGCGATAGTGAAACTCGTTCTTGTCGGTATGGACAAGTTTGTCACTATTCGGTTTTAACGAGTTTAACGACAAAGATAACTCGGTCCTTTTCAATTTTAGAGAGTGTGAAAAGGGACCTAAAGAAAACTCCAATAATCCTTTTTCGTCATATAATCCCTTGAGTTCGAAAAAGTATAAAACAATACAAAAGGGATGAATTTTCGATAATTTTAACGAGCTGAAAAGAACAAGCGCTCGATCGTTTTGTGTAATAATCCCTCAGGTCCAAAAAGATTAAAATCTAAAGGAGGGATAACACTTCCAACCACTTTAATGAGCTGGAGAGGCCAATTTCTCGGCAATCTTTTCATATTTTACGAGTCAGATGAAAAGAGCTTAAAGGAGACTCGTTTTTCGAGGAACGGGTGATAAATTTGGGTAGCAACTAAATCCAGGTAAGATTTTGAATTTTCCAATCACAGCAGTGTCACAAGGATGGCTAACAGGATCACTCTTCGCAGGTGTTCCTCAAAAGGGTAAACAATCAAATGGAGGTGAATGATCGGCCAATACAGAGTGGAGGTGATGATGAGAACACGACCAAGGCTTCAAAGGCTGATGATAATACATTCACAATGGTTATTTATCGGAAATTGGTTCATTTTTTAATGAGCTTAAACTCTGGGGGAACATTTTCTCATTGCTTATGTTTATTTTTTAACGAGCTTGAATTCCGCATTAAAACTGCTCGATATAATGGTCATTGATTACTTTGATTTTACCATTGACAACTTTGTTCCTTCAAAGGTTGTATTGCCTCTTCAATTGCTTCATCAAAATAGTTAGAAATGAATAATATATGCTTGAAAAATGAGTCAAACACTAATATTTTACATGAATTTCATGAAAAGTATTTTAAAAGTGGTTTTTACCTCTCATTTTACCATTTCATTTGAACTTTGGTTTGTTGGAGCTTTGGAGGTGTTTTCCCCCTTGATTTTCACTAGCTAATTCTGGGAGATTCCGTGGACGATTCTTGGCGCCCTCTGGACAAGGTAGGAGCTACACCTGAGCTCTTCAGTTTCATTCTTTCCTTTTTGAATTCTGAGCATGTTTTCTGGTTTTTCTGAGCCTCTGGGGTTTGAAAAACTCACCCTGGCTCCATCGCACCTCTTCTATATCGAAAGGAGTGATGCATGTTGGCTTGGCCATTGGCCAGTCAGCATGCATCCCACCCAGAACACTGCTGGGGGTGCGATGGGCACAAGGAGGGAAATTTGTGCACAGTTTTTCATGGAAAATTTTGCCCGTTTTTCACCAAATCAGGATCCTGACTCTTATCTTGTTTGTTTTCAGAGATTCATTGGAGCAAAATTCCTATTACATGGCGAGAATGTGAGCATGAAGAAGAGGACATGCTTGCTCTACATGATCTAGTTACGATAAATGCATTGTGAAACTGTGGCCTGTTCAAATTTTTCCGCATCTCTAGCATGAGGCAATAAATCAACTTGTTGTAATATTTTCTCGATGCATGGGATCCTACCAGCCAGGTGTTCCAGATTAGGGGCAAGTCCATCCCCTTGACTTTCATGGACATCTATTTTTTGACCAGCTTATCAAGGAGTGGTGCCCCTATCTCATTATCAGGTTCGGCCCGTCGGGGTGAATCTGTGAGAGATTACATTCGCAGGTATTGTAGAGAGGGATCTTAGCCGAGTAAGGATGGCAAGATCGATATCTGAGATGTCACTGCCAAGTCCGTAAGGACCATTTTGTTCACTTTTGCTAGACTGGCTGGTAGTGCGGCTCTTCATGTGGCCAACAGGTCTTATATGCAGTATGCCCTGGAATGCCTTGAACCAAAGGTGTTCAACTGGTGTGATGCAGTACTCTCTGTGATGAAAGAAAAACTGACCAAGGTGAAAAAAGGAAGATTGAAGAACTTTGGATATGGTTCTATTTTGATCGCTTTTGCCTTGGAAAATATCTCGCTAATGCAGCCGAAGTATGTTTCACTTGGTTTACCTCCACCGACTGAGCCACGGATGCAGAGATGGGTCGACCTTATGGCCAGACATTCTGTTCAGTCCCAGGTTTCCTTTTCTGGTACCTTCTTCGAGTGTTTCAATCGTCAAGAGATGGTTTTTTCTGAGTATCCATATGCTGGTATGGATTTCCGGGGTGATCCAAACTTGGTACTGTCGGCTGGCGACTAGTGGGGTGTCATCGGTAAATTCTTTGACCATATCTCTCTTTATCATTTATTTTTATAATGTTCTTATGCTTTCTTCTATCAGGACTAATCAAAACTCATGTGCTCATGCAAATGTTGGACAGTTCGGCCAGTAGTACGCCTGAGAGTGCCAACTGCCACTCCAGCAGGAGAGGCTGTGGGAAGGGCTATCCTTCGGGACCTTGATGTGGCTGACTCTTTCAGCATTGTAGGATCAGGTCAAAGGCCTCGCTCTTGGTATTCCGAATGTGAGGACTGACGAGCTGCCTCTGAGGTTGCACCGACATACTACTGGCTTGCCGAGTCGATGGACTAGGTTTTTACGCATGATTGCACAGGTGGTGACTTGTTATCACCAACATCATTAGACTAGGGTGCCCCCTAGCATTTTGAGTTTTGGGTCATCTGACCAATTTTTGTCTTGGTTATAGAACATTATGTGTAAACCATAAACAGTTATATATATATTTTTGATTTTCGGAGCTTTATTTTGGTTAAGTTACATGATCCTGATGCAAATACTGATGAAATGCTTCTTTTTATAAATGTTTCAAATGTCTATCTAACACATAATTTGCCAAAGAATTTGTTAATGTGTTTAAGTTTCTGGAAATATGCTGATATTGAATAAAATAAAATTTCCTTTCCAAAATCTTGACCCTTAGGAACATGCGATAGATAGCTGGATTTTGGACGGAGTAGATACCAGTGAGTTGTAGTATGATGAGTTGTGAGTCTAGCCTGACGACAAGTCAGCGTATGCCATGTGTGATGGCATCAGAGAGGAGTTCTATCAACGTGCTATATTCAACGATGTTATTTGTTGACCGACCAATACATATCCCTCTGAAACTTACTAACTTGCAGCTCGGATCAAAAATGGCCTAGGCTGCAGAAGATAGGTTCCGCGAACTACGACTTGCTCCATCCGCATATCCAACAAATGATTCCAATAGGTTCGACATCTGCGACAAACATAAAAAGTGGATTACTTGAACAAAAAAATTACACTTAGCGAAAACAAAAATGTAAAAAAAGCATAGGGGTTACTACATTGAATCATGCGTAGTAACGCTTAAGGTACAACCCATTACGGGGTTGCGCCAGTGGAATCCTGTCATAATCCATTAACTCATAGGCCCCTTTTGCTAATACACGTTTAGAAATATAGGGGCCCATCCACAAAGACTTGAATTTACCTGCTCCCAATTTATCGGATTCCTGGTCGTAAAGTAAGACCAAGTCACCTTCTGAGAAGACACAGGGTTTGACATTCTTGTTGAACTACACTTTGAATCGTTTCTTATGGGCTTCGTTAGCCAAATAAGGCGTCACGACGGGTTTCATCCAATTGGATTAGTTACAAGAAACAACCTCCTCTTCTGAAGTTCCGGGGAGAAGGTCAACTGCGAGTTTGAGGGACGCGATTTCACACTGAACTGGTAAGATTGCTTCTAGGCCATATACCAGTTGAAAGGGTGTAAACCCGGTTGCATTCCTTATCGACGTTCGGTATGCCCACAAGGCTGAGTACAGGATCAGGTGCCAACTCCTTTTTTGGACTCCAATCATCCTTTGCAACATCCGCTTCAGGACTTTGTTGATTTCTTCAAATTGTCCATTGGCCTATGGGTAATATGGAGTAGAGCTGTCGTGGGACAACCCCAATTTGGCAGCCAATTCGACCATCATCTAATTGTGAAAATGCGATCCATGATCTGTGACTATGGCCTGTGGAACGCCGAGTCTGGCGACTACATGATTGAAAAAGAAAAGGGCAGCTGTTTCACCGGTGTTGTTTAATGTAGGCATCGCCTCGGCCCATTTGGTAAAATAAACTACTGCGACTATGATATACCCATGCCCCCCGGTCGAGGTGGGGTTACATGTCATGAAATCTATGACCCATTTGGAAAATGGCCCAACAACAACTATTGGTTGTAGGGGTGCGGGTGGTCTTCTGGTTTTGCTATCGAAAAATTTACATGCATGGCAACTTCTGATTGCGGTTATGCAATCTTTGAACATTGTCGGCCAAAAGTATCCTGCTCGTAAAAAAAATTGTGTCGTAGCGTAACCAGATTGATGCCCCCCACACGCACCTGAATGGCAATCATTCAGGACTTTTTCCGCCTCCTCATGGGTGAGGCACCTCCTTAGAACTGTATCGACACCACGACGATAAAGTGTATCACCAACGATCATGTAGTCTTCTGATTGGTATCCAATACGTTTTTGTTCTGAGTGATAGGTATTAGACCTATATTTTTGGGTTTGGAGATAGATGATTATATCTCCATACCACAGATTGCTTGAAGATATAGAAACAAAGACTCATCCATGATGGTTTCTTCGGATGTTTCATCGTTGGACGACAATGGAAGATCGCATAGTAATTCCACGAAAACCAAGGATTTTTTCAATTTGGATTTTACAAATTCCAGATCAAAATCTCGAAGAATTGCTATCCATTTTGAATATTTGCCCCCCAGCAACTGTCGCGACAATATACAAGTCATCGGGTTGCAATATGACAAAATGGTAGTTTTTCGAAAGAGGACATAGTGTTGAAATCTCTGTATTGCTTGAACAGCTGCGAGAGCCAGCTTTTCAACGTAGGAATACTTGCTTTCTGTACCATTTATGTTTCTACTCAAATAATATATGGGATGTTCAATTCCATTGTACTAAAACCATTGCGATGGTTGTATCCGCTGTAGCGAGATATAGGTTAAAGTCTTTTTGATAATCAGGAGCATACATTAATGATGCTTTCATTAGGGATTCCTTTAAAGCATCAAAGGAGGCTTTCGCGACCTGATCCCAGACGAAGGGTACTTCTTTTTTCAAAAGACGCATATAACCTTTAGCAAGTTCGGCGTAATTTGGAATGAACCTCCTCAGAAAGTTTGCTTTCCCTTGGAGTTTCTGAATCTGAAGCAAATTTGAAGGTGGAGGCAAATTTATGATTGCCTGAACCTTACATGGGTCGAGACGGATCCCATCCTTCGAGACTACAAAGCCAAGCAAACGAACAGAACTAACACAGAACACACATTTGTGTGGATTGAGTCGTATCTTGTAGTGTCGGCAACGTAGAAATATCGCTCTCAAATGCTGCAGATGATCGGTCCGCTTTCGCGAATGAGCCAGAAGGTCGTCAAGATATGGTTGAATGATGTTTTTGATGTCCTGGAAGGCATAATTCATTGCCCTCTGAAATGTTGCCCCTGCGTTCTTTAAACCAAAAGGTAATTTGCGATATGCAAATGTTCCCCACGGACAAATAAATGCAGTCTTTGACTGGTCCTGTGGGCGGATATTTATTTGATTATTCCCGGAGAATCCATCCATAAATGAAAAGATTTCACATCCGGCGCATTCATCAATTATCTTGTCAATAAAGTGTGTAGGGTAGTTGTAGTTTGGACAAGCTTGATTTACATCCCTATAATCAACGCACACTCTAATCGTTCCCTGTTTTTTCATTATAGTTGCTACTGGGCCATTCTCCAAATGGGGCATAGATTTCATGACATGTAACCCCACCTCAACCGGGGGGCATGGGTATATCATAGTCACAGTAGACTATTTTACCAAATGGGCCGAGGCGATGCCCACATTAAACAACACCGGTGAAACAGCTGCCCTTTTCTTTTTCAATCATGTAGTCGCCAGATTTGGCGTTCCACAGGCCATAGTCGCAGATCATGGATCACATTTTCGCAATCACATGATGGTCGAATTGGCTACCAAATTGGGGTTGTCCCATGACAGCTCTACTCCATATTACCCGCAGGCCAATGGACAAGTTGAAGCAATCAACAAAGTCCTGAAGCGGATGCTGCAAATGATGATTGGAGTCCACAAAAGGAGTTGGCACCTGATCCTATACTCAGCCTTGTGGGCATACCGAACATTGATAAGGAATGCAACCGGGTTTACACCCTTTCAACTGGTGTATAGCCTAGAAGCAATCTTACCAGTTCAGTGTGAAATATCATCCCTCAAACTCGCAGTCGACCTTCTCCCTCGAACTTCAGAAGAGGAGGCTTGTATCAAAGCGCAGTTCGACAAGAATGTCAAACCCCGTGTCTTCTTAGAAGGTGACTTGGTCTTACTTTACGACCAGGAATCCGATAAATTGGGAGTAGGTAAATTCATGTCTTTGTGGATGGGCCCCTATATTGTTAAACATGTATTAGCAAAAGGGGCCTACGAGTTAATGGATTATGATGGGATTCCATTGGCGCAACCCCGTAATGGGTTGTACCTTAAGTGTTACTACGCATGATTCAATGTGGTAACCCCTATGCTTTTGTTATATTTTTGTTTTCGCTGAGAGTAATTGTTTTGGTCAAGTAATCCACTTTTTACGTTTGTCACAGATGTTGAACCTATTGGAATAATTTGTTGTATATGCCAACGGAGCAAGTCATAGTTCGCAGAACCTACCTTCTGCAGCCTGGGCCATTTTTTATCTGAGCGGCGATTTAGTAAGTTTTAGAGGGGTATGTATTGGTCGGTCAAAAAATAACATCGCTGAATATAGCGCGTTGATAGAACTCCTATCTGATGCCATCACACATGGCATATGCCGACTTGTCGTCAGGCTAGACTCACAACTCTTCATACTACAACTCACTGGTATCTACTCCGTCCGAAATCCAGCTATCTATCGCATGTTCATAAGGGTTAAGATTTTGGAAAGGAAATTTGATTTTATTCAATATCAGCATATTTCCAGAAACTTAAACACATTAACAGATTCATTGGAAAATTATGTGTTTGATAGACATTTGAAACATTTATAAAAAGAAGCATTTCATTAGTATTTGCATCAGGATCATGTAACTTAACCAAAATAAAGCTCCGAAAATAAAAAATATAAATATAATTGTTTATGGTTTACACATAATGTTCTGTAAGCAAGAAAAAATTGGTCAGATGACCCAAAACTCAAAATGTTAGGGGGCACCCTAGTCTAATGATGTTGGTGATAACAAGTCACCACCTGTGCAATCATGAGTAAAAGCCTAGTCCATCGACTAGGCATGCCAGTAGTATGTCGTTGCAACCTTAGAGGCAGCTCGTCAGTCCTCACATCTGCAATGCCAAGAGTGAGGCCTTCGACCTGATCCTGCAATGATGAAAGAGTCTCAGCGACATCAAGGTCGCGAAGGATAGCCCTTCCCACAGCCTCTCCTGCTGGAGCGGCAGCTGGCACTCTCAAGCATACTACTCGTCGAACTGGTCCAACATCTCCATGAGCACAAGAGTTTTGATTAGTCATGATAGAAGAAAGCACAAGAAAATTATAAAAAGAAACGATAAACAAAGATATGGTCAGAGAATTTACCGATGACACCCCACTGCTCGCCAGCCGGCAGTACCATGTCCGGATCACCCTGGAAATCCATACCAGCATATGGATACTCGGAAAAAACCATCTCCTGATGATTGAACCACTCAAAGAAGGTATCAGAAAAGGAAACCTAGGACTGACCAACATGTCTGGCCATAAGATCGACCCATCTCTGCATCCGTGGCTCAGTCAGTGGAGGTAAACCAAGTGAAGCATACTGCGGCTGCATCAGTGGGATCTTTTCCAAGGCAAAAGCGGTCAAAATAGAACCATATCCAAAGTTCTTCAATCTTCCATTTTTCACCTTGGTCAGTTTCTCTTTCATCACAGAGAGTACTGCATCACTCGAGTTGAACACCTTTGGTTCAAGTCATTGCAGGGCATACTGCATATGGGACCTGTTGGCCACATGAAGAGCTGCACTACCAGCCAGTCTAGCAAAAGTGAACAGAATGGTCCTTAGGTACTTGTGTTAAGATTAGGTATGTTCTATGCTAGAGCAATTTATTTAAATTTTCACAGTTAGCAATCAAATCAGCATTATGATAAACTACAGATAGAACATAAATATAAAACGCAGAAGACAAGCCAAGACAAGAGGACACAGGATGTGGCACAAGCCAGGGAAAAACCCCAATGTGGGGAAACCCTTGATCAATTCTTCTTTTATGTTCTTCAAAGTTCAGCAGAGAAAGAGAGAGATAGTACATTTACAATAGTAGTCAACACTTTGACTTTTGATATCTGGATGAGATTAGTTGAAGACATATTGCTTCAACTGATTCTTCAAGGTGACTGCTTCACCTTTCATAGTGTTGCAGCTCGTACTCATGTTGCACCCGTCATTGTGCTACACTTGGTCACTGAGCTGCTCCCATCAAACACTATGTTGTTCCTTACTAACATGCCCATCATCAATCATCATCATGCTATTGGGATCATCATCCTTGCAGCACCTCAGATATCTCACTACAGCATCAAGAACTTCATTACGCAAGGTTCTTGAGAGCATCATTGCTGCACCATGACTTCTCCTTGAGATTATTACTGAGATGATCTCTGCACCTATGAAGATCACGACTGTACATTATTGTAGGATGAGATCATTGTGAGATCATGATCCTATACACTGCTCCTAGCCAAAGCTGACCCTCGTTGACTTGATGATTATTGCTTCTTTCATCATGCTGAGACTGTAATGATCATACTACTTATGATCCTTATCATCTTGACTACCTTTGAGATACTTATTCATATCAAGAATACTAGATCTGAATACTGTGATGATTATTGACACTGTATGTCTCCTTTTACAGGTATGCCGAGAAGCTCTTGATCAATACTGAAACCTGCTTCATCATTGTGGTTATGCCAAGAAAATAACATATACATATGTGAGACTGAGATGACACCCAATGTAATCCTCATTAATCCTCATTAAGCTGAGACAATGTGCAAATGAGTAGATCTGCTTTAGGTAATCTGAGTTACTGTTGTTCATCACATCTAAACTGCAACTGGAAAACCACCGAGATCTATATGTCGAGACTGATCCTTGTCATGCGAGATCAGATGCTGAGACTGATCTTTGTCATGTGATGCATCTATCTGTATTGTCAAGATTGCCATCATGAGGATTAGATCTATGCCGAGATTGTATCCTTGTCATGCGAGATCAGATGCTGAGACTGCTCTTAGTCATGCGATGCATCTATCTGAATTGTCGAGATTTCCATCATGAGGATTAGATCTATGCCGAGATTGTATCCTTGTCATGCAACATCAGATGCCGAGACTGCTCTTAGTCATGCGATGCATCTATCTGAATTGTCAAGATTGCCATCATGAGGATTAGATCTATGCCGAGATTGTATCCTTTCATGCGAGATCAGATGCTGAGACTACTCTTTTTCATGCGATGTATCTATCTGTATTGTCGAGATTGCCATCATGAGGATTAAATCTATGCCGAGATTATATCCTTGTCATGCGAGATCACATGGCGAGACTGATCTTTGTCATGCGATGTATCTATCTATATTCATTGACCAACGTAATTGAACATTGATTTATTCATTAACCAGACCAGCGTAATTGAACAATGATTGATTCATTAACCAGACCAGCGTAATTGAACAGCGTATCTATAGATTCATTGACTAGCATAATTCATTACAGTGTTGAATCCACTGCGGCTACCCTTCACGTATTGCTTGTGGACTTATGACTGTGTTATGAATTCCATTCCTTACTACGAGTAGGGTTTGACTATGTTAGGATTACAGTAGCGTTTGGGCCTCCATATTTAAGCGTATATGAGCTTCTTCATGACTGAGTGTAACAGGTCTCATAATGTGTGTTAGGATGGCTCCCTGTCTCCTTTGCGTGAACAAGATTATGTTGTAGAAACGTTTAGGAAGCCTTCTTGACTTGCATAGATGAGGGCTGCTGATTGACCTGCAGTTAGGGTGTGGCTAGATCAGCCCCTAGGACAGCGTAATCTCCTCTAGATTTCTCTGTCCACAAAACCCAAACAAGTGTAGAGAGATCACTAGAGATGTGTGCTCCAAATGACATCAAATCTTCTTATATTTATACTAAAATGAGGGTGATGAATAGACACGTCGGTTGGGCTTCTAGAGCCTTCATAATAGTTGGTCGGCTTGATAATATTTACATAAACAAAAGAAATTCATATCTCCATAAATACTTATCGGAATCGGATGATCTTTGTATCAATCCTACACCTCTCGACGAGAGGGATCCAATAAAAATATCACCTGCCATAAATAAGCTGACCCACATGGACTTTGGCCCTAGTTTCCAATTTAACACTCCCTCTCAACTAGGGGGAACTCCATCTGTTGATCCATATGTCCGACTGTACTATCTCTGCCATCAGTTCCCTGCACTTCTCTGCCCATCTTTGCTCAGCTCTGTTGGCTTTGCTTTGCTCTACTCAATTCTGCTGGCTCTACTAGCTCTACTCTGCTCAGCATTGTTGGCTTTGCTAGCTCTGCTCTGCTCAGCTCTGCTCAGCGTTGCTGGTTCTGCTAGCTCTACTCTGCTCAGCTCTGCTAAACTATGAAGAATAATAATTGATCGAGAATGTCTCATACCATTCTCCACTGACCCAAAGTCAGACTCAGAGTGCGTAACACTAGTCCCAGACCAGTCTCAACCGACCCAAAGTCAGCATCATAGTATGTACGACTCTCACTGGTCCCAGACCAGTCCTGCACTGACACGAAGTCAGTCTCGGAGTATGTACCACTGGTCCCAGACCAGTCTTAGCCGACCTGAAGTCAGCGTCATAGTATGTACAACTCCTACCACTGGTCCCAGACCAGTATCATTGATCCCAGATCAATGGAGTGCATCCTAGCGTAGGGAGTACGGTAGATACAATGATGCGTCCATTGGTACTACTATGGTCCCTAACTTCATTTCCCTGCTCATTGATCAGATGAGAGGTACTTCCCATGAGTCCCAGACTACATGGGTAGGATGCCTCGACAGGAGAACTTAATCAATCCTGTCCTCACAGGAGAACACATCAATCCTGCTACAATTGCCATGGAGAACACATCAATCCAGGCCTCATAGGAGAACACATCAATCCTACTACACAGGAGAGAAAATCATCCTGTTCCACAAGAGAGCGAATCATCTTGTCCCACAAGAGAGTGAATCATCTTGTCCCACAAGAGAGCGAATCATCTTGTTCCAGTACGCACCACCAGGGGAGGGTGAGTCACCCTGTGGTCGTATGTTGCTCCAATATAACTACAAGCCCCTAAAGCTCCCAAAGCTCAATGTATGCAACATGCAGGACCCTTTTACAAAGGTCTCTTGACGACTCCAAGTCATTCGAGAAAATCACAAATTTGATCTTTCCTCAAGGCTCTATCCTGTACATCATCTCAGTGCGATGGAGCCTCCATGATCATCGACTTACCATATCCCAGATAAGGCAGTATTTGATGTCTATCTACTGGAGCAATTGTCAAATACGTGATTCCTCAATAATTGAATCCCATCTCTGGTTGTCACAGAGAATCACAGTGGCATTCATCATGTGTACAAATAGCTCACTGAAGAGCTTCAACAACCAGACTGCCTCACAGAAGGCCATGCTATCAGCAATGTATTCTGCTCAGAGTCACCAACTTCTGCTTCCTACTCATCCAGGATATCGAGGAAGATTCCAAAGAGAAACAGCACTGGGAAGAGCTCTAGTGATCCTCCATACTGCCTGCCCACTCATCATTCGAATAATAATGAGGTATCATATTTCTGCCAGTGTATCTCAATCCATGAGAGATTGTGCCTTGAAGATATCCCAGAAGATTCTTGGCACCAATCCAGTGAGGCTCAAATATGAGCTCACCATGCTAACTGCATCCCATATGTCCAGACGGAGGTTCTCCAAGTACATCAATGTGAATGAGTTTATGAAACTCAAAGGCATTTCCCAAATCTGGTCCGACATCATTACCATATAACTTCTGAAAGTTAAGATCCTCGAGGCAGTCACAAGCTTGTAGCTTATCTTCTCACATTCAAAATCCAACTCCCTCTGTCTCCTATAAATGAGAGGGTCTGCACCTGTTAGACATAGGTGCCAGTACGAGAGGTTTATCATCCACAACCTTCGAGTAATGGTTTGGATCGGTTTCACTCCTAGTGAATCTCAGCTGCATTAAACAGCTATCAATCCTCTCATACTATGCCCAAGGTGTTTTTCTTCAAGCCATAAAGGGCTTTCTTCCATCAAACTCCTCGGGTTGTTCCAAACTTGTGAACCTGTTGCATGAGGGGAAAGGTCCCCTTATAATATTTTCGTTCGGTACATTTCAGACATGTACCTTCATGCTTCCTTTTGGATTCAGGCATCCTAGTCACCATCTGACTCACAGACCTCCAGTGTTGAGTCAATGGACATGGTCCCTAGTGGACTTCCTGCAACTTGATACAACCCTGAACTCAAAACATCTTTAAAAGATCTATTTTCAAACACATACCTTTCATCGATAAGTGCCACCCTGTAACCTTTGACTCCCATTTCCGAGATGGACATCAGGTTCGATCAAGTACATAAAAGAGATTTTTGGGTTCCTTGCTTTCGTGGAAGAGTCAACCATTTCCTTGATGACTTGCATTACCAGTCATTCTTTTGATCATTGAAGATGTCCCAAGAATGATTTTTATCTTCATCAAGAGATGTGTCTCTGCCATTCGGACACTCCTTCGCATAACGGCCGAACTTATTTCAACAAGCCATCCGCCTTTCCTTCCACCCTTAGATCCGAACTTCCCAATGAAGTGATCTTAAGATGGACGATCAGAATCTTCCACTGCGCCATTCTGATAACATTCTCTGCTTTGACTTCACCCTAGGTGAATTATAAGGAACCCATTGATCCTTCTGTCCTGTCCCAACTATCTTTGGTGATTGCTCTTTCACTCTTGCTTGGGCATTGTCTTCACCTCAGCTCTGATACCATGTTAAGATTAGGTATGTTCTATGCTATAGAAATTTATTTAAATTTTCACAGTTAGCAATCACATCAACATTATGATAAACTGCAGATAGAACATAAATATAAAATGCAGAAGACAAGCCAAGACAAGAGGACACAGGATGTGGCGCAAGCCAGGGACAAACCCCAATGTGGGGAAACCCTTGATCAATTCTTCTTTTATGTTCTTCAAATTTCAGCAGAGAAAGAGAGAGATAGTACATTTACAATAGTAGTCAACACTTTGACTTTTGATATCTGCATGAGATCAGTTGAAGACATATTTCTTCAACTGATTCTTCAAGGTGACTGCTTCACCTTTCATCTTGTTGCAGCTCATACTCATGTTGCACCCGTCATTGTGCTACACTTGGTCACTGAGCTGCTCCCATCAAACACTATGTTGTTCCTTACTAACATGCCCATCATCAATCATCATCATGCTGTTGGGATCATCATCCTTGCAGCACCTCAGAGATCATCACTACAACATCAAGAACTTCATTACGCAAGGTTCTTGAGAGCATCATTGCTGCACCATGACTTCTCCTTGAGATTATTACTAAGATGATCTCTGCACCTATGAAGATCATGACTGTACATTATTGTAGGATGAGATCATTGTGAGATCAATCCTATACACTGCTCCTAGCCAAAGCTGACCCTCGTTGACTTGATGATTATTGCTTCTTTCATCATGCTGAGACTGTAATGATCATACTACTTATGATCCTTATCATCTTGACTACCTTTGAGATACTTATTCATATCAAGAATACTAGATCTGAATACTGTGATGATTATTGACACTGTATGTCTCCTTTTACAGGTATGCCGAGAAGCTCTTATCAATACTAAAACCTGCTTCATCATTGTAGTTTTGCCAAGACAATAACATATACATATCTGAGACTGAGATGACACCCAACGTAATCCTCATTAATCCTCATTAAGCCGAGACAATGTGCAAATGAGTAGATCTGCTTTAGGTAATCTGAGTTACTATTGTTCATCACATCTAAACTGCCACATGAAAACCACCGAGATCTATATGCCGAGACTGATCCTTGTCATGCGAGATCAGATGCCGAGACTGCTCTTTGTCATGCGATGCATCTATCTGTATTGTCAAGATTGCCATCATGAGGATTAGATCTATGCCGAGATTGTATCCTTGTCATTCGAGATCAGATGCCGAGACTGCTCTTAGTCATGCGATGCATCTATCTGAATTGTCGAGATTTCCATCATGAGGATTAGATCTATGCCGAGATTTTATCCTTGTCATGCGAGATCAGACGCTGAGACTGCTCTTAGTCATGCAATGCATCTATATGAATTGTCGAGATTGCCATCATGAGGATTAGATCTATGCCGAGATTGTATCCTTGTCATGCGAGATCAGATGCCGAGACTGCTCTTTGTCATATGATGTATCTATCTGTATTGTCGAGATTGCCATCATGAGGATTAGATCTATGCCGAGATTGTATCCTTGTCATGCGAGATCAGATGCCGAGACTGCTCTTAGTCATGCGATGTATCTATCTGTATTCATTGACCAGCGTAATTGAACAGTGATTGATTCATTAACCAGACCAGCGTAATTGAACAGTGATTGATTCATTAACCAGACCAGCGTAATTGAACAGTGATTGATTCATTAACCAGACCAGCGTAATTGAACAGTGATTGATTCATTAACCAGACCAGCGTAATTGAATAGCGTATCTATGGATTCATTGACCAGCGTAATTCATTACAGCGTTGAATCCACTGCGGCTACCCTTCACGTATTGCTTGTGGACTTATGACGGTGTTATGAATTCCATTCCTTACTGCGGCTAGGGTTTGACTGTGTTAGGATTACAGTAGCGTTTGGGCCTCCACATTTAAGCGTATATGAGCTTCTTCATGACTGAGTGTAACAGGTCTTATAATGTGTTTTAGGATGGCTCCCTGTCTCCTTTGCGTGAACACGATTATGTTGTAGAAACGTTTAGGAAGCCTTCTTGACTTGCATAGATGAGGGCTGCTGATTGACCTGCAGTTAGGGTGTGGCTAGATCAGCCCCTAGGACAGCGTAATCTCCTCTAGATTTCTCTATCCACAAAACCCAAACAAGTGGAGAGGGATCACTAGAGATGTGTGTTCCAAATGACATCAAATCTTCTTATATTTATACTAAAATGAGGGTGATGAATAGACACGTTGGTTGGGCTTCTAGAGCCTTCATAATAGTTGGTCGGCTTGATAATAATTACATAAACAAAATAAATTCATATCTCCATAAATACTTATCGGAATCGGATGATATTTGGATCAATCCTACACCTCTAGACGAGAGGGATCCAATAAAAATATCACCTGCCATAAATAAGCTGACCCACATGGAGTTTGGCCCTAGTTTCCAATTTAACAACTTGTCAGTGACATCTTGGATATTGATATTTCCATCCTTACTCGGCTGAGATCCCTCTTTGCAATACCTGCGAATGTAATCTCTCACAGATTCACCCCCAGGGGCCGAACCTGATAATGAGATAGGGGCACCACGCCTTGATAAGCCAGTCAAAAAATAGATGTCCATGACAGTCGAGGGGATGAACTTGCCCCTAATCTGGAACACCTGGCTGGTAGGATCCCATGCATCGAGAAAATATTGCAACAAGTTGATTTGTTGCCTCATGCAAGAGATGCTGAAAAATTTGAACAGGCCACAGTTCCGCAGTGCATTTACCGTAACTGGATCACATAGAGCAAGCATGTCCTCTTCTTCATGCTCACGTTATCACCATGTAACAGGCATTTTGCTCCAATGAATCTCTGAAAACAAACAAGAGAAGAGTCAAGACCCTGATTTGATGAAAAACAAGCAAAAATTTCCATGAAAAGCTGTGCACAAATTTCCCTCCTTGCGCCCATCGCACCCCCATTAGTGTTCTGGGTGCGATGCATGCTAACTGGCCAATGGCCAAACCAGCATGCATCACACCTTTTGATATAGAAGAGGTGCAATGGAGCTAGGGTGCGTTATTAAAACCCCAGAGGCTTAGAAAAACTAGAAAACATGCTCAGAATTCAAAAATGAAAGAATGAAACTAAAGAGCTCAGGCGTAGCTCCTACCTGGTCCAGACGGCACCAATAATCGTCCACAGAATCTCCTGAAATCAGCTAGTGAAAATCAAGGGGGAAAACACCTCCAAAGCTCCAACAAACCAAAGTTCAAATGAAATGGTAAAATGAGAGGTAAAAACCACTTTTAAATTACTTTTCACGCAATTCAAGTAAAATATTAGTGTTTGACTCATTTTGCAAGCATATATTATTCGTTTCTAACTAGTTTGATGAAGCAATTGAAGAGGCAGTACAACCTTTGAAGGAAAAAAGTTGTCAATGGTAAAATCAAAGTAATCAATGACCATTATATCGAGCAGTTTTAACACAGAATTCAAGCTCGTTAAAAAATAAACATAAGCAATGAGCAAATGTTCCCCCAGGGTTTAATCTCATTAAAAAATGAACCAATTTCCGGTAAATAACCATCGTGAATGTATTATCATCAGCCTTTGAAGCCTTGGTCGTGTTCTCATCATCAACTCCACTCTGTATTGGCCGATCATTCACCTCCATTTGATTGTTTACCCTTTTGAGGAACAACTGCGAAGAGTGATCCTATTAGCCATCCTTGTGACACTGCCATGATTGGAAAATTCCAAACCTTACCCGGAATTAGTTGCTACCCGAATTTATCACTCGTTCCTCGAAAAACAAGTCTCCTTTAAGCCCTTTCCACCTGACTCGTAAAATATCAAAAGATTTTCGAGCAATTGGCCTCTCCAGCTCGTTAAAGTGACCGGAAGTGTTATCCCTCATTTAATTTTAATCTTTTTGGACCTGAGGGATTATTACACAAAAAGATCGAGCGCGTGTTTTGTTCGGCTCGTTAAAATTACCGAAAATTCATCCTTTTGTATTGTTTTATACTTTTTAGGATTGAAGGGATTATATGATGAAATAGGATTATTTTAGTTTTCTTTACGTCCATTTTCAGACCCTCTAAAATTGAAAAGGATCGAGTTATCTTTGTCGTTGAACTCGTTAAAACTGAATAGCGACAAACTTGTCCATACCGACAAGAACGAGTTTCACTATCGCTAGGATCGTTAAAACATAGAGATGGGTTTGCCAGAAGGGAAAATTATAGAACAAGCGTATGTTATCCCCCTCAAGCTTGAAAAAAATAAAGAGGTACTGGTCAACAATGACTGGGGAAAAATTGGGAAGAAAACTTGAAGAAACTTTATTGGTAGCAAGTCGCTCTTGAACGTGACACTTTCACTCCGCATCCGAGTCGGGTTGGGTTGTTCCGTTCACTGGTCATATCACGATTGGTCCATCTCACCATCCATATTTGGGGTTAACACTACCAATCCATCATGTCAGTGTCGCCGATATGTTTAAGAAAAGTCGCTCAGAGAATTCACCTGTGTCTCATCCACTGCAATACATTTACGCTCCATTCTTTCATGACCGCCACTGTGAACCTTATATCATCAGATCATTTTCACCTCAATTAAAATCATTTGCTTCATTCTGTGTCATTGATTTGGGATTCAATAAGGCCCTCCTATGACAGATCGTTTCCTGTCGACATCAACTCATTATCCAGGAAGTCGATCTAGGAACAACCCTTTCAGTACTTTGAAGCTTGCATGCCTCAGTGGAAAGTTTCTCACCTCTGGCGATAGGTTTACATCAATCGCCTTCGACCGAAAGATTTTGTGTGGTGTTTGACGCCAAGTCCCTTATTCACATCACGTGAATTGTACTTTAGTACCTTGAGGGTCATCATCATTATCGGTGATTCCTCTCGCACTTGTTAACAACTTACATCATTGGCTGGTAATCAGGCGATGTCTTTCCATGTTCGACTACAGAACATCTCTCACATGGATCGACTTGTAATTTGAGTGAAGATCGAACGAGATTGAAGACCCAGATCTAGTTTCATCCATCTGGGCTACGATATATATTCAGGAAAATAAAGACATCAAATGTACATCATTACTGCACAGATAATTATCCAACCTAAGGGATGATGGCTCTACCAGAATCATTAGTATGCACACAGACGATTATCTATCTTATGTACATGAAAATGAATTTATAAAGTTGAGCATGGGAATGCCCACCTCAGCTAGATCATGAAAATATTATGAAGATAATGTATTGTATTGTATCTTATTACAGGCCGCCTTCCAGCTCGAAAAAACTTTGGATCCTCATGATAAAGCATTTCACCCAACATCAAAAAGATTAACGACCTCATGCTTTAGGGGGCAATTGTTATAGACATTTTTTGGCACTGCAACCCCAATCATAAATGTCCATAAACAAAGGGATCTTAAGTCCCTAAAAGTGTTTTTCCAACCCCTAAAAGAATAAAGTCATCTGATTACGTCATCTCCCAGAAGTTCTCCATGAAAAACTACTTAGAACTGGTCAAAACTGGACCATCTCACCTGCTCCACGGTCAAACTGCACTGCATCCCACCTAAATGCACACGAGAGGTGCGATTCATACTGAAAAGCCCTTCTATGGGGTGTGATGGGCGAGAGTGGACAAATGGCAGAGTCAATCTGCAAGGTGGAGGATCATGGAATCTTCCAGAAACTTCTCCTGTGACACTTGCCTCTCTGCATTCGCCCAGGGATGAGTAAGAGATCATAAATCTCCAAGTGGAATCAATAACTATCAGAGAGAGGACACTAATCAAATATCAAAAGCTGACTCACCCCCCTTGCAAACATCTATATATGGATCTCTCATCCCAGAGATCCAGAGGCTGGAATTTTGTATCTTGTAAGGAAGTGCTGCTGGTTTCTTGGTGTAACATCATAGTGTTGGGAGATCTAAGCTTTTCATGAGGTGAAGAAGGGCTTTCTTACTGAGAGGATGACGTTGGGTCAGAAAAATTGGTTGTAATCCTCTTTGCTATTCTTGATTATTAATAAAGCTATTCAAGTTTTCCTCCACATTCTTGTATGATTGATGATATATGAATTTGTGTGGTCAATACATATCTGGTCCTATATTGTTTATAATAGTAGATATCTATTCTTGGATAGTGTTATGCTGCTTCGATTCTACAGGTGCTCTTTGAAGCTGGGAAGACAAGGAAGTGAGTGGCAAAGATCTATCAGAAGGGAGAGGAATTAAGCAAAGAACCAAGTGCAAGATAGAGGTTGGTCTCCTTTGTTCCCCTCTTATCTACTTTTTATAAAGGAAAACGAAAGTGGTTTTAGTTTGTGTGTTTCTAAGGTAGCTACCAGCCTTAGTGGGACTAGTAGCTCTGCATAGACACTAGATTTCCCACTAAAAGACCCTATATTAATGGGGACTTCTGACCTCCCACCTCCAATCAATCTGGCGGAAGTGGAAACAGTATGAACCTACAATATGATATCTTCTATTCAAAAGATCTCAGAAAACGATATTAACATGGATCATCTGCAGGTATTTCCTCCAAGCCCAATAGAAATATTGTAGCAATCAATGTTTTTGGCATGGGAGGCAGACCCAAATCAACACTCATCAAGTGTTTGGATGGATAGGTCTAAGGAATATGGCACCCCTTCAGATCCTTGGTTGCAAGTGCATTACACCGACGAAGGAATTGTGCAGTAAATGACAATTGACGGGGCGCCATGGGAAGATTACCACCATCGTTTCCATCTTCCGGATTGTCAAGAAGATACTCCTGATGACCTTCATCATCCTTCAGTTTTTTATTTTCTATTAAATATTGTAAACACGGTGGATTCTGAGCGAAACTTGTCCAATATCGAAGAGACTATCACCATAAATATCTCGACCAAAACAGATGCTGTAGAGAATATTTATGTTTAAAAATGTTTTTCTCCTCCAGAACTGGAAATATACAAAGCTCTTTTTCACGAATTCAGAGATGTATTTGCTTGTTCATATGATGAAATTCCACGCATTGACTCGAGTATAGTTGAACAGGAAATAAAGATGTATCCAGATGTCAAACCAGTACGACAATGGCTACGACAGGTGCACCCCAAGAAAGTCACTGCCATCAAGGTAGAAGTTGAGAAACTTCTCCATGTTGGTTTTATTTACTCAGTTCCTCTAACCGATTGGGTACCGCAAGCTTGTCCAAAAGACAACTACCCTACACCTTTTATTGACCAGATAATTGATGAATGCGCCGGATGTGTAATCTTTTCATTTATGGATGCATTCTCTGGATATAATCAAATAAATATCCAGCCACTGAACTAGTCAAAGATTGCATTTATTTGTCCATGAGGCACATTTGCATAGCGCAAATTACCCTTTGGTTTAAAGAACGTAGGGGCAACATTTCAGAGGGAAATGAATTATGCCTTCCATGACATCAAAAACATCATTCAACCATATCTCAATGACCTTTCGGCTCATTTGCGAAAGCAGACCGATCATCCACAGCGTTTGAGAGCGATATTTATACGTCGCCAACACTACAAGATATTACTCAATCCACACAAATGTGTGTTCTGTGTCAGTTCTGGTCATTTGCTTGGCTTTGTATTCTCGAAGGATTGGATCCATCTCAACCCATGTAAAGTTCAGGCAATCATAAATTTGCCTCCACCTTCAAATTTTCTTAAGATTCAGAAACTCCAAGGGAAAGCAAACTTTCTGAGGAGGTTCATTCCAAATTACGCCGAACTTGCTAAATGTTATACACGTCTTTTGAAAAAAGAAGTACCCTTCATCCAGGATTAGGTCGCACAAGCTTCCTTTGATGCTTTAAAGGAATCCCTAATGAAAGCATCATTAATGTATGCTCCTGATTATCAAAAAGACTTTAACCTGTATCTCGCTGCAGTGGATAAAACCATTGCAATGGTTTTAGTACAAGAAGACAATGGAATTGAACATCCCATATACTATTTGAGTAGAAACTTAAATGATACAGAAAGAAAGTATTCCTATGTTGAAAAGCTGACTCTCACAGCTATTCAAGCGATACAGAGATTTCGACACTATGTCCTCTTTCGAAAAACTACCATTTTGTCAGATTGCAACCCCATGACTTACATATTGCCGCGACAGTTGCTGGGGGGGAAATGTTCAAAATGGATTGCAATTCTTTAAGAGTTTGATTAGGAATTTGTAAAATCCAAATCGAAGAAATCCCTGGTTTTTGCGTAATTACTATGCGATCTCCCATCGCCGTCCAACGATGAAACATCCGAAGAAACCATCGTGGATGAATCTTTGTTTATGATATCTTCAAGCAATCCATGGTATGGAGATATAATCATCTATCTCCAAACCAAAAAATATAGGTCTAATACCTCTCACTCAAAATAAAAACGTATTTGATACCAATGAAAAGACTACATGCTCGTTGGTGATACACCTTACCGTCGTGGTGTCGATACAGTTCTGAGGAGGTGCCTCACCCATGAGGAGGCTGAAAAAGTCCTGAATGATTTCCATTCAGGTGCGCGTCGGGGGCATCAATCTGGTTACGCTACGGTGCAAAATTTTTACGAGCAGGATACTTCTAGCCAACAATGTTCAAAGATTACATAACCGCAGTCAGAAGTTGCCATGCATGCCAAATTTTCAATAGCAAAAGCAGAAGACCACCCGCACCCCTACAGCCAATAGTTGGTTTTGGGCCATTCGCTAAATGGGGCATAGATTTCATGACATGTAACCCCACTTCGATCGGGGGGCATGGGTATATCATAGTTGTAGTAGACTATTTTACCAAATGGGCTGAGGCGATGCCTACATTAAACAACACCAGGGAAACATCTGCCCTTTTCTTTTTCAATCATGTAGTCGCCAGATTCGACATTCCACAGGCCATGGTCACAGATCATGGATTTCATTTTCTCAATCACATGATGGTTGAATTGGCTGCCAAATTCGGGTTGTCCCATGATAGCTCTACTCGATATTACCCGCAGGCCAATGGATAAGTTGAAGCAATCAACAAAGTCCTAAAGCGGATGCTGCAAAGGATGATTGGAGTCCACAAAAGGAGTTGGCACCTGATCCTATACTCAGCCTTGTGGGCATACCGAACATCGATAAGGACTGCAACCGGGTTTACACCCTTTCAACTGGTCTATGGCCTAGAAGTAATCTTACCAGTTTAGTGTGAAATCTCATCCCTCAAACTCGCAGTCGACCTTCTCCCGGGAACTTCAGAAGAGGAGGCCTGTTTCTTGGAACTAATCCAATTGGATGAAACCCGTCATGACGTCGCTTTGGCTAACGAAGCCCATAAGAAACAAGTCAAAGCTTAGTTTGAAAAGAATGTCAAACCCCGTGTCCTCTCAGAAGGTGACTTAGTCTTACATTACGACCAGGAATCCGATAAATTGGGAGCAGGTAAATTCAAGTCTTTGTGGATGGGCTGCTATATTGTTAGGCGTGTATTAGCAAAAGGGGCCTACGAGTTAATGGATTATGATAGGATTCCACTAGCACAACCCCGTAACGGGTTGTACCTTAAGCGTTACTACGCATGATTCAGTGTAGTAACCCCTATGCTTTTGTTACATTTTTGTTTTCGCTAAGGGTAATTGTTTTGGTCAAGTAATCCACTTTTTACATTTGTCATAGATGTTGAACCTATTGGAATCTTTTGTTGGATATGCCAACAGAGCAAGTCGTAGTTCGCGGAACCTATCTTCTGTGGCCTAGGACATTTTTGATCTGAGTGGCGAGTTAGTATGTTTCAGAGGGGTATTTATTGGTCGGTCAACAAATAACATAGCTGAATATAGCGCGTTGATATAACTCCTCTCTGATGCCATCACACATGGCATATGCCGACTTTTCGTCAGGCTAGACTCACAGCACGTCATACTACAAATCACTGGTATCTACTCTGTCTGAAATCCAGCTATCTATCGCATGTTCCTAAGGGTTAAGATTTGGGAAAGGCAATTTGATTTTATTCAATATCAGCATATTTCCAAAAACATAAACACATTAACAGACTAATTGGAAAATTATGTGTTAGATAAACATTTGCAACATTTATAAAAAGAAGCATTTCATCAATATTTGCATCGGGGTCATGTAACTTAACTAAAATAAAGCTCCGAAAATCAAAAATATATATATAACTATTTATGGTTTACACATAAAGTTCGGTAACCAAGACAAAAATTGGTCAGATGACCCAAAACTCAAAACACTAGGGGGCACCCTAGTTTAAGGATGCTGGTGATAACAAGTCACTGCTTGTGCAATCATGCGTAAAAGCCTAGTCCATCGACTCAGCACGCCAGTAGTATGTCGCTTCAACCTCAGAGGCAGCTCGTCAGTCCTCACTTCTGGAATACCAAGAGTGAGGCCTTCAACCTGATCCTGCAATGTTGAAAGAGTCTTAGCCACATTAAGGTCGCGAAGGATAGCCCTTCCCGCAACCTCTCCTGCTGGAGCGGCAGCTGGCACTCTCAGGCATACTACTGGCCGAACTGGTCCAACATCTGCATGAGCACATGAGTTTTGATTAGTCCTGATAAAAGAAAGCATAAGAACATTATAAAAAGAAACAATAAACAAATATATGATCAGAGAATTTACCGATGACACCCCACTGCTCGCTAGCCGGCAGTACCAAGTCCGGATGACCCCGGAAATCCATACCAGCATATGGATACTCGGAAAAAACCATCTCCTGATGATTGAACCACTCAAAGAAGGTATCGAAAAAGGAAACCTGGGACTAACCAGCATGTCTGGCCATAAGGTCAACCCATCTCTGCATCCGTGGCTCAGTCGGTGGAGGTAAACCAAGTGAAACATACTACGACTGCATCAGTGGGATCTTTTCCAAGGCAAAAGTGGTCAAAATAGAACCATATCCAAAGTTCTTCAGTCTTCCATTTTTCACCTTGGTCAGTTGTTCTTTCATCACAGAGAGTACTGCATCACACCAGTTGAACACCTTTGGTTCAAGGCATTGCAGGGCATACTGCATATAAGACCTGTTGGCCACATGAAGAGCCGCACTACCAACCAGTCTAGCAAAAGTGAACAAAATGGTCCTTAGGGACCTGTCAGGGACATCTTGGATATTGATCTTGCCATCCTTACTTGGCTGAGATCCCTCTCTGCAATACCTACAAATGTAATCTCTCACAGATTCTCCCCCATGGGCCGAACCTGATAATGAGATAGGGGCACCATGCCTCGATAAGCCGGTCAAAAAATAGATTTCCATGATAGTAAAGGGGATGGACTTGCCCCTAATCTGGAACACCTGGCTGGTAGGATCCCATGCACTGAGAAAATATTGCAACAAGTTGATTTGTTGCCTCATGCTAGAGATGCAGAAAAATTTGAACAAGCCACAGTTCCATAGTGCATTTATCGTAACCGGATCATGTAGAGCAAGCATGTCCTCTTCTTCATGCTCATGTTCTCACCATGTAACAGGCATTTTGCTCCAATGAATCTCTGAAAACAAACAAGAGAAGAGTCAAGATCCTGATTTGGTGAAAAACAGGCAAAAATTTCCATGAAAAACTGTGCACAAATTTCCCTCCTTGCACCCATCACACCCCTAGCAGTGTTCTAGGTGGGATGCATGCGGACTCGCCAATGGTAAAGTAAGCATGCATTGCACCTTTCGATATAGGAGAGGAGCGATGGAGCCAGGGTGAGTTTTTCAAATCCCAGAGGCTCAGAAAAACCAGAAAGCATGCTTAGAATTCAAAAATGAAAGAATGAAACTGAAGAGCTCAGGTGTAGCTCCTACCTGGTCTAGACGGCGCCAAGAATCATCCACGGAATCTCCTAGAATCAGCTAGTGAAAATCAAGGGGGAAAACACCTCCAAAGTTCCAACAAACCAAAGTTCAAATGAAATGGTAAAATGAGAGGTAAAAACCACTTTTAAATTACTTTTCACGCAATTCAAGTAAAATATTAGTGTTTGACTCATTTTCAAGCATATATTATTCATTTCTAACTAGTTTGATGAAGCAATTGAAGAGGCTGTACAACCTTTGAAGGAACAAAGTTGTCAATGGTAAAATCAAAGTAATCAATGACCATTAGATCGATCAGTTTTAATGCGGAATTCAATCTCGTTAAAAAATAAACTTAAGCAATGAGGAAACGTTCCCCCAGAGTTTAAGATTGTTAAAAAATGAACCAATTTCCGATAAATAACCATCATGAATGTATTAACATTAGCCTTTGAAGCCTTGGTCATGCTCTCATCATCACCTCCACTCTGTATTGGCCGATCATTCACCTCCATTTGATTGTTTACCCTTTTGAGGAACAGCTGCGAAGAGTGATCTTGTTAGCCATCCTTGTGACACTGCCATTATTGGAAAATTCCAAACCTTGCCTGGAATTAGTTGCTACCCAAATATATCACTCATTCCTCGAAAAACGAGTCTCCTTTAAGCTCTTTTCATTTGACTCATAAAATATGAAAAGATTGCCGAGCAATTTGCCTCTCCAGCTTGTTAAAGTGACCAGAAGTGCTATCCCTCCTTTATATTTTAATCTTTTTGGACTTGAGGGATTATTACAAAAAAAGATCGAGCGCTTGTTTTGTTCGGCTCGTTAAAATTACCGAAAATTCATCCCTTTTGTATTGTTTTATACTTTTTCGGACTCAAGGGATTATATGACGAAAAAGGATTATTGGAGTTTTCTTTACGTCCCTTTTCAGACTCTCTAAAATTGAAAAGGACTGAGTTATCTTTGTCGTTAAACTCCTTAAAACCAAATAGCGACAAACTTGTCCATACCAACAAGAACGAGTTTCA
Source organism: Pinus tabuliformis (assembly GCA_031772625.1). NCBI lineage: Eukaryota > Viridiplantae > Streptophyta > Pinopsida > Pinales > Pinaceae > Pinus > Pinus tabuliformis. The sequence continues at coordinate 1,722,252,155 of CM062817.1, read as the reverse complement.
CTATCGGTAGGCTCGTTAAAACATAGAGATGGGTTTGCTCGAAGGGCAAATTATAGAACAAGCATATGTTATCCTCCTCAAGCTTGACAAAAATAAAGAGGCACTGGTCAGCAATGACTGGGGAAAAATTGGGAAGAAAACTTGAAGAAACTTTATTGGTAGCAAGTCGCTCTTGAACATGACACTTTCACTCCACATCTGAGTCGGGTTGGGTTGTTCCGTTCACTGGTCATATCACCATTGGTCCATCTCACCATCCATATTTGGGGTTAACGCTACCAATCCATCATGTCAGTGTCACCGATATGTTCAATAGAAGTCACTCAGAGAATTCACCTGTGTCTCATCCACTGCAATACATTTACGCTCCATTCTTTCATGACCACCACCCTGAACCTTATATAATCATATCGTTTTCACCTCCTTTAAAATCATTTGCTCTATTCTGTGTCATTGATGTGGGATTCAATAAGGCCCTCCTATGATGGATCACTTCTTGTCGACATCAACTCATTATCCAGTAAGTCGATCTATGAACAACCCTTTTAGTACTTTGAAGCTTGCATGCCTCAATGGCAAGTTTCTCACTTCCGGCGACAGGTTTACATCAATGGCCTTCGACCGAAAGATTTTGCGTGGTGTTCGATGCCAAGTCCCTTATTCACACCACGTGAATTGTAATGTAGTACCTTGAGGGTCATCATCATTATCGGTGATTCCTCTGACGCCTGTTAACAGCTTACATCATTGGATTGTAATCAGGTGATGTCTTTCCATGTTCGACTCCAGAACATCTCTCACATGGATCGACTTGTACCTTGAGTGAAGATCGAACGAGATTGAAGACCCAGATCTAGTTTCATCCATCCGGGCTGCGATATATATTTAGGAAAATAAAGACATCAAATGTACATCATTATTGCATAGATAATCATCCAACCTAAGGGATGATGGCTCTACCAGAATCATCAGTCTGCACACAGACGATTTTCTATCTTATGTACATGAAAATGAATTTATAAGGCTGAGCATGGGAATGCCCGCCTCAGCTACATCATGAAAATATTGTGCAGATAATGTATTGTATTGTATCTTATTACAGGTTGCCTTCCAGCTCGAAAAAACTTCGGATCCTCATGATAAAGCATTTCACCCGACATCAAAAAGATTAGTGACCTCATTCTTCAGGGGGCAACTGTTATAGACATTTTTGGGTACTACAACCCCAATCATAAATGTCCATAAGCCAAGGGCTCTTAAGTCCCTAAAAGTGTTGTTCCAACCCCTAAAAGAACAAGTTCAGCTAATTACATCATCTCCTAGAAGTTCTCCATGAAAAACTACTCAGAACTGGTCAAAATTAGACCATCTCACCTGCTCCATGGTCAAAGTGCATTGCATCCCACCTAAATGCAAACGGGAGGTGCGATGCATACTGAAAATCCCTTCTATGGGGTGCGATGGGCAAGAGTGGACAAATGGCAGAGTCAATCTGCAAGGTGGAGGATCATGGAATCTTCCAGAAACTTCTCTTGTGATACTTGCCTCTCTGCATTTGCCCAGGGATGAGTAAGAGATCGGCAATCTCCAAGTGGAATCAAGAACTATCAGAGAGAGGAAACTAATCAAATCTCAAAAGCTGACTCACCCCCCTTGCAAACATCTATATATGGATGTCTCATCCCAGAGATCCAGTGGTTGGAATTTTGTATCTTGTAAGGAAGTGCTGTTGGTTTCTGGTGTAACATCATAGTGTTGGGTGATCTAAGCTTTTCATGAGGTGAAGAAGGGCTTTCTTGCTGAGAGGATGACGCTGGGTCAGAACAATTAGTTGTAATCCTCTTTGCTATTCTTGATTATTAATAAAGCTATTCAAGTTTTCCTCCACATTCTTGTATGATTGATGATATATGCATTTTTGTGGTCAATATATATCTGGTCCTATATTTTTTATAATAGTAGATCTCTGTTATTGGATAATGTTATGCTGCTTTGATTCTACACATGCTCTTTGAAGCTAGGAAGACGAGGAAGGGAGTGGCAAAGATCTATTAGAAGGGAGATGATATAATCAACTGACCTTGTTCTTTTAGGGGTTGGAACAACACTTTTAGGGACTTAAGAGCCCCTGGTTTATGGACATTTATGATTGGGGTTGCAGTGCCCAAAAAAGTCTATAACAGTTCCCCCCTAAAGCATGAGGTCGCTAATCTTTTTGATGTCGGGTGAAATGCTTTATCATGAGGATCCAAAGTTTCTTCGAGCTAGAAAGCGACCTTTAATAAGATACAATACAATAAATTATCTTCATAATCTTTTCATGATCTAGCTGAGGTGGGCATTCCCATGCTCAGCTTTATAAATTCATTTTCATGTACATAAGACAGACAATCGTCTGTGTGCAGACTGATCATTCTAGTAGAGCCATCATCCCTTAGGTTGGATGATTATCTGTGCAATAATGATGTAAATTTGATGTCTTTATTTTCCTAAATATATATTGCAGCCCGGATGGATGAAACTAGATCCGGGGTCTTCAATCTCATTCGATCTTCACTCAAAGTACAATTCGATCCATGTGAGAGATGTTCTAGAGTCGAACATGGAAAGACATCGCCTGATTACCAGCCAATGATGTAAGCTGTTAACAAGCGCGAGAGGAATCACCGATAATGATGATGACCCTCAAGGTACTACAGTACAATTCACGTGGTGTGAATAAGGGACTTGGCGTCGAACACTACAAAAAATCTTTCGATCGAAGGCCATTGATGTAAACCTATTGCCGAAAGTGAGAAACTTGCCATTGAGGCATGCAAGCTTCAAAGTACTGAAAGGGTTGTTCCTAGATCGACTTCCTGGATAATGAGTTGATGTCGACAGGAAGTGATCCGTCATAGGAGGGCCTTATTGAATCCCACATCAATGACACGGAATGGAGCAAATGATTTTAATGGGGGTGAAAACAATCTGATGATATAAGGTTCAGGGTGGTGGTCATGAAATAATGGAGCATAGATGTATTGCAGTGGATGAGACATAGGTGAATTCTCTGAGAGACATCTCTTGAACATATCAGCGACACTGACATGATGGATTGGTGAGATTGACCAATGGTGATATGACCAGTGAACGGAACAACCCAACCTAACTCGGATGCGTAGTGAAAGTGTCATGTTCAAGAGCGACTTGCTACCAATAAAGTTTCTTCAAGTTTTCTTCCCAATCTTTCCCCAGTCATTTCTGACCAGTACCTCTTTATTTTTGTCAAGCTTGAGGAGGATAACATATGCTTGTTCTATAATTTTCCCTTTGGGAAAACCCATCGCTATGTTTTAACGAGCCTAGCGATAGTGAAACTTGTTCTTGTCGGTATGGACAAGTTTGTCACTATTCGGTTTTAACGAGTTTAACGACAAAGATAACTCGGTCCTTTTCAATTTTAGAGAGTCCGAAAAGGGACGTAAAGAAAACTCCAATAATCGTTTTTCATCATATAATCCCTTGACTCCGAAAAAGTATAAAACAATACAAAAGGGATGAATTTTCGGTAATTTTAATGAGTCGAACAAAACAAGCGTTCGATAGTTTTGTGTAATAATCCCTTAGGTCCAAAAATATTAAAATCTAAAGGAGGGATAGCACTTCCGATCGCTTTAATGAGATGGAGAGGCCAATTTCTCAGAAATCTTTTCATATTTTACGAGTCAAATGAAAAGAGCTTACAGGAGACTCGTTTTCCGAGGAACGAGTGATAAATTCGGGTAGCAACTAATTCCAGGTAAGGTTTGGAATTTTCCAATCACGACAGTGTCACAAGGATAGCTAACAAGATCACTCTTCGCAGTTATTCCTCAAAAGGGTAAACAATCAAATGGAGGTGAATGATCGGCAAATACAGAGTGGAGGTGATGATGATAACATGACCATGGCTTCAAAGGCTGATGATAATACATTCACGATGGTTATTTACCAGAAATTGGTTCATTTTTTAATGAGCTTAAACTCTAGGGGAACGTTTTCTCATTGCTTATGTTTATTTTTTAACGATCTTGAATTCCGCGTTAAAACTGCTCGATATAATGGTCATTGATTACTTTGATTTTACCATTGACAACTTTGTTCCTTCAAAGGTTGTACTGCCTCTTCAATTGCTTCATCAAACTAGTTAGAAATGAATAATATATGCTTGAAAAATGAGTCAAACACTAATATTTTACTTGAATTGTGTGAAAAGTAATTTAAAAGTGGTTTTTACCTCTCATTTTACCATTTCATTTGAACTTTGGTTTGTTGGAGCTTTGGAGGTGTTTTCCCCCTTGTTATAGACATTTTTGTGCCTTACAGCTCTAAGCATGAAATTTCCATAAACCAAGGGATCCTAAGTCCCTAAAAGTGTTGTTCCGACCCCTAAAGGAACAAGGTCAAAAAATTACAGCTTCTCCCAGAAGTTCTCCACCAGAAACTGCTCAGAATCAGTCAAATCAGGATCATTTCAGCTGCTCCACTAGCTAGCTGCGTTGCATAGCACCCAAGTACACTAGCTAGGTGCATTACAACGCACCTAAATGCACTACCAGGGTGCGTTGAGTGGGAAATGACAAATGGCAATGTCATTCCGCGAGGTGGACAGACAATGGAAGCTTCCAGAATCTTCCCCAGTGACACTTGCCTCACTGAGTTCGACCAAAGATGAGTAAGAGGCTCTCAGTCTCCAAGTGGAAACAAGAACTGATAGAGAGAAGCCACTAGTCAGATCATAAGCTGACTCATCCTCTTTGCATACATCTATATATGGATCCCTCATCCCAGAGATCCAGAGGCTGGAATTTTGTACATTGCAGAGAATTGTTGTTGGTTTTGAGATAGATATCAGAGTATTGGGTGATTTATGCTTTGTTGGAGGTGAAGAGGGGATCCCTTTGCTGGGAGGTTAATGCTGGATCAAGAATCATTGGTTGTAACTCCTCCTGGACCTTCTTATTATATCAATAAAACTATTTGAATTTCTCCTACATGCTTGTGTATCATTGATGTTTGTTATATTTGCATGTTTAGCTTAAATATGATCCTAAGCTATTTATGAATATAAATCCATGTCTTTGTGTAGTTTTCTTCTTCTGTGATCTTACAGGAACTTGGTGAAGCTTGAAAAGTAAGGGAGCAGGTAGCTGGAAGCCGTCAAAGAGAAGAGAGATTGGATCTAAGGACGAGCGCAAGACACAGGTTGGTTCATCCTATTCCTCTTTGTTTATAGTTCATAAAGAAGAATACAAAAGTAGTTTTCTCTGTTTGTTTCTAAGGTACTGTCACACCTTAGTGGGATAGGGTCGTTCTGAATAGACACTTTTCCCGCTAACACCCCTTTATTTTCACTAGCTGATCCCGGGAGATTCTATGCACGATTCTTGGTGCCGTGTGGACCAGGTAGGAGCTACACCTGAGCTCTTCAGTTTCATTCTTTCCTATTTGAATTCTGAGCATGTTTTCTGGTTTTTCTGAGCCTCTGGGGTTTGAAAAACTCACCCTAGCTCCATCCCACCTCTTCTACATCGAAAGGTGTGATGCATGCTTGCTTGGCCATTGGCCAGTCAGCATGCATCCCACCCAGAACACTGCTGGGGGTGCGATGGGCGCAAGGAGAGAAATTTGTGCACAGTTTTTCATGGAATTTTTTCCCTGTTTTTCACCAAATCAGGATCCTGACACTTCTCTTGTTTGTTTTCAGAGATTCATTGGAGAAAAATGCCTATTACATGGTGAGAATGTGAACATGAAGAAGAGGACATGCTTGCTCTACATGATCTGGTTACAGTAAATGCACTGCGGAACTGTGGCCTGTTCAAATTTTTCCGCATCTCTAGCATGAGGCAACAAATCAACTTGTTGCAATATTTTCTCGATGCATCGGATCCTACCAATCAGGTGTTCCAGATTAGGGGCAAGTCCATCCCCTTGACTGTCGTGGACATCTATTTTTTCACCCGCTTATCAAGGCGTGGTGCCCCTATCTCATTATCAGGTTCGGCCCGTGGGGTGAATCTGTGAGAGATTACATTCGCAGGTATTGCAAAGAGGGATCTCAGCTGAGTAAGGATGGCAAGATCAATATTTGAGATGTCACTGACAGGTCCCTAAAGACCATTATGTTCACTTTTTCTAGACTGGTTGGTAGTGCAGCTCTTCATGTGGCCAACAGGTCTTATATGCAGTATGCCCTGGAATGCCTTGAACCAAAGGTGTTCAACTGGTGTGATGCAGTACTCTCTGTGATGAAAGAACAACTGACCAAGGTGAAAAATGGAAGATTGAATAACTTTGGATATGGTTCTATTTTGACCGCTTTTTCCTTGGAAAAGATCCCGCTGATGTGGCCACAGTATGTTTCACTTGGTTTACCTCCACCGACTGAGCCACGGATGTAGAGATGGGTCGACCTTATGGCCAGACATTCTGGTCAGTCCCAAGTTTCCTTTTCTGATAACTTCTTCCAGTGGTTCAATCATCAGGAGATGGTTTTTTCGAGTATCCATATGATACTATGGATTTTCGGGGTGATCCAGACTTACTACTGCCGGCTGGTGAGTAGTGGGGTGTCATCGGTAAATTCTATGACCATATCTCTGTTTATCATTTCTTTTTATAATGTTCTTGTGCTTTCTTCTATCACGACTAATCAAAACTCATGTGCTCATGTAGATGTTGGACCAGTTCGGCCACTAGTACTCCTGGGAGTGACAACTGCCGCTCCAGCAGGAGAGGTTGTGGGAAGGGCTATCCTTCGCGACCTTGATGTGGTTGAGACTCTTTCAGCATTGCAAGATCAGGTCGAAGGCCTAATTCTTGGTATTCCAGACATGAGGATTGACGAGCTGCCTCTGAGGTTGCAGCGACATACTACTGGCGTGCCGAGTCGATGGACTATGCTTTTACGCATGATTGCATAGGTGGTGACTTGTTATCACCAACATCACTAGACTAGGGTGCCCCGTAGCATTTTGAGCTTTGTGTCATCTGACCAATTTTTGTCTTGGTTATAGAGCATTATGTGTAAACCATAAACAGTTATATATATATTTTTTGATTTTCGGAGCTTTATTTTGGTTAAGTTACATGATCCTGATGAAAATACTGATGAAATGATTCTTTTTATAAATGTTGCAAATGTCTATCTAACACATAATTTGCCAATGAATCTGTTAATGCGTTTAAGTTTCTGGAAATATGCTGATATTGAATAAAATCAAATTGCCTTTCCAAAATCTTGACCCTTAGGAACATGTGATAGATAGCTGGATTTCGGACGGAGTAGATACCAGTGAGTTGTAGTATGATGAGTTGTGAGTCTAGCCTGATGACAAGTCGCCGTATGGCATGTGTGATGGCATCAGAGAGGACTTCTATCAACGCGCTATATTCAACTATGTTATTTGTTGACTGACCAATACATACCCCTCTGAAATTTACTAACTCGCCACTCGGATCAAAAATGGCCTGGGCCACAGAAGATAGGTTCCACGAACTACGACTTACTCCATCAGCATATCCAACAAAAGATTCCAATAGGTTCGACATCTCGACAAATGTAAAAAGTGGATTACTTGACCAAAACAATTATCCTTAACGAAAACAAAAATGTAACAAAAGCATAGGGGTTACTACACTGAATCATGCATAGTAACGCTTAAGGTACAACCCGTTATGAGGTTACGCCAGTGGAATCCCGTCATAATCTATTACCTCATAGGCCCCTTTTGCTAATACACGCTTAACAATATAGGGGCCCATCCACAAAGACTTGAATTTACCTGCTCCCAATTTATCGTATTCCTAGTCGTAAAGTAAGACCAAGTCACCTTTTGAGATGACACGGGGTTTGACATTCTTGTCGAACTGTGCTTTGACTTGTTTCTTATGGGCTTCGTTAGCTAGAGTGGCATCACGACGGGTTTCATCCAATTGGATTAGTTCCAAGAAACGAGCCTCCTCTTCTGAAGTTCCGGGGAGAAGGTCGACTGCAAGTTTGAGGGACGAGAATTCACACTGAACTGGTAACGTTGCTTCTAGGCTATACACTAGTCGAAAGGGTGTAAACCCAGTTTCATTTCTTATCGATGTTCGGTATGCCCACAAGGCTGAGTATAGGATCAGGTGCCAATCCTTTTGTGGACTCCAATCATCCTTTGCAGCATCCGCTTCAGGACATTGTTGATTGCTTCAACTTGTCCATTGGCCTGCGGGTAATATGGAGTAGAGATGTCATTGGATAACCCCAATTTGGCAGCCAATTCGAACATCATGTAATTGCAAAAATGCAATCCATGATCTGTGACTATGGCCTGTGAAACCACGAATCTGGCGACTGCATGATTGAAAAATAAAATGGCAGCTATTTCACCGGTGTTGTTTAATGTAGGCATCGCCTCGACCCATTTGGTAAAATAGTCTACTGCGACTATGATATACCCATGCCCCCCGGTCGAGGTGGGGTTACATGTCGTGAAATCTATGCCCCATTTGGCGAATGCCCCAACAGCAACTATTGGCTGTAGGGGTGCAGGTGGTCTTCTGGTTTTGCTATTGAAAATTTGACATGCATGGCAACTTCTGACTGCGGTTATGCAATCTCTGAACATTGTTGGCCGGAAGTATCCTGCTCGTAAAAATTTTGCACCGTAGCGTAACCAGATTGATGCCCCCCACACGCACCTGAATGGAAATCATTTAGGACTTTTTTGCCCTCCTCATTGGTGATGCACCTCCTCAAAATTGTATCGGCACGAGGACGGTAAGTGTATCACCGATGATCATGTAGTCTTTTGATTGGTATCGAATACGTTTTTGTTCCGAGTGAGAGGTATTAGACCTATATTTTTGAGTTTGGAGATAGATGATTATATCTCCATACCAGGGATTGCTTGGAGATATCAGAAACAAAGATTCATCCACGATGGTTTCTTCAGATGTTTCATCGTTGGACGATGATGGGAGATCGCATAGTAATTCCATGAAAACCAGGGATTTCTTCGATTTGGATTTTACAAATTCTAGATCAAACTCTTGAAGAATTGCTATCCATTTTGAATATTTGCCCCCCCAGCAACTGTTGCGACAATATGTAAGTCATGGGGTTGCAATCTGACAAAATGGTAGTTTTTCGAAAGGGGGCATAGTGTTGAAATATCTGTATCACTTGAACAGCTGTGAGAGTCAGCTTTTCAACATAGGAATACTTGCTTTCTATATCATTTGTTGGCATTATGATTCTGGTATGGCTCTATGTTACAGATGTTGTACTTGATGGCAACACCCTCAAGTGGCAATGCTCTGATCAGGCTCTCAAAATGTTGAAAATTAAGAGGTACGCAGGAGAATAGTTCAAAAGGTGCGTACACGCAGGTACGCCATGAAGGGACTGCGACTAGACACGTAGGTCACCCGTTCAAAAGGTGCATACCCCCAGTTCACTTACTTCAAGGCAGAGAAGCGCGTTCATGTGGGGTTTCCTATTTTTGGCCCGTGGTATTTAGCCCGCCGTTCTTGATTCTATGGTTTTGGCCCGTGGTATTGTTTTATATTATTATTATTATTGAGCCCCATGTTTTAGGGCCCCTTGTATTGTTGATCTATGGTATTGATCCATGATTTTAGGAAGAGCTTGCCTATATAAAGCAAAGGAGATCACTTGGCTAAGCATCTTTTGAAAATTGAATATCTTAAGATCTGAAATATTGGGTTATTGTTTTAAAAGCTTGATCTATATAAAAGTGAAGTTGAAAGCGAATCTGTGAAGGGTGATCTCTCGAGCGCATGAACAGATCTGGGCATCTGACGATCTGTAGCACACTGGTGGACTGCCAATTTCGGCCCTAACCAGAGGTACGCAGGTGATTAACAGTGCAAGTGCGTAGGTACGCAGAGCAAAAGAAGGCGCACTGCATGGGTACGCAGAGTAGAAGAAGGCGCAGTGCGTGGGCATGCAGCACGACAGAGGATCAGGTGCATAGGCACAGGGAAATTACGCGGTGCTTCAGAAGCCGCAGGTGCGTAGGTACGCGGCGCGACAGCATTTGTGGGTGCATGGCTACAGTAGCAGTACGTGGCGCGATAGTATCTGTGGGTGCGTGCCTACATAACAGTACGCAACACGATTGTAGAAACAGTGCGTGGGTACACGGTGCAGCAAAAGGATCTCTGCGTGTATACGCAGGGGAGCAGAAGGTGAAGTGCGTGGCCACGCAGGCCAGATAAAGGAAAACTGCGTATCTGTCTTAAGATCTCTTGTTGGTTGACTTTTCTCTGTTGACAAGGTGTTCTGGGTTTAGTTTACTGTTATTGTTGATCTGGTTACTGCAGTTGACTGGGTGATTTACTTGTACTTGATGATCTCTTGATGTTTATGGATCCAGTTTGAAAATTTATGAAAAGTGGTCCTGTTAGCTACCTATACCAATAGGTTTCATATTTCATGATTGGCAAATAAAAGTTCCAAATATGGTCTGCTTTGGTGATTCAAAGATCCCATATTTCCATGAGAAGACAAGGTGTGTACATAAGCTTGGTGTTGTCTCAATTTTGATGGATGGTCCAACTGCCTAATCTGGATCATGCCATGTTTCAATTTTCTGTTGTAGAATAGAGAAAGAAGTCTGTCCAAACTGTGTAATCTTGGCAGACCAGTAGCTAGGTAGAGAAAGTAAGGTTTCCAGCTGCTTAATCTAGGACCTTGGAAGCAATAAGGGTAGCCTTAGATAGAAAGCTAAAAGAAAAAGCCAAAAGAAAAGAAAAGGCACATAAGGGTCTACAAGTCTAAGTGCACCCTCCATGAAGAAACAAAAAATGCTAGGAAAGTAGATGGGTAGGTAGATGGGATTGCAGAAATGTCAATCATTTCAAATGAATCTGCTGGTCTGGCATAAAGGAACATCAGTGGAAAGAGAAGCTCCTCTTCTCCATCATGTTGCAGCAAAGCAAAGGAGCATGACAAACTCCCTTTCCCCCCTTTCACATTCATTACTAACATCCCTTCATCAGTTGTGTTCATGAAAGAGAATCCAAGTTTTATGTTGGTTCTGATTCCTTTAAAAAAGCCACATTTCTTGTCTAAAATTCTTTTCATTTTGATCTACTCCCTAAGCTAAGTTGTTTGTATATAAACTTAGTGACATCACTCCTCATTCACCTCTTCCATTCATATTAACCCCTAACTTCTTATTATGTAAATCCCCTATGTTACCCTTTCCCTATTATTATAAACACTATTGTGTATAAACCCCAAGCATTCTATAAATATCCCTTCCCCCCTGGCATTATATCCATATGTTCACGGTCAGGGATTAAATTGACATCTAGTCAGTTTAAGAACCCAAACCTTACCCCTTTTCCCCCTTCAGAAGTTATCTAAACCATTAACCCCTTCATTTGCTAAAGAACCTTGTAAATAAGCCCATTTTTACCCCTAACCCGCTCATTTGCAAAATTACATGAAAAAACCCACTTTTTCCCGTTTTACCCAAAGTTTGGCGCAAAAGCACATTTTCATAAAATACATTGAAAAACAATACAAATCCGCCAAAATTCTAAAGTCCCCGCCGGGCGCAATTTCCAAAGAATATATTACTTTATTCCCGCCCCCTTCCATATTGACCTGGCACATTAACGATCCGTCAACCGTCGGATCTGGCCTTTTTCATCCGACGGCCCACATACATATCGAGCGTCCCCGACGTCCGTAAGATAGCTTCCAATATTTGTCAGAGGGTGACGTTAGGCCTCTGCCACGTGTCACCCCCACATTGTATCGGAGCCCCCTCTGACAATTCAGCTTCCATATAGAGGGCGGTGCGATATCAAACCGCTTACCGCTTCTGGTTTCCGATAACCCGCTATGCCAGCGTCACTGCTACCTCATCGTCGTGTCAGCACCCCTGTCCGCCATTGCTCCGACCTGTCTGCCACCTCACCATCGCCGTGGACCACTCTTAAGCCACCACATCACCTGATGACGTCATGCTGACGTCATCTGACCTTCACCCCACCTGATGACGTCATGGTGACGTCATCCAAAAAAAGCGCCAATGTTCCAAAAAATCCATATTTTGGCCAAAAAACCGTGTTTTTTGCACTTTTTGCAAAAACGACTGTTGTTTCTTCTGCATGCATTTTACGTCCAAGCTCTCACCAACCTGCTGAATTTGACCTGGAGACCGTTGGCACGCCAAACCCACCTGCATTTGTCACCATTGCCGCAGTGTACTAGTTATTTATCCGAATTATCCTCCCCGCGCCTAAGTTTGTCCATAGTTCTCCAAGGCTAACATAAAACACTGAAAAAACACATAATTTACTGGCAAATTCCCTGTGGCTAACCTCCATTTTCAACTGTTGAGGTGAAATTCACCTGCAGAGCCATGTTTATCCAAATTTTCACCAAACCTGCAGTCTGTCCGTGCATTCGTGGATTTAGACCCCGAAACTATAAAAATTCACCGTGGAGACACTTGAATCAGTCCTGATATTGGTTCAATAGTCCTCTGTGCAGTATTTCAAATTGCTGCTGCTACAATTTACCCTTTGTTCCTTGCAATTCACCTCTCTATTGCAAAAACACTCCTCTGTGTGGCTCTGTTCATTAACACCAATTCACATACCAACACAATCCTAAAGTAACCATGGATGCACCAGTAGCTCCTGTAGCCTTGAATATTGCTCCACTAAATGCCCCTCAGAGAGAATTGGAATGGCAACCATTAGCAGACCGGGATTATCAGATATCAGAAGAAATGCTAATGCACAGCAAGTACCACATCCACTTGTTAAACGAATTGAAGATTAAACATGAGGCTGGAACAGATGTGTTGGGCATTTGGGATTATTTCCTCCCTCTCTTCAAGCTCCCTCAGGTCAACTAGTTTCCTGACCTAATCCACCTATGTGCTGAATGCTACGACGCCACTCAGAGGGCTGTGATTGACCCTTCAGGCTTAGTTGTTTTCTATGTCACCCCTGAAGCCATCAGAGAGATGCTGCACTTCAAAACTAAGAAGAAATTAGTCCCTTTATCACTGGTTGATCTGATAAAGCAAGGAGCTAAATTGACAGATGCTCAGGTCACCAAACTAAATCAATTGTACATTGACTCTGACACTGTGAAGTACCCTCCCATTTCTCATGTTTACCTCAATCAATTGGGCAGGGACCTTGTAGATATGATCAGTCCCATTCTGGGCTATAATTCAGTTGAGTTTGTTGATGAAACTGTGTTGGTGATGATGCTCATGTTTTCCCCTGGCAAGTCTCCAATCTGCTATCACTATGCCACCTACATATCTGACAAAATACATGAGCAATTTAGGAACTTATCAAGAGAAAGGGTGTTCTGATACACCTCCTACATCTACCACTTAATTTTGTATTATCAACATGAGAAATTTCATTTTTCTATGAAGAGAGTGGATGCACAAGGCAATCCAAGGTCAGTGGTTTATTGGTCCTCTGCCTTCCACTGCAGATCTTGTTCTCCATATACTTATTGTGAGTTTATAGACCTTTTCATCCACCCAACCATGTCTCTGCTCATGAGCTCACCTCCTCCTAGACTAACTGATGAGATGCAGAGGATTCTTCAGTTGTCCAAGGCATACAGCATTAGGGATTGGTACTATTACCAACACGACACAGACATCAGAATATATCGGTGTGAGTTGCCCCCATACAGATTGCCCAGATATGTGCCCATGAGATTATTTGCCCTTGAATATTTCAGGCAGTTTGGGAATGCTAATATACTACATTTTTCAGGGAAAGGCAAGAAAGCACAACTCAAAGTAAGAAACCAATTAGGCCACTTCATTTACAAAAAAAGGGAGGAAGGTTGGCAAGAAGTAGACAGAATGCTAGAATCCCTTGGCCTACAGACCAGTTTCCTTTGGAAACCTTATGACCCCAATCACTTCATAACTTTAAGAAGGGTCAAATATAGGCTATCCGGTTATGACCATGTAAGGTTGCCTCACACAGAAAAGTATGCAAATCAAATTAAGTGGAGGAGAGGCACCTTAGAGGAAGCTATCACACAAGAAGAATTAAATCAAAGGGCAGTTAAAAATATCCGAAAGATGGCTGACTTAGAGCTTTGTGCACAGTTATTTTCTCTTCCAGGCACTCAAGTGGGAGCAGCGGCCTCATCCTCCATAGCACAGCAGCAAACAGCCAAAGCTACTGATCAAACCTCTAGCAAAGGCAAAGAGAAAGAGATGGAGCCAGAGCAGCCACCTCATGAAGAAATGCAACATGAAGAGGTACAGCAGCAGGAAATGCAGCAACAGCAACAACAACAGGGGCAGCAAGAAAAGGAGAAAGCAGGACAGCAAGAAAATACATCACAGGCCCCAGAATCCACCGGGCAACAAGCTCAGGACACCCTGCCTCCTAGGCAGGAGACAACAGTGGAGGCCTCAGTCCTCCAAACCCCACAAAAAGAAGACATAAGCAGAAAGATGGACAGAGAGACTCCCCTCACAACATCAACAAGTCATGGGGAGAAAAGACATAGAATGAATCCCCTTTCTGAGGAGGAAATGCCAATAGGGCAGTCTTTGGGCATGGGCCCACCTAGTATGGAGGCATCTGCAAGTTCCTTCCAGCAGGAACAAGAGAGGACAGTGGGAGGAGAAGTCAGCTCCTCAAGCCAGCAAAGAGGAGCTAAGGTGGGCATCAAGCAGCAGTTCATTGACATAAAGAAGAGGAATGAGCCCATAAGAGTACAACTATATAATCATTTGTTGAAAATGGCTCCCACTAACCAGCAAAGACTAATGTCTGCATTTGATGTCCAGGAGGGCAAGATGATCATGAGCCACTTTATGCCAGTCGTGTTGCAGCCGCAGTCAGCTACAGATTACATAAGGACCAACATTGAGGTCCTTGCCAAGGACATCCACCCAATGGAAAAAATCGAATTGCATAAGCAAACGGGTGAGATGGTGTATGCCTCCTTGGCAGATAAGACCTTGGAGAACTACAGGCTAGAAAATAGCCTAAATAATACAGCTTCCCAACTTGAGTTGGAGAGAGCATCCTCTCAAGCAAAGGGCAACAGAATCAAAGCCTTGGAGGAGATAATCATAGAACTTGGGCATGATCCCAAGGACATCAAGGCTGTGCAGGCATTGTTGAAATTGAGAGATGCAGATATGGCAGCATTAAGAAAAATGGTGAAAGTCCCAGCAACCATTCACCCACAAACTGGAGAAGTTACCCAGCTGAGACATGACCAAGATGCATCAGCTATGCTGGTGTCCCTATACAAACAGCTGATCCAAATACAAGAAAAATTGGGAGAATCAGAGGCTGCACAGGCTGCACTGCAGGCAGCATTACAACAAAAAGAAGGAGGAAAAACATCTCAGCCTCCTCCAGAAATAATTAACCTGGAGGAACCTCCTCAGACTACAGCTCCTCCTATTGAACAGACAGCACCATCTACATCAGCAACTGCACCAACAACAGAGCAGGCTCCAAGCCTGGATATGCAGAAGCTCAAGAATGAAATCCAAGCCCTGGAAGCCCAAATGGCAGAGCTAAATGAGGCCAGGGAGAGTCTAGCCAAGCTCAATGAAAGATATGATAAATCCAAGAAGACTGTAGCAGAAAAGGGTAGGGAAATAAAGGACCTTAAGGATAAGATAAAGGAGCTGGAGAAGGAGCTCACACTTGACAAAGTGACAACTGAGCTCAAGACAGTCCTATGGGCCAACATTGGCCAGTCCATAACTGATCAATGGAAATACATTGAGACCATTCATGAGAAAATAGAGCTCATAGGGAAAGCACAGAGGGAAATCCAGAGATCAAGGGCATCTCTAGGCAATATGCCTGAGGTTGCCAACAGAATGATTAATGTGCTCAATAACAGAACAAGTGCTCAGCTGGCGACAATGGGAATCACAAGAAAAACTGAGACCATCCAGCTGATAAAGAGGGTCCTTACACTGAGAAGCCTCGTACAAATGCTGGAAAGAAGAAGCCAGGACATGCAGACAGAGGTAAATAAGTTCATGGACAAGTTCACAGCACTACAGGGCAAAGGTCTTCCTAGCTTACTAAACAGCGCAGGGAGACTACTTTCACATGAGCATTATGCCAAGAGGGTCAATACATTCGCTACTAATCAGATCACTGAAAGGCCCAGTACCTCAGAAGAAACAGGACCAGCAACAGGACAAAGTCTCTACAACAGGGTAGAGAACTTATTCTTTATAATGAATGAAATTAAACATCTGTTTGAAGTGCCTCCAAACTTCTACAAATACACAGAGGCAAATGAGACTTTAGAGGCAATTCTGAGACATCAATTGCCCACACAAGAATGGTGGACTAAGGCGATACAGATGATATTATACACAAGAAGCCATTCACTAAGTTTTTCATCAAAAAATATAAGTTATCAGGCACAGGAAAATTTTGATAAAATCAGCATGCATGGAGAAGAATGGGCTGAGCCAACTCAGCAAAACTATTCGGCCACCAAAGCAGTAGTGACAGTCACAGGTGACAGGGCCGAAAAGCTACAGGAGGACAGAGCTACAAAGACACGTCATTCATCATTTATAACAGAGCGTTCAACCGACTCAATGGCCTCCCAAGGTCAAAAAGTTTTCTGACAGCATTGAAGAGCATTTATGATGTATTCAAAGCTGTAATGACTTCTTATCTGTTGTTCTGTACAAGTTGGTGAACATTTTTATTTCTCAGATGACTCAACGCTTCAGATATTTGTATCACCGCTTGTATATATTCCCCCCTCGCATAAGCTTGCAGGGGTGGTTTTTGATTTCTCTTCTAGAGTTATCATGTTGTAAATTTTCAGAGAATTAATACAAAGCTGATGGAATTTCCAAAGCTCTGCGTTACCTGAGGCATTGTGGTGTTTTTGTTGAATGGTACAGGATTCCTGCGTATTTCATGGTTCAATAAGTTTTCTTAAAACTCTTCGTTATGTGTTTTTGTCATCTTTTCATAGCTCATTCATGTTCTGTGTTTCATAGTTAATGGCAAGGAAAAAGAATAGTTCTAGGATTTAATCACAGATTACCCTGAACTCAATCTATGCTATTACAAATGTTTTTCTTCAGTTATAGTCATAAGGTGTAATTCTTAAATGCTGCACCTCCAAACTATATCTTTCACAGTGATTGTTGTTTCAGGAATTCAAGTATGCTCCTGTGCAATATATCTCATTCTTATACCCCAGCTTAGTGGAGAATTCTTAATTGCTTTTCACTGGTTGATCACAGCTCATAATCACACTTTAAATTTTGTTTCATGAAGTATTTAAAAGGCCCTGTAGTTTCAGCAACTCAACTCAATATTTCAAACAACCTGTAGCCACAGACTCCATAGCCCAATGGATTAGAACTATTTGAAGATTTCCACCTTAGGTACAGAAAGATATCCCTCAACCAAAACATAAACCAAACCCTGAACTCATAACTAGCATAAAATCTTCACAAAACAGAGACAAACCTTAAAGAGAGAGCCCTCTCTGATTACAGTTTGGCTAGAAGCTGTAATCCAAAGACTGGTTAGTGGTTACTCCGGCCGTATTCCCTTGGGAGTCAAAGGGAACAACCTGGGTGTTAACATAATTGGCGACTCCACTGGGGATTCCCTCAGGATTTTCTAGTTTCTGTATATTTCTTTAAGCTGCTTTAGTCAAATTTCATGCTGTCTTTAAGACATACACAGTCACTCCAAAATCTTGTCTGGCCCTTGTAGACACAAATATTCCAAAAACATACTCAAAAACAGTTTAGAAGCTGGCTCCCAAGAAGAATCTGCGATATACAAGGTCAGATCCTGACCCCAATCCTCCAACTATTTTTGAAAATCCTAATACAATCCCTAAAATCATTAGGAAGCAGCAAGGACAGGAAACTCTTGCTGATTTAAGTACTGAGACAACTTATCCAAACCCTGTTCCAACTCCAATCAAGGTTCTATTTCGATCTACCCTTGACTCCACCAGTTCACCATCCACATCTCAAAGCCCTCCTTTCACACCTCCATCCACTGCACATATTCCCTTGACCAACACTCTAGTTTCTACCGTTGCCACTACCCCTGTTGTACCAGTCATTCATGTTGTCCCAGTTATCCCTGTCAACCCTGTAAATCCTGCAAGTATGGCTAATAGATATGCACCCCTGCAGTTGCCTGCTAATGCTGCAGCTCTACCTCAGGACTACCAATCCAAGATCTCATATTTTGACTCCACTGGCCCTTTCACAGCGATTCAGCATGCCAGAAGGATGCAAGACCATTTTGAGAACTATGAAATAGATGATGACAGTGTGAGAATGAGAATCTTTGTTCAGAGCCTGACAGGGGATGTAAGAACTTGGTTTAGATCACTGGCTGCAAATACCATCACAACTCTTGATGAGCTTTATCAAGCCTTTACTAACAGATGGGAGAAAAAGAAAGATCCCCTGCACATACTTGGTGAATATGATACAATCAAACGAGGTCCTCAAGAGACCGTTTTGGAGTATTTTGCAAGATTCAACAACGTATATAACGCAATACCACAGAATTTAAGACCTCCTCCTGATTTAGCCTTGTACAAATTTCCTGATGGTTTTGACCCTGATATGGCATATCAGTTGAAGGAAAGAGCTCCTGAAACCCTTGAAGATGCCCAAAAGGTTGCTGTCACAGTAGAGGCTAACCTGATTGCCAAAAGAAACAGGGCAAGATTGGAAAAGAGAACCACCTTCAAAGAAGAACCCTCAGCCTTTGATCAAAAACTAGATGCAATACTCACTGGTATGAAGAGATTGGGGGATAGAGTAGAATCAGTTGAGAGAAAGTCATCATGGGAAGCACCACAAAATAACTCTATCAGGAATCCAAATTTTAGGAGAAATCAAAGCCCAAACATTGGAAAAACCGGTTCTGATCCAGACATAAGGCCTCCTTTCCAGGAAAACTATACTGAGGCATCCACTTCAAATGACCAAACAGATGACACCCACATTAACCTGATGGGCCTGAATGATGAGCAGCAAGTTTTTTTGAGTCAAGAAGATCATAAGGATGATGACATTCAGCAATTCCAAACCAGGTCAGGTGAGTCATTTGACTTTAAACAAGGATATGACACAACTGTTTATGAAGTCCATAAGCAATACAAGCTAAGAAGCAGAACTATAAATGTGACACAGCCTGACAAGACAAAGGACACCCCATGGCCTAAGGAAGCTATTGTCACAGAACCAAGTGAAAAAACTGGTCCAATTACAGATGAGGTAACAGTGGAAGAAGTAACTCAAACATCCCCCTCAAAACAGCAACCAGCAGATACAACACCCTTCCAACAAAACCCAAGCAACATTTCTCAAAAGACAAGTAATAGGGATAAGCCTCAAGATCAAAAAGAGAATCAAGAGGAGGGCATCAAGGATTCCATTGAAAAGGAAAGGGCTATTAACCAAAATACCAAGACCCTATCTGAAAGACCCTTTGACTTAGAAGCTGAAATTGGCAAATTGAAGGTAGCTATTCCTCTTTCAGAACTAGCCAAGCATGACATTTATAGACAACAAATCAAGAAGTCCCTTCAAATTACTCGTAATAAAAATAATGTCAATGTGTTGGATGACACCCCAGAATTGCTATTTGGTCCAGAGGTCGATGGAAAGACAGCAGTTACAGGGATCTTACCTTTCTATGTCAGCCTGCATGTTCATGATAAAATATTACACAATGCAATGTTTGACTCAGGTGCCTCTCACAACTTGATGCCTAAATCAGTCATGGAAAGATTGAATCTAGATATTACAAGACCATATAAGGACCTATTCTCATTTGACTCCAGCCAAGTTAAGTGTTTAGGTCTGATAAAAGATCTTTGTGTGTCCCTAGTTCAGTACCCAAATAAAACAATTCTAATGGACGTGGTAGTTGCTGATATCCCACCCAAATATGGGATGCTGTTATCAAGATCATGGGGGGCTAAACTCCAAGGTTCCTTACAATTAGACATGTCATATGCCACCATCTCAATCTTTGGTCAACCCAAGAGGTTATATAGAGAGTCACTTATGAAATACATGGTCAGCAGTGAAGAAAAACCTCAAAACTTTCCCATATATGCTGTCCATTCTGATATAGACTCATATATTCTCTTCAATGATAATTTAGGTCTTACAAATGATGATGAAACCAAGACACTCAAACAATATCAGGACATTAATGAACAAGCTGCTGCTCTAGAAATAAAGCTGATCCAATCAAGTGATGAGACTGTCCTAAAGGACAAACCAAATGAGAAACAAGAGCTTCAACTCACAATCCCAGATCAAAGAGAAGTTATTAAGTCTCCCCTAGAACAAGAGATCCTATGGTTCCTTGAATTTGATGGGTCAGTCAACAAATTAGGGGCAGGAGCTGGAGTTTGGATACATAACAAGCAGAACAATCATGCAGAAGGTCGAGCCTATAGGCTAAATTTCAGATGCACTAATAACATGGCAGAATATGAATCTCTTTTACTAGGCCTCAAACTAGTAAAATTCTTACAAGCCACAAAGGTTTCAATACTAGGAGATTCAGACCTAGTGATCCAACAAGTAAAGGGTAATTTTGTCACCAATGATAAAAGACTGAGATCTTATAGATCTGCTGCTGCTGAACTACTAAAGTCCTTCACTGAATTTCAAATTACCAAAATTCCTAGAACCCATAACCTTCATGCCCATAGTTTGGCCACATTTGCAAGCAACTATAAACTACCCTTTGAACCTAGCCATTGCTTTACAACTGAGGTAAAACACAGACCTTCTGTCCCAAACAATGTTAAAGATTGGCAAGTATTTGAAGATGATACACAAATAAATAATTCCTTGACCTTGCAACAAGAATTTGTAGGATTAAACATTGACACTGAAGGAGCAAGTCAATCACAAATACAGAGTGAACAGAATAACAAGCCAATATCACCCAAGACAGCTCGCCAAATCCTACATCCAACAATTTTTAACAAAAACAACATACAAGAAATTCAACAAACCAGTTATGAAGAAATAGATGCTACAGAGGCTGAGATCATAGAGCTGAAAGATAATTTTCTTCCAACAGGCCTAACTCCATTAGAGGACATTTTTGACTCAAATGATATCCCTAGAAAACCAAAAATGCAGCCCCTTAATGCTGCTATTGAGGAATGCAACATTGGAACTATTGAGAAGCCAAAAATAATAAAATTGTCTGTGTCCTTGCCTCTTGATCAAAAACCCAAATACATTGACCTCTTCAAAGAGTTTCATGATGTCTTTGCGTGGGGTTATGAGGATTTAAAATCCTATGACACCTCTGTTATCCAGCATACCATCCCTCTCAAGCCTAATCAAAAGCCATTCAAGCAGAAATTGAGAAGGATCAATCCCATGCTTCTCCCTTCAATCGAAAAAGAACTGCAAAAAATGTTTAAAGCTGGCATCATAGCACCCATCAGGTTTTCTGATTGGATTTCTAATTTGGTACCTACAAGAAAGAAAACTGGTGAGATAAGACTTTGTGTTGATCTTAGAAATCTAAACCAAGTGTCCCTCAAAGACAACTATCCCTTACCTAAGATGGATCACATTCTCCAAAGAGTGGTAGGTGGCCTCAAGGATCTCATTACTTGATGGATTCTCAGGCTTTAATCAAATCCTAGTGTGCCCTGATGATCAAGACAAAACTGCATTCACAACCGCATGGGGAACTTTCAAATATGTAAAAATTCCTTTCGGATTGAAAAATGCAGGGGCAACATTTCAAAGGGCAATGGATATTGCTTTTGCCAAAGAGATTCATGACTTTCTTGTCATTTATTTGGATGACCTTACACCTTTCTCAAAATCTGACCAAGAACACTTGAAGCATTTAAGGCATATCTTCTTAACATGTAGGAAATATGGAATTTCCTTGAATCCCAAGAAGTCTCTATTTGGTTTGGAAGAAGGCAAGCTGTTAGGGCATATCATTTCAAAGGATGGCATAAGAATTGACCCAGACAGGATACAAGCTATCTTACAAATGCCCCACCCAAGAAACATCAAAGAATTGCAAGCTTTCTTAGGGAAGATCAATTTCTTAAGAAGGTTTATCCCAAACTTAGCAGAACTGATCAGATTATTGAACAACATGCTAAAAAAGGATTCAAAAGTGAAATGGACCATAGAAGCAAATCAAGCCTTTGAAGGTATAAAATTGGCCCTTACCCAAACCCCAGTCTTAACAAATCCCCAATTTGATAGAGAATTTATCATTTTCTCTTTTGCCTCCCAGCATACTATTGCTGTTGTTTTATTACAGAAAGATGACCAAGGAAATGAGAAACCCATTGCTTTCTTTAGTAGAGCTCTTAGAGATGCACCTCTGAAATATCAGATCATGGAGAAACAAGCTTATGCTTTGGTCAGAGCCATTAAAGACTTCAGGATTTATATCCTTTATTCCCATGTTATAGCTTATGTGCCAAGTCCCATTGTGAAAGACATACTCACTCAAGAAAACTTAGAGGGCAGAAGAGGAAAATGGATTGCCAACATTTTGGAATTTGATATTGAAATAAAACCTACAAAACTAATAAAAGGGCAAGGTTTGGCCAAACTAATGACAGAAGCAAACTTCCAAGCCTTAGACATAAACCAGCTGGACAATGAACCGGAGCTGGCGACTCCAAAGATCAATGTAGATTTGAACAATGCCCTTGGTATTCTGATATATGTTATGTGTTACAAAACCTGTGTGCTCCCCCAGGATTGTCCAGAACTAAATGTAGGTTCCTAAAAATGAAAGCTTCAAGATTTTGTGTTATGGATGGCAATTTGCTTTGGAAAAACCATGAGGGTATATTGTTAAACTGCCTGATTGAGAATGAGACTAACAATGTCACCAAAGAATTTCATGCAGGTGACTGTGGTGGACACTTGTATTGGAAGTCCACTGTGGATAAGATACTGAGGGCTGGTTACTATTGGCCCACTATTTTCTCTGATGTCAAGAATTTACCACCTCATGTCATAAATGTCAAGTGTTTGAGGGAAAGAGAAAGTTACTGCCACTTCCTTTGAGGCCTATTGCAACAGAGAGACCTTTTCAACAATGGGGCTTGGATTTCATTGGAGAAATTCATCCCTCATCTTCAGGCCAACACAGATGGATTCTAACAGCTACAGACTACTTTACTAAATGGATTGAAGCTGTTCCATGCAGACAAGCAAATGATTCCACTATCATTCAGTTCCTTGAGACTAATATTCTTTCTAGATTTGGTTGTCCTGATAAGATAATAACAGACAATGCTGCTGCCTTCAGATCTAAGAAGATGGTGAATTTCTACCACAAATTTCACATTACCTTGGCCATTCCACTGCATACTATCCCCAAGGAAATGGCCTTGCTGAATCATCAAATAAAAGCCTTGTAAACATCATAAAGAAAGTGTTGGAAGAAAATAAAAAGAACTGGCATAAGAAGCTGGTCAATGCCTTGTGGGCAGATAGACTAACAACCAAGAGATCGATTGGGATCAGCCCATATGAGTTAGTTTATGGATTAGAAGCCAAATTCCCTTCATCACTAGGGATCCCTGTCATTAAACTTCTTCAAGAAAGCCAGGCAGAACCAAATGATGTGCAAAGAAGGGTAAATCAAATTATATGTTTGCAGCAAACTAGAGACCAAGTCTATCACAGAGTTCAAGTTTTACAAGAAAAGTTAAAGAAAGCCTTTGACTGAAGGACAAAGGCTGAAGATTTCAAAATAGGTGATAAAGTCCTCAAGTGGGATTCAAGAAGGGAAGATAAAGGAAAACATGGAAAATTTGATTCCCTTTGGAGAGGACCATTTGCTGTTCAAGCAGTGCAAGGAAACAATACTTACTTCCTTAGGAATATTGATGAAACTGATTTGGATGAAGGTCCTGTAAATGGCAGGATGCTGAAGCACTATTTTGACTACCATACATAACTGCAGCCCAAGTTTCCCTTGTACATATTCAGGTGTATGTTTTACTTTCTGTTAACATGTAAAAATGCAGTTTCTCAAGTTTTATTAGTTATCAGCAAAAGGCAAATAAGTTCAAAGATGCACCAAGAGGGGAAGAGCACAGTTTTGAGATTTCAAAGAGAAGTAATCCAAGTTTTGGTAAAAGAAAATCAAGGGCCAAGGCATTCTGACCTGCTGTTCTTGGTCTTTCAAATGGAAAAACCATCCCCATGTGGAGCCACTGTTAGCTACCTATACCAATAGGTTTCATATTTCATGATTGGCAAATAAAAGTTCCAAATATGCTCTGCTTTGGTGATTCAAAGATCCCATATTTCCATGAGAAGACAAGGTGTGTACATAAGCTTGATGTTGTCTCAATTTTGATGGATGGTCCAACAGCCTAATCTGGATCATGCCATGTTTCAATTTTCTGTTGTAGAATAGAGAAAGAAGTCTGTCCAAACTGTGTAATCTTGGCAGACCAGTAGCTAGGTAGAGAAAGTAAGGTTTCCAACTGCTTAATCTGGGACCTTGGAAGCAATAAGGGTAGCCTTAGATAGAAAGTCAAAAGAAAAAGCCAAAAGAAAAGAAAAGGCACATAAGGGTCTGCAAGTCTAAGTGCACCCTCCATGAAGAAACAAAAAATGCTAGGCAAGTAGATGGGTAGGTAGATGGGGTTGCAGAAATGTCAATCATTTCAAATGAATCTGCTGGTCTGGCATAAAGGAACATCAGTGGAAAGAGAAGCTCCTCTTCTCCATCATGTTGCAGCAAAGCAAAGGAGCATGACTAACTCCCTTTCCCCCCTTTCACATTCATTACTAACATCCCTTCATCAGTTGTGTTCATGAAAGAGAATCCAAGTTTTATGTTGGTTCTTATTCCTTTAAAAGCCACATTTCTTGTCTAAAATTCTTTTCATTTTGATCTACTCCCTAAGCTAAGTTGTTTGTATATAAACTTAGTGACATCACTCCTCATTCACCTCTTCCATTCATATTAACCCCTAACTTCTTATTATGTAAATCCCCTATGTTACCCTTTCCCTATTATTATAAACACTATGGTGTATAAACCCCAAGCATTCTATAAATATCCCTTCCCCCCTGGCATTATAGCCATATGTTCACAGTCATGGATTAAATTGACATCTGGTCAGTTTAAGAACCCAAACCTTACCCCTTTTCCCCCTTCAGAAGTTATCTAAACCATTAACCCCTTCATTTGCTAAAGAACCTTGTAAATAAGCCCATTTTTACCCCTAACCCGCTCATTTGCAAAATTACATGAAAAACCCCACTTTTTCCCGTTTTACCCAAAGTTTGGCACAAAAGCACATTTTCATAAAATACATTGAAAAACAATACAAATCCGCCAAAATTCTAAAGTCCCCGCCGGGCGCAATTTCCAAAGAGTATATTACTTTATTCCCGCCCCCTTCCATATTGACCTGGCACATTAACGATCTGTCAACCGTCGGATCTGGCCTTTTTCATCCGACGGCCCACATACATATCGGAGCGGCCCCGACGTCCGTAAGATAGCTTCTGATATTTGTCAGAGGGTGACGTCAGGCCTCTACCACGCGTCACCCCCACATCGTATCGGAGCCCCCTCTGACAAATGAGCTTCTGTATAGAGGGCGGTGCGATATGAAACCGCTTACCACTTCCGGTTTCCGTTAACCCGCTATGCCAGCATCACTGCTACATCATCGCCGCGTCAGCACCCCCGTCCGCCATTGCTCCGACCTGTCCGCCACCTCACCATCCCCGTGGACCACTCTTAAGCCGCCACGTCACCTGATGACGTCATGCTGACGTCATCTGACCTTGACCCCACCTGATGACATCATGCTGACGTCATCCAAAAAAAGTGCCAATGTTCCAAAAAATCCATATTTTGGCCAAAAAACCGTGTTTTTTGCAATTTTTGCAAAAACGACTGTTGTTTCTTCTGCATGCATTTTACGTCCAAGCTCTCACCAACCTGCTGAATTTGACCTGGAGACCGTTGGCGCGCCAAACCCACCTGCATTTGTCACCATTGCCGCATTGTACCAGGTATTTATCCGAATTATCCTCCCTGCGCCTAAGTTTGTCCATAGTTCTCCAAGGATAACGTAAAACACTGAAAAAACACATAATTTACCGGTAAATTCCCTATGGCTAACCTCCATTTTCAACTGTTGAGGCGAAATTCACCTGCAGAGCCGTGTTTATCCAAATTTTCACCAAACCTGCAGTCTGTCCACGCATTCGTGGATTTAGACCCCGAAACTATAAAAATTCACCGTGGAGACACTTGAATTAGTCCTGATATTGGTTCAATAGTCCTCTGTGCAGTATTTCAAATTGCTGCTGCTACAATTTACCCTCTGTTCCTTGCAATTCACCTCTCTATTGCAAAAACACTCCTCTGTGTGGCTCTGTTCATTAACACCAGTTCACATACCAACACAATCCTAAAGTAACCATGGATGCACCAGTAGCTCCTGTAGCCTTGAATATTGCTCCACTAAATGCCCCTCAGAGAGAATTGGAATGGCAACCATTAGCAGACCTGGATTATCAGATATCAGAAGAAATGCTAATGCACAGCAAGTACCACATCCACTTGTTAAACGAATTGAAGATTAAACATGAGGCTGGAACAGATGTGTTGGGCATTTGGGATTCTTTCCTCCCTCTCTTCAAGCTCCCTCAGGTCAACCAGTTTCCTGACCTAATCCACCTATGTGCTGAATGCTACGACGCCACTCAGAGGGCTGTGATTGACCCTTCAGGCTCAGTTGTTTTCTATGTCACCCCTGAAGCCATCAGAGAGATGCTGCACTTCAAAACTGAGAAGAAATTAGTCCCTTTATCACTGGTTGATCTGATAAAGCAAGGAGCTAAATTGACAGATGCTCAGGTCACCAAACTAAATCAATTGTACATTGACTCTGACACTGTGAAGTACCCTCCCATTTCTCATGTTTACCTCAATCAATTGGGCAGGGACCTTGTAGATATGATCAGTCCCATTCTGGGCTATAATTCAATTGAGTTTGTTGATGAAACTGTGCTGGTGATGATGCTCATGTTTTCCCCTGGCAAGTCTCCAATCTGCTATGACTATGCCACCTACATATCTGACAAAATACATGAGCAATTGATGAACTTATCAAGAGAAAGGGTGTTCAGATACACCTCCTACATCTACCACTTAATTTTGTATTATCAACATGAGAAATTTCATTTTGCTATGAAGAGAGTGGATGCACAAGGCAATCCAAGGTCAGTGGTTTATTGGTCCTCTGCCTTCCACTGCAGATCTTGTTCTCCATATACTTATTGTGAGTTTATAGACCTTTTCATCCACCCAGCCATGTCTCTGCTCATGAGCTCACCTCCTCCTAGACTAACTGATGAGATGCAGAGGATTCTTCAGCTGTCCAAGGCATACAGCATTGGGGATTGGTACTATTACCAACACCACACAGTCATCAGAATATATGGGTGTGAGTTGCCCCCATACAGATTGCCCAGATATGTGCCCATGAGATTATTTGCCCTTGAATATTTCAGGCAGTTTGGGAATGCTGATATACTACATTTTTCAGGGAAAGGCAAGAAAGCACAGCTCAAAGTAAGAAACCAATTAGGCCACTTCATTTACAACAAAAGGGAGGAAGGTTGGCAAGAAGCAGACAGAATGCTAGAATCCCTTGGCCTACAGACCAGTTTCCTTTGGAAACCTTATGACCCCAATCACTTCATAACTTTAAGAAGGGTCAAATATAGGCTGTCCGGTTATGACCATGTAAGGTTGCCTCACATAGAAAAGTATGCAAATCAAATTAAGTGGAGGAGAGGCACCTTAGAGGAAGCTATCACACAAGAAGAATTAAATCAAAGAGCAGTTAAAAATATCCAAAAGATGGCTGACTTAGAGCTTTGTGCACAGGTATTTGCTCTTCCAGGCACTCAAGTGGGAGCAGCTGCCTCATCCTCCACAGCACAGCAGCAAACAGCCAAAGCTACTGATCAAACCTCTAGCAAAGGCAAAGAGAAAGAGATGGAGCCAGAGCAGCCACCTCATGAAGAAATGTAGCATGAAGACTTACAGCAACAGGAAATGCAGCAATAGCAATAGGTACAACAACAACAAGAGGGGAAGCAAGAAAAGGAGAAACCAGGACAGCAAGAAAATACATCACAGGCCCTAGAATCCACCGGGCAACAAGCTCAGGACACCTTGCCTCCTAGGCATGAGAAAACAATGGAGGCCTCAGTCCTCCAAACCCCACAAAAAGAAGACATAAGCAGAAAGAGGGACAGAGAGACTCCCCTCACAACATCAACAAGTCATGGGGAGAAAAGACATAGAATGAATCCCCTTTCTGAGGAGGAAATGCCAATAGGGCAGTCTTTGGGCATGGGCCCACCTAGTATGGAGGCATCTGCAAGTTCCTTCCAGCAGGAACAAGAGAGGACAGTGGGAGGAGAAGTCAGCTCTTCAAGCCAGCAAAGAGGAGCTGAGGTGGGCATCAAGCAGCAGTTCATTGACATAAAGAAGAGGAATGAGCCCATAAGAGTACAACTATATAATCATTTTTGAAAATGGCTCCCACTAACCAGCAAAGACTAATGTCTGCATTTGATGTCCAGGAGGGCAAGATGATCATGAGCCACTTTATGCCAGCCGTGTTGCAGCCGCAGTCAGCTGCAGATTACATAAGGACCAACCTTGAGGTCCTTGCCAAGGACATCCACCCAATGGACAAAATCAAATTGCATAAGCAAACGGGTGAGATGGTGTATGCCTCCTTGGCAGATAAGACCTTGGAGAACTACAGGCTAGAAAATAGCCTAAATAATACAGCTGCCCAACTTGAGTTGGAGAGAGCATCCTCTCAAGCAAAGGACAACAGAATCAAAGCCTTGGAGGAGATAATCATAGAACTTGGGCATGATCCCAAGGACATCAAGGCTGTGCAGGCATTGTTGAAATTGAGAGATGCAGATATGGCAGCATTAAGAAAAATGGTGAAAGTCCCAGCAACCATTCACCCACAAACTGGAGAAGTTGCCCAGCTGAGACATGACCAAGATGCATCAGCTATGCTGGTGTCCCTATACAAACAGCTGATCCAAACACAAGAAAAATTGGGAGAATCAGAGGCTGCACAGGCTGCACTGCAGGCAGCATTACAACAAAAAGAAGGAGGACAAACATCTCAGCCTCCTCCAGAAATAATTAACCTGGAGGAACCTCCTCAGACTACAGCTCCTCCTATTGAACAGACAGCACCATCTACATCAGCAACTGCACCAACAACAGAGCAGGCTCCAAGCCTGGATATGCAGAAGCTCAAGAATGAAATCCAAGCCCTGGAAGCCCAAATGGCAAAGCTAAATGAGGCCAGGGAGAGTCTAGCCAAGCTCAATGAAAGATATGATAAATCCAAGCAGACTGTAGCAGAAAAGGGCAGGGAAATAAAGGCCCTTAAGGATAAGATAAAGGAGCTGGAGAAGGAGCTCACACTTGACAAAGTGACAGCTGAGCTCAAGACAGTCCTATGGGCCAACATTGGCCAATCCATAACTGATCAATGGAAATACATTGAGACCATTCATGAGCAAATAGAGCTCATAGGGAAAGCACAGAGGGAAATCCAGAGAGCAAGGGCATCTCTAGGCAATATGCCTGAGGTTGCCAACAGAATGATTAATGTGCTCAATAACAGAACAAGTGCTCAGCTGGCGACAATGGGAATCACAAGCAGAACTGAGACCATCCAGCTGATAAAGAGGGTCCTTACACTGAGAAGCCTGGTACAAATGCTAGAAAGAAGAAGCCAGGACATGCAGACAGAGGTAAATAAGTTCATGGACAAGTTCACAGCACTACAGGGCAAAGGTCTTCCTAGCTTACTGAACAGCGCAGGGAGACTACTTTCACATGAGCATTATGCCAAGAGGGTCAATACATTCGCTACTAATCAGATCACTGAAAGGCCCAGTACCTCAGAAGAAACAGGACCAGCAACAGGACAAAGTCTCTACAACAGGGTAGAGAACTTATTCTTTATAATGAATGAAATTAAACATCTGTTTGAAGTGCCTCCAAACTTCTACAAATACACAGAGGCAGATGAGACTTTAGAGGCAATTCTGAGACATCAATTGCCCACACAGGAATGGTGGACTAAGGCGATACAGATGATATTATAGACAAGAAGCCATTCACTAAGTTTTTCATCAAAAAATATAAGTTATCAGGCACAGGAAAATTTTGATAAAATCAGCATGCATGGAGAAGAATGGGCTGAGCCAACTCAGCAAAACTATTCGGCCACCAAAGCAGCAGTGACAGTCACAGGTGACAGGGCCAAAAAGCTACAGGAGGACAGAGCTACAAAGACACGTCATTCATCATTTATAACAGAGCGTTCAACCGACTCAATGGCCTCCAAAGGTCAAAAAGTTTTCTGACAGCATTAAAGAGCATTTATGTTGTATTCAAAGCTGTAATAACTTCTTATCTGTTGTTCTGTACAAGTTGGTGAACATATTTATTTCTCAGATGACTCAACGCTTCAGATATTTTGTATCACCGCTTGTATATATTCCCCCCTCGCATAAGCTTGCAGGGGTTGTTGTTGATTTCTCTTCTAGAGTTATCATGCTGTAAATTTTCAGAGAATTAATACAAAGCTGATGGAATTTCCAAAGCTCTGCGTTACCTGAGGCATTGTGGTGTTTTTGCTGAATGTTACAGGATTCCTGCGTATTTCATGGTTCAATAAGTTTTCTTAAAACTCTTCGTTATGTGTTTTTGTCATCTTTTCATAGCTCATTCATGTTCTGTGTTTCACAGTTAATGGCAAGGAAAAAGAATAGTTCTAGGATTTAATCACAGATTACCCTGAACTCAATCTATGCTATTACAAATGTTTTTCTTCAGTTATAGTCATAAGGTGTAATTCTTAAATGCTGCACCTCCAAACTATATCTTTCACAGTGATTGTTGTTTCAGGAATTCAAGTATGCTCCTGTGCAATATATCTCATTCTTACACCCCAGCTTAGTGGAGAATTCTTAATTGCTTTTCACTGGTTGATCACAGCTCATAATCACACTTTAAATTTTGTTTCATGAAGTATTTAAAAGGCCCTGTAGTTTCAGCAACTCAACTCAATATTTCAAACAACCTGTAGCCACAGACTCCATAGCCCAATGGATTAGAACTATCTGAAGATTTCCACCTTAGGTACAGAAAGATATCCCTCAACCAAAACATAAACCAAACCCTGAACTCATAACTAGCCTAAAATCTTCACAAAACAGAGACAAACCTTAAAGAGAGAGCCCTCTCTGATTACAGTTTGGCTAGAAGCTGTAATCCAAAGATTGGTTAGTGGTTACCCCGACCGTATTCCCTTGGGAGTCAAAGGGAACAACCTGGGTGTTAACATAATTGGCGACTCCACTGGGGATTCCTCAGGATTTTCTAATTTCTGTATATTTCTTTAAGCTGCTTCAGTCAAATTTCATGCTGGCTTTAAGACATACACAGTCACTCCAAAATCTTGTCTGGCCCTTGTAGACACAAATATTCCAAAAACATACTCAAAAACAATTTAGAAGCTGGCTCCCAAGAAGAATCCGTGATATACAAGGTCAAATCCTGACCCCAATCCTCCAACTGTTTTTGAAAATCCTAATACAATCCCTAAAATCATTAGGAAGCAGCAAGGACAGGAAACTCTTGCTGATTTTAGTCCTGAGACAGCTTATCCAAACCCTGTTCCAACTCCAATCAAGGTTCTATTTCGATCTACCCTTGACTCCCCCAGTTCACCATCCACATCTCAAAGCCCTCCTTTCACACCTCCATCCACTGCACATATTCCCTTGACCAACACTCTACTTTCTACCGTTGCCACTACCCCTGTTGTACCAGTCATTCATGTTGTCCCAGTTATCCCTGTCAACCCAATAAATCCTGCAAGTATGGCTAATAGATATGCACCCCTACAGTTGCCTACTAATGCTGCAGCTCTACCTCAGGACTATCAATCCAAGATCTCATATTTTGACTCCACTGGCCCTTTCACAGTGATTCAGCATGCCAGAAGGATGCAAGACCATTTTGAGAACTATGAAATAGATGATGACAGTGTGAGAATGAGAATCTTTGTTCAGAGCCTGACAAGGGATGTAAGAACTTGGTTTAGATCACTGGCTACAAATACCATCACAACTCCTGATGAGCTTTATCAAGCCTTTACTAACAGATGGGAGAAAAAGAAAGATCCCCTGCACATACTTGGTGAATATGATACAATCAAACGAGGTCCTCAAGAGACCGTTTTGGAGTATTGTGCAAGATTCACAACGTATATAACGCAATACCACAGAATTTAAGACCTCCTCCTGATTTAGCCTTGTACAAATTTCCTGATGGTTTTGACCCTGATATGGCATATCAGTTGAAGGAAAGAGCTCCTGAAACCCTTGAAGATGCCCAAAAGGTTGCTGTCACAGTAGAGGCTAACCTGATTGCCAAAAGAAACAGGGCAAGATTGGAAAAGAGAACCACCTTCAAAGAAGAACCCTCAGCCTTTGATAAAAAACTAGATGCAATACTCACTGGTATGAAGAGATTGGGGGATAGAGTAGAATCAGTTGAGAGAAAGTCATCATGGGAAGCACCACAAAATAACCCTATCAGGAATCCAAATTTTAGGAGAAATCAAAGCCCAAACATTGGCAAAACCGGTTCTGATCCAGACATAAGGCCTCCTTTCCAGGAAAACTATACTGAGGCATCCACTTCAAATGAGCAAACAGATGACACCCACATTAACCTGATGGGCCTGAATGATGAGCAGCAAGTTTTTTTGAGTCAAGAAGATCATAAGGATGATGACATTCAGCAATTCCAAACCAGGTCAGGTGAGTCATTTGACTTTAAACAAGGATATGACACAACTGTTTATGAAGTCCATAAGCAATACAAGCTAAGAAGCAGAACTATAAATGTGACACAGCCTGACAAGACAAAGGACACTCCACAGCCTAAGGAAGCTATTGTCACAGAACCAAGTGACAAAACTGGTCCAATTACAGATGAGGTAACAGTTGAAGAAGTAACTCAAACATCCCCCTCAAAACAGCAACCAGCAGATACAACACCCTTCCAACACAACCCAAGCAACATTTCTCAAAAGACAAGTAAGAGGGATAAGCCTCAAGATCAAAAAGAGAATCAAGAGGAGGGCATCAAGGATTCCATTGAAAAGGAAAGGGCTATTAACCAAAATACCAAGACCCTATCTGAAAGACCCTTTGACTTAGAAGCTGAAATTGGCAAATTGAAGGTAGCTATTCCTCTTTCAGAACTAGCCAAGCATGACATTTATAGACAACAAATCAAGAAGTCCCTTCAAATTACTCGTAATAAAGATAATGTCAATGTGTTGGATGACACCCCAGAATTGCTATTTGGTCCAGAGGTCGATGGAAAGACAACAGTTACAGGGATCTTACCTTTCTATGTCAGCCTGCATGTTCATGATAAAATATTACACAATGCAATGTTTGACTCAGGTGCCTCTCACAACTTGATGCCTAAATCAGTCATGGAAAGATTGAATCTAGATATTACAAGACCATATAAGGACCTATTCTCATTTGACTCCAGCCAAGTTAAGTGTTTAGGTCTGATAAAAGATCTTTGTGTGTCCCTAGTTCAGTACCCAAATAAAACAATTCTAATGGACGTTGTAGTTGCTGATATCCCACCCAAATATGGGATGCTGTTATCAAGATCATGGGGGGCTAAACTCCAAGGTTCCCTACAATTAGACATGTCATATGCCACCATCTCAGTCTTTGGTCAACCCAAGAGGTTATATAGAGAGTCACTTATGAAATACATGGTCAGCAGTGAAGAAAAACCTCAAAACTTTCCCATATATGCTGTCCATTCTGATATAGATTCATATATTCTCTTCAATGATAATTCAGGTCTTACAAATGATGATGAAACCAAGACACTCAAACAAGATCAGGACATTAATGAACAAGCTGCTGCTCTAGAAATAAAGCTGATCCAATCAAGTGATGAGACTGTCCTAAAAGACAAACGAAATGAAAAACTAGAACTTCAACTCACAATCCCAGATCACAGAGAAGTTATTAAGTCTCCCCTAGAACAAGAGATCCTATGGTTCCTTGAATTTGATGGGTCAGTCAACAAATTAGGGGCAGGAGCTGGAGTTTGGATACATAACAAGCAGAACAATCATGCAGAAGGTCGAGCCTATAGGCTAAATTTCAGATGCACTAATAACATGGCAGAATATGAATCTCTTTTACTAGGCCTCAAACTAGTAAAATTCTTACAAGCCACAAAGGTTTCAATACTAGGAGATTCAGACCTAGTGATCCAACAAGTAAAGGGTAATTTTGTCACCAATGATAAAAGACTGAGATCTTATAGATCTGCTGCTGCTGAACTACTAAAGTCCTTCACTGAATTTCAAATTACCAAAATTCCTAGAACCCATAACCTGCATGCCCATAGTTTGGCCACATTTGCAAGCACCTGTAAACTACCCTTTGAACCTAGCCATTGCTTTACAGCTGAGGTAAAACACAGACCTTCTGTCCCAAACAATGTTAAAGATTGGCAAGTATTTGAAGATGATACACAAATAAATAATTTCTTGACCTTGCAACAAGAATTTGTAGGATTAAACATTGACACTGAAGGAGCAAGTCAATCACAAATACAGAGTGAACAAAATAACAAGCCAATATCACCCAAGACAGCTCGCCAAATCCTACATCCAACAATTTTTAACAAAAACAACA
Organism: Pinus tabuliformis; assembly: GCA_031772625.1. Taxonomy (NCBI): domain Eukaryota; kingdom Viridiplantae; phylum Streptophyta; class Pinopsida; order Pinales; family Pinaceae; genus Pinus; species Pinus tabuliformis. The sequence goes on along the minus strand of CM062817.1, from coordinate 1,722,217,245 downwards.
TACAAGAAATTCAACAAACCAGTTATGAAGAAATAGCTGCTACAGAGGCTGAGATCATAGAGCTGAAAGATAATTTTCTTCCAACAGGCCTAACTCCATTAGAGGACATTTTTGACTCAAATGATATCCCTAGAAAACCAAAAATGCAGCCCCTTAATGCTGCTATTGAGGAATGCAACATTGGAACTATTGAGACGCCAAAATAATAAAATTGTCTGCGTCCTTGCCTCCTGATCAAAAACCCAAATACATTGACCTCTTCAAAGAGTTTCAAGATGTCTTTGCATGGGGTTATGAGGATTTAAAATCCTATGACACCTCTGTTATCCAGCATATCATCCCTCTCAAGCCTAATCAAAAGCCATTCAAGCAGAAATTGAGAAGGATCAATCCCATGCTTCTCCCTTCAATCGAAAAAGAACTGCAAAAAATGTTTAAAGCTGGCATCATAGCACCCATCAGGTTTTCTGATTGGATTTCTAATTTGGTACCTACAAGAAAGAAAACTGGTGAGATAAGACTTTGTGTTGATCTTAGAAATCTAAACCAAGTTTCCCTCAAAGACAACTATCCCTTACCTAAGATGGATCACATTCTCCAAAGAGTGGTAGGGGCCTCAAGGATCTCATTACTTGATGGATTCTCAGGCTTTAATCAAATCCTAGTGCACCCTGATGATCAAGACAAAACTGCATTCACAACCCCATGGGGAACTTTCAAATATGTAAAAATGCCTTTCGGATTGAAAAATGCAGGGGCAACATTTCAAAGGGCAATGGATATTGCTTTTGCCAAAGAGATTCATGACTTTCTTGTCATTTATTTGGATGACCTTACACCTTTCTCAAAATCTGACCAAGAACACTTGAAGCATTTAAGGCATATCTTCTTAACATGTAGGAAATATGGAATTTCCTTGAATCCAAAGAAGTCTCTATTTGGTTTGGAAGAAGGTAAGCTGTTAGGGCATATCATTTCAAAGGATGGCATAAGAATTGACCCAGACAGGATACAAGCTATCTTACAAATGCCCCACCCAAGAAACATCAAAGAATTGCAAGCTTTCTTAGGGAAGATCAATTTCTTAAGAAGGTTTATCCCAAACTTAGCAGAACTGATCAGATTATTGAACAACATGCTAAAAAAGGATTCAAAAGTGAAATGGACCGTAGAAGCAAATCAAGCCTTTGAAGGTATAAAATTGGCCCTTACCCAAACCCCAGTCTTAACAAATCCCCAATTTGATAGAGAATTTATCATTTTCTCTTTTGCCTCCCAGCATACTATTGCTACTGTTTTATTACAGAAAGATGACCAAGGAAATGAGAAACCCATTGCTTTCTTTAGTAGAGCTCTTAGAGATGCACCTCTGAAATATCAGATCATGGAGAAACAAGCTTATGCTTTGGTCAAAGCCATTAAAGACTTCAGGATTTATATCCTTTATTCCCATGTTATAGCTTATGTGCCAAGTCCCATTGTGAAAGACATACTCACTCAAGAAAACTTAGAGGGCAGAAGAGGAAAATGGATTGCCAACATTTTGGAATTTGATATTGAAATAAAACCTACAAAACTAATAAAAGGGCAAGGTTTGGCCAAACTAATGACAGAAGCAAACTTCCAAGCCTTAGACATAAACCAGCTGGACAATGAACCGGAGCTGGCGACTCCAAAGATCAATGTAGATTTTGAACAATGCCCTTGGTATTCTGATATATGTTATGTGTTACAAAACCTGTGTGCTCCCCCAGGATTGTCCAGAACTAAATGTAGGTTCCTAAAAATGAAAGCTTCAAGATTTTGTGTTATGGATGGCAATTTGCTTTGGAAAAACCATGAGGGTATATTGTTAAACTGCCTGATTGAGAATGAGACTAACAATGTCACCAAAGAATTTCATGTAGGTGACTGTGGTGGACACTTGTATTGGAAGTCCACTGTGGATAAGATACTGAGGGCTAGTTACTATTGGCCCACTATTTTCTCTGATGTCAAGGAATTTACCACCTCATGTCATAAATGTCAAGTGTTTGAGGGAAAGAGAAAGTTACTGCCACTTCCTTTGAGGCCTATTGCAACAGAGAGACCTTTTCAACAATGGGGCTTGGATTTCATTGGAGAAATTCATCCCTCATCTTCAGGCCAACACAGATGGATTCTAACAGCTACAGACTACTTTACTAAATGGATTGAAGTTGTTCCATGCAGACAGGCCAATGATTCCACTATCATTCAGTTCCTTGAGACTAATATTCTTTCTAGATTTGGTTGTCCTGATAAGATAATAACAGACAATGCTGCTGCCTTCAGATCTAAGAAGATGGTGAATTTCTACCACAAATTTAACATTACCTTGGGCCATTCCACTGCATACTATCCCCAAGGAAATGGCCTTGCTGAATCATCAAATAAAAGCCTTGTAAACATCATAAAGAAAGTGTTGGAAGAAAATAAAAAGAACTGGCATAAGAAGCTGGTCAATGCCTTGTGGGCAGATAGACTAACAACCAAGAGATCGATTGGGATCAGCCCATATGAGTTAGTTTATGGATTAGAAGCCAAATTCCCTTCATCACTAGGGATCCCTGTCATTAAACTTCTTCAAGAAAGCCAGGCAGAACCAAATGATGTGCAAAGAAGGGTAAATCAAATTATATGTTTGCAGCAAACTAGAGACCAAGTCTACCACAGAGTTCAAGTTTTACAAGAAAAGTTAAAGAAAGCCTTTGACAGAAGGACAAAGGCTGAAGATTTCAAAATAGGTGATAAAGTCCTCAAGTGGGATTCAAGAAGGGAAGATAAAGGAAAACATGGAAAATTTGATTCCCTTTGGAGAGGACCATTTGCTGTTCAAGCAGTGCAAGGAAACAATACTTACTTCCTTCGGAATCTTGATGAAACTGATTTGGATGAAGGTCCTGTAAATGGCAGGATGTTGAAGCACTATTTTGACTACCATCCATAACTGCAGCCCAAGTTTCCCTTGTACATATTCAGGTGTATGTTTTACTTTCTGTTAACATGTAAAAATGCAGTTTCTCAAGTTTTATTAGTTATCATCCAAAGGCAAATAAGTTCAGAGATGCACCAAGAGGGGAAGAGCACAGTTTTGAGATTTCAAAGAGAAGTACTCCAAGTTTTGGTAAAAGAAAATCAAGGGCCAAGGCATTCTGACCTGCTGTTCTTGGTCTTTCAAATGGAAAAACCATCCCCATGTGGAGCCACTGTTAGCTACCTATACCAATAGGTTTCATATTTCATGATTGGAAAATAAAAGTTCCAAATATGCTCTGCTTTGGTGATTCAAAGATCCCATATTTCCATGAGAAGACAAGGTGTGTACATAAGCTTGGTGTTGTCTCAATTTTGATGGATGGTCCAACTGCCTAATCTGGATCATGCCATGTTTCAATTTTCTGTTGTAGAATAGAGAAAGAAGTCTGTCCAAACTGTGTAATCTTGGCAGACCAGTAGCTAGGTAGAGAAAGTAAGGTTTCCAACTGCTTAATCTGGGACCTTGGAAGCAATAAGGGTAGCCTTAGATAGAAAGTTAAAAGAAAAAGCCAAAAGAAAAGAAAAGGCACATAAGGGTCTGCAAGTCTAAGTGCACCCTCCATGAGGAAACAAAAAATGCTAGGCAAGTAGATGGGTAGGTAGATGGGGTTGCAGAAATGTCAATAATTTCAAATGAATCTGCTGGTCTGGCATAAAGGAACATCAATGGAAAGAGAAGCTCCTCTTCTCCATCATGTTGCAGCAAGGCAAAGGAGCATGACTAACTCCCTTTCCCCCCTTTCACATTCATTACTAACATCCCTTCATCAGTTGTGTTCATGAAAGAGAATCCAAGTTTTATGTTGGTTCTGATTCCTTTAAAAAAGCCACATTTCTTGTCTAAAATTCTTTTCATTTTGATCTACTCCCTAAGCTAAGTTGTTTGTATATAAACTTAGTGACATCACTCCTCATTCACCTCTTCCATTCATATTAACCCCTAACTTCTTATTATGTAAATCCCCTATGTTACCCTTTCCCTATTATTATAAACACTATGGTGTATAAACCCCAAGCATTCTATAAATATCCCTTCCCCCCTGGCATTATAGCCATATGTTCACGGTCAGGGATTAAATTGACATCTGGTCAGTTTAAGAACCCAAACCTTACCCCTTTTCCCCCTTCAGAAGTTATCTAAACCATTAACCCCTTCATTTGCTAAAGAACCTTGTAAATAAGCCCATTTTTACCCCTAACCTGCTCATTTGCAAAATTACATGAAAAAACCCACTTTTTCCCGTTTTACCCAAAATTTGGCGCAAAAGCATGTTTTCATAAAATACATTGAAAAACAATACAAATCCGCCAAAATTCTAAAGTCCCCGCCGGGCACAATTTCCAAAGAATATATTACTTTATTCCCGCCCCCTTCCATATTGACCTGGCACATTAACGATCCGTCAACCGTCGGATCTGGCGTTTTTCATCCGACGGCCCACATACATATCGGAGCGGCCCCGACGCCCGTAAGATAGCTTCCGATATTTCTCAAAGGGTGACGTCAGGCCTCTGCCACGCGTCACCCCCACATCGTATCAGAGCCCCCTCTGACAATTCAGCTTCCGTATAGAGGGCGGTGCGATATCAAACCACTTACCGCTTCCGGTTTCCGTTAACCCGCTATGCCAGCGTCACTGCTACGTCACCGCCACGTCAGCACCCCCGTCCGCCATTGCTCCTACCTGTCCGCCACCTCACCATCCCCGCGGACCACTCTTAAGCCGCCATGTCACCTGATGACGTCATGCTGACATCATCTGACCTTCACCCCACCTGATGACGTCATGCTGACGTCATCCAAAAAAAGCGCCAATGTTCCAAAAAATCCATATTTTGGCCAAAAAACCGTGTTTTTTGCACTTTTTGCAAAAACGACTGTTGTTTCTTCTGCATGCATTTTACGTCCAAGCTCTCACCAACCTGCTGAATTTGACCTGGAGACCTTTGGCACGCCAATCCCACCTGCTTTTGTCACCATTGCCGCAGTGTACGAGGTATTTATCCGAATTATCTTCCCTGCGCCTAAGTTTGTCCATAGTTCTCCAAGGAAAATGTAAAACACTGAAAAAACACATAATTTACCGGTAAATTCCCTGTGGCTAACCTCCATTTTCAACTGTTGAGGCGAAATTCACCTGCAGAGCCGTGTTTATCCAAATTTTCACCAAACCTGCAGTTTGTCCGCGCATTCATGGATTTAGACCCCGAAACTATAAAAATTCACCGTGGAGACACTTGAATCAGTCCTGATATTGGTTCAATAGTGCTCTGTGCAGTATTTCAAATTGTTGCTGCTACAATTTACCCTCTGTTCCTTGCAATTCACCTCTCTATTGCAAAAACACTCCTCTGTGTGGCTCTGTTCATTAACACCAGTTCACATACCAACACAATCCTAAAGTAACCATGGATGCACTAGTAGCTCCTGTAGCCTTGAATATTGCTCCACTAAATGCCTCTTAGAGAGAACTGGAATGGCAACCATTAGCAGACCTGGATTATCAGATATCAGAAGAAATGCTAATGCACAGAAAGTACCACATCCACTTGTTAAATGAATTGAAGATTAAACATGAGGCTGGAACAGATGTGTTGGGCATTTGGGATTCTTTCCTCCCTCTCTTCAAGCTCCCTCAGGTCAACCAGTTTCCTGACCTAATCCACCTATGTCCTGAATGCTACGACGCCACTCAGAGGGCTGTGATTGACCCTTCAGGCTCAGTTGTTTTCTATGTCACCCCTGAAGCCACCAGAGAGATGCTACACTTCAAAACTGAGAAGAAATTAGTCCCTTTATCACTGGTTGATCTTATAAAGCAAGGAGCTAAATTGAGAGATGCTCAGGTCACCAAACTAAATCAATTGTACATTGACTCTGACACTGTGAAGTACCCTCCCATTTCTCATGTTTACCTCAATCAATTGGGCAGCGACCTTGTAGATATGATCAGTCCCATTCTGGGCTATAATTCAATTGAGTTTGTTGATGAAACTGTGCTGGTGATGATGCTCATGTTTTCCCCTGGCAAGTCTCTAATCTGCTATGACTATGCCACCTACATATCTGACAAAATACATGAGCAATTGATGAACTTATCAAGAGAAAGGGTGTTCAGATACACTTCCTACATCTACCACTTAATTTTGTATTATCAACATGAGAAATTTCATTTTGCTATGAAGAGAGTGGATGCACAAGGCAATCCAAGGTCAGTGGTTTGTTGGTCCTCTGCCTTCCACTGCAGATCTTGTTCTCCATATACTTATTGTGAGTTTATAGACCTTTTCATCCACCCAGCCATGTCTCTGCTCATGAGCTCACCTCCTCCTAGACTAACTGATGAGATGCAGAGGATTCTTCAGCTATCCAAGGCATACAACATTGGGGATTGGTACTATTACCAACACCACACAGTCATCAGAATATATGGGTGTGAGTTGCCCCCATACAGATTGCCCAGATATGTGCCCATGAGATTATTTGCCCTTGAATATTTCAGGCAGTTTGGGAATGCTGATACACTACATTTTTCAGGGAAAGGCAAGAAAGCACAACTCAAAGTAAGAAACCAATTAGGCCACTTCATTTACAACAAAAGGGAGGAAGGTTGGCAAGAAGCAGACAGAATGCTAGAATCCCTTGGCCTACAGACCAGTTTCCTTTGGAAACCTTATGACCCCAATCACTTCATAACTTTAAGAAGGGTCAAATATAGGCTGTCCGGTTATGACCATGTAAGGTTGCCTCACATAGAAAAGTATGCAAATCAAATTAAGTGGAGGAGAGGCACCTTAGAGGAAGCTGTCACACAAGAAGAATTAAATCAAAGGGCAGTTAAAAATATCCAAAAGATGGCTGACTTAGAGCTTTGTGCACAGGTATTTGCTCTTCCAGGCACTCAAGTGGGAGCAGCTGCCTCATCCTCCACAGCACAGCAGCAAACAGCCAAAGCTACTGATCAAACCTCTAGCAAAGGCAAAGAGAAAGAGATGGAGCCAGAGCAGCCACCTCATGAAGAAAAGTAGAATGAAGAGGTGCAGCAGCAGGAAATGCAGCAACAGCAACAGGTACAGCAGCAGCAAGAGGGGCAGCAAGAAAAGGAGAAACCAGGACAGCAAGAAAATACATCACAGGCCCCAGAATCCACCGGGCAACAAGCTCAGGACACCCTGCCTCCTAGGCAGGAGACAACAGTGGAGGCCTCAGTCCTCCAAACCCCACAAAAAGAAGACATAAGCAGAAAGAGGGACAGAGAGACTCCCCTCACAACATCAACAAGTCATGGGGAGAAAAGACATAGAATGAATCCCCTTTCTGAGGAGGAAATGCCAATAGGGCAGTCTTTGGGCATGGGCCCACCTAGTATGGAGGCATCTGCAAGTTCCTTCCAGCAGGAACAAGAGAGGACAGTGGGAGGAGAAGTCAGCTCCTCAAGCCAGCAAAGAGGAGCTGAGGTGGGCATCAAGCAGCAGTTCATTGACATAAAGAAGAGGAATGAGCCCATAAGAGTACAACTATATAATCATTTGTTGAAAATGGCTCCCACTAACCAGCAAAGACTAATGTCTGCATTTGATGTCCAGGAGGGCAAGATGATCATGAGCCACTTTATGCCAGTCGTGTTGCAGCCACAGTCAGCTGCAGATTACATAAGGACCAACCTTGAGGTCCTTGCCAAGGACATCCACCCAATGGACAAAATCGAATTGCATAAGCAAACGGGTGAGATGGTGTATGCCTCCTTGGCAGATAAGACCTTGGAGAACTACAGGCTAGAAAATAGCCTAAATAATACAGCTGCCCAACTTGAGTTAGAGAGAGCATCCTCTCAAGCAGAGGACAACAGAATCAAAGCCTTGGAGGAGATAATCATAGAACTTGGGCATGATCCCAAGTACATCAAGGCTGTGCAGGCATTGTTGAAATTGAGAGATGCAGATATGGAAGCATTAAGAAAAATGGTGAAAGTCCCAGCAACCATTCACCCACAAACTGGAGAAGTTTCCCAGCTGAGACATGACCAAGATGCATCAGCTATGCTGGTGTCCCTATACAAACAGCTGATCCAAACACAAGAAAAATTGGGAGAATCAGAGGCTGCACAGGCTGCACTGCAGGCAGCATTACAACAAAAAGAAGGAGGACAAACATCTCAGCCTCCTCTAGAAATAATTAACCTGGAGGAACCTCCTCAGACTACAGCTCCTCCTATTGAACAGACAGCACCATCTACATCAACAACTACACCAACAACAGAGCAGGCTCCAAGCCTGGATATGCAGAAACTCAAGAATGAAATCCAAGCCCTGGAAGCCCAAATGGCAGAGCTAAATGAGGCCAGGGAGAGTCTAGCCAATCTCAATGAAAGATATGATAAATCCAAGCAGACTGTAGCAAAAAAGGGAAGGGAAGTAAAGGACCTTAAGGTCAATATAAAGAAGTTGGAGAAGGAGCTCACACTTGACAAAGTGACAGCTGAGCTCAAGACAATCCTATGGGCCAACATTGGCCAGTTCATAACTGATCAATGGCAATACATTGAGACCATTCATGAGCAAATAGAGCTCATAGGGAAAGCACAGAGGGAAATCTAGAGAGAAAGGGCATCTCTAGGCAATATGCCTGAGGTTGCCAACAGAATGATTAATGTGCTGAATAACAGAACAAGTGCTCAGCTGGCGACAATTGGAATCACAAGTAGAACTGAGACCATCCAGCTGATAAAGAGGGTCCTTACACTGAGAAGCCTTGTACAAACGCTAGAAAGAAGAAGCCAGGACATGCAGATAGAGGTAAATAAGTTCATGGGCAAGTTCACAGCACTACAGGGCAAAGGTCTTCCTAGCTTACTAAACAGCGCAGGGAGACTACTTTCACATGAGCATTATGCCAAGAGGGTCAATACATTCGCTACTAATCAGATCACTGAAAGGCCCAGTACCTCAGAAGAAACAGGACCAGCAACAAGACAAAGTCTCTACAACAGGGTAGAGAACTTATTCTTTATAATGAATGAAATTAAACATCTGTTTGAAGTGCCTCCAAACTTCTACAAATACACAGAGGCAGATGAGACTTTAGAGGCAATTCTGAGACATCAATTGCCCACACAAGAATGGTGGACTAAGGCGATACAGATGATATTATAGACAAGAAGCCATTCACTAAGTTTTTCATCAAAAAATATAAGTTATTAGGCACATGAAAATTTTGATAAAATCAGCATGCATGGAGAAGAATGGGATGAACCAACTCAGCAAAACTATTCGGCCACCAAAGCAGCAGTGATAGTCACAGGTGACAGGGCCGAAAAGCTACAGGAGGACAGAGCTACAAAGACACGTCGTTCATCATTTATAACAGAGCGTTCAACCGACTCAATGGCCTCCCTAGGTCAAAAAGTTTTCTAACAACATTAAAGAGCATTTATGTTGTATTCAAAGCTGTAATGACTTCTTATCTGTTGTTCTGTACAAGTTGGTGAACATATTTATTTCTCAGATGACTCAACGCTTCATATATTTTGTATCACCGCTTGTATATATTCCCCCCTCGCATAAGCTTGCAGGGGTGGTTGTTGATTTCTCTTCTAGATTTATCATGTTGTAAATTTTCAGAGAATTAATACAAAGCTGATGGAATTTCCAAAGCTCTGCGTTACCTGAGGCATTGTGGTGTTTTTTCTGAATGGTACATGATTCCTGCGTATTTCATGGTTCAATAAGTTTTCTTAAAACTCTTTGTTATGTGTTTTTGTCATCTTTTCATAGCTCATTCATGTTCTGTGTTTCACAGTTAATGGCAAGGAAAAAGAATAGTTCTAGGATTTAATCACAGATTACCCTAAACTCAATCTATGCTATTACAAATGTTTTTCTTCAGTTATAGTCATAAGGTGTAATTCTTAAATGCTGCACCTCCAAACTATATCTTTCACAATGATTGTTGTTTCAGGAATTCAAGTATGCTCCTGTGCAATATATCTCATTCTTACACCCCAGCTTAGTGGAGAATTCTTAATTGCTTTTCACTGGTTGATCACAGCTCATAATCACACTTTAAATTTTGTTTCATGAAGTATTTAAAAGGCCCTGTAGTTTCGGCAACTCAACTCAATATTTCAAACAACCTGTAGCCATAGACTCCATAGCCCAATGGATTAGAACTATCTGAAGATTTCCACCTTAGGTACAGAAAGATATCCCTCAACCAAAACATAAACCAAACCCTGAACTCATAACTAGCATAAAATCTTCACAAAACAGAGACAAACCTTAAAGAGAGAGCCCTCTCTGATTACAGTTTGGCTAGAAGCTGTAATCCAAAGACTGGTTAGTGGTTACCCCGGCTGTATTCCCTTGGGAGTCAAAGGGAACAACCTGGGTGTTAACAGGTCCTTGAAAGAAAAGAAGGGTTTTGTAGCTCCCTTCCAAGAGAGACTGGAAAACGAGCGAGAGTTGTAGCTCTCTGCAGGTTGCAGCCTGCGTACTGGTAAAGGACTGCACCAGTACAAAACCATTGTAAAAGGAGTTTCTAATTTGAAAGAAGATAGAGACATATTGCAGCAGGTGGTTTTCACCCACATTGGGTTTCCACCTTAGATCTGGTGTTCTTTGGTGTGACTATCTGTTTTCTTTGTTCATGCTCATTATTTTATGGTACTGACATGCAAAAATAATTCAAAGTATAAATAAGGAAGATTTATTAAAAGAACTTGATAATACTGATTCACCCCCCCCCTCAGTATTATTTCCAACAATTGGTATCAGAGCAGGTCCTTCAGAGAAGCTTGATCGCTTGGAGGAAGATCATTCATCATGAGCAACTACGAGAGGGAAGCATCAATCAGGCCACCAATTTTTGATGGGACAAACTTCAATTATTGGAAGGTAAGAGTTACTGCCTATCTTCAATCTCTTGGTACAGAAGTTTGGGATATCATAGATACAGGCTACACTTTTCCTTCAGCTACTCCTACAGATTCAGCCGAGAAGAAGAAATATGAAACAAATGCTAAAGCAGTCAATACTCTGCTAGGATGCTTATCTCAAATAGAATTCGTAAAGGTTATGCAATATAAATCCGCAAAGGAAATATGGGACAATATTGTCTTGAGCTATGAAGGTGATGAACAGGTAAAGCGTGCTAAACTTCAAACCCTCAGGATTCAGTATGAGAATCTCAGAATGTATAATGATGAAAGTGTGGCTAACTATTTTCTTCGGGTAGATGAGATTGTTAATTGCATGAAAAACTTGGGTGAAGAAATAAAAGAGGCTATTTTGGTTGAAAAAGTTCTAAGATCATTGTCCCCCAAGTTTGAATCTAAAGTGTCTGCAATAGAAGAAAAGGAAAATCTACGAATTCTTACTATGTCTCAGCTACACGGAATTCTAACTGCTTATGAAATGAGAAAGGGAGGTCCATCAGATAGAAGAGAAGCTGCTTTCAAGGTTTCAGGCAAAGGAGACTATTATGAAGCAAGTCACGTACCAGAAGAAGAAGAAGAAGAATCAAATTTTGACAGAAATCTTCAAAGGGGTTCTGGAAGGTTCAGAGGTAAGTTACCTTTTAAATGCTTTTCTTGTGGAAGAGTAGGTCATTATGCTGCGAAATGTCCTTATAAGGATAAAGGAAAGGAACCTACTAGATGGAACAAGAAACAGATTGCAAATAAGAAAAGCTACTACACTCATGAAGATAGTGATGGTATATCAAACAGTGATGAAGATGAACGAGGTAATGACTATAAACTTTTAATGGCATTTGAAGATGATGATTACATGGACGCTATAGATGTGGATAGTTTTTGTGAAGAAATTTCTAGACTCAAGACATGTATAGAAGAAAAGAATAGGATCATTGATACTCTACAACTTCAAATTGATGAAAAAGAAAAATATCTTGAAAAGTTAGAAGGTGAAATTGTTGGTCTTAGAAAAGAGATTGAGAAAACAAAGGCTATTAATCTTAAGTTTGTCAAAGAATCTGAAACGCTGGATGAGATCATCAATGTACAGCGTTCTCCTCTAAACAAGACAGGTCTACGCTATAATGGAGAAACTTCTCAAGCATCCACCTCAAAAAGTTATCTTGATGCAGCAAGAAGGAATGAGCAAAAGCACAATGGAGATCACCAGGTAAAGCAGGGACCAATTACAAACAAAGACTATCAGGAAAATCAGGGGCAATCCGTCTTAAGGATGAACAAAAGCTACAACCAGCCACAGGTAAAATCCTGTCAATTTGCTTCAAGAATGAATGACAATATAAATTACAATTGTTTGGCCGGAAGATTGGATAACCGCAGAATTTTCTTCAATGGACAATGCTTTTCTTGCCATAACTTTGGTCACAAAGCAGCTCAATGTGTTGCATATAAAACGATCATGACTAGAGAAGCTCAAAAACAAAGAAGTATGACCGGGATTACAAAAAGGACCTATAACAACTTTTCGGTTCTTGAAAATGAAGTTGAATGTTCTATTTGTAATAACTTTGGTCATGAAGATTCTGAATGCAGGAGCAGGTTTCAGCAGACAAAGGAACAAGCCTCAAGCACTAAAACATGGAGAATAAAGGAACCACAAACAGAAAGATGTGGAATAGCATTCTATGCATAGGGACAGGAAAATCTATGGTACATTGACAGTGGATGTTCGAAGCATATGACAGGTGATAAAGAAAAACTTGAATCGTATTCTGCTCTAGAAAAGGGAAAGAAAGTTTCTTTTGGAAATGATACTCCTGCAACTATAAAAGGAAAAGGCACTGCCCAGTTAAAAGAAAAGGTCAAAGCTGGAAATGTTTTGTATGTTGATGGATTGAATCATAATCTTCTGAGTGTCAGCCAGATGTGTGATCAAGGAACCGAGGTGATATTTAGATCAAATGGATGTCTTGTTCGTGATCTTGATACAGGTAAAACGGTGATCAAAGGTAAAAGAACTCCAAATAATCTATTCATATTTGAAGAAGGACAACAACAATGCTATCTAAGCAAGGATGATGAACACTGGTTATGGCACTGGAGGTTGGGGCATCTAAGCTTTTCACAAATAAGGAAAGCATGCAAATATCAGGCAGTTCGCGGTCTTCCTGATATCAAAATTCCAGACAACACCATATGCAAATCATGTCAGTTTGGAAAGCAAACCAGAACTAACTTTCCAGAGAAGGAAGGATCAGCTAGCATGCCTCTTGAGCTTGTACATACAGATGTATGTGGACCATTCAGGAAAAGGACACCTCGAGGAGAAGAATACTTGATATTATTCATTGACGATTTCTCCAGGTTTGTCTGGTTAGGACTTATGAAGCACAAAGATGAAGCATTCGAAAAATTCAAATCCTTTAAAGCCTTGGTTGAAAATGAATCAGGATACAAAATTAAGTGCCTCAGATTCGACAAAGGTGGGGAGTTTACCTCAAATGAATTTTTCGATTTCTGTGATGAACATGGGATAAGAAGAGAATTCTCTACAGCTAGAACTCCTCAGCAAAATGGAGTAGTGGAAAGAATGAACAGAACAGTCCAACAAATGGCTCGTGCTATGCTTGATGAGTCTGGAACTCCCGCAACTTTCTGGGGTGAAGCTACATATGCTGCGGTTGTTATTCTCAACAAAAAAAATGTCCGGGTGAACAGCACTCAAACTCCTCATGAGCTCTGGTATGGTGAGACTCCTTCGGTAAAGCACTTCAAAATCTTTGGGAGAAAATGCTATATTAAGAATACTGATGAGAAACTTGGAAAACTTGAACCTAGAGCAGATGAAGGCATTCTTCTTAGCTATTCTCCACACAGCAAAGCATACAAGTGCTACAATAAAAGACTTGGAAGAATTGTTGACAGCATTGATGTAGTGGTTGATGAGAAGGGATGCATTCCTAGGCAAGTAAATCATGAAGATATCGAAGAAGATGAAGACTACCCTCAAAGACAGAATGATGAAGAAGAAGAACCAGAGGAGCAGATAAAGATAGAAGAGAAGACTCCATCTAGATATGTTCAGAAGAATCATCCAGAATCTCAGATTTTGGGGCAGAAAGAAGCAGGTGTACAAACAAGAAGAACAGTTGCAGAAGCTTCAAGCTATTTGGCATTACTCTCTTCCACTGAACCACAAAATGTGAAAGAGGCATGCAAAGATGAATGTTGGGTGAAAGCAATGGATGAAGAACTTGAGCAGATCAAAAAGAACAACACTTGGGAGCTGGTTCCTAGACCAAAGGATAAGAATGTTATAGGAACAAAATGGGTCTTCAAAAATAAATTGAATGAAAATGGAGAAGTAATTAGAAACAAGGCCAGACTTGTTTGTAAAGGGTATGCGCAGCAAGAAGGAATAGATTTTGAAGAAACCTTTGCTCCTGTTGCAAGACTTGAGGCCATCTGAATGTTCCTTGCTCTCTCAAGCTTTCAAAACTTCAAAGTATTTCAAATGGATGTGAAATCAGCCTTTCTGAATGGAGACTTGGAAGAAGAAGTATACATTGAGTAGCCAGATGGTTTCATTCTTGGAAATGATCCAAATCTTGTATGCAGATTGAAAAAGGCTCTCTATGGGCTCAAACAAGCTCCAAGGGCTTGGTACTATCGTTTGGACAAATATCTTCATCAACAAGGTTTTTCAAAAGGATCAGCAGACATCAACCTTTATATAAAAGTTGAAAATGACAAATTGCTAATACTTGTTGTGTATGTAGATGATATTATCTTTGGCAGCAATGAAGAAGCTATGAGTCAAAGCTTTGCCTTGGTGATGCAGAAAGAATTCGAAATGTCCTTGCTGGGAGAACTGACATATTTCCTTGGTTTGCAAATCCAACAAAAAGAAGGAGGGATATTTTTGTCTCAAACCAAGTATCTCAAGCAGATTTTGAAGAAATATGGCATGGAAGATGCAAAACCAGTATGTACACCCATGGTCATAGGATGTAGCCTCAGTGCAAATGATGAATCAGCAGCAGTGCATCAACCAACCTACAGATCTATGATTGGAAGTCTACTTTATTTGACAGGTGCCCGACCAGACATCATGCATGCAGTGGGAATAGTTGGAAGATTTCAAGCAAATCCGAAGGAAACTCATCTTCAGGCAGTGAAGAGAATCTTTAGATATCTTCAAGGGACTCAAAATTATGGCTTATGGTATCCTAGAGATACATATCTCACACTTCATGCTTATACAGATGCAGATTGGGCAGGAAGCGTGGATGACAGGAAGAGCACAAGTGGTGGTGCATTCTTTATGGGTTCCAGATTAGTATCTTGGTTTAGCAAGAAACAGCGTTCGATTGCCTTGTCTACAGCTGAAGCAGAATATGTTGCTGCTGCATCTTGCTGCACTCAACTCCTTTGGATGATGCAGACCTTGCAGGACTTTCAAATCACTTGTACACCACCTATCTCCATCTTATGTGATAACACAAGTGCAATCAGCATTTCAAAGAACCCAGTCATGCATTCAAAGACCAAGCACATACCGATCAAGTATCATTTTCTCCGGGAACAAGTACTTGAACAAAAGGTCAAGTTGGAGTATGTTCCTTCTAAGGAACAAGTTGTTGATATACTCACCAAACCATTGCCCAGGGAGACCTTTGAATACCTCAGGCAAAAGCTGGGGGTTGTTGATGCATCATCTTGTTGAATCTCTTCTGATGGTTGGTTGTATGCAAGGCCCATTTGGGGCATATGTGTACATGTGCTAGGTTGCGGATTGGTTGAAGATCGACTGGCACAGGTTCAGGGGAAGCATATAATGCATTGTTGGCATTATGGAGGACGTACAAAAGAAGATCATGGATGCTGGTCTGAATATTGCTGCAATATGTCTCTATCTCTTTCATGGTCATTTATGGTGTTTGGTGGATTATGGTTCTTCTTTGCAGATCTGGTTCATATTCAGGGGGAGTATGCTCTTAGGGGTAACATAACCCTTTGCCCTTGATGTCAAAGGGGGAGAATGACATTGAAGTTTTTGAGGTTGCCATCAAGTCCAAAGGGGGAGATTGTTGGCATTATGATTCTAGTATGGCTCTATGTTACAGATGTTGTACTTGATGGCAACACCCTCAAGTGGCAATGCTCTGATCAGGCTCTCAAAATGTTGAAAATTAAGAGGTACGCAGGAGAATAGTTCAAAAGGTGCGTACACGCAGGTACGCCGTGAAGGGACTGCGACTAGACATGCAGGTCACCCGTTCAGAAGGTGCATACCCCCAGTTCACTCACTTCAAGGCAGAGAAGCGCGTTCACGTGGGGTTTCCTATGTTTGGCCCGTGGTATTTAGCCCGCCGTTCTTGATTCTATGGTTTTGGCCCGTGGTATTGTTTTATATTATTACTATTATTGAGCCCCATGTTTTAGGGCCCCTTGTATTGGTGATCTATGGTATTGATCCATGATTTTAGGAAGAGCTTGCCTATATAAAGCAAAGAAGATCACTTGGCTAAGCATCGTTTGAAAATTGAATATCTTAAGATCTGAAATATTGGGTTATTGTTTTAAAAGCTTGATCTATATAAAAGTGAAGTTGAAAGCGAATATGTGAAGGGTGATCTCTTGAGCGCATGAACAGATCCGGGCATCTGACGATCTGTAGCACACTGGTGGACTGCCAATTTCGGCCCTAACCGGAGGTACGTAGGTGATTAACAGTGCAAGTGCGTGGGTACGCAGAGCAGAAGAAGGCGCACTGCGTGGGTACGCAGAGCAAAAGAAGGCGCAGTGCATGGGTACGCAGCGCGACAGAGGATCAGGTGCGTAGGCACAAGGAAAGTACGCGGCGCTTCAGAAGTCGCAGGTGCGTAGGTACGCGGCGTGACAACATTTGTGGGTGCGTGGCTATAGTAGCAGTACGCGACGCGATAGTATCTGTGGGTGCATGACTACAGTAACAGTACGTAGCGCAATTGTATAAACAGTGTGTGGGTACGCGGTGCAACAAAAGGGTCTCTGCGTGTATACGCAGGGGAGCAGAAGGTGAAGTGCGTGGCCATGCAGGCCAGATAAAGGAAAACTGCGTATCTGTCTTAAGATCTCTTGTTGGTTGACTTTTCTCTGTTGACAAGGTGTTCTGGGTTTAGTTTACTGTTATTGTTGATCTGGTTACTGCAGTTGACTGGGTGATTTACTTGTACTTGATGATCTCTTGATGTTTATGGATCCAGTTTGAAAATTTATGAAAAGTGGTCCTTGAAAGAAAAGAAGTAGGGGGTTGTAGCTCCCTTCCAGGAGAGACTGGAAAATGAGAGAGAGTTGTAGCTCTTTGCAGGCTGCAGCCTGCATACTGGTAAAGGACTGCACCAGTACAAAACCATTGTAAAAGGAGTTTCTAATTTGAAAGAAGATAGAGACATATTGCAGCAGGTGGTTTTCACCCACATTGGGTTTCCACCTTACATCTGGTGTTCTTTGGTGTGACTATCTGTTTTCTTTGTTCATGCTCATTATTTTATGGTACTGACATGCAAAAATAATTGAAAGTATAAATAAGGAAGATTTATTAAAAGAACTTGATAATACTGATTCACCCCCCCCCTCTCTCAGTATTATTTCCAACATCATTTAAGTTTCGACTCAAATAATATATGGGATGTTCAATTCCATTTTCTTCTTGTACTAAAACCATTGTGATGGTTGTATCCACTGCAGCGAGATACAGGTTAAAGTCTTTTTGATAATCAGGAGCATACATTAATGATGCTTTCATTAGCGATTCCTTTAAAGCATCAAAGGAAGCTTGTGCGACTTGATCCCAGATGAAGGGTACTTCTTTTTTCAAAAGACGCGTATAACCTTTATCAAGTTCGGCGTAATTTGGAATTAACCTCCTCAGAAAGTTTTCTTTCCCTTGGAGTTTCTGAATTTGAAGCAAATTTGAAGGTGGAGGCAAATTTATGATTGCCTGAACCTTACATGGGTCGAGACGGATCCCGTCCTTTGAGACTACAACGCCAAGGAAATGACCAGAACTAACACAGAACACACATTTGTGTGGATTGAGTCGTATCTTGTAGTGTCAGTGACGTAGAAATATCGCTCTCAAATGCTGTGGATGATTGGTCCGCTTTCGTGAATGAGCCAGAAGGTCATCTAGATATGGTTGAACGATGTTTCTGATGTCATGGAAGGCATAATTCATTTCCCTCTAAAATGTTGCCCCTGCATTCTTTAAACCAAAGGGTAATTTGCGATACGAAAATGTGCCCCACAGACAGATAAATGCAGTCTTTGACTAGTCCTGTGGGCAGATATTTATTTGATTATACCCAGAGAATCCATCCATAAATGAAAATATTTCACATCCGGCGCATTCATCAATTATCTGGTCAATAAAGGGTGTAGGGTAGTTGTCTTTTGGACAAGCTTGATTTACATTCCTATAATCGACGCACACTCTAATCGTTCCCTTTTTTTTCATTACAGGAACAATGTTCGATACCCAATCGGTTAGAGGAACTGGGTAAATAAAACCAACATGGAGAAGTTTCTCAACTTCTACCTTGATGGAAGCGGCTTTCTTGGGGTGCACCTGCCATAGTCGTTGTGGTACTGGTTTGACATCTGGATACATCTTTATTTCGTGTTCAACTATACTCTAGTCAATGCCTGGGATTTCGTCACATGACCAAGCAAAGACATGTCTGAATTCACAAAAAAGAGCGTTATATATTTCCAGTTCTGAAGGAGAACAACATTTGCCAACATAAATATTCTCTACATCATCTGTTTTGGTTGATATATTTATGGCGATAGTCTCTTCAATATTGGACAAGTTTCGCTCGGAATCCACCGTGTTTAGAGTATTTGATAGGAAATCAAAAACTGAAGGATGATGAAGGTCGTCAGGAGTATCTCTTGACAATCCGGAAGATGGGAACGATGGTGGTAATTTTTCCATGGCGCCCCGTCAATTATCATTGACTCAGTAATTCCTTCGTTGGTGTAATGCAGTTGTGACCAAGGATCTGAAGGGGTGCCATATTCCTTAGACCTATCTATCCAAACGCTTGATGAGCGTTGATTAGGGTTTGCCTCCCATGCCAGGAACATTGATTGCTACAATATTTCTATTTGGCTTGGAGGCAATACCTTCAGATGATCCATGCTAATATCAGTTTCTGAGATCTTTTGAATAGAAGATATCATATTGCAGGTTCCTACCGTTGCCACTTCCGCTAGATTGATTGGAGGTGGGAGGGAAAAAGTCCCCATTAATATCGGGTCTTTTAGTAGGCCTACTCGGATATTTTGAAGTGAATGGGGGCTTCCATGGATCATTGGAATGCTTCTCGTAACTTGGGAACTATTGGGGAGAAATGTTTGTTGGTCGACGATTGTAATTCCTCCTTGAAAGGGAAATGCAATCTTCCTAAAGTAGGTCGACAAAACGGCAGCCATAGCATATATCCAGGGCCTTCCTAGTAAGATGTTGTAATCGAGGTTTCCATCGATTACTTCAACATCTATTTCGACCGTTTTCCCCCCCAGTTCAACTTGCAAGTTACTTAAAATCCCATATGGGGTATATGTTTGTCCATCAAATGCTTTTAATGTCGTCGAAGACTGTGACAAGGTTGGAGATCCTAAAGTTTTCCAGCAACTCATCGACATAATACATGTAGATTCCCCCTCATCAATAATTGTTCGATGAACATTTTTGTTGAGGGATTTCACTTGAATGAGGAAAGCTAGTTGAGCTGGTAACTGAGGATCGTATCCTTTGTGATTAAAGGACACAATATTAGAATCCTTTGGGTAATTCCCACCTATTGCTGATAATAAAGCCTGCTTTTGGGGGGGGGGGGCAATTTTGCAGTACCTCAAGTGTCGACTTAGTGGATGGTGATTGGGCCAGATCTTCTACTATATTATAATGTTGTTCTGCTCTGGCACGAGGATTAAATGTCGACTTGTGTACTACTACCTTTGGCGGTTTTATTTTTAGCTCTGGAATGATGGGCGGTGCAACCTCTGTCGAAGTTGTTTTCGAACTACTAGGTTGATCTTTATCCTTGTTGTTCGATAGCTGTGGATTCCCGTAATCTTTATTCCTTGTCATTATCAAAGCATCATTTTTCTGTCTTGAAACCGACAACATTAGCACTTGGGATGGGGAAGCATTATCACTGGCAACCATATTTTTTCCTGGATTTGGAAATGGATCAGTTAATAACGCCGAGGTTTTCGAATTCTTGAAGAATTTTCTAAGCTCAGCTTTATATGGACACTCTTTTGTCCAATGATACTCATCACCTATAAGACATGGACGATTTGGTTTCTCATCTGCAGAAGGGTTTGCAGAAGATTTTTCAAGTAATGATTCCTCCTATTTCTTCTTCTTCCCTTTGTTTTTCTTCTTGCCTCCTGGTTGCTTGGTTTCTTTGCCTTTGTCAGTTGAGATGACATTTACTTTCGAGGCGAGAGTTCTTCTTTTGCATTTTGACTAGAAATCTTATGGGCCTTTTTAGATGTATCCTTTGTTTATTTCGTGTCTATCGTACCTGTCACACGGAATGAGTCGATCTTGCGGACAAGATAGACCTTCCTAGAATCTAAAGAAGACCTAATGACAAGCAAACCAACCAGACACTATCTTTCTCTAAATATGCTTTGATAAATAATAGCAAACAAGTGTTTTTAGGGACTACCTTAGGTCCAACGCAAGCTTGTGGATGCCCTCGCTCCTTCGATCCAAATGAGATCCTTTGTCGCGAATCTGCAAACACAAACAAGGCAAACAAATTAAATAGCACCTGAAAAGCCAATTGCATAAAACATATTTAACATGAAAGTCAAGGAGTCCATGAAACAAATAGCATGAGATACTTGTTGAGAAAAATGAGTTTGATTGTATTAATTCAAAAGAAGAAGAAATTTACAACCTTTGCCTTGATGTTGTACAAGCTCCTCCTAGGGTCCAGCAATAATTCTCCTCTACTTTGACAAGTTTCACTCACTCCCCAATGAAGCCAAAAAGGTATGTGATCTTTCCTCTTAAGCTCAACTAGGAAGTCTTGATTTCACCATCATTTACCTTCAAAAATGTTCAGCTTCTAACCTCTCTAGCAACGAGCCCAATGCCTATATTTATAGTGCAATGGAGGGAGGTTACTAGGTCCTCCTTCAAAGGGATAAAGCCCTCCTTCAAAGGGATAGCTCCTCTCATCAAGGGATTAGCTCCTTCTCTTTTGGGATGCATGAACCACCTCAGAGTGAACAATCCACGTCAAAATTCCTTCTAGAAACCTCTAGAATTAACCCAAAGTGAGTTTTTAAGATAAAACTTGCGACTTTTGACTTTCACATGGGTATGCACCTACACTGTTAGGGACAGAGCGGGCAGGTCCACAGTTTTTGTACACAAAAGGTGCAAGACCGCAGGTGACAGTGAGAGAAAGTACGGAACCAGAGTTACATTGATTTTTAATGTCTTTCTCTCATTTTCAAAGCTTGAATTGAAGAGCTGAGGTCTGAGACTTGCTTAGGAGGACAGTACAAGTGATGATAGACCCATACTAACTGCAAATAATCATGGTGACGATATTTTTGTGTAACAGATTTCCCCCTAAAGTGCGAAGTCTGTAGTAGATGAGGATTTTTTATCATTTAGGAAGAGAGAAGTACTTTATCATTTCGAGGATCATCTTGTGGAGAGCCTGGTTGGAACCTGTAAAAACATTCAATGCAAGATATATATATGAGATTATATCATCGCTGAGGTAGGCATTCCCATACTCAGATCAAAACTGACTAGAAGAACTAACTGCTGCTCTGATATAGGAATGATCTTGTAAAACATCACAAGTAAAGACTCATGTGGACACAGTATGGACGAAACCATCTGTTTATGAATAGTCCATTATATAATGAATACAAAATTCCTCGCAGCCTGGATTGTGAAAACTAGATCCAAGGTCTTCATTTCTACTTGTCGAAACAGTACGATTCTATCCATGCGAATGAATGTGTTGATGTCGAACATGGTAGAAACCACTTGATTACCAGTCAATGATGTAAATTGTTAACAAGTGTGAGAGAAACCAGCAGTGATGTCAATGGCTCTCAAAGTACCCAGTACAATCCATGAGATGCGAATAAATGTGTTGATGTCGAACATGTCACGGAATCCTTTCGAAATTCAATGATGTAAACTGTCGTCAAAGGCGAGAAACCTGCCATTGAGGCATGCAGATCTCAAGGTACTGACGATTCCTAGATCGTCTTTCTAGATAATGAGCTGATGTCGATAGAAAGTGATCTGTCATAGGCAAGCCCACAACATGAAATCATAGATCGAGTTGAAGAAATTTAGTTGCAAGAACTGACTCAGGGATGGTCAAGATGGATGACAGATATTTTGCAGATGAATGGCTTATTGGCAGTGACCTCTTAAACACATAACAACACGACAGATGGCTTGGTGATAATTGACCCAAAGTTAATACCCAAAAACCAGCTGAACACTTTCAATGTGGTTTGATCAATTGTTAGGCAAAGGATTTCCCAACCCAGGTGAATAAAAGTGCGTGTTCAAGAGTGGTTACAAAGTATGACAAACAGGCTCATTTTTCTCTCTTTTCCCCCACCATTTCTGGCAAGTACCTCTTTATTTTTGACAAGCTTGAGGAGGATAACATTTGCTTGATTATAAGCTCATCCTTTGGATGAGTCCAACTTAGTTTAAATTCGAACCCTAAGAAGGAGTGGTTCGTTCCTGTTTGTAATTGAACAGGTCCTTTACTATGAAATTTTAACGAGTCCAGTATAGAAGAAACTCGACGTTTTTCAATTTTAGAGAGTCTAAAAAAATTTAAGAAGACTCCAGGGTTGACCTTTTTCGTAAATTTGTGTCTCCCAAGCCCAAAAATGTATAAAATAATACTTGAGAGAACCGCTTGATCTTTACGACCAAGGAGTACTTTTCGTGATTAGTGCCCTTGAACCGAAAAAGTAAAAAAACGATCAGTGACATGTCGTTTTATAACCGATATCGAATTTGAAACGACAAAAATCCGGCAATCGTTTCATGTTTTTTACGGTCGGAAAAGAGTTGTAAGTGGACCATCTTTTAATTCCATTTTAACGAGTTTTAAAAGAAACACTCGACAATCTTTTCATGTTTCAGGAGTCAGAAAAGAGCTTAAAGGTGACTCTAAATGTTTTTTCGTCGAAAATGATAGATTTCGCCTGAATAATCTTTTATCCTGCGCAAAAACACAAACATTACTCGTACCTGTTTGAAATAGATAAAAATGACGCAAAAATACCTTTTGCTCAGAAAACTTCCCGTGAAGATTGCGGAAAATCCAACCGTCGGAATCGAACGCCGTCTTCTCCAGGTAATCCACATCATCCCACTCTTCATTTTTAACCATTTAATTTTTTGTTTTAGTCATTTATCTCATTTTTGGGATGGTTTTTAGGCACAAAACCCGCACGCAGGGGCCCGCAGGTTTACCATTGCGGGCCTGCGGACCCCGACTTTTTCTCCATTGGGAAAAAGCTCGGGGTCCGCACCTTCCATGTAGACAAAGTGCAGTCCCACGCACTTTGTATAACCCGGAGGGTGCGGTCCCCGTCGTAAGGGTTTTTAACCCAAAAATTCTCAAAAATGGACCACACAAAATAATTTCTAGCAATTTAATTTGTCTTTATACTTGATGCAGAGAGTACATCATGCTAGATTGGTGTGAATGAGAGCACGAGGACGTAGATGCTGCCGCATGGAATCATTAGCCTTCACTTGATGCTTTGAGGGCATGCGGCTTGTACAAATTCTAGGCCATTCCTGGCATGAGGGCTCAGGTGGATTTCTTACAGTGGTTGGTTGACAAATGGAGCATATAGGACCAGTGCTTCTTCATTGGTGGCCACCAGCTCGAAATCGAGCCGGCAGACATATATTTCTTAACTGGTTTGCCTAAGAGAGGCAAAGACTTGACTCTGTTTGGGGCTAGGCCAGGTGGACAGTCTGTCGATAGCCTCAAGCTAGAGTACTTCAACAGCCAGGCTAGAGACAAAGGGATAGACATAAAGACCATATCCCATCCTGAACTCATGGTGATTGCGTTTACTGTCACCAGACTTTGCAGAGTTGCCGCATTACATATTGCCACCGGATCCCAGATGTGTATGGCAGTTGATTGCTTCTGAGGCACCATCTTCAATTGGTGCGATGCCGTGTTGGCCAATCTGAAAGGCCAACTGACCAGGGCCAAAAACGGGCAACTAAAGACCTTTGGTTATGGGGCTTTGGTTGTGAGTTTTGGCCTGGAGAGGGTTCCTATGCTGATCCCATAACACCTTACTGTTGGAGCTGGGCTTCCTCGAGAGCCCAAACTGATGCGATGGGTTGCAGTTATGGCCCGTCACCCGGACGAAAGGACAGAGGTTGCTTGATTCAAACCTGAGTATTTCCAATGGCTGGAAAACCAGGTCTTTTCTAATCAGGACTTCCCTTATGCTGGGATAGATTTTCGTGGTGACCTAGACATGGTTCTTCCACCAGGAGAGCAGTGGGATGAGTCAGGTAAAATCCTTTTCAACATTTTTCCTATTTAAATTTTTTTGTTATTTTTCCATCGTGTTAAAACTGATAGTAGAAAATTTCAAATGCAGATGTGGGTCCACAGTGACCAGCCGCTCTCCAGCCTTACGAGAGGAAGCAACCAGTTGCACCCTCGCCAGCCCCACAGGACGAATCAGCAGAGGTTTTGGCTGAGTTGGAGGGTCATCTCGAGTGCTTGATAGGAGACATTCCTGAGACCACTATAGATGACATTCCTCGTCGACTTCAGCGCTATGTGATTGGGGTCCCGGGACCTTTTAGGAGGTTCCTTTGCAAGGTGGCCCGTGCAGTGGTTTCTTATAGAGATCATCACCAGTGATAGGATGATCGCCTATTGTGGGCACATGTGACATTTTGTTTTTTGTACTTATCATTTTTGCCAATCATAAGGTGTTTTTCAACCTATGATCGAGGACGATGTATTTTTTGACACACTCCTATATATATATATATATATATATATATATATATATCACTATTACTGGCTTATCTTGTAAATCATGTTATGGAATGGTTTTAAATTTACATGTATGATTATTGCAAATGTCTATTTAACATTCGAGAAGCAATTGCATCTGCTAATGTATTTAAAGATCTTGGAATATGCTGATATTCAATATAATCAAATTCACGTTCCAAGAGACGCACTCTCAAAAATAATCTCAATAACATTGGATTTCTAATGGCATACACTCTATTAAGCTGTAATACAACGAGTTCAGAATCTAACCTCACTATCAAACTCCAAATCCCAAACAAAATAGATTCAAATAATAACTCAATCACTGCACTATAATCGGCAATGTTGTTCGTTGTTTGACTGAGGCTTACCCCATGCATAGACACTAACTCGTCAGAGGGCGAATAGATAACCCAAGCTGCAGAAGAGATGTTCTATGTATTACGATAAGCACCATCAGCGAAACCAATGTATGTTTAGAGAGGCATCAACATCTGCAATATCAAGAGTAAAAACAAGATAAGCAGGAATAATGACGAAAAACACTCTCTAAGCTAAGCACACTGTTTAAACTAAAACACACTACCTAGAAAGAAAAAACTATCCTAACTACAAATCTCCATACCCATTCTTTTAAGCATAATACCTCTTCAAGTAAAGGCCATTTCTGGGTTTACCCAAAGAGTCCCCATCAAATTCTACCTATTCATAGGCCCCTTTGGCTAGCTTTTGCTTGACAACATAGGGACCATGCCACATAGGAACGAATTTTCCAGCGCCTAATTTATCATTATCTTGATCATAAACTAAAACTAGATCTCCTTCCGAAAATTTTCGAGGGGTCACATTTCGATCATACTGAGCTTTCATTCGTTTTGCATGAGTCTCAATCGCCAATGCAGCGTCACGTCGATTCTCATCTAATTGAACCAAGTATAGAAAATGCTTTTCCTCTTCGGAAGTGGCTGGAAGTAACTCGATGGCCATTTGCAGTGACGGGATTTCGCATTCAATGTGCAACACAAATTCCAAACCATAGACTAGTTGGAAAGGAGTGAACCCTGTTGATGTTTTTACTGAAGTTCGGTACGCCCAAAGCGCTGAAAATAGTATGTTGTGCCAATTCGACCAATGAATCCCAATGATTCGTCGGATCATGATAACTAAAACTTTGTTGATGGATTCAACCAGACCATTCGCTTGTGGATAATAAGGGGTTGAACTATCGCGACGTAAACCAAGCTGGCCTGTAAGTTCGGTCATCATAACGTTTCGAAAATGACGCCCATGATCAGTGATTATTGCTTGTGGGACACCAAACCTAGCAATTATATGATTGAACATGAAAATTGCAGCTGTCTTACTGTCTGCCTCAAATGTAGGCATCGCCTCGACCCACTTAGTAAAATAATCTACCGCAAGGATGATATACGCATGCCCCCCGGCCGAGTGAGGGTTACATGTAATAAAATCGATACCCCATTTGGAAAAAGGACCAACGGCAATTATAGGGTGGAGAGGAACAGGTGGAGAGCGCATCTTACAATAAAAAATTTGGCAGTTGTGGCATTTTCGGACAATCGTAATACAATCTTTAAATAAAGACAACCAGAAGTAGCCAGCGTGCAATATCTTTTGGGCTGTGGCAAACCTAGAAATATGACCGCCACATGCTCCAGAGTGACAGTCATTTAGAAACCTTTCAACTTCCCTGTGAGTTAAGCAACGTCGAAAAATGGAATCCGCCCCACGACGATAAAGAGTATCTCCAATAATCCTGAATTTTTGGGACTAGAATCGAATTTTTCGACACTCTGACCTTAAAATTTCTGGCCAAAAGGATTGGGTCTAGAGATAAATGATGATATCCCCATACCACAGATCTAAAGTGCTGATTAGAAATAAGGATTCGTCCGCAATGGGCTCCTCCGCCACAGTTTCCGTGTGAGCACGCGGGAAGTCACACATTAACTCCTCAAAAACTAAAGATTACTTAGACTTAGATTTCTCAAATTCCAAGTCGAACTCCTGCAAGATAACGATCCATTTAGAGTACTTTCCCCCTAGTAATTTCTTGGTAAAATGTAGATCATAGGGTTGCAATCTGAAATTACCGTAGTTTTACGTAGTAGAATGTAGTGACGAAAACATTGGATAGCTTGAACAGCTGCCAAAGCCAATTTCTCCACATGTGAGTATTTTAGCTCAGTTGAATTTAAAGTTCGACTAAGGTAATATATCACATGTTTAGTTTCAAATTCATCTTCCTGAACTAAAACCATTCCAATGGTGGAATGAGAGGCGGCGAGATACAAGAAGTAATACTGGTTGTAGTTGGGAGGATGCAACAACGATGCATGGGTCAATGGGTGTTTGAGTGCATCAAAAGATTTCTGAGCTATCTCATCCCAATAGAATGGGGTATTTTGCTTTAACAACCGGGTAAAACCCTTTGTGACCTCGGCGTAGTTAGGAATGAATCGGCGTAAAAAGTTTTCTTTCCCCTACAAACTTTGGAGTTGGCGAAGACTCGAGGGAGGAGGCAATTTGATGATAGCTTCGACCTTCGAGGGATCGACACGAATGTCAGCTTTCGAAACTACAAACCCCAGCAATCGACCCGTTTCTATACAGAAGACACATTTGTATGGGTTCAACCGAATACGATAATGACTACACCTCATAAAGATTGCTCGTAAATGGATGAGGTGATCAGCTCAATGTAATGAATGAGCAGGCAAGTCATCGAGATAGGGTTGCACAATGTGCTTGATGTCATGAAATGCATAAGACATCGCCCTTTGAAAAGTTGCTTCAGAATTCTTAAGCCCAAAAGGTAACTTGTAATAAGAAAATGTCCCCCATGGACAAATGAAAGCCGTTTTTGGTTGATTGGAAGGTAGAATATTGATTTAATTGTATCCGAAAAAACCGTCCATGAAGGAGAATATTTCGCTGCTGGCACAATCATCAATGATTTGATCGATATAGGGAGTTGGGTAATTATCCTTTGGACAGGCTCGATTAATGTCCCTATAGTCGATGCATATTCTTATTGTTCCCTACTTTTTGTTAATCGGAACAATATTCGATACCCAATCCATTAACGGGATCGGATAAATGAAACCTGCTTTCAATAATTTTTCAACTTCTGCTTTAATTGCAGCATCTTTTCGTGGGTGAATCTGACGCAAACGTTGCCGGACGGGTTTAGCGTCCAGGTAAGTCTTGATCTCATGAACAACAATCGCGGGATCAATTCCTGGCATTTCCTCATAGGACCAGGCAAACACGTCGCGGAATTCTTGAAATAGGGCCTTATATAGATGAATTTCGTCATCTGTACACGAGGCACCTATATGAACGTTCTCAATAATTTTGGGCTTAACCGAAATGTCAATAGGAATAGTTCGAGAGATGTTTCCCAAATTTAACTCTGAATCAAGATGTTTCATTGGATTCTGAGGTTCCTTGACATATTCAGTTGTAAAAAATTGATGAGAAATCATTTTCAAAACGATCATCCTCAGGTAAAAATGAAGATCTGTGATGGAGATCTTCCCATGGTAAATCATCTACACATAGGATTTCACGAATTTGCTCATCAGAGTGAACAAGTTCAGAAAACATGGTTAAATCTGAGGTTGATGTGAAAAGTGATTCCTCACGGACCACATTCATTAAGTCTTTTTCGGTTGAAGATGGGTCGACAAATGACTGCACGGCTTCATAGGCAATTTCATATGGACTCAAGGCATGGCATTACCAAATGAGTCTATCTCAGATTCAGAAGGGACAATCCAAGGATCATCGTAAATAATGGTGTCTGACGTAATCATATGAATGGTTGCAAATGAAGATGATGCGTTGATTGGAGGAAAAGGAAAAGTTCCTAGTAAACCGACATCTTTAACTAGTCCTACTCCAACATCCTTATATGGGATATTCGTTTTACCGACATGCTGAATACTCTCCGAAGAGGCTGGGTCAGATGAAAAGTAAGCCAGTTGATCTATTGTTACAATCTTTCCATTGTGTGGAAACTTTATTACTCGAATGATCGATGAAACGACCGCTGTCATAGCGTAAGACCAACTTCGACCCAAGAGAAGGTTGTAATTTAGAGGGGCATCAACCACCTCCACATCTAGACTAACGGTTTTTCCTTCAACCCCTATAGGCAAATCCTGTAGAATGCCAAAAGGATGAAACCCACGGCCATCAAAGGCCTTTAGAATCATCGGGGATTGATTTAGCGAAGGAGAACCAAGCGATCTCCAACACTGTATCGACATAATACACGTTGAGGCTCCCTCATCAATTACAGTCCGATGAATAGGCCTGTTTTTTACTATCACTGGTATCTGGAAAGCCATTTGATGAGGAAAACACGGTGTACTATTTTCTAGATTGAAAATTATTAGGTTCGGGTCCTGAACGTCAACAGCTCCTATAGCCGACAAAAGTAATTTACGTTGTGCTAGACATGATTTCAGCACTTCCAAAGCCGACATTGCTGAGGGTGAAACAACTAAATCCTCAAAAATGTTATAATTCTGAGCCGCTCTCGCATGTGGATTGAAAGCTGACTTTCGAAGTATACCCTTGGCGGGCGGTTTGATTACCAAGTCTGGATTAGGTTTCTCGATCTGTAGTGGATCAGAACCGGGAGCTGAGGTTGATGGATTGGAATGAGAAGATTCTGCTTCTTTACCATCAACAGGACTTTTACTACCATAATCTTGCGATCGAGTCGCAATCCGAACATGGGACATCATCAGTATGGGTTCTTCATTGGCATTCGAGGATGAGCCTATCATCTTACTGTATTGAGCCGGAAAAGGATCCTTCAAAACAGATGGAGTTTGGGAACCCTTGACAATCTTCGCAACCTCTGCATGATGAGGGCAGTCTCTTGTAAAATGTTCATCATCACAAATTTGACAAGGATAATGAGGTTTGCGCTTTTCATTGTTGGTTTCTGCCTTTTTAGGTTTCTCCTTTGAACTTTTGTCCGTTTTATTCTTCTTCTTTCCTTTCTTCTTCCCACCGGATTTTGATTTGGCTGTAGATGACTCTACAACGTGAATATCGGCGGAGATCTCTACAGAAGAATCTCCTGTTGGGGAATTAGGCAAGGTTATGATAGGGGAAGAATTCTTGGAAGACTTCTTCTTACCTTTAGTGTTAACCGTGCCAATCATACCATCAACAGCATGAGATCCCGAAGGAGCTGAAGTGATTTGATTTTTCTTGGGAAGATCGAGGTTTTTTTCGTGTAATGTACCTCACTGAGTATAGACCAAGTCAAGGTACTGTGCTTGAGCAGTTACTTGCTCCTTAGTAACAACTTCAGCTTTGGCAACATCTTCAGTGATCTTTGGCAACAAAGATTTTACAAACCACTCAGCCAAGATCTGATCCGGAATAAATACCTTCACTAAACGTCGTCGACGTCTCCACTCATGAATATGATCTGAAATGTAAGTGGATGTCGATTGTTTTAGTGAAGTTAACAATTCCGTGCCATTGTCATATCGGACTGGCAACTGAAAATGAGTTAAAAACGAGGTAGCTAACTGACTAAAATTATAAAAAGTGCCTCGCAGTAACTCAATGTACCACTTGGTCGCGAGACCAATTAAAGTGCGCTGGAAAAGTCTAAGACGGATTGAATCATCTGTAATGGAGTTAGACACACACCAGAGGTGGTAAGTCATCACATAGTTCGACGGGTCCTCTCCTGATTTACCTTCGAACTTGGGAATGTCATTGGGCAACTTATTCGGCATTGGTGGCCAAAACGGAAGATAATTAATGGGATCGTTCGTTAGGCGCGACAAGTCAGGTAAGTCCAAAGTTGCGATAAACGGTAATTGCCGATTAGGATCCCTAAAACTCTGGGTCATGAGACCAGCCCCAGGAGGAGGATATCCAGGATAACTAGGAATAGGAATCGCGTTCAGGATATTGTATCCTCCCGGAAAACCAGGATTAACCGGACCGTACTGGGGTTGTTGAGGTTGTTGATAAGTGTACCCAGGGTACGGTTGATACTGATAGACTAGCTGTTGCACAGCAGGACCGAATTGGTACTGTCCCTGGTACGGCTGATAAGTGAATTGTGGTTGACTTGTGACAACCGTACTTAAACCAGGTTGTCCTACAGGCATCTGAACCGAATTTTGAATCGTAGATCCAGACGGTGGTAAAGATGTCTGAGGAGTAGATACAGGAACAGTAGAAACCGGAGCTGTCGATACTCCAGAAGTAGGTGGGGTAGATTGAACAGATGTTGCGGCAGATGTAGCAGTCATTTCAGGCGAAGTACGAGGTGTACTAGGCCCACGCTGAGAAACTACCAAAGGTACAGAAGTTTGAATGTTAGACTGGACTAGTTGCTGGGGTGAACCAGAAACTAGGGGTTGTCCAGTTTGAGATGACAACTGTACACTTGGTTGCAATACCTGTTGAGCTTGTGATGGATCCTGTTAGTGTCAGTCTTTCCAGCCTTCCTCCAGTGATCAAATATGCTCTTACAAAGTGGTCTCAAAGTGTCAAGGTCAATTTTTTTCATTTCAAAGAGTTTTCAAGCAAAATTTGGTCACTAGGCATTAGGTCTAGGGTTTGCTTTCACTCCTTCTAAAGTTGTCCAATGTTGGTCCATGTCACCATTCAGCTGATTTTATCATCATTCATAGGGTTTTCATTATTATGTCAGTGTCTAATGAGTCATTTTACACCTTGTTCATGCTTCAGTTGCACCTAGGCAAGGTCATTTCCCTCTCCTAGGGTTTTGAAAGCTAATTTCTCTTGAATGGTCAAATCATTAGCAAAACTTGTATCCAGATGTTCATACACCTTCCCCTATCTTTCATGTACCTTATCAAACACTTTCCATCACTGAGATTTCCCAAATTCCTCATTTTTGCCCAAACCCTAGTTTCTAGCTACAACCTGGCAATTTTCTAGGTTTGGCCTATGTTTTGCCCTTTTGGACCCCTTCCCCTCACTCAATCTCTGAGATTCCACTTTCCCCTACTTCCTAACATCCCTCCCCACTCCCAAAAATTTCCCCAAGAATTTAGAAGCCCCCTATCCCCTTCATTTCGCTTCATTTCCACGAAATTCCTTGTTTCACACATCGGGATTAGTTTCACTCAAAAGATGTTTTAGAGCAATAAAAGATGAATTTTGGAAAAATGAGAGAGGTTTTTGTCCAAAACATGCAAAAGAAGAAAAACCTCCTTCACTTTTTACACAGGTGTCATGGTTTTAGAGAAATGTCAAAAATACAATCGCCAGATCCAAGGAGGTTGGCCAAAGCACTAAAACGAAGGAAAAGGCCCGATCCCCTCCACATCTTCGCTGAGGCTTCATTAAAGGAGCATGATGCTAAATGACTTAAATACAACACAAATTTCAAAAAAAATTTAGCATTTTTGGTCACTTGTGAATTTTTGAGCAAAAAACAGGTTTTCTCCACCAACACGTCACGCGCCGCACGCAACCCTTTCGATGGGCAACTCCTTTTCAGGAAAACTCAGCATTTTTGGATTTTTCATGCAAAGATACACTTGCTCAGCAATTTCCAAGAAATTTCACCAAGTTTTGGGCCTCCAGAAAGTCAAAAAACAAGCAAAAAATGACTTTCTGCCACCTTTTTGACACACAGGAAGCAGTCTTAGGAGATTGCCATTTTGGAGGGGCAAATGGCTACCAAATTCAAAAATTCGACTTGTGTTGGAAAGTATACATCCCGAAATTTCCAACAAGCCCACTTTTGCCTCATTTGGACACCTGGAAGTTCCTCAAAAGCAGCTCCAAAGGCGCGCGACGCGTTCAGGATCAGGGCACGACGTGTTGGGCAGTTTTCACAGAAATTCACCTACAGCTCAGCAAAACGCAGTTTTGACTGGATTTGACTTTTTGGAGTAGATTTTGATCTTACTTATTGTAAATGATGTAATTTTATGATATTTTGACACTTATTTATCTCTTCTAGGAGATTCATTCATGAGATAGGCAAAAATTTAATGAATGAATTGGTTTCCTAGCTTATAGAGGCAAGTTGTTTTGACTGCCTAGATTTCAGTGCTCAGTTTAGAATTGGTTGAAACAGCTCCTAGGATAGTGAGCTCAACCCCTAGAGGCAAGGAAAGATGTTAGATTGCCTATATTATGTACTTTCTTGGTCATTTTCATGGTTGGACTCTTGAGGGAGAAAGCTCTATTGTATTACTCATTGTATCTCTGCAATTTTGGCAAAGGAGGAAAGACCAAGGTTTTGCAGTCCTTTTTGGGATTCTTGTGGTTACATGTATTGATGGTGTGTTTCTCTTTTTACTTGTAAGTTTTTTATGTGAATCATCTCCTTAATTTTCCTTCTGCAAATTAGGCAAATGAAGTGTTAAAGTAGAATTCATGATTGCCATGCTCTGCTTTTAAGTTTGCTTAATATTTATGTTTTCATCTGTCTAAAGAAAACTCTTGAAGGTTTCTTGCTCTCTTTAGCTCCTCACCGGTCATTTCTATTCATTCACTTAATTCAAAGGCATCAATACAGTCTCCTACCTTGCCCCAAAGAACCCCCTGCGAAAACTGTGTCCAATCCCCGCACCCAAAATTGCCTTTCCCCGATTTTCCACCAAAATCTTAAAATTTCTCAATTCAAACCTTTTTATCAGTTTACTAGCCTAAAATTAGTGTTTCCTTATTGGTTATCTCGTCCGTTGAAGATATTTACCGAGATAGACCGGAGAGAGCCCTCTCCTGCCCCGTAGGGCTAGCTACGAAGCTAAGTGGTTTGATGTTGCCTTGGAGTTTACCTTTCTCAGCCTGAGGTGAAATTTCAAGTGCTAACATATTGGCGACCATACTGGGGAGAACAAATTTGTTTGTGGATTGATGTGCTTGTTTCATAAGTCTTAGACGGAGCCTGAAGTTATGCTAGGTAGCCTTCGAAACGCTTTTGCTTTGCATAAGCGGAAGTAGATAAACGCTGCTTCAGTCAATCTCCGTGAGCTTGTGAAATATAGCACTTCATTTGCATTCTACCCCAGTACATTTGTAAACTCTAAAACTTTTGATGATAAGTTGAGAGTTTACACAAGCTGAAATCATTCACTAGCGACTCCTTCACTGAAAAATCCAGAGATCAATGCTTCATGGTGACTTCACTGCAGAGAGATCAGTAGCTGTGAGATTTTCAAGATGGACCGAATCACAAGAAGATATGCTCCCTTTAGCCGAGATCACATCCCTGGTTTTCCAAATAAAATTCCGAAGGTAGATTGGTCAAGGAATTTGCCTACATTTAATGATGATGGTAAGAAGGATGCTGCTCTACATCTGGTTAGATTTCACATGCATATTCGCAAGTTGAAGGTTGATTTTCCTGAAGATTGCTTGATGAATATATTCATGGCCACTCTGGAAGGTAAAGCCCAATCTTGGTATGAAAGTTTTCCGCCTGCTTGTATTTATTGTTTAAAGGATTTTCATGCCTTGTTTATTGAAAGATATCAGGCATCTTATCCATCACTAAATTTAGTTCAAGACTGTTGCAAGCATGCTTATAGTTTTATTGAAAGCCTTGAGAAATATTATGAAGATGATAATTTTATGGACGTTGAGATTATGGAGGTTCTATATGAGAATCCATTTCAGCAGCACACCGAAATCTTATAGGATACTTGTCAAGATCAGTAGGCTGAAGATTTCCATATGGTTGAAAATGAGGAAATAGCAAATGTTGTTTCAGATATGTCCATAGAAGAAGACAGCATGCAGGTAACGCAGGAAAGTAATGTTCCAATCTCAGAAAGTGATGATGATAAATCAGATCGAGAGATAAATTGTGATGAGGAAAAACATGTTGTTCCGGATCTCATAAAAGAAAGTTGTATTGTCGCAGCTGCCTCAAATGAAGAAAATGGAGTAGCAGACCTAAATGCTCTCATTTCACCAACACTAGATCTTCATGAGGAGGTAGTCCATTGCCTCTATGAAAAACAAGACAAGATCTTCGTTCAAGTAAGTGAAAAGGTTTCTCTGGATGAATCTATGATAGCTGATAGAAATGTTAGTGTTGGGTTTCACGAAACATCTGAAATTTCTTTTCTCATCATTGATGAATGTAGTGAGAATCTGGTTGTCATATCATATGAGAATGACCTACCATATATTCAAACTGCAAAAGATCAGACCATTCAGGATTCCATTTCAGATTCTTCCTCATATGTCTCATGTTTTGAAATGTTATTTCAAGAGGAGATCTGCTCATCTACTTGTTCAGAATTTTTTGAGGACCAGGAACATACTCTTCCTGAAGCACATGATGAAGGTAGATCAGAATTTGAAACAAAGGATACCTTGTTCTTTCAGCAGGAGGTGGCAATGTCAAGTCTTCATGTTTTCCAGGATCCAATGGCGGATTTGTTACAGTCAGTAGTGAAAGTGATTATTGTTGTGTTCAGTGATGAAGGAGATCATGGTCAGCTATGTTTTTGGATGCCCAGTTACCAGTATCTATTGTTGATCATGAGATCTGATTGGGAGAATCAGTCAAGAAGGCATCTTCTTGATTGGTTACATTGGCATTATGATATAGTTTGATGGTATGTTGTCTTGTAACCTAGGCGGTTATGTATTGCCATCAAGTTTTAAGTTTTAAGTTTAGGTCATGAGTTAATTTGTTAGAATCAAGTTTTTTCCATCATTTCAATTTGTCATCGAGTCGGTTTGAGTCAAGTTTCAGTTAAGTTTCAGTCAGTTTTTAGTCAAGTTTAATTCAATAAATGTGTCAAAGGTTTTGTGTTATCCGTTCAAAATAATGACTCCATTGCCCAATGAATGAAGGCACTGTCTAGCTCTTCCAGAGATCTGCCGTTCTTGGCACCTCCAAGGAGCTACCATCCCCATTGGAGCCAATGTTAGTGTCAGTCTTTCCAGCCTTCCTCCAGTGATCAAATATGCTCTTACAAAGTGGTCTCAGAGTGTCAAGGTCAAATTTTGTCATTTCAAAGAGTTTTCAAGCAAAATTTGGTCACTAGGCATTAGGTCTAGGGTTTGCTTTCACTCCTTCTAAAGTTGTCCAATGTTGGTCCATGTCACCATTCAGCTGAGTTTATCATCATTCATAGGGTTGTCATTATTATGTCAGTGTCTAATGAGTCATTTTACACCTTGTTCATGCTTCAGTTGCACCTAGGCAAGGTCATTTCCCTCTCCTAGGGTTTTGAAAGCTAATTTCTCTTGAATGGTCAAATCATTAGCAAAACTTGTATCCCGATGTTTATACACCTTCCCCTATCCTTCATGTACCTTATCAAACACTTTCCATCACTGAGATTCCCCAAATTCCTCATTTTTGCCCAAACCCTAGTTTCTAGCTACAACTTGGCAATTTTCTAGGTTTGGCCTGTGTTTTGCCCTTTTGGACCCCTTCCCCTCGCTCAATCTCTGAGATTCCACTTTCCCCTACTTCCTAACATCCCTCCCCACTCCCAAAAATTTCCCCAAGAATTTATAAGCCCCCTATCCCCTTCATTTCGCTTCATTTCCACGAAATTCCTTGTTTCACACATCGGGATTAGTTTCACTCAAAAGATGTTTTAGAGCAATAAAAGATGAATTTTGGAAAACGGAGAGAGGTTTTGTCCAAAACATGCCAAAGAAGAAAAACCTCCTTCACTTTTTACACAGGTGTCATGGTTTTAGAGAAATGTCAAAAATACAATCGCCATATCCAAGTAGGTTGGCCAAAGCACTAAAACGAAGGAAAAGGCCCGATCCCCTCCACATCTTGGCTGAGGCTTCCTTGAAGGAGCATGATGCTATATGACTTAAATCCAGCACAAATTTCAAAAAATTTAGAGCATTTTTGGTCACTTGTGAATTTTTGGGAAAAAAACAGGTTTTCTCCACCAACATGTCACGCGCCGCGCGCGACCCTTTCGATGGGCAACTCCTTTTAAGGAAAACTCAGCATTTTTGGAATTTTCATGCAAAGATACACTTTCTCAGCAATTTCAAAGAAATTTCACCAAGTTTTGGGCCTCGAGAAAGTCAAAAAACAAGCAAAAAATGACTTTCTGCCACCTTTTTGACACACAGGAAGCAGTCTTGGGAGATTGCAATTTTGAAGGGGCAAATGGCCACCAAATTCAGAAATTCTACCTGCGTTGGAAAGTAGACATCCATACCTTTCCAACAAGCCTAGTTTTGCTTCATTTGGACACCTGGACGTGCCTCAAAAGCAGCTCCAAAGGCGCGCGACGCGTTCAGGATCAGGGCGTGACGTGTTGGGCAGTTTTCACAGAAATTCACCTACAGCTCAGCAAAACGCAGTTTTGACTGGATTTGACTTTTTGGAGTAGATTTTGATCTTCCTTGTTGTAAATGATGTAATTTTATGATATTTTGACACTTATTTATCTCTTCTAGAATATTCATTCATGAGATAGGCAAAAATTTAATGAATGAATTGGTTTCCTAGCTTATAGAGGCAAGTTGTTTTGATTGCCTAGTTTTCAGTGCTCAGTTTAGAATTGGTTGAAACAACTCCTAGGATAGTGAGCTCGACCCCTAGAGGCAAGGAAAGATGTTATATTTCCTATATTATGTACTTTCTTGGTCATTTTCATGGTTGGACTCTTGAGGGAGAAAGCTCTACTGTATTACTCATTGTATCTCTGCAATTTTGGCAAAGGAAGAAAGACCAGGGTTTTGCAGTCCTTTTTGGGATTCCTGTGGTTACATGTATTGATGGTGTGTTTCTATTTGTACTTGTAAGTTTGTTATATGAATCATCTCCTTACTTTTCCTTCTGCAAATTAGGCAAATGAAGTGTTAAAGTAGAATTCATGATTGCCATGCTATGCTTTTAAGTTTTCTTAATATTTATGTTTTCATCTATCTAAAGAGAACTCTTGAAGGTTTCTTGCTCTCTTTAGCTCCTCACCGGTCATTTCTATTCATTCACTTAATTCAAAGGAATCAATACAATCTCCTACCTTGCCCCAAAGAACCCCCTGCGCAAACTGTGTCCAATCCCCGCACCCAAAATTGCCTTTCCCCGATTTTCCACCAAAATCTTAAAATTTCTCAATTCAAACCTTTTTATCAGTTTAGTAGCCTAAAATCAGTGTTTCTTTATTGGTTATCTCATCCGTTGAAGATCTTTACCAAGATAGACCGGAGAGAGCGCTCTCCTGCCCCGTAGGGCTAGCTACGAGACTAAGTGGTTTGATGTTGCCTTGGAGTTTACCTTTCTCAGCCTGAGGTGAAATTTCAAGCGCTAACAGATCCCACACTATATTCATTCCAGGGTACTGACCCATAACTGGTTGAGAATACTGAGGACCATAACTGGATTGATGGTAGGATTGATAATTGAAAGGTACATTTCCCGTTCCTTGAACATATGTTTGACCGGAGGGTGGTTGGAAACCTTGGTTCGAGTATTGACCTTGGGGTTGATACCCTTGAGGCACATACTGATACTGGGGTTGACCTTGAGGTATAAATTGATACTGGGGTTGACCTTGGTGTACATATTGAGTCTGGGGTTGACCTTGAGGAGCGTACTGTCCCATAGGTATGTACTGTCCTTGAGGTTGCCCCCCAGATGCAAACTGTGTACCTTGAGGTTGCCCCCCAAGCGTTAATTGAGGCTGCCCCCCAGGCGGTAACTGGCCACCATGAGGTTGAGGATTGGGAATAGAGCCTGACATCATGAGAATGTCTTCTACGCTCAACGGCTTAGTACCATTGTTTCCAGTTAATAACCCTTGCTCAATGGGTTGAGGAGATGCTCCCGAAAAAGTACCAGAAAGTGACTGATACCCGAAGGGAACAGAAGGACCGTTGTACAAAAAGGATTCGGGCAATTGAGTAAACATGGATGACTGTCCTGACATATTTACGGGAGTATAAAAACCTCTAGGTGTTGGGTGATAAGGAGCACGAGGTGATGAAAAACTTAACCCTGAGTTTTCTAGAAAATTAGTCAAAGAAAGATACCAAGAACTGCTCCTAGGTGGACTGTAAAAAATTGATTCACGCTCCCTTAGGTCAATAACAGGTTGATTTTTAGGGATAGGGATGCCTACTTCTTCTTCCGGAGAAAGTTCTTCAATAGCAATAAGTCCAGAAGGAAGATCTTGGGTGATTACTCTTTCTACCCTAGGTGAACCAGGGCCACTAGAAGTTGGAGAAACAAACCCCGATGTCGGAGTAGCAGCAAATTCACTTTCAGGCTCGGATATTTTAGGTTCCTCACCTATATCACTAGTATATGAAAAGCTAACAGCAATTTCGGAAACGGACGCTGACTGTGGATTATAATCTGCTACTAACGGTTGAAAATCAGCATGTACTATCAAAGAAAATTCTCCTTCCTCAGGTGACCCAACTCTACTGTCTCTAGGAGTTACGAGGACTTTCAAGCCTTCAAGCTGGCTCGGTACTTCCTCAGTAGGACTTCCTCAGTAACTCAACCACGTTTACA
Organism: Pinus tabuliformis; assembly: GCA_031772625.1. Lineage (NCBI taxonomy): Eukaryota > Viridiplantae > Streptophyta > Pinopsida > Pinales > Pinaceae > Pinus > Pinus tabuliformis. The sequence goes on along the minus strand of CM062817.1, from coordinate 1,722,177,631 downwards.
AACTCAAGAGACTGGCCTTGAACTCTACGGGACTATCTTGGTAATTCAGCCACAGTTGAAAACTTTTAACTACTTCACACGCAAACAAAGTAAAATATTAATGAAAGGCACCTAAAGTCTCTAAAGAGCCAAACAAATTTGAATCACATGCCTAAAGAATCTAGGAGATCAAACACGCACAAACAGTAACTTTCCGTACTGAAAACACTAGTTGGTGATGAAATCCAACGTCGCAGAGTTCAATACAGAAATGGTGGTTGGAACAATTACCCCGGCAACCTGCTTAATGAATAGACTGGCACAAGTTTCTCCACTTAACCATCTCGAGTGAAGAGAACCCCCGAGAAAATCCAAGTGAGTTTAGCCGACGTCTGCTCTAGGTACAGTGGGATCTTCCCACCATTGTCACCTCAGGAAGAGCCCTAAAGAATATGGCCACTAAGGTTACCAACTGAGACAAATATACCTGGGGGAACAGTCTACCATCCGATACGCACGCAAGGGCAGAGTAGCAAGCTCAATTCCCTTGAAGGCTCCTTGACATAATCCAAGGTTTACCAACAAGTGACCCCAGGCTCCTCGACAATGGTTAATCCAAGGTTTACCATTTTTAATACGTGAATATCTGGCATCGTTCCCAATGAGGAAGGATTGATTCCCACACTGGTTCAGACATGATCTCGTGCTTCTCCTTTAAGAGGAGCTTTCCCAGAGCATAAATGCAACAATTGGATTTCTTCCCTACCACAAGATACAACTAATTGTTTGTTTTTACTGTCTTGGAGAGTTAATTACTCTCCTACTCCAAGACACTAGCCTAAGCTAAGTTGGTGTATCGGAGCCCTAGAAATAAAAATGCTACTAGGTGAATTTTACTTTAAGTGTTAATTTTAGTGGTTTTTGTTTACGTCAAAAGGTGCGGAGATGAAACTCATGGTATGAAGACTCGACTCAAAATCACTAAAAATGCACCTAAGATGATTTAAACAACCTTTTTCTCTTCGATGAACTTCTAAACTAAGAAAGAGTTTGAGAATGCAAATACTTTGTAAACACAAATCTTTCTCAATTCAACAAATTAAAAGAAGAGTTTTTGTCCTTTTCCAATGCACTCAAAACGAGACAACTAGTTATTTCACAAAAAATTACCTTTTTCCTTTGAAAGCACTCAATCACTACAAAACAAAACTTTTTCCAAAAGAGATTTTTATATTTTTTAATAAAACACTCAAAACTATGAAAATGACTAACTTTGAGATCTACAAATTATAAAAACCTATTTGAAGTCAAAGCCTACTGAAAGTCTTTTTTAAGGATGTTTTACTTAGCTAGATGTAAGCTAAGGACCAATTTACGCAGAATCATAAATAAGTCAAGAACAACCAATTTTGTTTTCTTTTTGAAAATGAAAATCCAAACTCTCAAACACAAGCTTTTCGAAGTTTTGTAAAGAGAAAACTCAAAGCGGATTCCTCAACAAGGGGAGATTTCATAAATGGTCAGACTCATAAGAAGGCTGGTAGACACTAAGGTGATCTGAAGTCCCTACAGCTTCTAAGCTCACAGCCACTACACAACCAAAATGAAAATCAAACCCAACAAGCAAAACTCCTAGGAATTTCACTTAAAACCTTAACACTAACGAAATCAATCTAAGGAAAGCTTCTGACAAGTTATATGCAGGTTTGGGCAGTGGATAACAATTTCTAAACAAACACTAAGCTGACTAATAGAGGAAATCTTAGGGTTTTTCAAATTTTGATAGGGTCCACAGGCCCACAGTTGACACAGGTGTGGTCCTGCTCTGTGCTAAAAGCCAAGCTGCGGGTATGTACGCACTGTGTCAAATGGCTAGGGTGCGGTCCTCTCCCAAAGCTATGAAAAACAAAAAATAACCCTGGATCTACAAACTCTACCCAATTTTACACACAACAAGCCAAAAACAAAAACAAAAACACAGTTTCTCAGGTCAAAGTAAACACAAGGAAAACAATCAAGTCCCCAACGGAGTTGCCATTTTGTCACACGGAATGAGTCGATCTTGCAGACAATATAGACCTTCCTAGAATCTAAAGAAGACCTAATGACAAGCAAACCAACCAGACACTATCTTTCTCTAAATATGCTTTGATAAACAATAGCAAACAAGTGTTTTTAGGGCCTACCTTAGGTCTAACGCAAGCTTGTGGATGCCCTCGCTCCTTCGATCCAAATGAGCTCCTTTGTCACGAATCTGCAAACACAAACAAGGCAAACAAATTGACTCCTCCCTTTGCCACATCTTCTATAATGGAAGGTAATTTTGACTTAATAAACCATTCAGCTAAAAGCTAATCAGGAACATACATTTTCACCATTCTACGACGACGTCGCCACTCATGAATATGATCAGATATGTGAGTGGCTGTCGTTTCCTTGAAATTGGTAAGGAGTTCCGTTCCCGTTTCGTACCTTATGGGTAACTGAAAATGGGTGAAAAAAGTTATGGCTAGGGTACTGAAGTGATCAAATGAAGCTCTAGGTAATTCGATATACCATTTTGCTGCCGGACCAGTTAACATTCTCTAAAAAAGGCGAAGTCTAATCGAATCATCATTTAGGGTGTTTGATGAACACCACATATGAAAGGTCATCAAATGATTCGATGGGTCTTCACCCAAATTTCCATTAACTTTAAGAATATCTGATGGAAGTTTATGTGAAATCACTGGCCACCAAGTGGCATAAGCAATTGGATCGTTTGTTAACCGATTTAGATCCAATAACTCTAAAGTCGCCATGAAGGGTAACTGTTAATTAAGGTTTGGCGAAGCATACCCAGGATAAGATGGAATTGCCTAGGTAGTTGGTCTTTGCATACCAGCATAATGCATTTGATGCTGGTAACTTTGGTAAGGTTGATGGGCATAACCATTATAGAATGGTTGATTTTGACCGTTTTGAATATACGACTGCCCATTATTTGCAAAGATTTGTTGCTCAAATCCTTGGTATACTTGTTGGAATTGTGGTTGTTGATATTGCACCAGCCATGGTTGTGAAGCCATGTGCTGTTGTCCAATACTGGCTGTTTGACCAAGATGAGGGGTAATTGTACCCGTTTGGGCCTGTGTCATTCCACTAGTTGGCAATTGTGGTTGAGTCACAGGGACAAGAGGCTGTTGCATTACAACTTGAGAAACCTGAGGTTGGCATACAATAGGCAATGCTTCTACTTGCGACACCGTCACAATAGCCAGCGTAGTTGGTATATTTGACATAGGTAAACATTGTTGAATCGAGTATACAACTCTTGGTTGTTAAGGTAGTATTGGCACCCAACCGCTAGATGTAATTCCAGCATAACCTGAATTTTTTTGTGAACTCTCGTATGGTTGTCCTCCCAGAGGAGACAATGAAAGGGTATATTGCCCCCCATACGGTGGTAATCCAGTACTTAAAGGAATGGTTTTCCCTTAAGGACCAGACATCCCAAATTGACACCGTGAAGGATCAATTTGTTGAGACTGAACATAAGAGTTCGCAGATATTATTCTAGATGAAAAAACGTGAACAACAAACACTATCAAAATAGCCCTTGAGTGGGCTCCATCTAGCGATTGAGAGCTAGTTGGGACAGATGGTATGCCGGCGAACATTGTTGGAGTGACAGTAGGAAGTTCTGCCGATGCTGTGTCTGATGGCACAGTCCTAGATGTCGACGGTTGTTCAGACATTTCTAGTCTATCCAAAATATTTCCTAGCGATTCTACAACATCTTCTGATAACAGTAGACTAATTTCTTATGAAGAAGGATATAGGGTGATCCTGACTCCAAATTGCGATGGAGTACTGGATGTAGGATCCTCCACAATCTCTTCTATAGCAATCAGACTAAGTGGAAGAGGTAGACCGTCAGGTCCGTAAAATATTTCTGGTGCCGAAGAAGGTATAGAATCTGTAGCAACAAATGTTCGGGGAATAACACCTTCCGAATCAGTTGTAGATGGAGCTGGTTCAGCAATACAAGTGTTTACCTCCACACTATGATCAGCTCTACTGTCCTTTGGTGGCTGCGGAACATCTTCTGTAAAGGCATGGATACCAGAAATGTTTGGAGTAACCGGAGTCTCTGATGGTGTCAGAACACTTGTTCTAACTTTACCAAGGGATTTGGAACCGATTAAACGAGTTCGCTTCGTCTGTAATAGTTTTGATTCTGGAGACAAAGATGGTTGACTCGTAAGCCTCCGCAAACAACGGGGTTTCAATTGACTTTCTTCCACGATTGTGGATTACTTGACCAACTAAAAATTAGGGTAAATATGTTTTCCGAATTAAATGAATTTTAGACACTTTGACACAACTTGTTTTTTCAATTTTTAAGAGTCGAGAAGAAACAAAAGATGACTCTAGTCGCCTTCGATTTTTAATGAGCTTGAAGTGACAAGTGCTCAGATGGGCCTTTTCCTTTAAGGAGTCTGAAAAGGAACGAAAGAGACTACTCTAGAAATCTAGATAAAGGGATTACCAAACGAATCGCAAAACTATAGAATACTTTTTATGGTACGGCAGTCAATCTTCCTGAATGTTGTGTTCAGTGCATTGCGATCGATAGGGCGGCAGACATGGCTTCCTATGGATAAAGGATAAAGCCTATTGTGGTCTCCCAATATATACTCGACGGTACATGGGAGCACAAGTCCGTACTGGCACTTATCATCTCAAAGTGGAGGAATCACCCAACCAACAATGAAAACAATAGTTACTAGGCTTTACGACGCCGAAATACGTCTCTAGCCTAGACTTCTAAATGTTGTGCGTTAGGTTCCAAAGCATTTTTAGATTCATTAAATTTATTTTACAGTTGATCTTGCTGAAGAAATTTTCCTTTCAGGTTCATCGCGTGATGTAGATATACAATTCCTAAAATTCAATCTAAGATGATAAACAATCGTTTAATCTTCTTTTTGCAATGAAAATTCTAGCTACTAAAGAAAGAGAGATGATATTCTTTCAACATAGAGCAGAGAGCACACACTATATGCACTGTCCTAAATCAAACCAACAAACAGTCTAAATGCAAATGCACATGCATGTATTTGTTTTTAGCCTTCTTAATGTGTGAATGATAAAAGGAAAGCTAAGCACAAATCTGAATTATTTTTCAAAGCGACATTACTAACAAGTTTCTTTTCAAGACAAAATGAAGACAATGAAGACACTTTGTTATTTGGAATTGAAAACTTGCTTTTGACACTTGAAAAACTATTAATTCAAATCAAATACAAGAGTAACAGTGTAATTTACTATCAATAACAATCGGATTCTCTTCTATGACTGAAAACGACACTTGCGACACTTCCAGATTAAGAAACGACAGTTCAATTATGCTACTTCTTTGTAAAAGAGAACTGAAAATGGCTCACAATACATAAAAACATTTACAGTTCTTTGCGCAATGGAGGTAGAATAATGGCAAGGAAGGGGGTTTCCAACAGAGGTATACTGACTACAAATAGCAAAACTCATAAATAGAGCTGAAAAAAATGAGGAAAAACCAAAGTCTGGAGGCATCCCACCTACAACACATGGGAAGTGCGATGCATACTGATATCCTTGAAGAGAGGGTGTGATGGTACAGTGCGAGACTTTTGATCCAGTTCTTGATCATAGTTTGCAGCACAGTCCAGGGATTTAGGCCGAGCAAGTGGTAATCAGTAAATAAATCATAGGGGAGATCTAAGGAGGTTACTAGAGCCACCACAAGGGCAATTAGAGAGTTTGTAAATCGATTGTTTAGTTTATAAACAAAACCTAGAGATAGACTAAAGCAACATTGATCTACTTTGCACTTGAATAGCAAATGCAATTCGAAGGCTAGCTGGCTTGACTTCAGTCTCCGTCTGTAAGTTTAAAAAGTAAACAAATATAGACAAACAAACAATCTATTCGCTCCCCCGTATGGTCGCCATTTTGTTATCGGGAAATCTAGTGTCTATGTAGAGCTGCTAGTCCCACTAAGGTTGGTAGCTACCTTAGAAACAAACAAACTAAAACCAATTTCGTTTTCCTTTATAAAAAGTAGATAAGAGGAGAAAAAAGGAGACCAACCTCTGTCTTGCGCTTGGTTCCTTGCTTGATTCCTCTCCCTTCTGATAGGTCTTTGCCACTCGCTTCCTCATCTACCCAGCTTCAAAGAGCACCTGTGGAATCAAAGAAGCATAAAACTATCCAAGAACAGAGATCTACAATCATAAACAATATAGGACCAGATATATATTGACCACACAAATGCATATATCATCAATCATACAAGAATGTGGAGGAAAACTTGAATAACTTTATTAATAATCAAGAATAGCAAAGAGGATTACAACCAATTGTTCTGAGCGAGCGTCATCCTCTCAACAAAAAATCCCTTCTTCACCTCATGAAAATCTTAGATCGCCCAACACTATGATGTTACACCAAGAAACCAGCAACACTTCCTTCAAGATACAAAATTCCAGCCTCTAGATCTCTGGGATGATGGATCCATATATAGATGTTTGCAAGGGGGGTGAGTCAGCTTTTGAGATTTGATTAGTGTCCTCTCTCTGATAGTTCTTGATTCCACTTGGAGATTGATGATCTCTTTCTCATCCCTGGGTGAATGCAGAGAGGAAAGTGTCACAGGAGAAGTTTCTTGAAGATTCCATGATCCTCCACCTCACAGATTGAGCCCGCCATTTGTCCACCCTCGCCCATAACACCCCATAGAAGGTATTTTCAGTATGCATCGCACCTCCTGTGTGCATTTAGGTGGGATGCAGTGCAATTTGACCATGGAGCAGGTGAGATGGTCTAGTTTTGACCAGTTCTGAGTAGTTTTTCATGGAAAACTTCTGGGATATGTTGTAATCAGTTGACCTTGTTATTTTAGGGGTTGGAACAACACATTTAGGGACTTAGGAGCCCTTGGTTTATGGACATTTATGATTGGGGTTGTAGTGCCCAAAAATGTCTATAACAATTTCCCCCTAAAGCATGAGGTCGTTAATCTTTTGATGTTATGTGAAATGCTTTATCATGAGGATCCAAAGTTTTTTCAAGCTAGAAGGTGACCTGTAATAAGATACAATACAATAAATTATCTTCATAATATTTCCATGATCTAGCTGAGGCGGGCGTTCCCATGCTCAGCTTTATAAATTCATTTTCATGTACATAAGATAGACAATCGTCTGAGTGCAGACTGATGATTATGGTAGAGTCATCATCCCTTGGATTGGATGATTATCTATGCAGCAATGATGTACATTTGATGTCTTTATTTTCCTTAATATATATCGCAGCCCGGATGGATGAAACTAGATCTGGGGTCTTCAATCTCGTTCGATCTTCACTCAAAGTACAACTTGATCCATGTGAGAGATGTTCTGGAGTCGAACATGGAAAGACATCGCTTGATTACCAGTCAATGATGTAAGCTGTTAACAGGCGCGAGAGGAATCACCGATAATGACGATGACCCTCAAGGTACTACAGTACAATTCACGTGGTGTGAATAAGGGACTTGGCATCGAACACCACACAAAATATTATGGTCGAAGGCCATTGATGTAAACCTATCGCCGGAAGTGAGAAACTTGCCATTGAGGCATGCAAGCTTCAAAGTACTAAAAGGGTTTTTCCTAGATCGACTTCCTGGATAATGAGTTGATGTCGACAAGAAGTGATCCACCATAGGAGGGCCTTATTGAATCCCACATCAATGACACGGAACAGAGAAAATGATTCTAATGGAGGTGAAAACGATCTGATGATATAAGGTTCAGGGTGGCGGTCATGAAAGAATGGAGCGTGAATATATTGCAGTGGATGAGACACAGGTGAATTCTCTGTGCGACTTCTCTTGAACGTAACGGCGACACTGACATGATGGATTGGTAGCGTTAACCCAAAATATGGATGGTGTGATGGACTAATGGTGATATGACCAGTGAATGGAACAACCCAACTGTTATAGACATTTTTGTGCCTTACAGATATAAGCATGAAATGTCCATAATCTAAGGGATCCAAAGTCCCTAAACATGTTGTTCCTACCCATAGAGGAACAAGGCTAACAAACCACAGCAATTCACAGAAGCTCTCCACTAGAAACTACTCAAAAAACAAGTCAATTCAGGATCAATTCAGTAGCTCCACTAGCTGTCTGCGCTGAAACGCAAAGTCAACACTGGCTACCTGCACTGCAACGCAAGTAGAAGCACTACCAGGGTGCGCTGAGCGAGAGTTGACAAATGGAAAGTTCATTCCAAGAGGTGTCAAGACCTAGGAAGCTTCCAGAATCTTCCTCAATGACACTTGCCTCAGTGAATTCGACTAGTGATGAGTAAGAGGTTCCCAATCTCCAAGTGGAATCAAGAACTGACAGAGGGAGAGGACACTAGTCTCTCAAGCTGACTCATCCTCTCTCCAAACATCTATATATGGATCTCTCCTCCATGAGATCTAGAGGCTGGAATTTTGTTATTGCAAAGAATTGCTGTTGGTTTGAGACTGGAATCATTGGGTGCTTAATGCTTTGAAGGGAGGTGAAGATAGGAATTCCATTTGCTGGGAAGGAGATGCTGGATTAGAGCCCTCTGGGTTGTATCTCTTCCTGAACCTTGTTATTCATCAATAAAGCTATCTTGGTTTCTCCTATATACTGATGTATCTTTGATGTATGATTGCATTTGTATGTTTAGTTTATTTCTAATCCTGAACTAGTTATGAATATGAATCTATTTCTTTGTGTAGTGTTCTCTTCTTGTGATCTTGTAGAGACCTGTTGAAGCTGGGCGAGCGAGAAGGAAAGTAGCTGGGAACTCTCAAAGAGAAGAGAAACCGGATCGAAGGACAAACGGAAGACATCGGTTAGTCCATCCATCTCTCTTCATTCTTAATTCATAAAGGAAGAATACTAGAATAGCTGTCTCTGTTTGTTGCTAAGGCACTGTCACACCTTAGGTGGATAGGATCGTCCTGCATAGGCATTTTTCCCCACAACAAATTGGCGACTCCACTGGGGAGATCTATTTAGTCATTTTATTTGTGTTTCCATCATTGTTTGTTTCATAGACTCAACAACAACAATCGAACTGCATCTGCTATTCTTAGGTGCAAAGTAGACAGCTACTGCTTTGATCCAATCACTGGATTTGTCTATGATCTGAACAATGGACTCACAAATGATTTGATGATCCTTTGTGATAGATCTTAGTACTCCCTCAAAGCATCCCTTTGATTGTACCTTGCTTGTTGCTTTGGTTTGGCCTGAAACTGTAGATTAAATAGCAAACTGTGACCCAGAACCCAGTGAGAAACTCTTGTTTCTCCTTCAGCGCAGACCCTGTGAAGAGGTTCTGCATTTCAACGCAGGTCCCGTGAAGGCTACCTGCGCTGAATGTCAAAACCCCTGTGTTGAGGGTGCGCTGATCCAGTTAGGCCTTGTGCAGCTGGGGTTCTCTGCTCTGTTTTGCCTTGTTTTGATCTCTGATTTTTTATAGCCTGTAGCCAGCATAGGTACCAGTCTGATAACTCCTTTTCTCTGCTTAAATTCCGCCTCCTTTTGTACAAAAAGACTGTGAGTGTTTTTATGTGTTTGTGGCGTCATTTGCAGTTTTCCTTTGCAAGAGTGAAATAATCGTCTTGTAGCCCTTGATTCAGATCTGTTGATTGTGATCTTAGGAGAGAGTTCATTGGCTGATTACAGTTGATTATACATTTACTTTTGCTTTTGGTTTGAGTTTGTCTCTTTTAAGTGTCGAAACAAGTGTTCATTTCGAAAATCGTAAAGTGTTGTATTCTCTCCTACCCTTTCTGATTTCGAAAAAGTAAACTTGTTTGTATTGGTCATTTAAAAGCAAATTCAAAGTTGTACAAAAAGCTTTCTTTGTAGGCATCAATACTAAGAGAGCGGAAAACAAACACCTGCATTGTGCATTTGCATTTTGATAGTTTGCATGATTGATTGAGAAAATATGGTGTCTTTCTTTTCCCTTAGTAGCTAGGATTTTCATAGTTGAAAAGATATAAAGCTTGCTTATCATCTTTAGACTGCATTTAGGAATTGTATCATACATCTCGTGGTGATCCAGAAAGGCAAACTTCTAAAAGTATCAACTTAAAATAAATTGAATGAACTTAACAATGCTTTGCAACATAACGCACAACATAGAGGTATAGGCTAGAGACGTGTTCCGGCGTCGTAAAGCCTGGTGACTGTCGATCTCGTTGATGGTGGGTGATTCCTCCTGAGAGACGATAGCGCCAGTACGGATTGTGCTCCCACGTACCGTCGCGTATATATTGGGAGACCCCTATAGAAATATAACCTTTATCCATAGGAAGCCGTGTCGGCCGCCCTACTGATCGCAATGCACTGAACACAGCATTCAGGAAGATTGACCGCCCGTACCTTAAAAAAGTATTCTGCGGTTTTGCGAAAAGTTTGGCACACCCTCTACCTAGAACTCCAAAGCAGTTCCTTTTGGCCTTTTTCAGACTCTATAACGGAAAAATTCCATCCGAGCATTTGTCACTTCGGGCTCGTTAAAACATCGAAGGAGACTAGAGTCATATTTTGCTTTTTCTCGACTCTTTAAAATTGAAAAATCAAGTTGTGTCCAAGCGTCGTTAAAATTTATTTTAAACGGAATAATCATCACCATTCCCTCGTTGATCTTCGAAGTTAGTCTCCTTTCATCGTAAGTTCTTGTAGAATCGCTAGAAAATCTTTTGGATAGACTAAATATGTCTGAACAACCGTCGACATCCAGGACTGTGTCATTCGACGCAGCAGTGGCAGAGCCTCCTGCTGCTACTCCAACGATGTTCGCTGGTATACCATCTATCCCGGAAAATTGTCAACAACAAGCTGGAGTCCAACCAGAGACTGTTTCGACGACATGGTTAGTTCCTATTTCTTCATCCGGATTATCATCTGGTATTTCTTATGTTGAAACTCAACAAATTGATCCGATGCGTCTTCAAAGGCCAATCTACCCTTTAAGTACTGGATTGCCACCATATGGAGGGCAGTATGCCTTCTCATTGTTCCCTCCCGGTGAACAACCATATGGGAGTTTACAACAAAGTTCAGGTCAAACTGGAATTACATCCAGCAGTTGGGTACCAATACTGCCTCAGCAACCAAGGGTTGTAAATTCAATGCAACCAGTCCACCCTGTGTCGAATATTCCCACTATACCTGCTATGGTGATTGCGTCGCAAGTACAAGCGCTACATGTTGTATGTCAACCCCAACAGCCTCAGGTTGCAATACAACAGCCTCTTGTCTCAACGACTCAATCACAACCTCAGGTTAGTGCCTCCTTATCTGGAGCGACTCAGGATCAAACAAGTACTGTGACTCCTCATCTTGGTCAATCATCCAGTATTGGTCAACATCAAATGGTTCAACAACTAGAGCTGGTTCAAACTCAACAACCCCCATTCCAACAATCATATCGAGGACTTGAGCAACAAGTCTTTGTAAGTAATGGGCAATCGCATTTCCAAAGCGGTAATCAACAACCATATTATAATGGTTATGCCCATCAACCTTGTCAAAGTTGCCAGCATCAAATACATTATGCTGGTATGCAAAGACTCACTGCTCAGGCGATTCCATCTTATCCTGGGTATGCTTCGCCTAACCTGAATCAACAGTTGCCCTTTGTAGCAACTCTAGAATTACCAGATCTAAACCGGCTGACGAATGATCCGATTGCTTATGCCCCTTGGTGGCCAACGATTCCGCATAAACTTCCGTCATATATTCCTAAATTTAATGGAAATCCGGGTGAAGATCCGTCGAATCATGTGATGACATTTCATCTGTGGTGTTCATCAAACACCCTAAATTATGATTCGATTAGGCTTCGCCTTTTTCATAGGATGTTAACTGGTCTAGCGGCAAAATGGTATATTGAATTGCCTAGAGCTTCGTTCGACAACTTCAGTACCTTAGCCATGACTTTCTTAACCCATTTTCAATTACCGATAAGGTATGAAACAGGAACGGAACTCCTAACCAACTTCAAACAGACAACGGCCACTCACATATCTGATCATATACATGAGTGGTGACGTCGTCGTAGGATGGTAAAAGCGTACATTCCCGATCAGCTATTAGCTGAATGGTTTATCAAATCCTTACTTCCTACAATCACGGAAGATGTGGCAAAGGGGGGAGTCGTAACGGAAGAGCAAGTCATCGCTCGTGCGCAATATTTGGACTTGGTCTATACTCAGTCTGGCACGCTCTACGACAAAATACCTGACGCCCCTAGACCGGAATTCTCAATTCCTCCTCCTCCTAAATCAAACAATGACTCTCATGCCATCGATGGCGTGATTGGCACGATAGACACGAAATCCATAAAGGCTACATCTAAAAAGGCCCGTAAGATTTCCAATCAAAATGCAAATGAGGAACTTCTTGCCTTGGACGTAAATGCCGTGTCGGCCGACTAGGGCAAACAACTGAAGCAACCGGGGGGCAAGAAGAAAAAGAAAGGGAGAAAAAGGAAACCCCCTGCAGGGTGTCATATATGCGATGAGGATCATTGGACGAGAGATTGTCCACATATAGCTGAAGTTAAGAAACTCTTTAAGAGTTCAAAACCCTCAGCAGTATTGACTAATCCGTTTCCAAACCCGGGAACCAAACTGGTTGCTAATCAAAATGCTTCCCGATCCCAAGTGCTTATGTTGTCTATCTCAAAGCAGCAAAATGATGCTTTGACAAGGAAAAAAAGTTACGAGAATCCACAGCTGTCGAATAACAAGGCTAATGAACAACCTAGTAGTTCGACGACAACTTTGACCGAAGTTGTGCCACCCATCATTCCTGAACAAATGATAAAGTCGCCAAAGGGAATAGTACACAAATCGACATTTAATCCTCGTGCAAAGATAGCACAGAATTATAGTATAATAGAGGACCTGGCCCAATCGCCGTCCGCTATGTCGACGCTTGAGGTACCGCAAAATTGCCTCTCCCAAGAACAAGCTTTATTATCAGCAATAGGTGAAATTGACCCAATGGACTCCAATCTTGTGGCCTTTGATCATAAAGGATATGACCCTCAGTTACCAGCTCAACTAGCTTTCCTTATTCAAGTGAAAGCCCTCAACAAAACTGTTCATCGAACAATTATTGATGAGGGGGCATCTACGTGTATTATGTCGATGAGTTGCTGGAAGAATTTAGGCTCACCACCCTTGTCAAGATCATCAATGACATTAAAATCATTTGATGGATGATCATACACTCCATACGGGATTTTAAGTAACTTGCAAGTTGAACTAGGGGGAAAAACAGTAGGAATTGATGTTGAAGTAATTGATGGAAACCTCGATTACAACATCCTACTGGGAAGGCCCTGGATATATGCCATGGGCGCAGTTGTGTCGACCTACTTCAGGAAGATTGCATTTCCCTTTCAAGGAGGGATTACAGTCATCGACCAACAAAATTTCCTCCCCGACAGTTCACAAGTTACGGGAAGCATTCCAATGATCCATGGAAGCAATCATTCGCTTCAAAATATTGGAGTAGGTCTCCTAAAAGACCCTGCCTTAATGGGTACTTTTTCCCTACCGCCTGCAAGTAATCTGGCGGAAGTGGCCACAGTGGAAACCTACAATATGAAATCTTCTATATCTAATGGATTCAGAAGATTCCTAAACATTTTGTCAGCGTGGATCATCGCCCTGATAGAAATACTATAAATACAGTGGGCTCCGAGGACGGTTCTAATCTCGTGTCAACCTTGTTAAAAAATGAAACAAGGAGTCATGAGGATAGTTCTTTTACTGTGTCAACCTCATTAAAAAAAAATGAAACAATCTCCTTTCCAAATCTCAAAGGTAAACCTTCATTCCAACCACCAAGTTGAATGCAATGAAGCTTGGGGGGCATACACCTCGATTTGTGTTGCTATGCTGGGGGCATGCAAACTTATCATCGAGCAGTTTTAGCACACAGTTCATGATCATTAAAAAATAAACACAAGATTCGAGCAGTTTTAGCACATAGTTCATGCTCGTTAAAAAATAAGCATAAGATCAAGCAAGTGTTTTCTAGCGTTTAAGCTCGTTAAAAAATGAACTATTCCGGTAAATAACCACTGTGAATGTAACATTATCAGCCATTAAAGCCTTGGTCGTGTTTGCACCGTCACCTCCACTTTTCCATTGGCCGATCATTCACCTCCATATGTTTGTTTACCCATTTTGAGGAACAGCTACGAAGAGTGATTTCACTAGCCATCCTTGTGACACTACCGTGATTGGAAAATTCCAACCTGTACCTGGAATCAGCTGCTAACCTGTTTCATCACTCGTTCCTCAAAAGACGAGTCTTCTTTAAGCTCTTTTCATCTGACTCGTAAAATATGAAAAGATTGCTGAGTCCTTGGCCTTCCAGCTCGTTAAAGGGACAGGAAGTGCTATCCCTCCTCTAGATTTTAATCTTTTTGGACCTGAGGGATTATTGCACAAAAAGATCGAGCGCTTGTTTTATTCGGCTTGTTAAGACTATCGAAAACTCATCCCTTCTGTATTTTTTTATACTTTTTCGGACCTAAGGGATTAGATGACGAAAAAAGACTTTTGGAGTTAACTTTATGTACCTTTTTAGACTCTCTAAAAATGAAAAGGACCAAGTTATCTTTGTCGTTAGACTCGTTAAAATCATTAAATAGTGACAAACTTGTCTTTAGACGAGAACGAGTTTCACTATCGCTAGGCTCGTTAAAACATAGCGATGGGCTTGCCTGAAGGGCAAGTTATAGAACAAGCATATGTTATCCTCCTCAAGCTTGACAAAACTAAAGAGGTACTGGTCAGCAATGACTGGGGAAAATTGGGAGAAACTCAAGAAAACTTTGATGGTAGCAAGTCGCTCTTGAACATGACACTTTTCCTCCGTACCACAATCGGGTTGGGTTGTTTCATTCACCGGTCACATCACCATGGTCTCGCCATACCATCCATATTTGGGGTAATGCTACCAATCCATCGCATCAGTGTTGCCATATGTTCAAGAGAAGTCATTCAGAAAAGTCAACCATGTCCCATCCACTGCCGTACATTATCCTTCATCCTTTCATGACCACCACCCTGAATCATATGTCGCAGATCGTTTTCACCTCCATCAAAATCATTAGCTTTTTTTCGTGTCATTGATGTGGGATTCATTAAGGCCCTCCTTGTCAGGCGGAAAGAGTCGATAGTGCGGACACAACCAACCTCCCTAGGAGCCTAAGACTCTCTAGTGACAAACAAGACAAACAAGAGCAATCCTTCTCTAAACATGCATTTACTATATAAGAAATCAAGTGTTTAGATCCTACCTGTAGTCCAACGCTGTTGTAGCAGTCCAGCCTCACTGATCTGGATGAGCTCCTCCTTCACTTTGAAACCTGCATCCACTAACAATCAAATGATTAAATAGCACTTGATAATCTCATAGAATAAAACATATTTAACACATAGACCAAGGATTACATGAAACAACTCATAAATAACAAGTTATTGAGAAGAATGGACTCATTTGCATTAATAGGAAACAAAAGGAACAATTACAACCTGAGCCTTGGTGTTGTGCAAGTCCCTCCCAGGGTCCATCAAGAGTTCTCCTTTACTTTGACAAAGCTCACCCACTTCCAAATAGAACAAGCAAAGATGGCAATCTCTCCTCACAAGCTTCTAAATGGGAGTCCTAATTCCAGCAGCATCTACCCTTAGAAATGTTTAGCTTCCAACCTTTCCTCCTTCTGGCCCAATGCCTGTATTTATAGTGCTCTAGAGGAAGTTATTCAGGTCCACCATCAATGGGATAATCCCCTCTTTGGATGGGATAGCTCCCTTATTGATGGGATAAGTTCCTCTTTGGTAGGGGTACATGAACCATCTGGAGGCGCTCAATACACGTCGAACAACCTTCTAGAATTCTCTAGAAATGACCACAAGTAACTTTTTAAAGATGAAACCCTTGCATTTTGACCTTTACAGGGGGACGCACCTGCCCCTTTACATACAGAGCGTACAAGTACGCAGCTTTTGTGAACATTGGGTGCGTACCCGCAAGTAAGGTTGAGAGAACCTGCGTACCCAAAGATAAATACATTTATAAAGACTTTCTCTCTTTTTGGAGTTTGACATGGAGAGCAGAGGCATAAGACTTGCCCAGGAGGATAGCATGACTGTTGATAGAGCCATACTAACTGTAAATAGTCATGGTGACATTTTTTAGTGTAACAGATTGCCCCCTAAAGTGCGAAGCCTGTAATAGATTAGGGTTTTGTATTATCTAGGAAGGGTGAAGCGCTTTATCATTTCAAGGATTATCTCGTGGAGAGCCTGGTCAGAACCTGCAATTTTCAACACAAAATACATGTATAAGATTATATCATCACTGAGGTAGGCATTCCCATACTCAGATCAAAACTTTAACTAACAGACTAACTACTCTGATACAGGAATGATCTTGCAGTACATCATAATCATAGACTTTTGTAGACACAGTATGGGTGCAACCATCTGTTTATGATTAGTCTACTTAGATAATGAATACAAAACTCCTCGCAGCCTGGATGGTGGAAACTAGATCCAGGGTCTTCATTTCTGCTTCCCGAATTGGTACGATTCTAGCCATGCGAATAAATGAGTTGATGTCGAACATGGTAGAAACCACTTGATTACCAGTCGATGATGTAAACTGTTAACAAGTGTGATAGAGACCACCAGTAATGTCAATGGTTCTCAAAGTACCCAGTACAATCCATGAGATGTGAGTGAATGTGTTGATGTCGAACATTTCACGGAATCCTTCGATCGAGAGTCAATGATGTAAACTGACGTCAAAGGCGAGAAACCTGCCATTGATGCATGCAGACTTCAAGGTACTGACGATTTCTAAGTTATATCTCTAGATAATGTGTTGATGTCGATAGAAAGCGACCCGTCGCAGGCAAGCCCACAACACGAAATCATTGTTCAAGTTGAAGAAATGTTGCTGTAAGGACTGACTCAGGGATGGTCAAATGGATGACAAGTATTTTGCAGATGAAAGTTTTACTTGCAGACCTCTTGAACACATAACGACACAACAGATGGCTTGGTGATAAACGACTCAAAGTTAATCCCCGGAACCCGGCTGAAGACTTTCAAAGTGGTTTGATCAACTGTGAGGTAAAGGATTTTCCAACCCAGGTGAATGAAAAGTGTCGTGTCCAAGAGTGGTAATAAAGTTTCTTTTGAGACAAAAGATAACAAATAGGCTCATTCTTCTCTCTTTTCCCCCACCATTTCTGGCAAGTACCTCTTTATTTTTAACAAGCTTGAGGAGGATAACATATGCTTGATTATAAGCTCATCCTTCGGATGAGTCCAATCTAGTTTTGATTCGAACCCTAGGAAGGAGTGGTTCGTTCCTGTTTGTAATTGAACAGGTCCTTTACTGTGAAATTTTAACGAGTCCAGTATAGGAGAAACTTGGCGTTTTTCAATTTTAGAGAGTCTGAAAAACTTAAGAAGACTCCAAGTTGAACTTTTTCGTAGATTTGTGTCCCTCAAGCCCGAAAAAGTATAAAATAATACCTGGGGGAACCACTTGATCTTGCGACCAAGGAGTACTTTCATAATTAGTGCCACTGACCTGAAAAGTAAAAAGCGATCAAGGACACGTTTTATTTCCAGTATCGAGTTTGAAACGACAAAAACCCGGCAACCTTTTCCTGTTTTTTACGGTCAGAAAAGGGCTATAAGGGGACCGTCTTTTAATTCCGTTTTAACGAGTGTAAAAGAAATGCTCGGCAATCTTTTCATATTTTAGGAGTCAGAAAAGGGCTTAAAAGATGACTCTGATATCTTGGTTCCTGAAAAATGACAATTTTCCCTCTAAATCCCTTTGTCCTGCACAAAAATGACACATTACTCATACCTGTTTAAGATAGGCAAAAATACATTGAAAAATATCCTTCCATGGTGAAAAATAAACAAACCTAGCATTCATTCATCCAAAAAACCTATAAAAAGACTTTTTACCATGTCATTTTTACCATTTTACTGTTGAGGTTGAGAAAAGGGCTTTTGGCAAGAAACTTCCCGTGGTCATTGCGGAGAATCCGACCGTCAGAATCAAACGCCGTCTCTTCCAGGTATTTCACAACATCCTCCTTTTCAATTTCATCCAATTAAAATTTTGTTTTAGGTTTTAGTTTTGGTTTTTGGGGGTTTTAGGTTTTAAAAAACCGCTCTGCGGGGTACACAGGTGCCCTAAGGGTGACCTGCATACGCCAACCTTTTCCTACACAGGAAAAAGGTCGGGGTACGCAGCCCACCTTCAGGCCAGCTGCGTACCGGCGCTCTGTGTCCTAAACGCGGGGTGTGTACCCCGCGAAGGGCGGAATTTGAAACCCCAAACCCCAAAAATAACCATTTAAAATTTTCCCAAATTAATTCTAATCTTTGTTTCTTGGTGTGTAGGGCACTCACCATGTTGGATTGGAGAGAAAGAGAGCACGAGGACGTTGATTTAGCCGCAATTAATCACCAACCTTCCATTGATGCCCTAAAAGCATGCAGACTATATAAATACTGGGCCATACCTGGCATGAGGGCTCAGGTGAGATTCTTGGAGTGGCTGGTTGAGAGATGGAACATTCATGAGCAATGCTTTTACATCGGAGGGCACCAGCTCGAGATAGAGCCCTCTGACATATACTTTCTCATTGGCTTGCCAAATAGGGGCGAGCAACTCAATCTAGCCGGGACTAGGCCGGGTGGCCAATCCCTTGCTAGTCTCCGGGCAGACTGGTGCATACCCAATCAAAACCATGCGAAAGGCGTAGAAATCAAATACATCTCTCGGCGTGAACTCATGGTTATAGCTTTCACGGTTACCAGAATTTGCGGTGCAACCGCTTTACATATTACCACCGGGTCCCAAATGCAGATGGCGATTGACTGTTTTCGAGGCACCATCTTCAACTGGTGCGATGCTGTGTCGGCCAATATGAAGGGCCAACTGACTAGGGCAAAGAACGAACAACTGAAGACCTTTGGATATGGGCCTCTAGTTGTGAGCTTTGCCTTAGAGAGAGTTTCGATGCTGATCCCTCAGCATCTCACTGTTGATATCTTGGGTCCTCGGGAACCAAAGCTGATACGACGGGTTACGGTGATGGCCCGGCATCCTGACAAGGACGCGGCAGTTGTTCGATTCCCTGCTGGTTATTTTCACTGGTTAGAGGACCAGGTCTTTGCTATTCAGGACTTTCCTTATGCCGGAATGGATTTTCGGAATGATCCAGACATGGTTCTTCCACAGGGAGAACAGTGGGACGACAGAGGTATTTCATTTTTTACGAGTTTTCAAATTATATATATATATATATATTTTTGTTTTTATATATATCGCCTCAAACTGACAGTACAAATTTTCAAAATGCAGATGTAGGTCCACGGCGTCCAGCCAACCTCCGGGCTTTTGAGAGGAGAGCACTAGCTGTACCAGCACCAGCCCCACAGGATGCGGCCGCAGAGACCTTGGCCGAGCTGGAACAGGATCTAGAGCGTCTGACGGCGGATATAACAGAGACCACCATAGATGACATTCCCATTCGACTTCAGCGCTATGTGGTCGCAGTCCTAGGACCTCTTAGGAGGTTCTTATGTAGGGTAGCGCGGGCAGTGGTCTCGTATAGAGAGCACCACCAGTGATTGGCTAGTCACTTTTGTAGACACATATGACATTTTTGGCTTTTTGTACTTATCATTTTTGCCGATCATAAGGTGTTTTTCAACCTATGATGGAAGACAATGTATATTTTTTGACACACTCCTATCTATATATATATCACTATTACCGGCTTATCTTGTTTAACATATGTGATGAAATGCTTTTAAATTTACTTGCATGATTATCGTAAATGTTTGTCCAACATTCGAGAAGCAATTGCATCTGCTAATGTATTTAAAGACCTTGGAATATGTTGATATTCAATGTAATCAAATTCACGTTCCAAGAGACGCACTCTCAAAAACAACCTTAATAACACAGGATTTCTAATGGCATATACTCTATTAAGCTGTAATACAACAAGTTCAGAATCTAACTTCACTATCAAACGTCGAATTCCAAATGAAATAGATTCAGATAATAATTCAACCACTGCACTGTATTCTGCAATGTTGTTCGTCGTTTGACCAAGGCTTACCCCATGTATAGAAACTAACTCGTCAAAGGGCGAATAGATAACCCAAGCTGCGGAAGAGATATTCCGTGTACTACAACAAGCACCATCAGCAAATCCAATGTATGTTTGGAGAGGCGTCGACATCTGCAATATCAAGAGTAAAACCAAGATAAGCCAGAATAACGATGAAAAACACACTTTCTAAGCTAAGCACACTGACTAAACTAACAAACATACTAGCTAGAAAGAAAACCTAACCTAACTAAAAATTCTCCATACCCAGCATTTAAGCATAATACCTCTTTAGGTAAAGTCCATTTCTGGGTTTACCCAAAGAGTCCCCATCAAAATCTACCAGCTCATAAGCCCCTTTTGCTAGCTTTCGCTTTACAATGTAGGGTCCATGCCACATAGGAACGAATTTTCTAGCACCTAGCTTATCGTTAGCTTGATCATATAATAGCACTAGGTCTCCCTCCGAAAAACTTCGAGGGGTCACATTTCTATCATACTGAGCTTTCATTCGCTTCGCGTGAGTCTCGATTGCCAATGCAGCGTCACGTCCAGTCTCATCTAATTTAGCTAAGTATAATAAACGCTTCTCCTCTTCGGAAGTAGCTGGAAGTAATTCGACAGCCATTTGAAGTGATGGGATTTCGCATTCAATGGGTAACACAGCTTCCAAGCCATAAACTAGCTGGAAAGGAGTGAACCCTGTTGAAGTTTTCACTGAGGTTCGGTATGCCCATAGCGCTGAAAATAACATGTTGTGCCAATTTGACCGATGAATACCAATGGTTCGTCGGATCATGATAACCAGAACTTTGTTGATAGACTCAACCAAACCGTTGGCTTGCGGATAATAAGGAGTAGAGCTATCGTGGCGCAAACCAAGCTAGCTTGTAAGCTCAGTCATCATGATGTTTCGAAAATGGCTCCCATGGTCAGTGATGATTTCTTGTGGGACACCAAACCTAGTTATAATATGATTGAATATGAAAACTGCAGTTGTTTTGCCGCTTGCGTCGAATGTAGGCATCACCTCGGCCCATTTAGTAAAATAATCAACTGCGAGGATGATATACGCATGCCCCCTGGCCGAGTGAGGGTTACAAGTAATAAAATCGATACCCCATTTGGCGAATGGACCAACGACAATTATAGGATGGAGGCGAGCAGGTGGTGCGCGCATCTTGCGATCAAACACTTGACAATTATGGCACTTCCGGACTGCAATGATACAATCTTTAAACATAGACAGCCAGAAATAGCCAGCGCGCAACACCTTCTGAGCTGTGGCATACCCAGACATATGACCGCCACATGCTCCAGAGTGACAATCATTCAAAACCCTCTCAGCCTCTTCGTGAGTTAAACAACGTCGAAAAACTAAGTCTGCCCCCCGGCGATAAAGTGTATCTCCAATAATCTTATATTGCTGGGATTGAAACCAAATTTTTCGACGTTCTGACTTTGAAGCTTCAGGCTGAAAGGTTTGGGTTTGGAGATAGATGATTATATCCCCGTACCACGGATCTAAAGTACTGATAAGAAACAAAGATTCATCCGCAATGGACTCCTCTGCCACAGTTTCTGTGTCAGCATGCGGGAAATCACACATCAATTCCGCAAAAACTAAGGATTTCTTAGACTTGGACTTTTCAAACTCCAAGTCGAACTCTTGCAGGATAACGATCCATTTAGAGTACTTGCCCCCTAGCAGTTGTTTTGTCAAAATATAAATCATAGGGTTGCAATCCGAAATAACTGTAGTTTTACGGAGAAGAATGTAGTGACGAAAACGCTGGACAGCTTGAACGGCTGCCAGGGCCAATTTCTCCACATGTGAATATTTTATCTCAGTGGGGTTTAATGTCCTACTAAGATAATATATCACATGTTCCGCTCCGAATTCATCTTCTTGAACTAACACCATTCCAATGGTGGAATGCGAAGCTGCGAGGTATAAGAAGTAGTCCTGGTTGTAGTTGGGAGGATGCAACAACGGTGCATGGGTCAACGCGTGTTTAAGTGCATCAAAAGATTGTTGGGAAATCTCATCCCAAAAGAATTGAGCGTTCTGTTTCAACAACCGTGTAAAACCTTTAGTGACCTCGGCGTAGTTTGGAATGAATCGGCGTAAAAAGTTCGCTTTCCCTTGCAAACTTTGGAGTTGGCGCAAACTCGAAGGAGGAGGCAATTTGATGATAGCTTCGACCTTCGAGGGATCGACGCGAATGCCGGCTTTTGAAACAACAAATCCCAGCAATCGACCCATCTCTATACAGAAAACACACTTGTGGGGATTCAACCGAATTCGATAATGTCGACACCTCATAAAGATTGCTCGTAAGTGGACAAGGTGATCAGCTTGATGTAAAGAATGAGCAGGCAAATCATCGAGGTACGGTTGCACAATGTGCTTGATGTCGTGAAATGCGTAAGACATTGCCTGTTGAAAAGTGGCCCCGGCATTCTTAAGCTCAAAAGGTAATTTGCAATAAGCAAATGTCCGCCATGGACAAATGAATGTCGTTTTTGGTTGGTCGGCAGGTAGAATATTGATTTGATTATAGCCCGAAAAACCATCCATGAAGGAAAACATTTCACTTCCGGCACAATCATCAATAATTTGATCGATATAAGGCGTAGGATAGTTGTCTTTTGGACAAGCTCGATTTATATCCCTATAGTCGATACGGATTCTTATTGTTCCTTGTTTCTGGTTGACCGGAACAATATTCGATACCCAATCCGTTAACGGGATTGGATAAATGAAACCTGCTTTCAACAGCTTCTCGACTTCTGCTTTAATCGCAGCCGCTTTCCGAGGGTGAATCTGACGCAACCATTGCCGGACGGGTTTAGCATCCGGGTAGGTCTTTATTTCATGAACAACAATGGCAGGGTCGATTCCCGGCATTTCCTCGTAAGACCAGGCAAACACATCGCGGAATTCTTGGAATAGGGCCTTGTAAGTTTGGATTTCATCTTCTGTACATGAGGCACCTATATGAATGTTTTCCTCAATTCCGGGCTTCACTGAAATATCAATGGGAATAGTCCGAGAAATATTCCCTAAATTCAACTCTGAATCAGAATGTTTCATTGGATTCTGAGCATCTTTGACATATTCAGCGGTAAAGATAGATGAAAAATCATTTTCAAAAGCATCATCCTTAGGTAAAAACGAAGATCTGTGATGGAGATCTTCCCATGGTAGATCGTCTACACTTAGGATTTCGTGAAGTTGTTCGTCAGATGACACGACTTCGGGAAACGCTATCCATTCTAAGGTTGATGTGAAAAGTGATTCTTCACTGACCACATTCATTTGGTCGATCTCGGTTGAACGCGAGTCGGTAAAAGACATGACGGCTTCATAAGCAATTTCATATGGACTCAAAGGCATAGCATCACCGAATGAGTCTATCTCAGATTCAGATGGGACAATCCAAGGATCATCATAAATAATGTTTTCTGATGTAATCATATGAATTGATGCAAATGAAGGGTCTGCGTTGATTGGAGGGAAAGGAAAAGTTCCCAGTAAACCGGAATCTTTAACTAAACCTACGCCAACGTCCCTATAAGGGATTGTCGTCTTACCGACATGCTGGATACTCTCTGAAGAGGCTGGGTCGGATGAAAAGTATGTCAGCTGATCAATCGTCACGATCTTACCGTTATGTGGAAACTTAATTACTCTGAAGACCGATGAAACGACCGTTGTCATAGCATATGACCAACTTCGACCCAAAAGAAGGTTGTAGTCTAGAGGGGCATCAACCACCTCCACATCCAGACTAACGGTTTTACCTTCTACCCCTATAGGCAATTCCTGTAGAATACCAAACGGACGGAACCCACGGCCATCAAAGGCCTTAAGGATGGTCGGGGATTGGTTCAACGAAGGAGAACCAAGCGATCTCCAACATTGAATCGACATAATACACGTAGAAGCTCCCTCATCAATCACAGTCCGATGAATAGGCCTGTTTTTGACTATCACTGGAATTTGGAAAGCCATTTGATGGGGTAGACGCGGTGTACTATTTTCTAGATCGAAGATTATCAGGTTCGGGTCCTGAACATCAACAACTCCGATAGCCGACAAAAGTAATTTTCGTTGTGCTGGGCATGATTGCAGCACTTCTAATGCCGACATTGCTGAGGGTGAAACAGCTAAGTCCTCAACAATGTTGTAATTCTGGGCCGCTCTCGCATGTGGATTGAAAGCAGACCTTCGAAGTACACCCTTGGCGGGCGGTTTAATTACTAAGTCCGGGTTAGGTTTTTCGATCTGTAGTGGATCGGAACCAGGAGCTGAGGTTGATGGATTAGAATGAGAAGATTCTGCTTCTTTACCATCAACAGGATTCTTACTACCATAATCTTGCGATCGAGTCGCAATCCTCACATGAGACATCATCAAAATGGGTTCTTCACTGGCAGTCGAGGAAGAACCTATCATCTTATTCTCCTGCTCTTGAAATGGATTTTTTAACACAGCAGGAGTGGGAGAACCTTTGACTATTTTCACAACCTCGGCCCGATGAGGGCAATCTCTTGTAAAATGATCCTCTTCACAAATAAGACAAGGATATCGAGGTTTGCGCTTTTCGTCATTGGTTTCCGACTTTTCTGTTTTCTCCTTCGGAGCCTTGTCTGCTTTAGCCTTCTTCTTTCCTTTCTTCTTCCCACCGTTTTTTGATTTGACCGTAGATGACTCTACAGCGTGAATATCAGCGGAAAGTTCAGGAGAAGACTCTCCTGTCGGGGAATCAGGCAAAGTGATTATAGGAGTAGTAGAAGTCTTGGAGGATTTCTTCTTGCTCTTTGTATTCACGATGCCAATCATACCATCAGCGGCATGAGATCCCGAAGGAGCAGCAGTGATTTGATTCAATTTTGGAAGATATGGAATCTTCTCGTGTAACGTACCCGACTGAGTGTAAACTAAGTCAAGGTACTGTGCCTGAGCAATGACTTGCTCCTCAGTAACTACTCCGGCCTTAGCTACATCTTCAGTAATCTTCGTTAATAATGATTTAACAAACCATTCAGCTAAGATTTGGTCCGGGATAAAAACTTTCACTAGCCTTCTTCGACGTCTCCACTCATGAATGTGATCAGAAATATACGTGGACGTCGATTGTTTTAGTGAAGTTAATAACTCCGTGCCGTTATCGTATCTAACCGGCAACTGAAAATGAGTTAAGAACGAGGTAGCTAACTGGCTGAAATTGTAAAAAGAGGCCCGTGGTAACTCAATGTACCACTTGGCCGCGAGACCAATGAGTGTACGCTGGAAAAGACGTAAGCGGATCGAATCATCCGAGATAGAATTTGAAGCACACCAGAGGTGGTAAGTCATCACATGATTGGACGGATCCTCTCCAGACTTACCTTCGAACTTGGGTATATCACTGGGCAACTTATTTGGCATTGGCGGCCAGAATGGAAGATATTGAATTGGATCATTCGTCAGGTGCGTCAAGTCTGGCAAATCCAAAGTTGCGATAAACGGTAACTGCCAGTTAGGATCTCTAAAACTCTGGGTCACAAGACCAATCCCAGGAGGAGGATATCCAGGATAACTAGGAACAGGAGTCGCATTAGGGATATTATATCCTCCTGGAAAACCAGGATTAACCGGACCGTACTGGGGTTGTTGAGGTTGTTGATAAGTGTACCCAGGATACGGTTGATACTGGTAAATCGGTTGTTGGACAGCTTGCCCATGTTGGTACTGTCCCTGATACTGTTGATGAACAAATTGAGGTTGAGTAGTGACAACCGTACTTATACCAGGCTGACCTGTAGGCATCTGGACCGTGGTTTGAATCGTAGATCCAGACAACGGTAAAGATGTCTGAGGAGTGGTTGCAGAGACAGTAGAAACCGGAGCTATCGATACTCCAGAAGTAATTGTGGCAGATGTAGCGGTAGTTGCAGCAGCCGTTTGAGATGGAGTACTAGGTGCAATTGGCGGCTGAGTAACTACCGAAGTTACAGAAGTTTGAACATTTGACTAGACAGGTTGCGGTTGCTGGGGTGGACCAGAAACTATGGGTTGTCCAGCTTGAGGTACCAACTGTATACTTGGCTGCAACACCTGTTGACCCTGTGATGGATCCCATACTAACATTCCGGGGTATTGACCCGTAACAGGTTGAGGATACTGAGATCCATAACCGGATTGAGGATAGGATTGATAATTGAAAGGTGCAGTTCCCATACCTTGAACATATGACTGACCTTGAGGTGGTTGATAACCTTGAGGTTGATACCCTTGGGGTTGATACCCTTGAGGTTGCCATCCTTGGGGTTGATACCCTTGAGGTTGATACTGAGGTTGACCCTGGGGTACATATTGAGGCTGGGGTTGACCTTGAGGCATGTATTGCACCATAGGTACATACTGACCTTGAGGTTGCCCCCCAGACACGATTTGTGTACCTTGAGGTTGCCCCCCAGGCGTTAACTGAGGCTGCCCCCCAGGCGGTAATTGGCCACCTTGAGGTTGGGAAACGGGAACTGAACCTGACATCATGTAAATGTCTCCTACACCCAATGGTATATTACCATTGTTTCCAGCTAATAACCCATGATCAATGGGTTGAGGAGATGCCCCCGCAAAGGTACCAGAAAGTGATTGATACTTGGTGGGAACAGAAGGACCGCCATGTAAGAAAGATTCAGGAGTTTGAGTAAACACGGACGACTGACCAAACATATTTACAGGAGTATAAATACCTCTAGGTGGAAAGGGAGTACGAGGTGTAGAAAAACCTACCCCTGAGTTGTCTAAATAATTGGTTAACGAAAGGTACCAAGTAGTACTTCTAGGAGGACTATAAAAGATAGATTCACGCTCCCTGAGCTCAATAGTAAGTTGATCTTCAAGGTTAGAGATGCCTATTTCTTCCTCTGGAGCAAGTTCTTCGATAGCAATCAGACCAGTAGGAAGATTTTCGGTGATAATTCGTTCTACTCTTGGTGAATCTGGAACACTAGAAGTTGGAGTAACAGGTTCAGATATTTCAGGTTCTTCGCCTGTATCACTAGTAGATGAAAAACTACCAACAAGCTCAGAAACTATAACATCTTCGGGATTATAACCTATCTCTAGACCTTGGTAATCTGAATGGACTACCAAGGAAGATTCTCCTTCTTCAGGTGAACCTACTCTACTGCCACTATGAGAAGTTACAAGGACCTTCAAACCTTCTAGATTACTGGGGTCATCTCGAGGAGGTTCACCCCTAAGTCTACGGGAACTTCTCAACAATTCGGCCACAGAAACAACTTCAGGAGACTGGCCCCGAAGTCTACGGGACTGTCTCGGTAATTCCGCCACAGCTAAAAACTTTTAACTACTACACACGAAAACAAAGTAAAATCTCAAATCACACCACCTAAAGTCTCTAAAGAACCAAACAAATTTGAATCACACGCCTAAAGAATCTAGGGCGTCAAACCAAGCACAAACAGTAGCCTTCCAGACCGAAAATTCTAGGTGGAGATGAAACCCAACATCGCCGGATTCAATACAGAAGTGGCGGGTGGAACAGTTACCCCGACAACCTGCTTAATGAATAGACCGGCACAAGTTCCTCCACTTTAACCGTCTCGAGTGAAGTGAACCCCCCGAAAAATCCAAGTGAGTCTAGCCGACGTCTGCTCCAGGTACAGTGGGATCTTCCCTCCACCGTCACCTCGGTAGAATCCTAAAGATAATGGTCACTAAGGTTACCAACCGCAACAAATGCACCTGGGGGAACAGTATACACTCCGACAGCACGCAAGGGCAGAGTATCAAGCTCAATCCCCTTGCCGGTTCCTTGACAATAATCCAAGGTTTACCGACAAGTGACCCCTAGCTCCTCGACAATGGTTAATCCGAGGTTTACCGTTTGTAATACGTGCGTGTCTGGTGTCGTTCCCAACGAGGAGGGATTGATCCCCTCACTGGTTCAGACACGAGCTCGTGCTTCTCCTTTAAGAGGAGCTTTCCCAGAGTACAAATGAGACAATTGGATTTATTCTATCACAAGATAAGCTACTTGTTTGGTTTTGTTGTCTTGGAGAGTTAATTACTCTCCTACTCCAAGACACTAGCCTGATCTAAATTGGTGTTTCAGAGCCCTAGTAAATAAAAGTTACTACGTTGATTTTACTTTAAGCGTTAATTTTATGGCTTTTCTTAAAGACAAAGGGTAGCGGAAGTGAAACCAATGGTGTGTATACTCGACTCAAACCACTACAAAGATGCACCTAGGATGATTTACGCTACTTTTCTCTTTCAATGAAATTCCTAACTAAGAGAGTTGAGAAATGCAAATTTTATAGAAAACAACTTTCTTAGTAAAGACAATCAAAGAAACAATTCTCTTTATCTTTCCAAGCATACAATCATGACCACTCCTTACGTGCACGAAAAACTCTTTTTCCTTCAAAACTCTTCAAAGCTACTTGAAACAAAACTTTTCAAAGGAGATGTTTTTGTATTTTCCCTTATTTAATAAAGCATATAAATCTATTTTAACGAAAATCAATCTCAAAAGTTATAAAATCTATGAAAACTTGACTCACAAGCAAATCAAAAAGAAATTTACTCTAAGCAAACCTAACGAGGCAAAAGCCTACAAGGATGATTCTAGGTTGTTTTACTTGACCACAATCAAGTCAAGGACCAGCTAATGCAGAATCAAAAGACCAGTCAAAACAAAACTCAAATCTTTTTGTTCTTTTTGTAAAATGGAATTCAATACTCAATCAACAAGCACTTCGAAATTTGCCAAAGAGACCACTCAAAGGTAAGTTGCTCTCACAGGTAGACTTTATGACAGGTCTGACTTCTAAGAATGCTGACAAAACCAGAGAGATCTAAGGCTTGACAACTTCTACCGCCAAAGTCACTACAAGACCTACTCAAAAATCAAACCCTAGGGCTTAAACTTCTATGAAATCCACTAAAACACTCAATGCTATCGAAACAAGTTCAGGTGAAAATCTTTGACAAGAGACTAATGGATCTGGGCAGTAAAAACTAATAAAAAGCAAAATCCAAGAGAAAAAATGCAAAAAATGGAAATTTCTTAATTTTTAGCAGGGGATGCAGGCAACCGATTAAGCCAGGTGCGGGCCCGCTCTGTGCACACAGCAACAGTGCGTACAAGTACGCACTGTGCAATACTCAGAGGGTGCGTCCTACTGAAAAAACCAAGAAAAGCTAAATTCAATCTAACCCTAAGCTAACCCACCCAAATGCAAAGTCACAGAGCCAAAAACCAGAAAATAAATGACTTTTCTCAGATCAAAGTTGCATACAAAGGAAAAGAATTTCACATCAATGGAATTCCCAGCGGAGTCGCCATTTTGTCAGGCGGAAAGAGTCTATAGTGCGGACACAACCAACCTCCCTAGGAGCCTAAGACTCTCTAGTGACAAACAAGACAAACAAGAGCAATCCTTCTCTAAACATGCATTTACTATATAAGAAATCAAGTGTTTAGATCCTACCTGTAGTCCAACGCTGTTGTAGCAATCCAGCCTCATTGATCCGGATGAGCTCCTCCTTCACTTTGAAACTTGCATCCACTAACAATCAAACGATTAAATAGCACTTGATAATCTCATAGAATAAAACATATTTAACACATAGACCAAGGAGTACATGAAACAACTCATAAATAACAAGTTATTGAGAAGAATGGACTCATTTGCATTAATAGGAAACAAAAGGAACAATTACAACCTGAGCCTTGGTGTTGTGCAAGTCCCTCCCAGGGTCCATCAAGAGTTCT
Organism: Pinus tabuliformis; assembly: GCA_031772625.1. Classification (NCBI taxonomy): domain Eukaryota; kingdom Viridiplantae; phylum Streptophyta; class Pinopsida; order Pinales; family Pinaceae; genus Pinus; species Pinus tabuliformis. The sequence goes on along the minus strand of CM062817.1, from coordinate 1,722,147,597 downwards.
CCTTTACTTTGAAAAAGCTCACCCACTTCCAAATAGAACAAGCAAAGATGGCAATCTCTCCTCACAAGCTTCTAAATGGGAGTCCTAATTCCAGCAGCATCTACCCTTAGAAATGTTTAGCTTCCAACCTTTCCTCCTTCTGGCCCAATGCCTGTATTTATAGTGCTCTAGAGGAAGTTATTCAGGTCCACCATCAATGGGATAATCCCCTCTTTGGATGGGATAGCTCCCTTATTGATGGGATAAGTTCCTCTTTGGTAGGGGTACATGAACCATCTGGAGGCGCTCAATACATGTCAAACAACCTTCTAGAATGCTCTAGAAATGACCACAAGTAACTTTTTAAAGATGAAACTTGCGCATTTTGACCTTTACAGGGGGACACACCTGCCCATTTACATACAGAGCGTACAAGTACGCAGCTTTTGTGAACATTGGGTGCGTACCCGCAAGTAAGGTTGAGAGAACCTGCGTACCCAGAGATAAATACATTTATAAAGACTTTCTCTCTTTTTGGAGTTTGACATGGAGAGCAGAGGCATAAGACTTGCCCAGGAGGATAGCATGACTGTTGATAGAGCCATACTAACTGTAAATAGTCATGGTGACATTTTTTAGTGTAACACTCCTTTGACGGATCGCTTCTTGTCGACATCAGCTCATTATCCAAGAAGTTGATCTAGGAACAACCCCTTCAGTACTTTGAAGCTTGCATGGCTCAATGGCAAGTTTCTCACTTCCGGCGACAGGTATACATCAATGACCTTCGACTGAAAGATTTTGCGTGGTGTTCGACGCCAAGCCCTTTATTCACACCACGTGAATTGTACTGCAGTACCTTGAGGGTCATTATCATTATCGGTGATTCCTCTCGCGCTTGTTAACGGTTTACCTCATTGACCGGTAATCAAGCGATGTCTTTCTATGTTTGACTTCAGAACATTTCTCACATGGATCGACTTGTACTTAGAGTGAAGATCGAATGAGTTTCAAGACCCCGGATCTAGTTTCATCCATCCGGGCTACGATATATATTCAGGAAAGATAAAGACATTGACATGTACATCATTGCAGCAGATAATCATCCTATCCAAAGGATGATAATTGCATCAAAATTATCAGTCTACCATCAGACGATTGTCTGTTCTATGTACAGGAAAATGAATTTATAAAGTTGAGCATGGGAATGCCCGCCTCAGCTAGATCATGAAAGCAGTATGAAAAATAATGTATTGTATTGTATCTTATTACAGGTCTCCTCCCAGCATTGGATGAACTTCGGATCCTCCTAATAAAGAATTTCACCCGATAAACGACCTCATACTTTAGGGGGCAACTGTTATAGACATTTTTGTGCCTTACAGCTATAAGCATGAAATGTTCATAATCTAAGGGATCCAAAGTCCCTAAACATGTTGTTCCTACCCCTAGAGGAACAAGGCTAACAAACCACAGCAATTCACAGAAGTTCTCCACCAGAAACTGCTCAAAAAACAAGTCAATTCAGGATCAATTCAATGGCTCCACTAGCTGTTTGCGTTGAAATGCAAAGTCAACACTGGCTACCTGCACTGCAACGCAAGTAGAAGCACTACTAGGGTGCGCTAAGCGAGAGTTGACAAATGGAAAGTTCATTCCAAAAGGTTTCAAGACCCAGGAAGCTTCCAGAATCTTCCTCAATGACACTTGCCTCAGTGAATTCGACTAGTGATGAGTAAGAGGTTCCCAATCTCCAAGTGGAAGCAAGAACCTCCAAGTGGAATCAAGAACTGACAGAGGGAGAGGACACTAGTCAGATCTCAAGCTGACTCATCCTCTCTCCAAACATCTATATATGGATCTCTCCTCCATGAGATCTAGAGGCTGGAATTTTGTTATTGCACAGAATTGCTGTTGGTTTGAGACTAGAATCATTGGGTGCTTAATGCTTTGAAGGGAGGTGAAGATAGGAATTCCATTTGCTGGGAAGGAGATGCTGGATTGGAGCCCTCTGGGTTGTATCTCTTCCTGAACCTTGTTATTCATCAATAAAGCTATCTTGGTTTCTCCTATATACTGATGTATCTTTGATGTATGATTGCATTAGTATGTTTAGTTTATTTCTAATCCTGAACTAGTTATGAATATGAATCTGTGTCTTTTTGTAGTGTTCTCTTCTTGTGATCTTGCAGAGACCTGTTGAAGCTGGGCGAGCGAGAAGGCAAGTAGCTGGGAACTCTCAAAGAGAAGAGAAACCGGATCGAAGGACAAACGGAAGACACCGGTTAGTCCATCCATCTCTCTTCATTCTTAATTCATAAAGGAAGAATACTAGAATAGCTGTCTCTGTTTGTTGCTAAGGCACTGTCACACCTTAGGTGGATAGGATCGTCTTGCATAGGCATTTTTCCCCACAAAACCAACCCGACTCGGATGTGGAGTGAAAGTGTCATGTTCAAGAGCGACTTGCTACCAATAAAGTTTCTTCAAGTTTTCTTCCCAATTTTTCCCCAATCATTGCTGACCAATACCTCTTTATTTTTTTCAAGCTTGAGGAGGATAACATATGCTTGTTCTATAATTTTCCCTTCGGGAAAACCCATCGCTATGTTTTAACGAGCCTAGCGATAGTGAAACTCGTTCTTGTCTGTATGGACAAGTTTGTCGCTATTCGGTTTTAACGAGTTTAACGACAAATATAAATCGGTCCTTTTCAATTTTAGAGAGACTAAAAAGGGACGTAAAGAAAACTCCAATAATCCTTTTTCGTCATATAATCCCTTAAGTCCGAAAAAGTATAAAATAATACAAAAGGGATGGATTTTCGGTAATTTTAACGAGCCGAACAAAACAAGCGCTCAACCTTTTTGTGTAATAATCCCTTGGGTCCAAAAAGATTAAAATCTAAAGGAGCAATGGCACTTCCGATCACTTTTAACAACCTGGGGAGGCCAATTGCTTGACAATCTTTTCATATTTTACGAGTCAGATGAAAAGAGCTTAAAGGAGACTTGTTTTTTGAGGAACGAGTGATAAATTCGGGTAGCAACTCATTCCAGGCAAGGTTTTGAATTTTCCAATCATGGGAGTGTCACAAGGATGGCTAACGGGATCACTCTTCGCAGTTGTTCCTCAAAAAAGGTAAACAATCAAATGGAGGTGAATGATTGGCCAATGCAGAGTGGAGGTGATGATGAGAACACGACCAAGGCTTAAAAGGCTGATGTTAATACATTCACGATGGTTATTTACCGTAAATTGGTTCTTTTTTTAATGAGCTTAAACTCTGGGGCAACGTTTTCTCATTGCTTATGTTTATTTTTTAACGAGCTTGAATTCCACGTTAAAACTGCTCGATATAATGGTTATTGATTACTTTGATTTTACCATTGAAAACTTTGTTCCTTCAAAGGTTGTACTGCCTCTTCAATTGCTTCATCAAACTAGTTAGAAACGAATAATATATGCTTGAAAAATGAGTCAAACATTAATATTTTACTTGAATTGCATGAAAAGTAATTTAAAAGTGGTTTTTACCTCTCATTTTACCATTTCATTTGAACTTTGGTTTGTTGGAGCTTTGGATGTGTTTTCCCCCTTGATTTTCACCAGCTGATTCTGGAGATTCTGTGGACGATTCTTAGTGCCGTCTGGACCAGGTAGGAGCTAAACCTAAGCTCTTCAGTTTCATTCTTTCCTTTTTGAATTATGAGCATGTTTTCTCATTTTTTTGAGCCTTTGGGGTTGGAAAATCTCACCCTGGCTCCATCGCACCTCTTCTGTATCGAAAGGTGCGATGCATGCTGGATTGGCCATTAGCCAGTCAGCATGCATCCCACCCAAAACACTGCTGGGGGTGCGATGGGTGCAAGGAGGGAAATTTGTGCACATTTTTTCATGGAAATTTTTTCTTGTTTTTCACCAAATCAGGATCCTGACTCTCCTCTTGTTTGTTTTCAGAGATTCATTGGAGCAAAATTCCTGTTACATGGCGAGAACATGAGCATGAAGAAGAGGACATGCTTTCTCTACATGATCCGGTTACGATAAATGCACTGCAGAATTGTGGCCTGTTCAAATTTTTCCGCATCTCTAGCATGAGGCAACAAATCAACTTGTTGCAATATTTTCTTGATGCAAGGGATCCTACCAGCCAGGTGTTCCAGATTAGGAGCAAATCTATCCCTTTGACTGTCGTGGACATGTATTTTTTGACCGTCTTATCGAGGCGGGGTGCCCCTATCTCATTATCAGGTTCGGCCTGTGGGGGTGAATCCGTGAGAGATTACATTCACAGGTATTGCAGAGAGGGATCTTAGCCGAGTAAGGACAACAAGATCAATATCCGAGATGTTGCTGACAGGTCCTTGAAGACCATTCTATTCACTTTTGCTAGACTGGCTGGTAGTGCGACTCTTCACATGGCCAACAGGTCTTATATGCAGTATGCCTTGGAATGCCTTGAACCAAAGGTGTTCAACTGGTGTGACGCAATACTCTCTATGATGAAAGAACAACTGACCAAGGTGAAAAACGGAAGATTGAAGAACTTTATATATGGTTCTATTTTGACCGTTTTTGCCTTGGAAAAGATCCCGCTGATGCAACCGCAATATGTTTCACTTGGTTTACCTCCACCGACTGAGCCATGGATGCAGAGATGGGTCGACCTTATGGCCAAACATGCTGGTCAGTCCCATGTTTCCTTTTTTGATACCTTCTTCGAGTGGTTCAATCATCAGGAGATGGTTTTTTCCGAGTATCCATATGCTGGTATGGATTTCCGGGGTGATCCGGACTTGGTATTGCCGGCTGGCGAGTAGTGGGGTGTCATCTGTAAATTCTCTGACCATATCTCCATTTATCGTTTCTTTTTATAATGTTCTTGTGCTTTCTTCTATCAGGACTAATCAAAACTCTTGTGCTCATGCAGATGTTGGACCAGTTCGCCCAGTAGTACGCTTGAGAATGCCAGCTGCTGTTCCCGAAGGAGAGGCTGTGGGAAGGGCTATCCTTCGTGACATTGATGTGGTCAAGACTCTTTCAGCATTGCAGGATCAGGTCGAAGGCCTCACTCTTGGTATTCTAGACGTGAGGACTGACGAGTTTCCTCTGAGGTTGCAGTGACATACTACCGGCGTGCCGAGTCGATGGAATAGGCTTTTACACATGATTGCACAGGCGGTGACTTGTTATCACCAGCATCATTAGACTAGGGTTCCCCCTAGCGTTTTGAGTTTTGGGTCATCTGACTGATTTTGTCTTGGTTACAGAACATTATGTGTAAACCATAAACAGTTATATATATATTTTTGATTTTCAGAGTTTTATTTTGGTTAAGTTACATGATCCCGATGCAAATATTGATAAAATGCTTCTTTTTATAAATGTTGCAAATGTCTATCTAACACATAATTTGCCAATGAGTTTGTTAATGTGTTTAAGTTTATGGAAATATGCTGATATTGAATAAAATCAAATTGCCTTTCCAAAATCTTGACCCTTAGGAACATGTGATAGATAGCTGGATTTCAGACACAGTAGACCCCATTGAGTTGTAGGATGACAAGTTCTGAGTCTAGCCTGATGACAAGTTGGCTTATGCCATGTGAGATGGCATCAGAGAGAAGTTCTATCAATGCACTATATTCAACGATGTTATTTGTTGACCGACCAATACATACCCCTCTGAAACTTACTAACTCGCCGCTTGGATCAAAAATGGCCCAGGCCACTGAAGATAGGTTCCGCGAACTACGACTCGCTCCATTGGCATACCCAACAAATGATTCCAATAGGTTCGACATCTGCAACAAATGTAAAAAGTGGATTACTTAACCAAAACAATTACCCTTAGCAAAAACAAAAATGTAACAAAAGCATAGGGGTTACTACACTGAATCATGCATAGTAACGCTTAAGGTACAAACCGTTACGGGGTTGCACTAAGGGAATCCCGTCATAATTCATTAACTCATAGGCTCCTTTTGCTAATACATGTTTAACAATATAGGGGCCCATCCACAAAGACTTGAATTTACCTGCTCCCAATTTATCGGATTCTTGGTCGTAAAGTAAGACCAAGTCACCTTCTGAGAAGACACAGGGTTTGACATTCTTGTCGAACTGTGCCTTGACTCGTTTCTTATGGGCTTCCTTAGCCAAAGCAGCATCACGACAGGTTTCATCCAATTGGATTAGTTCCAAGAAACGAGCCTCCTCTTCTGAAGTTCCGGGGAGAAGGTCGCCTGCGAGTTTGAGGGACGAGATTTCACACTGAACTGGTAAGATTGCTTCTAGGCCATACACCAGTTGAAAGGGTCTAAACTCGGTTGCATTCCTTACCGATGTTCGGTATGCCCATAAGGCTGAGTACAGGATCAGGTGCCAACTCCTTTTGTGGACTCTAATCATCCTTTGCAGCATTCGCTTCAGGACCTTGTTGATTGCTTCAACTTGTCCGTTGGCCTGTGAGTAATATGGAGTAGAGCTGTCGTGGGACAACCCCAATTTGGCAGCCAATTCAACCATCATGTGATTGCGAAAATGCGATCCATGATCTGTAACTATGGCCTGTGGAACGCTGAATCTGGCGACTACATGATTGAAAAAGAAAAGGGTAGCTATTTTGTGTGTGCGGGGCATGAATCTGGTTACGCTACGGCGCAAATTTTTTTATGGGCAGGCTACTTCTGGCCAACAATGTTCAAAGATTTCATAACCACAGTCAGAAGTTTCCATGCATGTCAAATTTCGATAGCAAAACCAGAAGACCACCTGCACCCCTACAGCCAATAGTTTCTGTTGGGCCATTCGACAAATGGGGCATAGATTTCATGACATGTAACCCCACCTCGACCTGGGGACATGGGTATATCATAGTCGCATTAGACTATTTTACCAAATGGGCCGAGGTGATGCCTACATTAAACAACACCGGTGAAACAGAGAGGGATCTCAGCCGAGTAAGGATGGCAAGATCAATATCATCATATTTCCAGAAACTTAAACACATTAATAGAATCATTGGAAAATTATGTGTTAGATAGACATTTGCAACATTTATAAAAAGAAGCATTCCATCAATATTTGCATCAGGGTCATGTAACTTAACCAAAATAAAGCTCCAAAAATCAAAAATATATATATAAATGTTTATGGTTTACACATAATGTTCAGTAACCAAGACAAAAATTGGTCAGATGACCCAAAACGCGAAACGCTAGGGGGCACCCTAGTCTAATGATGCTGGTGATAACAAGTCACCGCCTGTGCAATCATGCGTAAAAGCCTAGTCCATCGACTCGGCATGCCAGTAGTATGTTGCTGCAACCTTAGAGGCAGCTCGTCAGTCCTCACGTCCGGAATACCAAGAGTGATGCCTTCAACCTGATCCTACAATGCTGAAAGAGTCTCAGCCACATCAAGGTCGTGAAGGATAGCCCTTCCCACAGCCTCTCCTGCGGGAGCGGCAGCTGGCACTCTCAAGCATACTACTGGCCAAACTGGTCCAACATCAGCATGAGAACATGAGTTTTGATTAGTCCTGATAGAAGAAAGCACAAGAACATTATAAAAAGAAACGATAAATAGAGATATGGTTAGAGAATTTACCGACAACACGCCACTGCTCACCAGTCGGTAGTACCAAGTTCGGATCACCCTGGAAATCCATACCAGCATATGGATACTCAGAAAAAACCATCTCCTGATGATTGAAGCACTCGAAGAAGGTATTAGAAAAGGAAACCTAGGACTGACCAGCATCTCTGGCAATAAGGTCGACCCATCTCTGCATCTGTGGCTCAGTCGGTGGAGGTAAACCAAGTGAAGCATACTGTGGCTGCATCAGTGGGATCTTTTCGAAGGCAAAAGCGGTCAAAATAGAACCATATCCAAAGTTCTTCGATCTTCCTATTTTCACCTTGGTCTGTTGTTCTTTCATCATAGAGATTACATTAAACAACACCGGTGAAACAGCTGCCCTTTTCTTTGTCAATCATGTAGTCGCCAGATTCGGCGTTCCACAAGCCATAGTCACATATCATGGATCGCATTTTCACAATCAAATGATGGTTGAATTGGCTGCTAAATTGGGGTTGTCCCATGACAGCTCTACTCCATATTACCCGTAAGCCAATGGACAAGTTGAAGCAATAAAAAAAGTCCTAAAGCGGATGCTGCAAAGGATGATTGGATTCCACAAAAGGAGTTAGCACCTGATCCTGTACTCAGCCTTGTGGGCATACCGAACATCGATAAGGAATGCAACCGGGTTTACACCATTTCAACTGGTGTATGGCGTAGAAGCAATCTTACCAGTTCAGTGTGAAATCTCGTCCCTCAAACTCGCAGTCGACCTTCTCCCCGGAACATCAGAAGAGGAGGCTCGTTTATTGGAACTAATCCAACTGGATGAAAGTTGTTGTGACACTGCTTTGGCTAATGAAGCCCATACGAAACGAGTCAAAGCACAGTTCGACAAGAATGTCAAACCTCGCGTCTTCTCAGAAGGTGACTTTGTCTTACTTTACAACCAGGAATCCGATAAATTGGGAGTAGGTAAATTCAATTCTTTGTGGATGGGCCCCTATATTGTTAAGTGAGTATTAGCAAAAGGGACCTACGGGTTAATGCATTATGATGGGATTCCACTGGCGCAACCCCGTAATGGGTTGTACCTTAAGCGTTACTACGCATGATTCAATGTAGTAACCCCTATGCTTTTGTCATATTTTTGTTTTCGCTAAGGGTAATTGTTTTGGTAAAGTAATCCACTTTTTACGTTTATCACAGATGTCGAACCTATTGGAATCATTTGTTGGATATGCCGACAGAGCAAGTCGTAGTTCGCAGAACCTATCTTTTGCGGCTTGGGCCATTTTTGATCCGAGCGGTGAGTTAGTAAGTTTCAGAGGGGTATGTATTGGTCAGTCAACAAATAACATCGCTGAATATAGCGCATTGATAGAACTCCTCTCAGATGCCATCACACATGGCATGCACCAACTTGTCGTTAGGCTAGACTCACAACTCGTCATACTACAACTCACTAGTATGTACTCCGTCTAAAATCCAGCTATCTATCATATGTTCCTAAGGGTCAAGATTTTGGAAAATATCAGCATATTTCCATAAACTTAAACACATTAACAGATTCAATGGCAAATTATGTGTTAGATAGACATTTGCAACATTTATAAAGAGAAGCATTTCATCAGTATATGCATCAGGATCATGTAGCTTAACCAAAATAAAGCTCTGAAAATCAAAAATATATATAGAACTGTTTATGGTTTACACATAATGTTCTGTAACCAAGACAAAAATTGGTCAGATGACCCAAAACTCAAAATGCTAGGGGGCACCCTAGTCTAATGATGCTGGTGATAACAAGTCACCACCTGTGCAATCATGCGTAAAAGCCTAGTCCATCGACTCGGCACGCCAGTAGTATGTCGCTGCAACCTCAGAGGCAGCTCGTCAGTCCTCACGTCTAGAATACCAAGAGTGAGGCCTTTGACCTGATCCTGCAATTCTGAAAGAGTCTCAGCCACATCAAGGTCACGAAGGATAGCCCTTCCCACAGCCTCTCCTGCTGGAGCGGCAGCTGGCACTCTCAGGCGTACTTCTGGCTGAACTGGTCCAACGTCTGCATGAGCACACGAGTTTTGATTAGTCCTGATAGAAGAAAGCACAAGAACATTATAGAAAGAAACGATAAACAAAGATATGGTCAGAGAATTTACCGATGACACCCCACTGCTTGCCAGACAGCAGTAGCAAGTCCGGATCACCCCAGAAATTCGTACCAGCATATGGATACTCGGAAAAAACCATCTCCTGACGATTGAACCACTCGAAGAAGGTATAAAAAAAGGAAACCTAGGACTGACCAACATGTCTGGCCATAAGGTAGACCCATCTCTGCATCCGTGGCTCAGTTGGTGGAGGTAAACCAAGTGAAACATACTGCGGCTTCATCATCGGGATCTCTTCCAAGGAAAAAGCGGTCAAAATAGAACCATATCCAAAGTTCTTCAATCTTCCATTTTTTCTTTCATCACAGAGAGTATTGCATCACACCAGTTGAACACCTTTGGTTCAAGGCATTCCAAGGCATACTGCATATAAGACCTGTTGGCCACATGAAGACCCGCACTACCAGCCAGTGTAGCAAAAGTGAACAGAATGGTCCTTAGGGACCTGTCAGTGACATCTTGGGTATTGATCTTTCCATCCTTACTCGGCTGAGATCCCTCTCTGCAATACCTGTGAATGTAATCTCTCACAGATTCACCCCCACGGGCCGAACCTGATAATGAGATAGGGGCACCACGCCTTGATAAGCCGGTCAAAAAATAGATGTCCAATGACAGTCAAGGGGATGGACATGCCCCTAATCTAGAACACCTGGCTAGTAGGATCCCATGCATCAAGAAAATATTGCAACAAGTTGATTTGTTGCCTCATGCTAGAGATGCGGAAAAATTTTAACAGAACACAGTTCCGCAGTGCATTTACCGTAACCGGATCATGTAGAGCAAGCATGTCCTCTTCTTTATGCTCACGTTCTCGCCATGTAATAGGCATTTTTCTCCAATGAATCTCTGAAAATAAACAAGAGAAGAGTCAGGATCCTGATTTGGTGAAAAACAGGCAAACATTTCCATGAAAAATTGTGCACAAATTTCCCTCCTTGCACCCATCGGACCCCCAGCACTGTTCTAGGTGGGATGCACGCTGACAAGCCAATGGCCAAGATAGCATGCATCACACCTTTCGATATAGAAGAGGTGTGATGGAGCCAGGGCGAGTTTTTAAAACCCCAGAGGCTCAGAAAAATAGGAAAACATGCTCAGAATTCAAAAAGGAAAGAATGAAACTGAAGAGCTCAGGTGTAGCTCCTACCTGGTCTAGATGGTGCCAAGAATCGTCCACAGAATCTCCCTAAATCAACTAGTGAAAATCAAGGGCCAAACACCTCCAAAGCTCCAACAAACCAAAGTTCAAATGAAATGGTAAAATGAGAGGTAAAAACCACTTTTAAATTACTTTTCATGCAATTCAAGTAAAATATTATTGTTTGACTCATTTTTCAAGCATATATTATTCATTTCTAACTAGCTTGATGAAGCAATTGAAGAGGCAGTACAACCTTTGAAGGAACAAAGTTTTCAATCGTAAAATCAAAGTAATTAATGACCATTATATCGAGCAGTTTTAACGTGGAATTCAAGCTCGTTAAATAATAAACATAAGCAATGAGCAAACGTTCCCCCAGAGTTTAAGCTCATTAAAAAATGAACCAATTTCCAGTAAATAACCATCGTGAATGTATTATCATCAGCCTTTGAAGCCTTGGTCGTGTTCTCATCATCACCTCCACTCTATATTGGCCGATTATTCACCTCCATTTTATTGTTTACCCTTTTGAGGAACAACTGTGAAGAGTGATCCTGTTAGCCATCCTTGTGACACTACCGTGATTGGAAAATTGCAAACCTTACCTGGAATTAGTTGCTACTCAAATTTATCACTCATTCCTCGAAAAACGAGTCTCCTTTAAGCTCTTTTCATCTGACTTGTAAAATATGAAAATATTGTCGAGCAATTACCCTCTCCAGCTCGTTAAAGTGACCGGAAGTGCTATCCCTCCTTTAGATTTTAATCTTTTTGGACTTGAGGGATTATTACACAAAAAGATAGAGCGCTTGTTTTGTTCGGCTCATTAAAATTATCAAAAATTCATTCCTTTTGTATTGTTTTATACTTTTTCAGACTTAAGGGATTATATGACGAAAAAAGATTATTGGAGTTTTTCTTTAGGTCCCTTTTCAGACTCTCTAAAATTGAAAAGGACTGAGTTATCTTTGTCGTTAAACTTGTTAAAACTGAATAGGGACAAACTTGTCCATACCGACAAGAACGAGTTTCACTATCACTAGGCTTGTTAAAACATAGTGATGGGTTTGCCCGAAGGGAAAATTATAGAACAAGCATATGTTATTCTCCTCAAGATTGAAAAAAATAAAGACGTACTGGTCAGCAATGACTGGGGAAAAATTGGGAAGAAAACTTGAAGAAACTTTATTGGTAGCAAGTCGTTCTTGAACATGACACTTTCACTCTGCATCCAAGTCGGGTTGGGTTGTTTCGTTCACTGGTCATATCACCATTGTTCCATCTCAACATATATATTTGGGGTTAACACTACAAATCCATGATGTCAGTGTCGCTGATATGTTCAAGAGAAGTCTCTCAGAGAATTCACCTGTGTCTCATCCACTGCAATACATTTACGCTCCATTCTTTCATGACTGCCACCCTGAACCTTATATCATCAGATAATTTTCACCTCCATTAAAATCATTTGCTCCGTTCCGTGTCATTGATGTGGGATTCAATAAGGCCCTCCTATGGTGGATCGCTTCTTGTCGACATCAACTCATTATCCAGGAAGTCGATCTAGGAACAACCCTTTCAGTACTTTGAAGCTTGCATGCCTCAATGGCAAGTTTCTCACTTCCGGCGACAACTTCATATCAATGGCCTTGGACGGAAATATTTTGCGTGGTGTTTGATGCTAAGTCCCTTATTCACACCACGTGAATTGTACTATAGTACCTTGAGGGTCATCATCATTATCGGTGATTCCTCTCGTGCCTGTTAATAGCTTACATCATTGGCTGGTAATCAGGTGATGTCTTTCCATGTTCAACTCCAGAACATCTCTCATATGGATTGACTTGTACTTTGAGTGAAGATCGAACGAGATTGAAGACCCCGGATCTAGTTTCATCCATCCGGGCTGCGATATATATTTAGGAAAATAAAGACATAAAATGTACATCATTACTGCACCGATAATCATCCAACCTAAGGGACGACGGCTCTACCAGAATCATGAGTCTGCACACAGACGATTGTCTGTCTTATGTACATGAAAATGAATTTATAAAGCTGAGCATGTGAATGCCCGCCTCAGATAGATCATGAAAATATTATGAAGATAATGTATTGTATTGTATCTTATTACAGGTCGCCTTCCAGCTCGAAAAAACTTTGGATCCTCATGATAAATCATTTCACCCGAAATCAAAAAGATTAACGACCTCATGCTTTAGGGGGCAACTGTTATAGGAATTTTTGGGCACTGCAACCCCAATCATAAATGTCCATAAACCAAGGGCTCTTAAGTCCCTAAAATGTATGTTCCAACCCCTAAAAGAACAAGGTCAACTGATTACATCATTTCCCAGAAGTTCTCCATGAAAAAATACTTAGAACTGGTCAAAGTACTCACCTGCTCCATGGTCAAAGTGCGCTGCATCCCACCTAAATGCACATGTGAGGTGCGATGCATACTGAAAATCCCTTCTATGGGGTGCGATGGGCGAGAGTAGAAATGTCGCTTTGAAAAGAAACGTGTTAGTAATGTTGCTTTGAAAAATAATTCGGATTTGCGCTTAGCTTTCTTTTTATCATTCACACATTAAGAAGGCTGAAAACAAATACATGCATGTGCATTTGCACTTAGACTGTTTGTTGGTTTGATTTAGGACAGTGCATATAGTGTGTGCTCTCTGCTCTATGTTGAAATAATATCATCTCTCTATCTTTAGTAGATAGGATTTTCATTGCAAAAAGAAGATTAAACGATTGTTTATCATCTTAGATTGCATTTTAGGAATTGTATATCTACATCACGCGATGAACTTGAAAGGAAAATTTCTTAAGCAAGATCAACTATAAAATAAATTTAATGAATCTAAAAATGCTTTGGAACCTAATGCACAACATTTAGAAGTCTAGGCTAGAGACGTATTACGGCGTCGTAGAGCCTCGTAACTGTTGTTTTCATTGTTGGTGGGGTGATTCCTCCACCTTGAGACGATAAGTGCCAGTACGGACTTGTGCTCCCATGTACCGTCAAGTATATATTGGGAGACCACAATAGGCTTTATCTTTTATCCATAGGAAGCCGTGTCTGCCACCATATCGATTGCAATGCACTGAACACAACATTCGGGAAGATTGACTGTTGTACCGTAAAAAGTATTCTGCAGTTTTGCGATTGGTTTGGTAATCCCTCTGTCTAGATTTCCAGAGTAGTCTCTTTAATTCATTTTTAGATGCTTAAAGGAAAAGGTCCATCTTAACACTTGTCACTTCAATCTCATTAAAAATTGAAGGCAACTAGAGTCATATTTTGTTTCTTCTCGACTCTTAAAAATTGAAAAAACAAATTTTTTCAAAGCGTCTAAAATTCATTTAATTTGGAAACATATTTACCCTGATTTTTAGTTGGTCGAGTAATCAACAATCGTGGAAGAAAGTCAATTGAAACCCAGTCGTTCATGGAGGCTTACGAGTCAACCGTCGTTGTCTCCAGAATCAAAACTGTTACGGATGAAGCAAACTCGTTTAACCAGTTCCAAATCCCCTGGTAAAGTTAGAAAAAGTGTTCTGACACCATCAGAGACTCTGGTTAATCCAAACATTTCTGGTATCCCTGCCTTTACAGAAGAAGTTCCACAGCCCCCAAATGACAGTAGAACTGATCCTAATGTGGAGGTAAACACTTGTATTATTGAACCAGCTCCATCTACAGCTGATTCGGAAGGTGTTATTCCTCGAACATCTGTCGCTGAAGATTCTATACCTTCTTTGGCACCAGAAATATTTTACGGACCTGACGGTCTACCTCTTCCACCTGGTCTGATTGCAATAGAAGAGATTGTGGAGGATCCTCCATCTAGTACTCCATCGCAATTTCGAGTCGGGATCACCCTATATCCTTCTTCATCAGAAATTAGTCTACCGTTATTGGAAGCTCCTGTAGAATCGCTAGGAAATCTTTTGGATAGACTAGAAATGTCTGAACAACCGCTGACATCTAGGACTGTGCCATCAGACACAGCGATGGCAGAACTTCCTGCTATCACTCCAACAATGTTTGTCGGCATACCATTTGTCCCAACTAGCTCTCAATCACTAGATGGAGCCCACTCGGGGGCTATTTTGACAGTATGGTCCTTTCTCGTTTGTCCATCCGGAATAATATCTAGGAACTCTTATGTTGAGTCTCAGCAAAATGATCCTTCACGATGTCAATTTGGGCAGTCTGATCCTCAAGGGAAAACCATTCCTTTAAGTACCAGATTACCGCTGTATGGGGGGAAATATACCCTTTCATTGTCTCCCCCGGGAGGACAACCATACGAGAGTTCACAACAGAATTCAGGTTATGTTGGAATTACATCTAGCGGTTGGGTGCCAATACTGCCTCAACAACCAAGAGTTGTATACTCGATGCAACAATGTTTACCTATGTCAAATATACCAACTATGCTAGTTATTGTGATGGTGTCACAAATACAAGTGTTGCCTGTTGTATGCCAACCTCAGGTTTCTCATGTTGTAATGCAACAACCTCTTGTCCCTGCGACTCAACCACAATCGCCAACTAGTGGAATGACACAGGCCCAAATGGATACAATTACCCCTCATCTTGGTCAAACAACCAGTATTGGACAACAGCACATGGCTTCACAACCATGGCTGGTGCAATATCAACAACCGCAATTCCAACAATTTTACCAAGGATCTGAGAAAGAAATCTTTGCAAATAATGGGCACCAGTATATTCAAAATGGTCAAAATCAACCATTATACAATGGTTATGCCCATCAACCTTACCAGAGTTACCAGCATCAAATGCATTATGATGGTATGCAAAGACCAACTTCCCAGGCAATTCCATCTTATCCTGGGTATGCTTTGCCAAACCTGAATCAACAGTTACCCTTCATGGTGACTTTGGAGTTACCGGATCTAAATCGGCTAACGAACGATCCAATTGCTTACGCCCCTTGGTGGCCAGCGATTTCGCATAAACTTCCGTCAGATATTCCTAAATTTAATGGGAATCCGGGTGAAGACCCATCGAATCATGTGATGACATTTCATCTGTGGTGTTCATCAAACACCCTAAATGATGATTTGATTAGGCTTCAGCTTTTTCAGAGAACGTTAACTGGTCCGGTAGCAAAGTGGTATATCGAATTACCTAGAGATTCGTTTGACAACTTCAGTACCCTAGCCACAACCTTTTAAACCCATTTTCAGTTACCCATAAGGTACGAAATTGGAACAGAACTCCTTAACAATTTTAAACAAACGACGACCACTCACATATCCGATCATATTCATGAGTGGGGACGTCATCGTAGAATGGTAAAAATGTATTTTCCTGATCAGCTTTTAGCTTAATGGTTTATAAAGTCATTATTACCTTCCATTACAGAAGATGTGGCAAAAGGAGGAGTCATCACTGAAGAACAAGTTATTGCTCGTGCGCAATATTTAGACTTGATTTATACTCAGTCTGGCACGCTCTATGATAAAATCCCTGACGCTCCCAGACCGGAATTTTCCGCTCCTCCTCCTCCTAAATCGAACAATGACTCTCATGCCGGCGATGGCGTGATTGGTACGAAAAACACGAAATCAAAAAAGGCTACATCTAAAAAGGCCCGTAAGATTTCTAGTCAAAATGCAAAAGAAGAACTTTTGGCCTCAGAAGTAAATGTCGTCTCAACTGACAAAGGCAAAGAAACCAAGCAACTAGGAGGCAAGAAGAAAAACAAAGGGAAGAAGAAGAAATAGGAGGAATCATCACCTGAAAAATCTTCTGCAAACCCTTCTGGAGATAAGAAACCAAATCGTACATGCCTTATATGTGATGAGGATCATTGGACAAAAGATTGTCCATATAAAGCTGAGCTTAGAAAATTCTTCAAGAATTCGAAAACCTCGGCGGTATTAACTGATCCGTTTCAAAATCCAAGAACAAATCTGGTTGCTAGTGATAATGCTTCCCCATCCCAAGTGCTAATGTTGTCAGTTTCGAGATAGCAAAATGATTCTTTGATAACGACAAGGAATAAACATTACGAGAATCCACATCTGTCGAACAACAAGGATAAAGATCAACCTAGTAGTTCAACAACAACTTCCACAGAAGTTGCGCCATCCATCATTCCAAAGATAACAATAAAACCACCAAAGGGAGTAGTACACAAGTCGACATTTAATCCTTGTGCTAGAGCAGCACAACATTATAATATAGTGGAAGATCTGGCCCAATCGCCATCTGCTATGTCGACACTTGAGGTACTGCAAAATTGCCCCTCCCAAAAGCAGGCTTTATTATCAGCAATAGGTGGGATTGACCCAAAGGATTCTAATCTTGTTTCCTTTAATCACAAAGGATATGACCCTTAGTTACCAGCTCAACTAGCTTTCCTCATTCAAGTGAAAGCCCTCAACAAAACTGTTCATCGAACAACTATTGATGAGGGGGCATCTACATGTATTATGTCGAAGAGTTGCTGGAAAACTTTAGGATCTCCAACCTTGTCACGATCTTCGACGACATTAAAAGCATTTGATGGATGAACATATACCCCATATGGGATTTTAAGTAACTTGCAAGTTGAACTGGGGGGAAAATGGTAGAAATAGATTTTGAAGTAATCAACGGAAAATTAAATTACAACATCTTACTGGGAAGGCCCTGGATATATGCTATGGTTGCCGTTCTGTCGACCTACTTTAGGAAGATTGCATTTCCCTTTCAAGGAGGAATTACAATCGTCGACCAAAAAACATTTCTCCCCAATAGTTCCTAAGTTACGGGAAGCATTCCAATGATCCATGGAAGCCCCCATTCGCTTCAAAATATCGGAGTAGGCCTACTAAAAGACCCTATATTAATGAGGACTTTTTCCCTCCCACCTCCAATGAATCTAGCGGAAGTGGCAACGGTAGGAACCTGCAATATGATATCTTCTATTCAAAAGATCTCAGAAACCGATATTAGCATGGATCATCTGAAGGTATTGCCTCCAAGCCAAATAGAAATATTGTAGCAATCAATGTTCCTGGCATGGGAGGCAAACCCTAACAACGCTCATCAAGCATTTGGATAGATAGGTCTAAGGAATATGGCACCCCTTCAGATCCTTGGTCGCAAGTGCATTACACCGACAAAGGAATTATTCAGTCAATGATAATTGACGGGGCGCCATGGGAAAATTACCACCATCATTCCCATCTTCTGGATTGGCAAGAAGATACTCTTGACGACATTCATCATCCTTCAGTTTTTCATTTCCTATCAAATACTGTAAACACGGTGGATTTTGAGCGAAACTTGTCCAATATTGAACAGACTATCACCATAAATATCTCGACCAAAACAAATGTTGTAGAGAATATTTATGTTGGAAAATGTTGTTCTCCTTCAGAACTGGAAATATATAACGCTCTTTTTCGCAAATCCAGAGATGTATTTACTTGGTCATATGATGAAATGCTAGGCATTGACTCGAGTATAGTTGAACATGAAATAAAGATGTATCCAGATGTCAAACCAGTATGACAACGGCTATGGCAGGTGCACCCCAAGAAAGCCGCTGCCATCAAGGTATAAGTTGAGAAACTTCTCCATAATTGACCAGATAATTGATGAATGCGCCAAATGTGAAATCTTTTCATTTATGGATGGATTCTCCAGGTATAATCAAATAAATATCCGCCCACAGGACCAGTCAAAGACTGCATTTATTTGTCTGAGGGGCACATTTGCATATCACAAATTACCCTTTGGTTTAAAGAATGCAGGGACAACATTTCATAGGGCAATGAATTATGCCTTCCATGACATCAAAAACATTGTTCAACCATATCTCGATGACCTTCTGGCTCATTCGTGAAAGCGGACCGATCATCCATAGCATTTGAGAGCGATATTTCTACGTTGCCGACACTACAAGATATGACTCAATCCACACAAATGTGTGTTCTGTGTCAGTTCTGGTTGTTTGCTTGGCTTTGTAGTCTCGAAGGACGGGATCCGTATCGACCCATGTAAGGTTCAGGCAATCATAAATTTGGCTCCACCTTCAAATTTTCTTCAGATTCAAAAACTCCAAGCGAAAGAAAACTTTCTGATGAGGTTCATTCCAAATTACGCCGAACTTGCTAAAGGTTATACGCGTCTTTTGAAAAAAGAAGTACCATGATTATTCGTCACCATGATTATTTGCAGTCAGTATGGGTCTATCATCACTTGTACTATCCTCCTAAGCAAGTCTCAGACCTTAGCTCTTCAAGTCAAGCTTTGGAAGTGAGAGAAAGACATTAAAAATCAATGTAACTCTGGTTCCGCACTTTCTCTCACTGTCACCTGCGGTCCCGCACCTTCTGTTTACAAAAACTGCAGACCTGCCCGCTCTGTCCCTAACGGTGTAGGTGCGGACCCCTGTGAAAGTCAAAAGGTGCAAGTTTTATCTTAAAAAACTCACTTTGGGTTAATTCTAGAGGTTTCTAGAAGGAATTTTGACGTGGGTTGTTCGCTCTGAGGTGGCTCATGCATCCCAAAAGAGAAGGAGCTAATCCCTTGATGAGAGGAGCTATCCATTTGAAGGAGGGCTTTATCCCTTTGAAGGAGGACCTAGTAACCTCCCTCCATTGCACTATAAATACAGGCATTGGGCTGGTTGCTGGGGAGGTTAGAAGCTGAACATTTTTTAGGGTAAATGCTAGTGAAATCAAGACTTCCTAGTTGAGCTTAAGAGGAGAGATCACATACCTTTTTGGCTTCATTGGGAAGTGAGTGAAACTTGTCAAAGTAGAGGATACTTCTTGCTGGACCTTGGGAGGAGCTTGTACAACGTCAAGGCAAAGGTTGTAAAGTTCTTCTTCTTTTGAATTAATACAATCAAACTCATTTTTCTCAACAAGTATCTCATGTTATTTGTTTCATGGACTCCTTGACTTTCATGTTAAATATGTTTTATGCAATTGGCTTTTCAGGTGCTATTTAATTTTTTTGCCTTGTTTTTGTTTGCAGATTCGCGACAAAGGAGCTCATTTGGATCGAAGGAGCGAGGGCATCCACAAGCTTGCGTTGGACCTAAGGTAGGCCCTAAAAAACACTTGTTTGCCATTGTTTATCAAAGCATATTTAGAGAAATATAGTGTCTGGTTGGTTTTCTTGTCATTAGGTCTTCTTTAGATTCTAGGAAGGTCTATCTTGTCCGCAAGATCGACTTATTCCGTGTGACAAAATGGCGACCATACTGGGGACTTGGTTGTTTTCCTTGTTTTTACTTTGACCTGAGAAACTGTGTTTTTGTTTCTGTTTTTGGCTTGTTGTGTGTAAAATTGGGTAGAGTTTGTAGATCCAGGGTTATTTTTTGTTTTTCATAGCTTTGGGAGAGGACCGCACCCTAGGCATTTGACACAGTGCGTACCTACCCGTAGCTTGGCTTTTAGCACAGAGCGGGACCGCACCTGTGTCAACTGTGGGCCTGCGGACCCTGTCAAAATTTTGAAAAACCTTAGATTTCCTCTGTTAGTCAACTTAGTGTTTGTTTAGAAATTGTTATCCAATGCCCAGACCTGCATATAACTTTTCAAAGGCTTTCCTTAGGTTCATTTCATTAGTGATAGGGTTTTAAGTCAAATTCCTAGGAGTTTTGCTTGTTGGGTTTGTTTTTCATTTTGGTTGTGTAGTGGCTCTGAGCTTAGAAGCTGTAGGGACTTCAGATCACCTTAGTGTCTACCAGCCTTCTTATGAGTCTGACCATTTATGAAATCTCCCCTTGTTGAGGAATCCGCTTTGAGTTTTCTCTTTACAAAACTTCGAAAAGCTTGTGTTTAAACGTTTGGATTTTCATTTTCAAAAAGAAAACAAAATTGGTTGTTCTTGACTAATTTGTGATTCTGCATAAATTTGTCCTTAGCTTACATCTAGCTGGGTAAAACATCCTTAAAAAGACTTTTAGTAGGCTTTGACTTCAAATATGTTTCTATAATTTGTAGATCTCAAAGTTAGTTATTTTCATATTTTTGAGTGTTTTATTAAAAATATAAAAATCTCTTTTGGAAAAAGTTTGTTTTTTGTAGTGGTTGAGTGCTTTGAAATAAAAAGGGAAATTTTTGTGAAATAACTAGTTGTCTCGTTTTGATTGCATTGGAAAAGGACAAAAAACTCTTCTTTTAATTGTTTGATTGAGAAAGATTTGTGTTTACAAAGTATTTGCATTCTCAAACTATTTCTTAGTTTAGAAGTTCATCGAAGAGAAAAAGATTTTTTAAATCATCTTAGGTGCATTTTTAGTGATTTTGAGTCGAGTCTTCATACCACGAGTTTCATCTCCGCACCTTTTGACTTAAACAAAAACCAATAAAAAATTAATGCTTAAAGTAAAATTCACCTAGTAACATTTTTATTTCTAGGGCTCTGATACACCAACTTAGCTTAGGCTAGTGTCTTGGAGTAGGAGAGTAATTAACTCTCCAAGATAGTAAAAACAAACAAGTAGATGTATCTTGTGGTAGGGAAGAAATCCAATTGTTGCATTTATGCTCTAGGAAAGCTCCTCTTAAAGGAGAAGCATGAGATCGTGTCCGAACCAGTGTGGGAATCAATCCTTCCTCATTGGGAACGACGCCAGATATTCACGTATTAAAAACGGTAAACCTTGGATTAACCATTGTCGAGGAGCCTGGGGTCACTTGTTGGTAAACCTTGGATTATTTCAAGGAGCCTTCAAGGGGATTGAGCTTGCTACTCTACCCTTGCGGCGTATCAGATCATAGACTATTCCCCTAGGTGTATTTGTCTCAGTTGGTAACCTTAGTGGCCATATTCTTTAGGACTCTTCCTAAGGTGAGAGTGGTGGGAAGATCCCACTGTACCTGGAGCAGACGTCAGCTAGACTCACTTGGATTTTCTGGGGGGTTCTCTTCACTCGAGACGGTTAAGTGGAAGAACTTGTGCTAGTCTATTCATTAAGCAGGTTGTCGGGGTAACTGTTCCAACCGCCATTTCTGTATTGAACTCTGCGACGTTGGATTTCATCACCAACTAGTGTTTTTAGTACGGAAAGTTACTGTTTGTGTGTGTTTGATCTCCTATATTCCTTAGGCGTGTGATTCAAATTTGTTTGGTTCTTTAGAGACTTTAGGTGCTTTTCATTGAGATTTTACTTTGTTTGCGTGTGAAGTAGTTAAAAGTTTTCAACTGTGGCTGAATTACCAAGGCAGTCCCGTAGACTTCGGGGCCAGTCTCCTGAGTTTGTAAACGTGGCTGAGTTACTGAGGAAGTCCCGTAGACTTCGGGGCCAACCTTGTGAGGAAGTACCGAGCCAGCTTGAAGGCTTGAAAGTCCTCGTAACTCCTAGAGACAATAGAGTTGGGTCACCTAAGGAAGGAGAATCTTCTTTGATTGTACATCCTGATTTTCAACCGTTAGTGGCAGATTATAATCCACAGTCAGTGTATGTTTCCGAAATTGCTGGTAACTTTTCGTCTACTAGTGATATAGGTGAGGAACCTAAAATATCTGAGCCTGAAAGTGAATTTTCTGCTACTCTGACATCGGGGTTTTTTTCTCCAACTTCTAGTGGTCCTGGTTCACCTAGGGTAGAAAGAGTAATCACACAAGGTCTTCCTTCTGGACTTATTGCTATTGAAGAACTTGCTCCAGAAGAAGAAGTAGGCATCCCTATCCCTGAAAATCAACCTATTATTGAGCTAAGGGAGCGTGAATCAATTTTTTACAGTCCACCTCACTTCTTGGTATCTTTCTTTGACTAATTTCTTAGAGAACTCAGGGTTAAGTTTTTCACCACCTTGTGCTCCTTATCACCCAACACCTAGAGGTTTTTATACTCCCGTAAATATGTCAGGATAGTCATCCATGTTTGCTCAATCGCCCAATCCTTTTTGTATGGTGGTCCTTCTGTTCCCTCCGGGTATCAGTCACTTTCTAATACTTTTTCGGGAGAATCTCCTCAACCCATTGAGCAAGGGTTATTAACTGGAAGCAATGGTACTAAGCCGTTGAGCGTAGAAGACATTCTTATGATGTCAGGTTCTATTCCCAATCCTCAACCTCAAGGTGGCCAGTTACCGCCTGGGGGGCAGCCTCAATTAACGCCTGGGGGGCAACCTCAAGGTACAGAATTTGCATTTGGGGGGCAAACTCAAGGACAGTACATACCTATGGGACAGTACGTTCCTCAAGGTCAACCCCAGACTCAATATGTACCCCAAGGTCAACCCTAGTATCAATTTATACCTCAAGGTCAACCCCAGTATCAGTACGTGCCTCAAGGGTATCAACCCCAAGGTCAGTACTCGAACCAAGGTTTCCAACCACCCTCCGTTCAAATGTATGTTCAAGGAATGGGAAATGTACCTTTCAATTATCAATCCTACCCTCAACCCGGTTATGGTCCTCAGTATTCTCAACCAGTTATGGGTCAGTACCCCGGAATGAATATAGTGTGGGATCCATCGCAAACTCAACAGGTGTTGCAGCCAAATGTACAGTTGTCATCTCAGACTGGAGAACCCTTAGTTTCTGGTTCACTCCAACAACCAGTCCAGTCTAACATTCAAACTTCTATACCTTCGGTAGTTTCTCAGCCTGGGCCTAGTACACCTCGTACTCCGCCTCAAACGACTACTACAACTGCCGCAACATCTATTCAATCTACCCCACCTACTTCTGGAGTATCGATAGCTCTGGTTTCTACTATTCCTGTATCTACTCCTTAGACATATTTACCACCGTCTGGATCTACGATTCAAACTTTGGTTGAGATACCTGTAGGACAACCTGGTTCAAGTACGGTTGTCACAAGTCAACCACAATTTACTTATCAACCGTACCAGGGACAGTACCAATTCGGTCCTGTTGTGCAGCAGCCAGTCTATCAGTATCAACCGTACCCTAGGTACACTTATCAACAACCTCAACAACCCCAGTACAGTCCGGTTAATCCTGGTTTTCCGAGAGGATACAAAATCCCGAACACAATTCCTATCCCTAGTTATCCTAGATATCCTCCTCCTGGGCTGGTCTTATGACCCAGACTTTTAGGGATCCTAATCGGCAGTTACCGTTTATCGCAAATTTGGACTTACCTAACTTGTCGCGCCTAACAAACGATCCCATTAATTATCTTCCGTTTTGGTCGCCAATGCCGAATAGGTTGCCCAGTGACATTCCCAAGTTTGAAGGTAAATCAGGAGAGGACCCGTCGAACCATGTGATGACTTACCACCTCTGGTGTGCGTCTAAATCCATTACAAATGATTCAATCCATCTTAGACTTTTCCAGCGCACTCTAATTGGTCTCGCAGCCAAGTGGTACATTGAGTTACCGCGAGGCACTTTTTTATAATTTTAGTCAGTTAGAAACCTCGTTTTTAACTCATTTTCAGTTGCCAATCTGATATGACAATGGCACGAAATTGTTAACTTCGCTAAAACAATCGACATCCACTTACATTTCAGATCATATTCATGAGTGGAGACGTTGACGACGTTTAGTGAAGGTATTTATTCCGGATCAGATCTTCGTCGAGTGGTTTGTAAAATATTTGTTGCCAAAGATCATTGAAGATGTTGCTAAAGCCGTAGTTGTTACTGAGGAGCAAGTGATTTCTCAAGCACAATACCTTGACTTGGTCTATACTCAGTCAGGTACGTTACACGAGAAAATCCTGGATCTTCCCAAGCAGAATCAAATCACTGTAGCTCCTTCGGGATCTCATGCCGCTGATGGTATGATTGGCACGGTTAACACTAAAAGTAAGAGAAGTCTTCCAAGAATTCTTCCCCTATCATAACCGTGCCTAATTCCCCAACAGGAGATTCTTCTGCAAAGATTTCCGCCGATATTCACATTGTAGAGTCATCTACAGCTAAATCAAAATCCGGTGGGAAGAAGAAAGGAAAGAAGAAGAATAAAACGGACAAAAGTTCAAAGGAGAAACCTGAAAAGGTGGAATCTAATGATGAAAAGCGCAAACCTCGTTATCCTT
Organism: Pinus tabuliformis; assembly: GCA_031772625.1. Classification (NCBI taxonomy): domain Eukaryota; kingdom Viridiplantae; phylum Streptophyta; class Pinopsida; order Pinales; family Pinaceae; genus Pinus; species Pinus tabuliformis. The sequence continues at coordinate 1,722,122,706 of CM062817.1, read as the reverse complement.
GTCTCATTTGTGATGATGAACATTTTACAAAAGACTGCCCTCATCGTGCATAGGTTGTGAAGATTGTCAAGGGTTCCTAAACTCCTGTTGTTTTGAAGGATCCTTTTCCAGCTCAAGACAGTAAGATGATAGGTTCATCCTCGGATGCCAATGAGCAACCCATACTGATGATGTCCCATGTTAGGATCGCGACTTGATCGCAAGATTATGGTAGGAAAAGTCATGTTGATGGTAAAGAAGCAGAATCTTCTCATTCTAATCCATCAACCTCAGCTCTCGATTCTGATCCACTACAGATCGAGAAACCTAATCCAGACTTGGTAATCAAACCACCCGCCAAGGGTATGCTTCGAAAGTCAGCTTTCAATCCACATGAGAGAGCAGCTCAGAATTATAACATTGTTGAGGATTTAGCTGTTTCACCCTTAGCAATGTCGGCTTTGGAAGTGCCACAATCATTTCCAGCACAACATAAATTACTTTTGTCGGCTATAGGAGTTGTTGATGTTCAGGACCCGAACCATGTTTGCCTCATCAAATGGCTTTCCAGATAGCAGTGATAGTAAAAAACAGGCCTATTCATCGGACTATAATTGATGAGGGAGCCTCAACATGTATTATGTCGATACAGTGTTGGAGATCGCTTGGTTCTCCTTCGCTAAATCAATCCCTGACGATTCTAAAGGCCTTTGATGGCCGTGGGTTTCATCCTTTTGGCATTCTACAGGATTTGCCTATAGAGGTTGAAGGAAAAATCGTTAGTCTAGATGTGGAGGTGGTTGATGCCCCTCTAGATTACAACCTTCTCTTGGGTCGAAGTTGGTCTTACGCTATGACAGCGGTCGTTTCATCGGTCTTTCGGGTTATAAAGTTTCCTCATAATGGAAAGATCATAACAATAGACCAGTTGGCTTACTTTTCATCCGACCCAGCCTCTTCTGAGAATATTCAGCATGTCGGTAAAACGACTATCCCATATAAGGATGTTGGAGTAGGACTAGTTAAAGATGCCAGTTTACTGGGAACTTTTCCTTTTCCTCCAATGAACGCATCATCTTCATTTGCAACCGTTCATATGATTACATCAGACACCATTGTTTATGATGATCCTTGGATAATTCCTTCTGAATCTGAGATAGACTTATTTGGTAATTCCATGCCTTTGACTCCATATGAAATTGCCTATGAAGTCGTGCAGTCGTTTGCCGACCCATATTCAATTAAAAATGACTTAATGAATGTGGTCCGTGAGGAATCACTTTTCACATCAACCTCGGATTTAACCACATTTTCTGAACTTGTTCACTCTGATGAGCAAATTCGTGAAATCCTATGTGTAGATGATTTACCATGGGAAGATCTACATCACAGATCTTCGTTTTTACCTGAGGATGATCGTTTTGAAAATGATTTCTCATCAATTTTTACAATTGAATATGTCAAGGAACCTCAGAATCCAATGAAACATCTCGATTCAGAGTTAAATTTGGGAAACATCTCTCAAACTATTCCTATTGACATTTCGGTTCAGCACAGAATTGTTGAGAACATTCATATAGGTGCCTCATGTACAGATGATGAAATTCAGCTATATAAGGCCCTATTTCAATAATTCCGCGACGTGTTTGCGTGGTCCTATGAGGAAATGCCAGGAATTGATCCCGCGGTTGTTGTTCATGAGTGTTATAGACATTTTTGGGCCCTACAACCCCAAGCATGAAATTTCCATAAATCAAGGGCTCCTAAGTCCCTAAAAGTGTTGTTCTAACCCATAAAGGAACAAGGTCAACAGATTACAGCTTCTCCCAGAAGTTATCCATGAAAAACTGCTCAGAATTGGTCAAAACAGGATCATTTCAGCTGCTCCACTGGCCAAGTACGTTTCATCTCACCTAAATACACTATGTGGGTGCGTTGCATTTCAAAAATCCCTTCTGTGGGGTGTGATGGGCGAGAAATGACAAATGGCAGTGTCATTCCGCGAGGTGGAGAGGTAATGGAAGCTTCCAGAATCTTCTCCTGTGACACTTGCCTCACTGAATTCGACCAAGGATGAGTAAGAGATCATCAATCTCTAAGTGGAAGCAAGAACTACCAGACAGAAGACACTAATCAAATCATGAGCTGACTCATCTCCATTACAGATATCTATATATGGATCCCTCATCCCGGAGATCCAGAGGCTGGAATTTTGCATATTGTAAGGAATTGTTGTTGGTTTCTTGAGACAAACATCAGATTGTTGGGTGATCTAAGCTTTGTTTCAGGTGAAGAGGGGCTTTTTAGCTGGGAGGTTGATGCTAGGTCAGAACAACTGGTTGTAACTCCTCTTGGCTCTTTCTTGTTTATCAATAAAAGCTGTTCAAGTTTTCCTCCATGCTCTTGTGTCATTGATGATTGCTACATTTGTATGGTCAATTTACATCTGATCCTAGGTTGTTTATGATTATAGATCCATGTCTTTGTATAGTGCTATGCTGTTGTGATCTTACAGGTACTTTGTGAAGCTGGGCGTGTAAGGGAGCAGGTAGCTAAAAACTATCAAAGAAGAGAGGAATCAAATCAGGAGATTAGCGCAAGACAGAGGTTGGTCTTTCTATTCCTCTCTATCTATAATTCATAAAGGAAAAACGAAAGTAGCTTTTCTTTGTTTGTTTCTAAGGCAGCTGTCACACCTTAGTGGGATAGAGCAGTTATATATAGACAATTTTCCCTGTAACAAAATGGCGACTCCACTAGGGAAGAATTAGTTTGTTTGTTTATCATTCTTTGTTGTCTATTTCATAAACTTACATGTAGCATTCGAACTGCATTTTCCATAGAAAATGCAAAGTAGATAAATACTACTTCAGTCCATCTAGTGGATCTGTTTATGATTTAAACAACTGATTCGCAAACTCTTTGATTGCCCTTGTGATAGCTCTTAGATCCTCCTTAGATCTACCCCTGATTGTTGCATTACTAATTGCTTTTTGCTCGGCCAAAACCCAAGAACTGAACTACAAACTGTGACCCGGAACCCAAACAGAATCTCGTTTCTAGCCCAGCGCAGGTACTGTTTAGAGAATCTGAACTTCAGCGCACTTCCCAAGTGGACAAGCTGCGCTGCATTTCAAATTCTCTGTGTTAAAGGTGCGGTGATCAGACTAGGCTCTGTGCAGTTTTGGTTTCTGTGATTCATTATTTCCAGTTATATTCCTGAATTTTGCTGCCTGTGATCAGTAAATGTCTGTTTGAAACCCCTTTTCCTTGCTGTTATTCTGCCTCCTTTGTACAAAAGAACTGTAGATGTTTTTGTGTGTTTGTTGAGTCATTTTCAGTTCTCCTTTGCAAAAGTAGCATAATCGTACTGTCGTCCTTTTATTTGAAACTGTCGCAAGTGTCGATTTCAATCGTAGGAAAGAGTTTGATTGTTGTTGATGGTCGATTATCCTGTTACTATTGCTTTTGGTCTGAATTTGTAATTTTCTAGTGTCAAGAACAAGTATTCATTTCAAAATCGTAAGGTGTTGTGATCGTCTCCATTTTTTATTTCGAAAGGAAACTTGTTGATATTTGTCGCTTGAAAAGAAATTCAGATTTGTGCATCAACTTTCTTTTTAGCATTCGTATAGTAAGAAAGTCGAAAACAAATACATGCATGTGCATTTTCATATAGACAGTCTGATTGGCTTGATTTAGGAAAGTGCATTTAGAGTGTGCTCTTTGCTCTTTGTGAAAAGATTTTGTCTTTCTTTCCTTAGTAGCTAGGATTTTCATTGCACAAAGAACATAAAAAGTTTGTTTATCATCTTAGATTGCATTTTAGGAATTACATCTACATCTCGTGGTGAACCTGAAAGGAAAACTTCATAAACAAGATCAACTTAAAATAAATTCAATGAATCTAACAACGCTTTGGAACTTAACGCACAACATTTAGAATTCTAGGCTAGAGACGTATTCCAGTGTCGTAAAGCCTGGTAACTATTGTTCTCACTGATGGTTGGGTGATTCCTCCACTTTGAGACGATAAGCGCCAGTACGAACCTGTGCTCCCACATACTGTCGAGTATATTTTGGGAGACCCCAATAGGCTTAATCCTTTATCCATAGGAAGCCGTGTCTGCCGCCCTATCGATCGCAATGCACTGAACACAGCATTCAGGAAGATTGACTGCCGTACCATAAAAAGTATTCTACAGTTTTGCGATTGGTTTGGTAATCCCTCTGCCTAGATTTCCAGAGCAGTCCCTTTTGTTCCTTTTCAGACTCGTTAACAAAAAAGGTCCAGTTGAGCACTTGTCACTTTAGGCTCATTAAAAATCGAAGGAGACTAGAGTCATCTTTTGTTTTTTCTCGACTCTTAAAAATTGAAAAAACAAGTTGTGTCAAAGCGTTTAAAATTTATTTTAAACTGAATACTCATTACCCTTTCCTACGTTGATCTTGGGTTGAGAAAATGGAATCCACCAACCAAGGGATTCCCCTTGGAGGAAATCCTAGTCCCTTATTCTCTTGGGGAGATGTTGGTGCAACCCATATGGCCACATTGTCGCTTCCAGGATTGACAATCGGCTTGACTGTATGGCTCTTCTCAACCTCTGTCATTTAGTACACCATAATCCCTTAACAATAGAACTGGCAATTAGACGAGTCCAGAGTTACCCACCAACCTTCTACTTCCTCTAATTCTTCCTCTCCTCCCTCCTCTTCACTTGATGGGGCTAGTAAAGCCAAAAGTCAAGTACCTGAGAAGAAGAAGGAAAAGAAGAAGAAAGAGAAGAAGAAGAAGGAGCCAAAAGCGAATGGGGGCAAACGAGCATCGCCTAACAAAAATCCACACACTGCACCGACCAGGCCTAAATCACCATGTGTCATTTGCAAAGGAGACCACTATCACAAAGATTGTCCTTGCATCCCTTGGATCTTAAGGGACTGGTCTCCTCGTTTGCACAACCCGGTGTCGTCAACCTTTGATGATCATGTTGAAAACACGCCGTCAACTAGTGAAAGTGAAGCCCTAGGACAGAAAGGAAAATATAGATTTCCTTGTAAACTGTGCGAAGGTGATCATGCCGTCCACCATTGTCCCTTCTTAGACGAAGCTAAAAGAGTTTTGGACGATCATCCGGTTTCACCGTTACGACTTCCTCCTGGATATAAAAAACTCTTGCCGAGTCTGTCACTAGTTGAAAATCTGGCTGGCCCGCTCAGGTGGTCGGTTGAAGCATCTATCATTGAAGACAAACCATCTGAATCCATACCAAACGAAAGTCAAAAGGTCGAGGCGGTAGTTGACCCGGTCTTGCCTTCAAAGGTTCCATCTTCAAATGATACTGTCACCGAAGAGAACAAGGAGGACACCGTCCAAATCCTTTTCATAAGCACAGACTCCAACGAACATGAGGGCAATTTCCCCATTCCTTTACCGCAGGAAGGAAGTTCGTTAGATTCATACCCGAGCGTCTATTCGGTCCCACCTCCAAGCAACCTAGTTGTCTCCTGCTCTCTTAGTGTTAGATCTTGAACACTGGAAATATCTATCTTCCCACTTTTGGATTTCAGGGCCTAAGGGCAGTGTTCAACAAGTAGTGAAGATATGCTTGTCCCAATCGGTCATGACCCATACAAGTTCACTGGTTCCCCTCAGTGGGACAATCCAGTGATGAAGTATATATTTGAAGTTTCCAACTCCAACTCCTAGTCACCAATGACAAATATCTCCCGATTAATGTCCTAAATACTAATCAGGTATTGAAGCAACTCGGGTTGGGCCCGCATCCATGGCATAACAAAGAATTTGAGGAGCCCACAAGCCCTTAAAGCTTCCAGGCAATTTGGGTCATTCATTGCCTGGGTGTCAACATCCTCATGTTCCCGTTCTTTCCAATAAACCATTTTCAGTAATTCTTTCCTGCAAAAGACATTAATTTGAGTACAAAATCATGCTTGGCCCATAAAATTTGATTTTAAATGGTGATTTTTTTAGGAAATAGGGTTTTTCCCTATTCATGGCACTGACGCACCTATTTTAAAAATGGTTGTGCTAAGCGTCATGGTTGGCTTTGTTAATCACCCTTGACCGGCATGATTCTCTGCTCGAAAGTCGCGCCGACCGAGGGTGAACATGTTTTTCAAGATCCCCCTCAAAAAATTGAAAAATTGGTTTTAAATAGAAACAAAGGACATGGAAATGGGGCTCAGGGCTTTGGTTTTTACCTGTAACTGGTGCTCATTGATTGACCTCCCAGATCTCCTGCAATCTGCTCCCAAACAATTAGGGCAAAAGTGAGTAAAAAGTTTTCACAACAAGGTAAAATGGTAAATGGTAAAAATATATTTACTTTTCTCCTTTTTATTCATTTTTTCATGAAAATATCAGGTTTTTGTAAATATGTTAACCTATTTTTCCTCAATAACTAGAAAATACACTTTACCTTTTTTCACAATGACAGGTGATGGATGTTCGACGATCGTGACAAGTCATGTTTCAGCTCTTTTCTCTACTCGTTAAGCTCATACGAAAAGATTTCCATGTGTTTTTCACTTTTTTACTTGTAAAAATAAAATAAAATGGTGAGTCTGCTTTCAAGCTCTTTTCCGACCCTTTAAAAGCAAAAACATGGTTGAGCCCTTTTCATTTCAAACTCATTAACGGATTTGAAACGTCGTGCGCCTAGTATAAGTTTACCCCTTTTCGGTCTAGGAGGCACTATTTACGAAGAAGGTACTCCTTTTACCCCTTTTCGGGCTGGGAGGCACTATTTACGAAGAAGGTACTCCTTGATTGAAATGGTCAAGCAGTTCTCTCAAGTATCATTTTCTACCTTTTCGAGCTCGAGAGGCACAAACATACAAAAAGGGACCATGTGGAGTTTTCTTTTATGTGTCTTTTTCAAACTCTCTAAACATGAAAAAGATACCGAGTTACACCTTTGTCGAACTCGTTAAACTATTAAACGACATCGGATTCATCACTATGACGAACATGAGATTCTCCTTCCTAGGGCTTGTTAAACTTACTAGGTCAGATTTATCTGAAGGATGAACTTACAAGACAAACATATGTTATTCCCTTCAAGAATGCAATTAAAAAATAATTGGGGTACCCGCCATAAATGGTGGGGAAAAATTTGGAAATCTATCAGTTGTGTCGGCAACTCACTCTTAAACATGACACTTTCTACTTCATGTCGGGTTGGTATATCCTCCTTTGTATCGTTGACCTTCTTGGGTTGGGCTGTTCATTTTTTCCTTCCATTTAATCTCTCCCACGTCATCATGACCACTGATCCTATCGATCCAAAAGCTTCCAAAATTCCAATATGTGTCACCGATATGTACAAGAGTTGTCCTTCTGAACTTACGTTTGCCTCTGATTCTCTATATCATACAAAATCATTTTGCATCCTTTCGTCTCGTGTCAATGATATGGAAAACATTATGGGCTTCCTTCGACATGGTCACTTTCTGTCGACTTCAACTCATTATCTAGGAAGTTGACCGAGGGACTCCCTTCCAACACGTTAGAGCTTGCATGCCCTAATGGCAAGTTCCTCGCACTCGACGACAAGTTCACATAATTGGCTTTTGATTGAGTGATTTCATGGGTGTTAGACTTCAGTTCCTCTATTCACATTCTGTGGATTGTGCTGATAGTACTTTGAGGACCATTGTCAATATTCGTGGTTTCTCTTGTGCTTGTTAACAATTTACATCATTGACAGGTAATCAAGTGAATTTCTATCATGTTTGACGTCAACAAATCTATTCACATGTTAGAATCTGTACTTTGATCGGGTCGTGTTGGAGTGCAAGACCCTAGACTCAAATCACAAAAGTCTAGGTTGCAAAGTGATGTGACATGGTTATGTTGATATGCATGTGTCTTTCAGGTGGATGGTTGCAACCATACCATGAGTTATCAGATGTGATCATTCTCATTATTGGATGGCTACGACCATGATTCAGTTTCATTATGATCCTCTTTAATGGATGTTTACCCCCATACCTGGATCCATTTACATGATCATTCTCTAGATGGCTGCGTCCATGCCATGATTCATGTATCATTTGATAGAGTTCTCAGTTATGTATATGTATCTGTACTTGCTTGCAGGTTTTCCGATGGAAAACTACGGTTCGTCGGACTAATTCATAAAGCATTTAATCCCTCACCCTTGTTCTTCCTTCACACCTTAGGGAGCATATGTTAAACAAAAAAATTTCACTGTCCCAGTACTCCCCGTTCCTTGATCCTGCAGGACCTATACAGTGAACCCCACATGCTTTCCCTTTATGAAGAAACTCCCATTGTGTCCATATTCATGAGCAGATCAATTCCCTTTTGCACCATTTCCCATTAAACTCCTATTTTTCCCAGTTTACAAGACCAGCGCTAATGGCCTTTGTCTCCCCCATGCTGATGTGTAGATATTAGCACTATCCCTAGTGCCAACTAGAGTGGCTAAGTTGTGTTCCATTCGCGTCGGTCCTATTATGGAAATTTTTTAAATTAGGAGTCGAAGCTTCCTGAACTAGAAGCTTCGTAACAGAAGTCTGGTAAATGGTTTGGTCGGATGGAGTCGAGGATGTCAGTTTGGGATCCTTTACCCTATAATTATGGAACTGCCTCAAGGGATAAGACCTTCTCCCATGAGAAGAGGATCCATCTCCCATCCATTCATCCTATATAAACCTCCCTTCTTCCTAAGCACAAGCTAGTGTTAATGTTGGTGTGCTTGTGCTATTTTGGTTTAGAGTAAACAAAAAACTATTCATAATTGTAGCTATCTAGTTGTGTGAGGGATAAGTGTGATTTGGTTTGGAGTGAAGCCTAAAGGGAAGAGTCTTAAAACTATTGTTGATTGAGGCGATTATGGAATGCTAGGAGAAATGTGTGGGAACCTAGTCTTGTGAGAGGAGAACCGCAACTTCAAGACAATGGTTGTAATCTCTCTTTGATATCAATATATATGCAACTATTGATTGATTTCCTACATGTTTTTTCATCTTACATATTCATGCCTTAATGTTTCTTGACTTGCTAAGTAGGTTGAGTTACAATTTGTCTATTATCACCATTGTTGTTTGCTGTTTTTTACTTGTTTCAAGTGCTTGAAGAAGGAAGCAAGCAAGAAAGGACATCATCAAATAGGATAAGCGTACTAAGAGGTAGGCCCTCTTAATTGGTTCTAACCTAAGGAAACCTTCCATAGAATGTATATGTTTTGGCTAGACCCATCATTGGACTAGAGGAATTTGATTTTGTCCGCACTTATAATTTTACTTCACCACAATAATCTCTGTCGGTGACCATGCCAAATATAAGCTTGGGAGCTTCTATTGGGCACCGACTGCATCCAGGATGTAGGTGGACATGTAGATTTTTTCTTGCATACCTTTGGGAAGCTGTCGAGCCCTTGTTACCTATTCCTTTAGCTGACGAGCCAACATGCTGGACCAATTTCATACTTTGACTTTTCTGGCCAGGTTGTCTAGGGCAACCACCCAACTCTGTGGGAAGGATTATGTGCTTTCTTGGCCATACAGTCGACATGCAAATATGACCAAATATTGATATGCCTTCCATAGTATCTTCATCTTGTAGATCTAGTTGGGTTGTTGGCTTGTTGGGGCCTGACCCAAGTTCGAAGATGAATTAGCCAAACAAATCCCGATACTAATGGCCCTTTTGGCAACAATCCGTGGAGCGCGACTGAGGTCTCACCTAAATTAGTATGGGAGGGTGCTAGAACCAGGTTTTTACACCCTGGGGATGTCTAATGGGTTCCGGTGGTCTATGGTTTGACCCTACATGAATGTCACTACGTGCACTTATCAGTACCTCGCAGCCTGCGATGCTGCCTTCGCGCAGCCCTACTCGAGGCCCGAGCAGTGTTATTACCCAAATCCTTACTAGTAACTCGATATTAGTTGATTAACATATGTTATCTATATGCTTTCAGTTACACTTAACAATATTCACCATTCATACAAGTATGCACAGTAAATAAACAGTATAATTGCAAATGATATCCAATAGGAAATAACAAAAGAACAGATACACGGATTTGAGATAAAACTTCTCTTTCTTATTCTTCTTCCTTGGTTACAGACTCGACTCTGCCCTGTGCACTCAGCTGCAAGGGTCCGTGCACTCAGCTGCAGACTCTACTAGGCCTCTGCACAATCAACTGTAGAGCCTCTTCTTACTACTACGACCCAAGATACTAGAATCTTGCTCTATGCTCGCTATCTTTTAGACTTCATCCGTTGGTTAACTAACTACTTTACAACCTGGACCCTTGCCCTATTTATACAATCCCATGGTCCGCAGACCATGGGTAGGCTAACACTACATTCAAAACTTAGGGCGGACAACCCTATGAATCTAGCATACAATTCGCACTCCACGCCCGCAATTCGCGGAGTTTTTACAACAATATTACTCAAAACTTGGGCTTTAAGCCCAAAACCATGCTGTGGAGGGATTCCATGTCCAACAGGCCCCCAACAAAAACATCGTCACTCACCCTAGAGTCACTCTATAGGTGCGGTGATCTTGGCACAGAGTCCCTCCAGCTAGTCCCAAATAGTCTTGATGTCTGCAGCGTACTGAGCTGCTGCTTGCTGTACCCGCTGCATTCTCTCTTTTGAGCCCTCTATTTCTGGCTTGATGCGCTGCATCTGTGCATGCATCCCCTAAATCTGTGCAAGCTTTCCTTGAATATCTATCATGATTGTGAAGGCTTCATCAATCCATGGTGGGACGTTCGCTTTGAGATTGCTTCCTTATGGCGCACCACATCCACTTGCTCCTTTAGTGCCTTGGCTTACAACATTATTGAAAGCCACTGAGTAAGGAATATTATCTGCACAGTCCCTCTGATGTTGTCATATTGTTGTTGGAGTTTGCATGCCTTTGTTCTAGCTGCTGGATGTTGGTGTCCTCTTGCAATGTCGTGAGGACCTCGAGCGCCTGTTCCAACATGTCGGTACAGTCATGCATTGTACCTCCAATCTCTTCCAACCCTGTTGTAATAGCACTGGCATGCAGTTCTTTGATTTCCAAGGGAGTGGAAGGATGCACTTCAACCGTAGTTCAAATATTTGGAGATTCAGCTCCAGCTACACCCTTCTTGTCTCTTCTCTCGCGTCATAGATTCCACTGGCCAAACTATGGATCTGCACTTCCACTAGTAGATCTACTATGATAGTCAGCTCTGGGATGCGTCGGCAAGCATCATCTCCCATCTACACCAACCTTCTGTTCTGCGACACCAACTCGTCATGATGCAAGCTGAACTACTCCATATTGATCTTTTATTCACTAAGAACTTGGATCGCGTGGTTCTCCCAAGCATGCAAATTTGTTGTTATTCCATCGTGTAGTTGATAGATAATTTCCTGGGGAAGGGTAGCTAGATTAAGGCCAAGGCCTTTCATCATGCTAATCATCATTTAGTCCATCGCATCTGATGATATTAAACTCCCTCGGGCAACACTATTGTGTTGGCCATTTTCGTGCGCAGCATCTGCTCTGTTGCTGAAGTGCCTATTGCAACGTGGGTAGACAAGGTACCTTCCTGAGGGGGCCACACTTGTAATTCTTGCAGCTACATCCTGAGGGCTCCCAACACAGTCTGGTGCTCCATAATAAACTCTTGAATTGCTTCGCTAGTGACATTGTGGACCATGTCGCTGATGTCATGGAGATCACCTTCAGTTAAGGTAATCGGGTAAATGGCCAACTTCAAGGCCTTGACCTTCTTCCTTGGACCCAATCTCTCTGTGATGCATGACCGTTTGAGTAGTGTGCACGCGGTCCCTGGGTACGCGCTCCCTTCTACTATTTTTGTGTCCTCTGCCTCCTACATTGAGGATGTTATTTGGCCATCCTCTTCCTATACCATTGTTGCCCCTGTTGTCTACGCTGTTGTTGCTACTTCTGCGACCTTCTTCTGCTATGTGGCTTCCTGTGTTGCTTCATGGACTACTCTTACCTCGAGTGTTGCTTTTTCGTTCCGCCTTCTCATGGAAGAGTGCTATGGTTGGATGTCCTCCTCCGTGTCTTATTCTTCTTTTGCAAGGACAATTAGGGCTTGCAAATCTTCTTCCTCCTCATCTATTTCAATCGTGACTGCCTTCCCTTTTTCTTCCACTGATAACTTCTTGTGCCACGGATTCCTCAGGGACGTGTGTACTGGTCCCATTTCCTACTTATCCTTCTTCGGCCTCGATGACCGTGGTGATTTGGGGATTTCTGTCACAACCCCAGTGCCTTAGGGAACATCCTATACCATCGGTGTCTTCACAGCCTCCCCGATGGTTCCTTCTTCAATTCCCAACCCATCCATAGTGGCTGTCATCATCTCTACACTATATGCTGACTGTCGCAAACTCAGGGGCTCTATTATCGCTCAGCTCTCAACACTTTGTGCTCTTCTCAACTGCTCAATGCTCAAATGACCAAGTGTTGTTTGATAGCTAGCCCTTTGATTTTTATAGCGCTTTTTGAATTCAAATTTGACTGTTCCCCCCAATTTCAGGCCATCAATGCTGTCAGACCAGGAGTAACTCCAGACTAGGAAAAAAACTGATTCATGAATTTCATTAGGTAGCTATTGTTATATACATGAATGTGACTGATCAGTTCATCTTCTTGATGACTGTTCACATTCCACATTCACCCAATCGCATAGGATTAGGTGTCAACATTCCCCCCCTTAATATGAAGGGATGTTGGTAAGTCCAAGCATCGTTCTGAATCTTTCAAGCTTTTCTCTTTCAAGCGCTTTGGTGAAGATGTCTGCAATTTGCTCATTTGTGGAACAATGACGAAGATGGATTGTTTTGGCCTCAACATGATGTCAGATCAGATGATATTTAGTATTGATGTGCTTTGTACGATCATGGAACTTTGGGTTCTTGGCCAACTTTATTGCAGAGGTGTTGTCAATCATGAGTGGAGTTGATTGTACTTGTTTTACCTGCAAATCTTCAAGAATTTTCCTGAGCCACACAATTTCTTTCGTTGCTTCAGCTGCTGCCACGTATTCTGCTTCTGTTGTGGAATATGCTGGAACTGATTGTTTGCATGATCTCCAAGAGACAGCTCCTGATCCAAGACTCATAGCATATCCTGAAGTAGATACTCCAGTTTCTTTGTCTCCATCAAAGCCTGAATCAGAGTATCCAATCAAGCTGAAGTCGTCCACCTGTGTATACTTGATTCCAAGGTCTTGAGTTCCCTTCAAGTACCTTAGAACTATTTTTGCAGCAGACCAATGTCCCTCACAAGGCTTTTGCATAAACCTGGAGAGGATTCCAACAACAAATGAAATGTCTGGTCTGGTAGTAGTGAGGTAGATGAGACTTCCTATAAGCTATCTATACTTTGTTGCATCCTCAAATTCCTTTCCTTCAATAGATGTGAGCTTTAAGTTTTGTTCCATTGGAGTAGAAAGAGGATTGCACTCTGTCATGCCAAATCTGTTTAACAAATCTCCAATGTATCTATTTTGAGAAAGAAATATGGATTTTGGATGTTGGGCTACTTCAATGCCAAGATAGTAATGAACATAGCCCAAATCAGTCATTTCAAAACTTTTTCCTAATTCTTTCTTTATGGATGCAATATAGCTTTCATTGTTTCGTGTCATTAAAAGATCATCTACATATACCACAAGATATACAACTATTTTGCTAACTTTCTTGACAAATAAAGTTGCATCATCAAGATCAAAATGATTGAAGTTGAGTTTCAGAAGATGCTCAGTTAATTTTTCATACCAGGCTCGCGGTGCTTGTTTGAGGCCATACAAGGACTTCACAAGTTTGCATACTTTTTGTTCATTTTCTTTCACAGAAAATCCTTCAGGCTGGGACATAAAAACATTCTCTTTTAGATCTCCATTCGAGAATGCAGCCTTTACACCCATTTGATGGACTTTCCAACCGTTCTGAGCTGCTAGTGCAAAGAGTGTCCGGATGGTGGCCCATTTTGCTGTGGGGGCAAAAGTTTCCTCATAATCGACCCCTTCCTTCTGTGCAAAACCTTTTGCCACAAGCCTAGCTTTGTGCTTGTCAAGTGAGCCATCAGCTTTGTACTTGTTCTTGTAGACCCACTTGCAGCCAATTGGTTTGGTTCCAAATGGAGGGTCAACCAGCTTCCAAGTGCCATTCTTTATGAGGGCATCATACTCCTTTTTCATCGCTTCTTTCCATTCATCATGAGAAGCAGCTTCTTTGAAGGAAGTTGGTTCAAAATTTGTAGACAATTTCAATTCAAAATCATAAGTAACATCCATATCAACAGGTGAATTAGAGTCATCTACATCTGTTGGCATTATGATTCAAGTGTTGTCCTTGATGGCAACTCACTCAGAGGATGGTACAAGTGCTCAGAGGTTGGTACAAGTGATGGCATCTTAATCAGAAGACAGATCTCAGTACAGCATGCCAAGGAAGCTCATACACGCCGTTTCGTTAAGCCCAAGTCGCGTGTACACGCTAGTTCGATTCATAAAAAGCGCGTGTATGTGGAAAGGTTCCTTTGGTCCATGGTGGTTAGTCCTTGGAAGTTGTGCCTATGATTTCGGACCATTGTGTCTCGACGGGCGTGTCGATCCCTAGTTTTGAAGTTGATGGTATTGTGTTACTATGGTTTTGGCTCTTGGTATTGAGCTAGGCCTAAGACTATATAAGGAGAAGAAGATCATTAGGCATCATCATCTTTCGACAAGGGCTTGAATATCTAAGAGTGAAAGAGATCTGATTTGCAGGTGCTGGGTTGCTTGATCTAAGCCAAGGAGAGATCACATTGGTTGATGGAAGACTAGATCTAAGGATAGATCGGGATCTAATGGTTTGAAATGCACTATCATGATATGGTTGATTATGCTTATTTCTAGATCTGCATATTGTCGCAATGCTATGTTCTGGGTCTAACTAATGTCTGGTACAGCTGCAAATTGAGAAAGTTTATTTTTAGATCTGTACGCAGGTTGGCTTCGGTAAAAGAGCGTGTATACGCGGGTTTGGCTCCTTGAAGTAGCGTATATCTTTTGAAGCTTGTTTTTGGGTTTACAGTGGGGTCTGACAGTTATTGCAGAGTTCTGTAGTCTGCTCTGTGTTCTGATAACTGGTGATTGACAGGGTTCAGTGGTTCAGTGATTCAGAGTTTGGTTGTTTTATGCTTCAATGATCTGTTGTGGAAATTGAATGAATTGTGGTCTTCAGATTGTAATGTTGTGCTTCAGGAATATTCAAGTCTGAAAATGTATGAAAGGTGATACCTGAAGAAAAGAAGATTGTAGGTCAGCACCTACGTACTAGTATCTTGGCTAGTACAAGAACAAAGGGGGTTGGAGCTCCCTTCCAAGGAAGTTTGGAGAACGAGAGAAGGTTGTAGCCTTCTGCAGGTTGTAGCCTGCGTACTGGTATAAGGCTGCACCAGTACAAAAGATTGTAAACTGAAGTTTCTTAAAGAAAGATAGAGATAACTTGCAGCAGGTGGTTTTCACCCACATTGGGTTTCCACCTTATATCTTGGTGTTCATGTGTGTGACTTTTGATCCGTTCTGTTATACTGCATCTGCTTACTGTTAATGTGCTGAATAATGTCCTGATGAACTTAACTGAAGAATAAGCTAACTAAGTTATGAGTTTTCTGCTTATACGCTGTTTTATTTAGTCACAGTAGCGTGTACACGCTGTTTTACTTAACTGAAGTAGCGTATATGTTTCTGAGCATTGAAAAGGTTTGATTGATCTGATAATACTGATTCACCCCCCCTCTCAGTATTATTTCCAACAATTGGTATCAGAGCAGGTCCTTCAGGGAAGCTTGATCGCTTGAAGGTAGATCATTCATCATGAGCAACTACGAGAAAGAAGCATCAATCAGGCCACCGGTTTTTGATGGAACAAATTTCAATTATTGGAAGGTAAGAGTTACTGCATATCTTCAATCTCTTGGTACAGAAGTTTGGAACATTGTAGAAACAGGCTATGCTTTTCCTTCAGTTACTCCTACAGATCCAGCTGAGAAAAAGACATATGAAACAAATGCAAAAGCAGTCAGTACTCTATTAGGAAGTATATCCCAAACAGAATTCATGAAGGTCATGCACTTCAAATCAGCAAAAGAGATATGGGACAAAATGATCACTAGCTATGAAGGAGATGAACAGGTAAAGGAAGCTAAACTTCAAACTCTCAGGATTCAATATGAGACTCTCAAGATGTATAATGATGAAAGTGTGGCTAATTATTTTCTTCGGGTAGATGAGATTGTTAATTGTATGAAAAATTTGGGTGAAGAAATAAAAGAGACTATAGTAGTTTCAAAGATTCTAAGATCATTATCCCCCAAGTTTGAATCTAAAGTATCTGCAATAGAAGAAAAGGAAAATCTCAAAGTTCTCACTATGTCTCAGTTACATGGAATTCTAACTGCTTATGAAATGAGAAAGGGAGGTCCATCAGACAGAAGGGAAGCTGCTTTTAAGGCATCAGGAAAAGAAGATTACTATGAAGCAAGCCATGTTCCAGAAGAAGAGGAAGAAGAATCAAATTTTGTCAGAAATCTTCAAAGGGGTGCTGGAAGGTTCAGAGGTAAGCTACCTTTCAAATGCTTTGCTTGTGGAAGAGTAGGTCATTATGCTGCAAAATGTCCTAATAAAGATAAAGGAAAAGAACCTGCTAGATGGAATAAGAAACAAAGTGCAAATAAGAAAAGCTACTACACCCATGAAGATAGTGATGGCTTATCAAACAGTGATGAAGATGAACAAGGTAATAAATATAAGCTATTAATGGCATTTGAAGATGATGATTATGAGGATGCTGTAGATGTGGATAATCTCTATAATGAAATTACTAGACTCAAGAGATGCATAGAAGAAAAGAGTGTGATCATTGATACTTTGCAATTTCAAATTGATGAAAAGGAAAAACATCTTGAAAAACTAGAAGGTGAAATTGTTGGTCTCAGAAAAGAAATTGAGAAAACAAAAGCTATTAATCTTAAGTTTGTCAAAGGATCTGAAACTTTGGATGAGATTATCAATGTGCAGCGGTCTCCTCTAAACAAGACAGGTTTGGGCTATAATGGAGAAACCTCTCAAGCATCCACCTCAAAAATTATCTTGATGCAGCAAGAAGAAATGAGCAGAAGAACAATGAAGATAATCAGGTAAAGCAGGGACGAATTACAAACAGAAACTATCAGGGACAATCCTTCTTAAGGGTGAACAAAAGCTACAACCAACCACAGGTAAAATCTTCTCAGTTTGGCACAAGAATAGATGAAAATAGAAATTACAATCAGTTGGCTGGTAGATTCAATAACCGCAGAAGCTTCTTCAATGGACAATGCTTTTCTTGCCATAACTTTGGTCACAAAGCAGCTCAATGTGTTGCATATAAAACAATCATGACTAGGGAAGCTCAAAAACAAAGAAGTATGACAGGGATTACAAAGAGGACCTATAACAACTTTTCGGTTCTTGAAAATGAAGTTGAATGTTCTATTTGCAATAATTTTGGTCATAAAGAATCTGAATGCAGGAGCAGGTTTCAGGAGAAAAAGGAACAAGCCACGAGCACCAAAAAATGGAGAATAAAAGAACCTCAGACAGAAAGATGTGGGATAGCGTTTTATGCAGAAGGACAGGAAAATCTATGGTACATTGACAGTGGATGTTCGAAACATATGACAGGTGATAAAGAAAAACTTGAATCTTATTCTACTTTAGAAAAGGGAAAGAAAGTTTCTTTTGGAAATGATACTCCTGCAACTATAAAAGGAAAAGGTATTGCTCCTTTGAAAGAAAAGGTCAAGGCTGGAAATGTTTTGTATGTTGATGGATTGAAGCATAATCTTCTAAGTGTCAGTCAGATGTGTGATCAAAAAACCGAGGTTATTTTCAGATCGAATGGATGTCTTGTTCGTGATCTTGATACAGGTAAAACAGTTCTCAAAGGCAAAAGAACTCCAAATAATCTGTACATATTTGAAGAAGGACAACAACAATGCTATCTTAGCAAGGATGAAGAGCACTGGTTATGGCATCGAAGGTTGGGACATCTAAGCTTCTCACAAATAAGAAAAGCATGCAAATATCAGGCAGTTCGCGATCTTCCAGATATCAAAATTCCAGACAACACTATATGCAAATCTTGTCAGTTTGGAAAGCAAACCAGAACTAACTTTCCAGAAAAGGAAGGATCAGCTAGCTTGCCTCTTGAGCTAGTCCATACAGATGTATGTGGTCCATTTAGGAAAAGGACACCTCGAGGAGAAGAATATCTGATATTATTCATTGATGATTTCTCAAGGTTTGTTTGGTTAGGGCTTATGAAGCACAAAGATGAAGCATTCGAAAAATTCAAATCCTTCAAAGCATTGGCTGAAAATGAATCAGGACACAAAATTAAGTGCCTCAGATCTGACAGAGGTGGGGAGTTCACATCAAATGAATTTTTCGATTTCTGCGATGAACATGGGATAAGAAGAGAATTCTCTACAGCTAGAACTCCTCAGCAAAATGGGGTTGTGGAAAGAATGAACAGAACTATCCAACAAATGGCTCGTGCTATGCTCGATGAATCAGGTACTCCTGCAACCTTCTGGGGTGAAGCTGCACATGCTGCTGTTATCATTCTTAACAAAACAAATGTCCGAGTAAACAGCACTCAAACACCTCATGAGCTTTGGAGTGGTAAAACTCCTTCCGTGAAGCATTTCAAAATCTTTGGGAGCAAATGTTATATTAAGAATACTGATGAGCAACTTGGCAAACTTGAACCTAGAGCAGATGAGGGCATTCTTCTTGGTTATTCTCCACATAGCAAAGCATACAAGTGCTACAATAAAAGACTTGGCAGAATTGTTGACAGTATTGATATAGTGGTTGATGAGAAGGGATATATTCCTAGGCAAGTTCATCATGAAGACATTGAAGAAGATGAAGGTTACTCTCAAAGGCGAAATGATGAAGAAGAAGAATCTCAAGAAGAACCAGAGGAGCAGACAAGAATAGAAGAGAAGACTCCATCCAGATATGTCCAAAAGAATCATCCAGAAACTCAGATTGTGGGGCAGAAAGAAGCAGGAGTACAAACAAGAAGGACACTTGCAGAAGCTTCAAGCTACTTGGCTCTACTCTCCTCCATTGAACCACAAAATGTGAAAGAAGCATGCAAAGATGAATGTTGGGTCAAAGCAATGGATGAAGAACTTGAGCAAATCGAAAGGAACAACACTTGGGAATTAGTTCCTAGACCAAAAGATAAGAATGTAATAGGAACAAAATGGGTCTTCAAGAATAAGTTAAATGAAAATGGAGAAGTAATTAGAAACAAGGCCAGACTTGTTTGTAAAGGGTATGCACAGCAAGAAGGAATAGATTTTGAAGAGACCTTTGCTCCTGTGGCAAGACTAGAGGCCATCCGAATGTTCCTTGCTCTCTCAAGCTTTCAAAACTTCAAGGTATTTCAAATGGACGTGAAATCAGCCTTCCTAAATGGAGACTTAGAAGAAGAAGTATATATTGAGCAGCCAGATGGGTTCATTCTTGGAAATGATCCAAACCTTGTATGCAGATTGAAAAAGGCACTCTATGGGCTCAAACAAGCTCCAAGGGCTTGGTACTATCGCTTGGACAAATATCTTCACCAACAAGGCTTTTCAAAAGGATCAGCAGATAGCAATCTCTATATAAAAGTTGAAAATAACAAATTGCTAATCCTTGTTGTTTATGTAGATGATATTATTTTTGGCAGCAATGAAGAGACCATGAGTCAAAACTTTGCCTTGGTTATGCAGAAAGAATTCGAAATGTCACTTCTTGGAGAATTGACATATTTTCTTGGATTGCAAATCCAACAAAATGAAGGAGGTATCTTCTTGTCTCAAACCAAATACCTCAAGCAGATCTTGAAGAAGTATGGCATGGAAGAGTCAAAACCAGTATGTACACCCATGGTTACAGGATGCAGCCTCAGTGCAAATGATGAATCAGCAGCAGTTCACCAACCCACTTATAGATCCATGATTGGGAGTTTGCTTTATTTGACAGGTACTCGACCAGATATTACACATGCAGTAGGAATGGTTGGAAGATTTCAAGCCAACCCAAAGGAAACTCATCTTCAGGCAGTCAAAAGAATCTTCAAATATCTTCAAGGGACCCAAAACTATGGCTTATGGTATCCTAGAAATACTGATCTCACTCTTCATGCTTACACAGATGCAGATTGGGCTGGAAGTGTGGATGATAGGAAAAGCACAAGTGGAGGTGCTTTCTTCATGGGTTCTAGATTAGTATCTTGGTTCAGCAAGAAACAAAGTTCGATTGCCTTATCTACAGCTGAAGCAGAATATGTGGCTGCAGCATCTTGTTGCACACAACTTCTTTGGATGATGCAGACCTTGCAGGACTTTCAAATCACTTGCACTCCACCTGTCTCTATCTTATGTGATAATACAAGTGCAATCAGCATTTCAAAGAATCCTGTCATGCACTCAAAGACCAAGCACATACCAATCAAGTACCATTTTCTTCGGGAACAAGTGCTTGAGCAGAAGGTCAAGTTGGAGTATGTTCCTTCTAAGGAGCAAGTTGCTGATATTCTCACAAAACCACTGCCCAGGGAAACTTTTGAATATCTCAGACAAAAGCTGGGAGTAGTTGATGCTTCATCCTGTTGTTGAAGATTGTTTGTTCTACAGAAAAGTTGGTATACGCAGGTTACGGAAGGGATATGAGCGTATACACGCGGATTTATGGTGGGTAAGTCGCGTGTATGCTGGACGCTTGTTGCAGAAAGAATATCCGCGTACATACGCTGTTTTATATAGGATAAAACGCGTATATGAAGTTCTGAACAGCAAGGGAAAACTCTGAAGTTCTGAAAAGCAATAGGAATGTCAGAATTCTTCAGGCACAGTTTCAGGGAGTGCAACAGGCACAGGTTCAGGGGGAGCAGCTCAAAAGTCTCATAAAGCATTGTTGGCATTCAGATGTTTTGGTTGTTGGTTTCAGGAGAAGGAGCTCAGAAAGAAATTCTGGTTGCTGATCTAACAAGATGTTTATCAGATGTTGCTGGTGTCTTTCCTAAGTCTTGGTCTAGATCTGTTGTCTCTATGTCATGTATCTCTCTTGTCATATCTCTTTTATGGTGTCAAGGTCATGTAACGGCCTATGTTGGTTTCCCCACTATGCCTGGGATGAATGCTGTAATATAATTGGTTGTTTCTGATATGTCCCCTCTTGGTAGGGAGTATGGATGTATGTATTGAGTCTTTTGGTGATAGGAAGGTCCCTTATGGTGTATAAATCTTGGCTCTTGTTGAAGAACATCTTTTTCAGATCTGGCCTACTGTCAGGGGGAGCACGAGTCAGCACAGCCAAGCAGAGGTATCAGCATGTCCTCAGGGGGAGCACAGCCCTTTGCTCTTGATGTCAAAGGGGGAGAGTGACTTGGTGTGGTGGTTGCCATCAAGTCCAAAGGGGGAGATTGTTGGCATTATGATTCAAGTGTTGTCCTTGATGGCAACTCACTCAGAGGATGGTACAAGTGCTCAGAGGTTGGTACAAGTGATGGCATCTTAATCAGAAGACAGATCTCAGTACAGCATGCCAAGGAAGCTCATACACGCCGTTTCGTTAAGCCCAAGTCGCGTGTACACGCTAGTTCGATTCATAAAAAGCGCGTGTATGTGGAAAGGTTCCTTTGGTCCATGGTGGTTAGTCCTTGGAAGTTGTGCCTATGATTTCGGACCATTGTGTCTCGACGGGCGTGTCGATCCCTAGTTTTGAAGTTGATGGTATTGTGTTACTATGGTTTTGGCTCTTGGTATTGAGCTAGGCCTAAGACTATATAAGGAGAAGAAGATCATTAGGCATCATCATCTTTCGACAAGGGCTTGAATATCTAAGAGTGAAAGAGATCTGATTTGCAGGTGCTGGGTTGCTTGATCTAAGCCAAGGAGAGATCACATTGGTTGATGGAAGACTAGATCTAAGGATAGATCGGGATCTAATGGTTTGAAATGCACTATCATGATATGGTTGATTATGCTTATTTCTAGATCTGCATATTGTCGCAATGCTATGTTCTGGGTCTAACTAATGTCTGGTACAGCTGCAAATTGAGAAAGTTTATTTTTAGATCTGTACGCAGGTTGGCTTCGGTAAAAGAGCGTGTATACGCGGGTTTGGCTCCTTGAAGTAGCGTATATCTTTTGAAGCTTGTTTTTGGGTTTACAGTGGGGTCTGACAGTTATTGCAGAGTTCTGTAGTCTGCTCTGTGTTCTGATAACTGGTGATTGACAGGGTTCAGTGGTTCAGTGATTCAGAGTTTGGTTGTTTTATGCTTCAATGATCTGTTGTGGAAATTGAATGAATTGTGGTCTTCAGATTGTAATGTTGTGCTTCAGGAATATTCAAGTCTGAAAATGTATGAAAGGTGATACCTGAAGAAAAGAAGATTGTAGGTCAGCACCTACGTACTAGTATCTTGGCTAGTACAAGAACAAAGGGGGTTGGAGCTCCCTTCCAAGGAAGTTTGGAGAACGAGAGAAGGTTGTAGCCTTCTGCAGGTTGTAGCCTGCGTACTGGTATAAGGCTGCACCAGTACAAAAGATTGTAAACTGAAGTTTCTTAAAGAAAGATAGAGATAACTTGCAGCAGGTGGTTTTCACCCACATTGGGTTTCCACCTTATATCTTGGTGTTCATGTGTGTGACTTTTGATCCGTTCTGTTATACTGCATCTGCTTACTGTTAATGTGCTGAATAATGTCCTGATGAACTTAACTGAAGAATAAGCTAACTAAGTTATGAGTTTTCTGCTTATACGCTGTTTTATTTAGTCACAGTAGCGTGTACACGCTGTTTTACTTAACTGAAGTAGCGTATATGTTTCTGAGCATTGAAAAGGTTTGATTGATCTGATAATACTGATTCACCCCCCCTCTCAGTATTATTTCCAACAACATCACCTCCATTTTGTCGGTTTGAATTTCTGGTTCCTCTTTTTCCAATTTCATCTGGATGAACACTTTCAAGTGTCTTTGTCAGCCACTTTGGGGGACCTTTCTGAGATGGTCCAGGCTGCTCTGTTGATTGAGTTCGGACTGAATCAAGATTGAGTCTCCCAATTCTATCAATTACATCACTTAAAGCATCATCCATTGTTGGAGTTTCATGCAAGGGAGATTGTTCTTCAGAAGAAGATTCCACATGTTGTTCTAGTATAGGAATCCCCCCTTCAAGATGTGGAATCTCATTATCAAATTCTTGAAATGATTTCTTTTTTGCGAATCTATTGTAGCAATAATGCTACAACTCCTGGAGCTTCCTTCTTTAGTTTTATCAACCCGGTAGTTCGTAACAAACTTGGAAGTGACGGTGCTGTATGCACAAGTACTAGCTCTTGTCGCAGCTGTCACTTGGTCAGCTGGCACAAGTCCGCTAGGGGCTCAAGCCAACTTCTATGAGCTCTTAGAAGAAGCTTTTTAACTGATGGACGAAAGCTAATCTCAAAAGAAGCTAATCTATTTGCAAAAAGGAACTGAAAGCCAACAAGAAACGCAAACCCTAGCAAACCCTAATTCTACCAGCTAGTCTTACTGATGCAGAGATGGGGATGCAAACTACTGAAAGAGATGCCATTACTTCTATGAAGGTGAAATGCATGTGTCTAGACTACCTCTATCTGAAGAAAACATCTTTTTGTATTTTTGTTTCAATTATTAGAATTATCATGCATGTGCTATTTAACTAGCTTTTTACTGTGCAGAGGTGGATTAAGGAGGAGGAAGGCTTGAAAAAAGTTGGGAAAGTTCAGAGAGGGTCTAAGGGGTCCCTAACACCCTTCCAGAGAGTTTCACAAAGTTTGGCTACCAAGAGACCGCGTTTATGAGCTTCTACAGGAAGTCTGCAGGGGTTCTACAGGATGTTTCAGAACTTCTACAGGATGTTCAGTAATTCCTACAGGATGTTCTACAATCGGATTTTTGGGTGATGGGTGAGTGGAAGAGGTTGCATGGGTGGATAGGGAGGTAGGAGAGGGGTTTGTAATGACTTAGTGATAGAGAGATGAGATGATGAGGAGGTGTGCTAAGCTAGTTTGTCTAAAGGAGGGTAGAGGGAATGGAAGGCCGAAAAGGTAGGATAACGTGGGTAGTAGAGTAGCTGAGAGACAAGGGGTCTAATTGGGAGATGAGTAGTTGGCCTGGGCAAGGCTTAGAAGGATGAGAAGGTGAGGGAGTAGCACTGCACAGTGTAAACTGAACCAAATCATCCACGTCCTGCACATAATCAAAACATTCTTAACTGTTTAATGGAATCAATGAACATCAACGTTATTTCTAAGGAAAACCATGTATGGTACTGAAGCAAAGAAACATTCCAAGAGGTTTGAACGCATGGGCAACTTCTACAAATGAAAATATTGCACCACAAATTGCATGAATTCGTAAAGCAATGTTTTTGGTGGGTAGCACTGTCTGCAATTCCAGCCCCTAGAAAGAGGTGAAAATGAGTGTGCAAGCAACCCTTTTCTGGAACTTTCATCAACTCCAATCTCTTCACTTTATTCTAAATAGCTGAAGCAACTCTATCTTCTAACAATGACCTACTTAACCACACTAAGAAATCTAACTCAACAAACTGCGTTTCAAATTCATGTAAATAAAAACCATAATGCTGAAAGAAAATATAACAATACAGAAGAAGGAGGCCTTAGGCTCCCAGGTTGGGCCCAACCCCGAGAGCTATGGCTCCTTTAAAAGCTCAGAACTGAGATCAAATCTGACTGCTTTACATTAAAAAATAATAATCATAAGTCAAAGAGCATGCCAATAATGGCTACAAAAGAGCAAAACTAAGCTAGCAGCTCGTAGTGCAGGATGTGCAACAATGTTCGAAAAGTCCTTTTCGAAGGCTAAAGCCTTATCATTTATACATCACGAGGCCCCAAGCTGGCCTCCTAAATCAGTGGGACTTGGTTGACCAAACTGGGAGTGAATTGCTGCTTCCTCAAAATCCGTTTGGCTGTCTTTTAATCCGGTTGTGGTGGCTGTTGGAGCTCGGAGTTGGGGGTGAAGATCCCGAGGAAGGCCATTTAATGCTGTGGACAACCCTCCTACAAATCCTCAACCCCATCTTGGCTGTCTCCTGGTCCTTATTTGCTCAGTTTTGTTCCAATCATGTGTCAAAAAAACTGAAATGAGCACGTGTTAGCCACCTAGGAATAGTTACTGCTCTTATTCGTACAAATGACATAAACATACTAAAAAATGATGCATAAGTTATGAAAAATGAAGGATTGAGCAAAGGTAGTTAGGCCAAATGAGCCCAAAATGTTACCAAATTTGGGGCTCATCATCACCCCCCAGCTAAAATGATTGCTCATCCCTGAGAAACTAATCCAACTCCTCGTCCTTCATTGCTTTCACCGCCACCCTCACATCCCAGGCTTCTGAAGTGGTCTCCTCCTCACTGGCATGGAACCCAGCCTTCCTTTCCACCTCTGCCCACTGCTTATGCTCTTATTTTTCTGTGCTGCCTTCCATCAATCCTAACAGTAGAGGTGGGCTTAGCTTGAGGCCAATCCAGTTGGCTTGGAGGTTCTGTATGGATTTCTTGTAGAGGGGAACCCGTGCTAGAGCTTCCCTCATTTGAGTTGGAGTATGATATTCTCTGATTTTAAGGCTGTGGGATAATGTGTTCCATCGGCGGGTGCAAGCATGAACACAATTGTCCCCTAATAGTCACTCCATATCCTCGAAATGTGCTATGGCCTGTGCCTGCTGATCCATGTATTTCAATAAAGTTTGAGGGTTGGTGGCTAAGTGTTAGTGGGCCGATATCATTGCAGTGGGATCCCCTGGCTCTGCTCTAATCAGCAGTGGCTCATGTAATTCTCGGTCCATGACCTCTTTGACTTCTGCTGCCCTCTTTTCTTCATGGTTCAACCATGAGGCAAATGCCATCAACTGCATATCCCCTACAACTGTGTTGGGATCCCATGTAGTGACGTTAGGAAGGGCCAAATTATGGAGATAGAACTCCGAGAGTTTGGCCTTATCCTCTGATGAACTGCTATTGCATAACGTTGTGAACTGTTGGGGGTCTTGGAGTTGGGAGATACCCCTCTGTGCCAATGCATTAATTTGATATTGCAGCCACTGGTCTCGTAGGTACAGGCCATAGGATTTGGCCGGCTGTCTGCATTGTAGAGCATCCATGGCCCAACTGGCCATGCAAGCCAGTTGTGCCTCTTTTTGCTGCAACTGCTGTTTGAGAGCTTGTAGCTCGATTTGTGCTTGCAGTTCCCTTTCCTGTAGATGTGAGGTTGGCTCCCCAAGACCAACTTGCAGTCCTTCTCTGCCTTGATGTTCTGCTGCAGTGTCCCCTGAGGATGTGCCCTTTTCCTTCTTCAGTTCCTATAGTTGCAGTTTAAGTTTCTCGTTCTCTTCCTGTAGGAATACCCGCTGGAAGTTTGCCACGTGTTTAGCCATAGCTAATTCTTTTCTTGCCTCCTTGAGTTGTTCCTCCAAGGGGCCTATATGTGCCACTCCTTTTGATTTAGCTATTTTCATCCACGTGTGGGTTCTCACCCTTTCTTCCTCCAACGCAAAGAAAAGCGGCACTATGAATTTTTGTGGAATAATTTTTCCAGCCTCCAAAAAGTTATAGTACGAGCTCAAGCTTGGCTGGGGACTAGGTTCCAGAATATGCTCTTTCTCTTCTTCCCTCGGTGGCTCTACTTTGTCTTCCCTAAGTGGTGATGAGGGTGCCTGTCCCTCCATCCTCTCTATCTCCTTAAGCCGGGCCAAGGTTTCCTATAGAGCGGCCTCAGCATCCTGTAGCCAGGCTTTTGAAGCCAACCTGTCCATTCTCTCCTTCCAAGTAGTTGTCTTCAGGCTCCCCCGCTCATAAGTGACTGATATTTTTGAGGGGGACCTCTCCCTTGGCGAGGTAGGGGTATTTTCTATAGTAATTGGGCTGTTGGATGGAGGTTGTGGCCTGCCTGTTTTGATTCTCACACTTCTCCTGGCTTTGAAATGCAGAGGGATCTCCCTCTTTCGTTTTTCCTTCAGCTTAGGAGGTGTACTAAGGGTGGCCAGCACGGCTACTGCCTCCCTTGCAAGAATTTCGACTCTCTTCTCCTTTGGTTTTCCTTTCTTAGGGCTTCCTGTAGAAGGCCCTGTATCAGCTGATTTCTGGCTTCCTGTAGAAGCCGTTTTTGGTTTTCTTGTAGAAACAGGTGGCACCATTTTAGCCTGTTTGACTGAGGGTGCTTTGCCTTTTGACTTGGTTGAGGCTGCTTTCGAGGTGCCTTTACTGACGTAGACTGGTTCAGTTCTTTCCATCCTACTTTGTAGCCTTTTCTCTCTGGGTGTCAATGTGGATTTGTCACCCTCCTTTTCGGCAACCTGGGGTTCTCTTGCCTCCCCTTTTGTTCTTTCTTCGGTGCTTTGGCCGTGGGTTCTTGGCCTTTCCCTTTCTTCTATGTGTGTACTGGCTCCTTCTCCTCGCTGCTAGAGGAGGTGAGATCCTCGGTCAACATCTTGATATTGCCATCCTTAGTCAGATTTCAGAAGGCTTCCCACGAGAGAGGGACTATGTAGGTGTGGAGTGCATCCTCCATGAGGAGCTTAATGAGCCCATGATGGGCTACCTGGTCTGGCGCGCCCTCTTTTAACTTGGTGGCACATTCAGTCATAGACTGCAGGAGGAAGTAAGGAATACTTAGCTTATTTTCTGAAGGTAGGTCCATTTGGTGCCTTAATTCTGTGAGTAGCCGGAAATGGTACCCATATACAATGTTGAATCGTCCTTCGCACGTGATGTATTTCATAATTTGGAGGCTGACCTCACTCCAAAGTGGCTGTAGGCTAGCTCTGCGAACCACGTTCTTATCCTCTGAGAATTGCTCCTCCGGTGGGAAGAAATCCTTTTTAGCCTTTTGGCCTAATTTCCTCTCCTCCTTGTCCCACGGTACCCCTATTGGGAGGTTAGTGACTCTGCTGATGAACTATGGGGTGAGTCTGAGATTCAAACCCCTGAAATTAACAACGGCTAGCGTTTTTGATTTTGGTTTCAAAGCTCGCAAGAACTCCTCTACCACCTTATCATCATAGCCTTGAAGCTTGTCGCAGAATGACATCCATCGCGCACGGATGAACAATTCTACCACCTCCGGGTTCTCCCGTAGTTTCTTTGAGTCTGTCGGTTCCTTTCTGATGAATCCGCCTGGCATGGTGAAAGCCTGCTATGTTAGGCAGAGGTGGTGGGTGCGTATCAAAAGATGGCCTTTCGGATTTCTTTGGGACATAGCGTAAAACTACGCCTCTGTTACGCACACAATTCGTGAATTCTTGACTATCTACAGATGAGCCTTGACAGGGGCTCAATTACAAACCACATCCTGTAGAAAACCCCACATATACTTCGACGACAACTTTCATGCAAAAGGAAGACGACGCTTGCAATTTTACGCTCAGATTGTAGTTTTACATTTTTGAGGACGTCGACTTCACCACCCTTCAAACTAATTGCATGGGAGGAATAGGTTCAGGCTTACCTTTTCCAATTCACCACCTTTGACATGAATAGATCAACTTTCCTCTGTAGCGGCGAGCTTCCTGTAGCGCAGCTTCCTGTAGAAGTCGCACACAGGTTCCGGAGAGCACGTCAGTGGTTCTGCTTCTTCTGTGTCACCACCAGACGTCTGAACGAGTCGAGGACTTGGAGTAATGAGCTTCAGAGAAATTCGGACGCTACTCGACTGCAAAACGGCTGGTGATAAATGAGTGGAGTGACGATCTAGCCGGTGGATTTGAATCCCGGGCGAACTCGTGGCGTGGGGGTGAGCTGTCCCTGCCGGACCGTTGGACGACGTCACCTACTCATCTCACTGCAAGTCTCCCTAACTGCCGCATCATTCCCTGCAGATTTGCCGCCGCCGTTTCCGTTAAATCACCGCTTCTCCCCGACTGGATGCTTCTCACGTGTCCATTACCCGTTTTTCTTGCCACGACCACCACTTTCCAAATCTGACTAGACCATCTGACTGGTTGTGGTGGCCAGTTGAATGGCTACCCGACTGCTCAACCCGTTCATTTCCACACTTGCAAACATTTTAGAGTATTATTTATGTAATTTGACGAAAAAAAGGGTGAGGCACTTACCTGTGCGGCCGCGACATTATTTTCAGGTTTCGGGATGAGGGTGATTGGATTTGCTGGTTGCTGCTTCATACATAGGCATGGGGGTCCCTCCTTGCAGACTGCTGCTGATTACGAAGCTTGTTACTTGGCTGCGGGTGGTGCATGTGCCCGCTCTATGTGTTGCAGGCGCCTTGATGGTGTACACTCTAGCTGGATGAACTGCTACGGGATTCCTGTAGGATGTCCTGTAGCAGTTTTTCCTCCTCGGGTGCATGCTGAGACAGTGGAGATGGTGGCATCACGGTTACGATCACAGGACCCTTGGATGGCTTTGATAAGTAGTGCATGGTGTCTCTGCAACCTTTTTTCCATTTGAGAATCGCTTCCTCTGATAATTCAATGTTCTGTTTTGACTGTGCAGGTATTTCCATTGCATGGAAACTGGGGTGGTAGAAGGAGGCGACAACAGTGCGTGATGGAGAAAACATTAGCTTGCATGCCTCCGTGTCGGACCTCGGGCATTAGATCTCCCCACACAGTCAGTTCTGGGCCGTCCAAAGCTTCTACAGGAAGTTTCCTGTAGAAATACAGAACTTCCTGTAGAAAGTCCTGTAGCTTCCTGTAGAAGGCTAAACTGTGATCAAATCATGCCCAGACCTTGGAAGATATGAGTGTTTCCGGAGGGAGTGCTGGTGAGGTCACCTGGTAGCATAGTAGGGACCCTTGTCTTTCAGTTGAGCGGCCTCTTTTCCTGCATGGAATACCTGCAACCTGCATGCATTGCCACATTGTGAACTTCCTTTCCCTGTTTGCTTTTGTTTGTTTTTCTTTTTTCTTCTTCTTCTTTTTTTTTTTTTGAAAGATAGCAGGGGCACCTCCATGAGGTTTTCACCCTTACCATCTGCCTTGAGTGCCTCAAAGAGGTTTTCACTCAAGGGTCTTTTCCAAACATTTTCAGAAAGATAGTAGGGACGCCTCAATGAGGTTTTCACCCCTACCATCTGCCTTGGGAGCCTCAGAAAGGTTTTCACCCAAGGATCTTTATTTTTATTTTGATTTTTTTTTTTTTTTTTAAGATCTTCAGGGTATGCCCAAAATAGAGGCAGAACCCTTCTCTATGACCAGCACTGATTTTTCCACAGTTTTGATGAATTCTTGCCTTGACAGAGGTTTTCTGTAGATCTTTAGGCGATGCCCATTGACAAGCATAGGGATGGCCTCCTCATCAATGGTCCGAATAAGAACAGATCCATTGTCATTACATTTTTCCACTGCATATGGTCCCAGCCATCTGGTTCTCAGCTTCCCCTTGAAATCCTTATGCCTGGAATCATAAAACAACGCCCAATCTCCTGGCTGAAATTGCTTGTCATTGAGGTGTTGGTCATGCCACACCTTCCTCTGAAGTTGAACCACTTCTGAGTGGAGCAGGGCCTACATTCGGTGCTCGTCCAATCCATTCAGCTGCAATAACCTTTCTTGTTGGGCATGGCTGAGATCCAGGTCCAGCTGAGATGCCATCCTCAAGGTGTTGTATTCGAACTCAATTGACAGCAAAGCTCTCTTCCCATAGACCAGCTCATAAGCTGTGAATTCGGTTGTGGTCTTCCAAGTGGTGTTGTAAGCCCATGTGGCCTCAACCAGGCGATCTGCCCAATCTTTCCAGCTGCTGCTCACCACCTTAGTCAAGATCCCTTCCAATGCTCTATTGGTGACTTCCACTTGCCCATTTGCTTGAGGATGATAGGGGGTGGAAGTCCTATGCTTGATTTTGTGATGAGCGAGTAGGTCTTCAATTAAGTTGGAGGTGAACTAGCTTCCTTGATCGGTGACTAGCTCTCTTGGGTAGCCAAATTTGTAGAAGATGTTTTCTCTTAAGAACTCGGCCACCTTTTCTTCTGTCGCTGCTTTGATTGCCTTGGTTTCTGCCCACCTTGTCAGGTAGTCTGTGCACACAATGATGTAAGACCTTTGCCTTGAAGGAGGATTGATTGGACCCACAAAATCCATACCCCACTTCTCAAATGGCTCAAGAGTCACTTGAGGTTGGAGAGGCATTTCTTCCCTTGGAGTCGGTTTCCCCATCCTTTAGCATCGGTCACATTGGCTGATATACCTTCTGACATCTTGATGAAGCGTGGGCCAATAGTAACCTGCCTGTAGGATTTTGAAGGCAGTCCTTTTGGCTGCAAAATGTCCTCCACAAGGCCCGTCATGACAGGTTAGGAGGATATCAAAGACTTCCTCCTCCCTTACACAACGCCTTAAGATCTGATCAGGGCCAAGCTTGAACAGGTTGCCCCCGATCCAAGTGAATGAGGCACTCTTCCGTATGATCCTGCTCTTCTCTCTTGAGGATAGGTGCGGAGGAAACTGTGCTGAGACAAGGTATTTTGCTATATCAGCAAACCATGGAGAGAGTATTGAGATAGCAAACAGATGTTCATCTGTCATCTGGTCATCCACTGTTCCATCCTCTCCTGCAGGTAAATCCAATCTAGACAAAAAGTCAGCAACAACATTTTCTTTACCTGGTTTGTCAACGATAGTCAAATCAAACTGCTGTAACAAAAGTAACCATCTAATAATACGAGCATTCACATCTGGTTTAGTCATTAAATATCTAATTGCATCATGATCAGTATGTACAAATGTTTGATATCCAGTGATATAATGTCGGAATTTGTTCAGTGCATGGACCACGGCAAAGAATTCTTTCTCAGTTACAGTGTAATTTAGTTCTGCCTTGGATAAATTTTTGCTGACAAAGTAGATGGCATATGGAAGTTTTTGTTCAACTTGTCCTAAGGCTGCCCCTATGGCTTTTTTTGAGGCATCAGTGTGGATGTGGAAAGGTAGGGCCCAGTCTGGACCTCTCAAGATTGGGGCAGACACCAACTTGTCCTTTAATTCATTTAGAGCCTTCTGACAATCGTCAGTCCACTTAAACTCAACATCTTTTGCCAAGAGGCTAAACAATGGCGAGGCTAGCTTGCTGAAGTCTTTAATGAATCTCCTATAATACCCCACTAATCCTAAGAAACTTTGAACATCTCTTACCTTCTGAGGAGGTGGAACCTTCTTGATGAGAGCAATTTTGTTAGGATCCACCTGTAACCCTTGGCAAGAAATGGTATGGCCTAACACGGTCCCTTCAGTCATCAAGAATTCACACTTTTCAAGACTAAGGGACAGGTTCATCTCAATAAAATTGGTTAGGACTTTTCCTAGATTGGACAATGCTTCTTGGAAGTTGGACCCATAGGGAGTGAAGTCATCCATATAGATTCCCACCGAATCATGGACCAGCTCAGAAAAGATGCTCAAGACGGCTCTCTGGAAGGTGGTAGGAGCATTGCATAGTCCAAAGGGAAGAACTCGGTAAGCAAAGGTACCCCAAGGACAAGTGAAGGTGGTCTTATCTTGGTCTTCCAAGCTGATCTGGATCTGGTTATACCCGCTAAACCCATCCAGGAAAGAGAAAAACTTCTTTCCTGCCAGTCCATCCAACACTTGATCTATGAAAGGTAGAGGAAAATGGTCTTTATTGGTGGCCTTGTTCAGTTCTCGGTAGTCCACACAGATTCTCCACTTCCCGTTTTTCTTGGGAACCAACACCAAAGGGGACACCCATTCGCTATCCGAGATGGGGTAAATGAATCCGGCATCCAACAGTTTTTGTAATTCCTCCTTGACGATGTCCTTAAGGGCTGGATTCATTCTCCTTTGGGGTTGCCTAACCGGTTTACAGTCTTCTTTGATGTAGATGTGATGGGTACAGACTGAAGGATGGACTCCTTTCATCTCCTTATAGCTCCAAGCAAAAGAATCTAGATGACTGGCCAACAGACTACACAGCTCCTTTTCCTGGGAAGGAGATAAGGAGGAGCTGATCTTTAACGTTCTCTCAGGACCGAACTCCACATTTTTGACTTTGGGAGTGACAGGGTCGGTCACACAAAGGTCCACTAAGGTGTTGGCTTGGGCATCCTCCACCAATTCCTCTAAGGACAATGCACTGGGAGGTGGAGTCTGGATTAAGGTCTGAATCAAATCATCCTC
Organism: Pinus tabuliformis; assembly: GCA_031772625.1. Classification (NCBI taxonomy): domain Eukaryota; kingdom Viridiplantae; phylum Streptophyta; class Pinopsida; order Pinales; family Pinaceae; genus Pinus; species Pinus tabuliformis. Next base: position 1,722,089,469 of record CM062817.1, on the reverse strand, counting down.
TGTTGGGAGGCCTCCCCTAGTGGTGTCTAGGGTGCACAAAGGTGCTGAGTACACCTCATCCTCTTCTCCTTCCTCCAACCAAAGTGGTAAGTCATGCTCTAATAAGGGTTGGGCAGGAGGGTATAGGACTAGATTCTTGGACATAGGACCATTTTTGATGGTCATGTTTCCTGCACAGCAGCTTATGTAAGCATCTGCAGTGGCTAACCAAGGCCTTCCCAAAATAATAGGGTATCCAGTAAGCTTTGCCTTTAGTTGCAGAACCAAAAAGTCTGCAGGGTACTCCCAAGAGTCAACAGAGACCAAGACATCCTCTGCAATCCCCTCGGGAGTCACGGTGGAGCAATCTGCTAGTTGTAGGACTGTCGAGGTCTTTCTCAGGGAACCCTGAAGGTTGAGTTTGAGCATGGTATCTTTGGTCATCACATTAATGGAAGCCCACAGATCAATCTATGTGTGAGGTATGATGGTGCCGTTGATGTGGACATCCACTACAGGACTCCTAGGATCCAGATACTTTGGGCAGATGACCTGCCCCAACATAAGATCAGACAGTTGTCCTATAACATTGATGGTTGAAGCATCTCTTTTTCGCCTGCCTGGGTGTTTGAAACACTTTTCCTTAACCAGTTTGTTGTATATCGGCATCTTTGATGGCTTGGAGAAGTGGTATTCTCACACACAACTGTTTGAGTTCTCCCAGAAGCTCATCCTCCTCTGGGTTGGGTTGTGTGGTGGCCGTTAGTCTCTCAGGAAAAGGTGGAATGGCCTTTGGTTCACTTTCCTGTTTATCTTCCTCTTCCTCTGGGGGAGGAGGTTGGCGATCCGGAAGAGTCTTTCCAGATCGCAGATTGATCTCCTGGATCTCCACAGCATAGGTAGGGTTGGATGTTTCCCCAGTATATACCTGTTGGGCCTGTCTGTTGTTGGGGTTCGGGTTCGGTTGAGCAGGCATTTGGGGTTGCCTTGGAGGAGCAGGAGGTAATGGTTCTGGTTGAGCTGGTGGTGGAGGCAAAATGGCGGGAGGAGTATTGTACTGGGGCCTCCACCCTGATTGAGGTGCATTCCACTGAGGCTGTGTCTGGGCATGTGAGTGAAACGAAGGAGTAGTGGGCTGAGTATGGTACTGAGGCGGGTAAGACCATGGAGGAGGTATAGACCAGGAAGGACGAATAGGGGGTCCCCAGAAAGGCATATGAGCGGATTGGTTCGGGCTGTAATAAGCTTGGGGTGTCCCTTGCATCCCCTGTTGGTAAGGTCTAGGCCCATGTGGCCTCCTTTGGTTGAGGAAATAGAGAGGTTCAGTGGGCGCTTCTGTCCCTTGATACATGGATTTAAGCCCAGGTAAGGTTGGACATTGGTTTGTGGGGTGGTCCTCCTCACAGACAAAACATTCCTCAACCGAGTGTAATGGGCACTCGTTCTTCGGGTGTTTCCTTGTACACCTAGGGCAGAAGATAGCCAAAGCCCTCTCAGCTTCCTCTTTCTTCTGCTGGATTCGGAATGTATCAAGTTGCATGGCGATGGTCTGTCTCATCTCACTCTTGAGGTCCTCTAATTAATTTGCAAACTCATGTTTGGAGAAAGGAATACCAGCTGAGAGAAGGTTTCCTCTACCTCTTTTCTGGGCTGCCCTAGAGTGGTTTCTAAACACAGTCTTTATGTCCTCGTAAGGCAGTTGGTAAATATCTCCTCCAGCTAGCATGTGAAGGGTATCTAAGAGGTCTTCAGGGACTCCTCGGAGTAGGACCAACTTGAGGGATTCAGGGTCAAGTGTGCACCTGGCCCGTTTATAGCTGAGTTGGAACCTTTCCTTGTAATCTTCTAAAGACTCATCATTCCCCATGGTCATCCGAAAGATTTATCCCTTGTTTTCCTTAGACCTACAGTAGTCCCAGTATTTGGTATTGAAGGCTTGCTGCATCTGGGCCCAAGTGGTGATACTGTTCCCAGGTAAGCCCATGAACCAGCGTAATGCTGCATCATTAAGGGTAGAGGGGAAGAGTTTCAGTTTTTGCTCATCTTCGGTATAGTCATAAGTTCGACAAAGGACGACAAACTCAAACAGGAATGTATCAGGGTCTTCAATAGTCAGTCCATGGAAGTGAGGTAAAGCGGAGGGGCTGATGTTCTTCATTTTCATGTCTCCATTGGTCTCTCGGATGGGGAAGGCACCTTCAATTCTCTCATCTTCTTCCCTATTGTCAGCCATAGTTTCAGATGGAGTGTTCTCTAACTCTTCTTCTGCTATAGGATCTTCGTATATCTCAGGAGGTTCGCCTATAGGTTCTTCTGGATCATTGTCACCAAAGAAGAGAGAAGGGTGACTCAGTGATGTGGTGGGGGTGTTGGGTAAGAATTTGCCTGTTTTATCTCAATTTCTACGAGGCATGAAATGAAAAGACTTCTGATTGCTTTTGTTTTTTTCTGGTACCTGCAAAACTAAAACAGATTGAACCACAACTAACTATCTTGCTGAAATGGAAATTCGGAATTGAAATGAAAGCATGAAAGAACTAATCTATTTTGCTCAAATGAAATTGCAGGAATGAAATGCTAAGCTATGCTTGCAGAATTGAAATGCTAGTCTACGCTTGCAGAAATGAAATTGTTGAATTGAAATGTTAATCTATGAAAGCAGGAAATGTCCATGCTACTTTTGTAGAAAGGAAATTGCAGAATGAAAATGAAATACTACTTAGCAGAAGGCGAGAGTAGGAAAGTAGAAGAAAATCGACAATCACCAATACTTTGACGCTTCCCCGGCAACGGTGCCAAAAAGATGGTGGGATCCAGTATTGTAGCAATAATGCTACAACTCCTGGAGCTTCCTTCTTTAGTTTTATCAACCCGGTGGTTCGTAACAAACTTGGAAGCGACGGTGCTGTATGCACAACTACTAGCTCTTGCCGCAGCTGTCACTTGGTCAGCTGGCACAAGTCCGCTAGGGGCTCAAGCCAACTTCTATGAGCTCTTAGAAGAATATTTTTAACTGATGGACGAAAGCTAATCTCAAAGGAAGCTAATCTATTTGCAGAAAGGAACTGAAAGCCAACAAGAAACGCAAACCCTAGCAAACCCTAATTCTACCAGCTAGTCTTACTGATGCAGAGATGGGGATGCAAACTACTGAAAGAGATGCCATTACTTCTATGAAGGTGAAATGCATGTGTCTAGACTACCTCTATCTGAAGAAAACATCTTTTTGTATTTTTGTTTCAATTATTAGAATTATCATGCATGTGCTATTTAACTAGCTTTTTACTGTGCAGAGGTGGATTAAGGAGGAGGAAGGCTTGAAAAAGGTTGGGAAAGTTCAGAGAGGGTCTAAGGGGTCCCTAACACCCTTCCAGAGAGTTTCACAAAGTTTGGCTACCAAGAAACCGTGTTTATGAGCTTCTACAGGAAGTCTGCAGGGGTTCTACAGGATGTTTCAGAACTTCTACAGGATGTTCAGTAATTCCTACAGGATGTTCTACAATCGGATTTTTGGGTGATGGGTGAGTGGAAGAGGCTGCATGGGTGGATAGGGAGGTAGGAGAGGGGTTTGTAATGACTTAGTGACATAGATATTAGATGATGAGGGGGTGTGCTAAGCTAGTTTTTCTAAAGGAGGGTAGAGGGAATGGAAGGCCGAAAAGGTAGGATAACGTGGGTCGTAGAGTAGCTGAGAGACAAGGGGTCTAATTGGGAGATGAGTAGTTGGCCTGGGCAAGGCTTAGAAGGATGAGAAGGTGAGGGAGTAGCACTGCACAGTGTAAACTGAACCAAATCATCCACGTCCTGCACATAATCAAAACATTTTTAACTGTTTAATGGAATCAATGAACAACAACGTTATTTCTAAGGAAAACCATGTATGGTACTGAAGAAAAGAAACATTCCAAGGGGTCTGAACGCATGGGCAACTTCTACAAACGAAAATATTGCACCACAGATTGCATGAATTTGTAAACCAATGTTTTTGGTGGGTAGCACTGTCTGCAATTCCAGCCCCTAGAAAGAGGTGAAAATGAGTGTGCAAGCAACCCTTTTCTGGAACTTTTATCAACTCCAATCTCTTCACTTTGTTCTAAATAGCTGAAGCAACTCTATCTTCTAACAATGACCTACTTAACCACACTAAGAAATCTAACTCAACAAACTATGTTTCAAATGCATGTAAATAAAAACCATAATGCTGAAAGAAAAGATAACAATACAGAAGAAGGAGGCCTTAGGCTCTCAGGTTGGGCCCAACCCTGAGAGCTATGGCTCCTTTAAAATCTCAGAACTGAGATCAAATCTGACTGCTTTCCATTAAAAAATAATAATCATAAGTCAAAGAGCATGCCAATAATGGCTACAAAAGAGAAAAACTAAGCTAGCAGCTCGTAGTGCAGGATGTGCAACAATGTTCCAAAAGTCCTTTTCGAAGGCTAAATCCTTATCATTTATACATCACGAGGCCCCAAGCTGGCCTCCTAAATCAGTGGGACTTGGCTGACCAAACTAGGAGTGAACTGTTGCTTCCTCAAAATCCATTTGGCTATCTTTTAATCCGGTTGTGGTGGCTGCTGGAGCTCGGAGTTGGGGGTGAAGATCCCGAGGAAGGCAATTTAATGCTGTGGACAACCCTCCTACGAATCCTCAACCCCATCTTGGCTGTCTCCTGGTCCTTATCTGCTCAGTTTTGTTCCAATCATGTGTCAAAAAACCTGAAATGAGCACGTGTTAGCCACCTAGGAATAGTGACTGCCCTTATTCGTACAAATGACATAAACATACTAAAAAATGATGCATAAGTTATGAAAAATGAAGGATTGAGCAAAGGTAGTTAGGCCAAATGAGCCCAAAATGTTACCAAATTTGGGGCTCATCAGCAGGGGAGATTGTTCTTTAGAAGAAGATTCCACATGTTGTTCTAGGATAGGAATCGCCCTTCAAGATGTGGAATCTGATTATCAAATTCTTGAAATGATTTCTTTTTTGCGAATCTATCCAAGGGATCAAGTTGCCGCTCAAAAAAATTGTCAGATTTGGATGATTCAAGAAAAATGACATCTCTAGATACAACAAACTTTTTATTTACTTCATCATAGAGGCGGTATGCTTTAGATGTGTTTGAATGCCCCAGGAAGATACACTTACGACTTCTAGCACAAAGTTTGTTTCTATGTACCTTTGGTATCAAAGCATAACAGGTGGAACCAAAGATCCTGAGATGTTTTACCGAAGGAACATGTCCATACCACAATTCATATGGAGTCTTGTTTCTTATAGCATTAGATGGACATCTATTCTTTATATATGCAGCACATAGAACAACATCAGCCCAAAACATTATCTTTACATTTTTGAAGAAAAGCATGGATCGTACCATATTCAAAATTGTTCTATTCATTCTTTCTACTACACCATTCTGTTGGGGATTATAAGGTACAGTTGTTTGATGTTTAATCCCATGTTGGCGAAGATAGTGTTCAAATTCATTTGATGTATATTCTTTTCCATTATCAGTGCGAATAGACCCAATATGAGATTGTGCATCATTTTCAATCCATTTATGAAAATTCTTGAATGTTTGAAAAGCATCAGATTTGTTCTTCAATAAATAAACCCAACACATTATGGTGTAATCATCAGTAAATGTCATGATATATTTATTTCCATTTGCAGAAGGAACAGGCGTTGGACAACATAAATCTGAATGAATGAGTTTAAGCTTCCTATGTTCTCTTGAATGTGAATCATGAAAAGACTGTTTGCTATGCTTTCCTAGAATGCAAGCATCACATTGCTTATGTTTCCTAGGAATTGTAGGCAAACCAGCAACACCATTTTTCTTCAATAAGCGGAGACTATCATAGTTTAAATGTCCAAATCTAGCATGCCATAATAAACTTGATGGAAGTGTACCTTCTTCATGATGAGAAATATATGAGAAATGTTGTGCATGAGCAGAGGTTCCTTGCAGTTTGAGAAGCCTTTCTTCTTCTATTCCCCTCATGACAAGTGAGTGGTCAGATGCTTTTCTTACCTCAAGCTTGCCATCAAACATATGAATTGAGTGACCTTGCTGGCGGATGTGGACCAAGGAAAACAAGTTTCTCTTGAGCTGTGGGAGATATAGAACATGATCCAGAAGAAAGTATGGAAGACCAGGCAGTTTAAGCCTGATTGTGCAACGCCCTGATGGCTTGATTTTTGATTGATCTGCAAAGTATACTGCTCCATCAACATTGTCAGTGAAATCTTCAAAAAAATATATCCTATGAGTCATATGACAGGTTGCTCCTGAATCAAGCAACCAATCATTTTTCGAAGAAGCAAGTGAAGCATTAAACAAATCTTCATTTACTCCAATATTACATTGTGCCTCAATTTAGTGAGCAGATTCAAGTGCTTTACCTTTGTCTGTATCATCAGTTTTACCTTTCTGCTGGTTTCTTTTCTGCTCAATTTTGTCCCATGGTAGCTTGCATGTAGAAGCATCATGTGATCCATTTCGTTTGCAGCGAATGCAATGCAGATATGCTTTTTCTCCTTGAGAATGTCTGCCCCCCCTGCCTCTAAAGTATCTTCCTCTTCCTCTTTGTCCACCTCTTCCCCTTGTAGAATCTTGAGCAGGATGCTTTTATTTATGAGCAAGGCAAACAGTCTCTTCAGAAGATTCAGGGACTGTCTTCTTTCCAAAGGCTTTCTCTCTTTCAGCAAACTTTTTCACAAGAGAGTCAAAGGTTATATCTTTAAGATTTCCATTTGCTTGTAAAGACTCAAGATAATTGGAATAAGTAGGATAGAGTGCCTTGAGAAAAGCAATAAGAGGGATATCCAGCTCAACCTTAGTGGATTTGATATCATGCATTATGGATTTAACTTCAGATGCAAGAGCAAGAGGATCATTATTTTTCAGTTCAAGAGTGAAGAGTTTAATCATGAGCTGAATAACTTCAAGTGCAGAATGTGAGTCATAGAGTTCTTTGAGCTTTTGTAAAGCTTCAAAGGCAGTTGAATATGATGAAATATGGCGACTTACTTCTTCATTTACAGATGCTGCGATTAATGCATATGCTTTGCTGTTCTTGTTATCCCAAATGACGAGCTCTTTGTCTGATGTAGGTTGTACTGGGTCATTGTCTCCTTCTCCGACACACACTCCCTTCCACAACTCATTGAAGATGAGGGTGTGTTTTATCATCCGGGACCATTCAGGATAGTTCTCCTTGCCAGTGAGAACTATCCCTACCATAGAGATGATTGAATGCATTCTGTAAAAATTCTTCTGCTGAAAAAAAAAATAAAATCCTTATGTCACAGCCTTATGCACTTTATTTTCCTCTAACGTTTGATAGAAGCATCAGCATCACTTCAATATATCATGCAATACTACTATGTTAAAAAAATGCACAAGGGATCACTTCAATATATCACTTCAATATCAATCACTGTATCACTTCAATGTATCAATATGCAATACTATTTTGAAAGCAGCGCAGTATATGACTATATCATTTCAATGTATTAATATATCACTTCAATATATCATCCAATACTATTTTGAAAGTAGCACAATATATAAACGATTTAAAAATTTTGAATGATACTGCACAATACTCAAACTTTTTAAACTCTCAATCTTCACTGTTTCAGCAGATTGAGTCTTTTGCAAGCACAGAGACAGTGTACTCTGCTCCACCATCGGTCAATTTGTGAAATTGCTGTAGCGGCTGCAAAACATGGAAAGCGGCCTTCACTGCATTTTCCTACCCCCGCCTACAAATCATCCCATCATCAATTGCATCATTGAGATCAGAACCTCAATGGCGCCATATGCTGCCCATTGCCTCACTTTCTCACCCTCTCCTGATGATCCAGAAGCGGACGAAAACAGTGGTCTAATCCGGCGTTGGAGAGCTGGGAAACGACACAATGCCCATTCCAAGTCTAAAAAGTCGAAACGAAGGCTGCGACAACCTGCTATTGTCACGCCGGCCTATGCAAAAATAATGAAGAGGCTGAACTTTTGTGGTTAATATGCCATAAGATATGGTGGCCTAAACATGGAGTTGTAATATTTGCGATTGGAGGGAAATACTGTCATTACCATTTCCTCCACAGTTCCCTGTTCGATTCCGTCTTTCACATGTTCGAACACTGGACGTAGAAGAGAAGGTAGTAAGCGGCAATGGCGAAAGAGGAAGCAACATCCATGGAGGCGGAGAGGACAACAAAGTCCTCAGTTGCCAGTGCTTCTTCGCCCTTCATAGACAAAACTCTGGCTCCTGGAGACACAGTGCTAGACCTAACGCGACTCGATAATCAGACTCTCAGACTGGGCGGTGGTCTTCGTCAGGACTGTGACAATGTTACTGTAACAAAGGTTGGTAGGCTCAGGTATACAAAGCCAAACAAATATTGGGTTGAAGGCTCACAAAAAAAGGTATACACCAAAGTTTGAGACTAGTCAACTGATCTATATGCGAGTGGTTAAAACAAATCATGACATGAACCCAGAGCTTTCATACACTGATGAGGCAGCGAAACCACGCTGGGATCTGAGCCTTTGTCAGCGGTGAAGAGGCAACGAAACCGATGCGCAGAGAATCAATGAGACACAAGACAATCAATGAGACTCAGGACAATAAATGAGACGCAGGACAGAGGCAGCGCTCAGGTATTCATGCGCAGAGAATCAATGAGAGGAGTTACGACTATTCTTAGGACTGGCTCTGATACCATGTCAGACCAGGAGTAACTCTAGACTAGGCAAAAAACTAATTCATAAATTTCATTAGGTAGCTATTGCTATATACATGAATGTGACTGATCAGTTCATCTTCTTGATGACTGTTCACATTCCACATTCACCCAATCGCAGAGGATTAGGTGTCAACAAATGCTCCTTGGCAGTAGATTTTCCCAAATCTTTCCCATAACTCTCATCTTAAATGTACACCACCAGCTCCATTTTGCCTTAAATCGGACATCTCATCATGAACAGTGACAGTAATGGTCACTTCCCAGCTGACCCATACGGCAGTGCAACCCTCCATGCGTGGTCCCAAACCCTGTGACGTCTTGTTCCTGCATGCATTTCTCATATCGCGCAGCCCCCAGGCAGAATATTTTATAGTCCCGTGCTCCCTTTCAACTGCTTGGAGAGGTAAGACTGTCCTTCCTATGGCTAGTTAACTAGGCGCACCACCCATGTGGGGCTTCATCTCATCCTCCGCCATGGTCCGTGGAGAATCCCCATCTTTTATTGTAGTTGTCGGCATTGCGCACTCTACTATTTTCACTATGTAGCCCTGGTCACTACGTTTGGCGAGATGTAGTCTCAGCCACAGCAACAGACTAACCAATTCACGACGATAGCTTTCCAATTTGTTAGTATGACTGTATGCACCTTGCCTTGCCATCTTTGGTTTTTCAATGAGAAATGCTTCCTTTATTTCGTTTTCCATCTTCTTTAACTTTGCATCTATTAACGCACTTTTCTCCCTTAGTCGTACCTGGTCTTTTTCAAGCTTGCGAAGTTTAAAGTTTCCCAGTCGGATTGCTTCCTCAAGTCTTATATGTTCTATTTCACGCAACTGTGTGATTTCTTCGATCCGATCTACGTGACCCATCATATCACCGGGTATTGTTATGCGCAAACCTGTCTTTGCATGCTCCATAGGGACTACAACCCCTACTTCATACTTCAGCTTTGGAAGCGCTTTCGTGGTCAGATTTTTACACATGGTCCTATAAGCCCATACAACCACTGGTACATGCAGGTCCCAGTCGGTGCGTCTCAGATGGTGGACCCTGTTCAGCACTTCGCACACCTTTTCAAAGGCTTCCTCGTTCACACACTTGTCTTGCCTGCTTCTGCTTGTTTTTCTAGTTTCCTATCGTGATAGCGATGTTTGTTCATGTGGGTTGCGTACCATACGCCTGTACCCATCTAGAAAGGTGGGCACGCAAGCTCTTTCACCCCTTGTTATAGCTCCAAATCTCACTCTTGATGTTTGTGATGCTGCACTCATGGCCTAGGGCAAACCCTCCTTCCAAACCTGATCCAAATACTTAAAAAATAGTGTTTTACTCCCTATACGCGACATTGCCCTGAGCTAAATGCGTGTGTACGTGGGTCTGTGTATATGCACCCCACGTATATGTCTTAAAACACTTAAAAAAATTAAATCTCCTTAATTTCGGGTGGAGATTGTGGGTTTTACCTATTGATTACCTATTAGTGCCTATGGCCCAACTATTCCCAACAAATTCCCAACTAAAAAACTACTTTGGGAGAAGTATAAAAGGGCTTCAATGGGAAGGCCTAAGGGAGGAGAGAATAGAGAGAAAAATCACTTTGTTGAGATTATCCCAGATCAAGTCTGAAGATCCCAGTGCTTCCAGCACTTCCCTCATTACAGGAAACCCTTGTTTCCTTGAGTTATGATGTCCTTCCATTTGTTGAGATATCCTTGAGTGAGTTATGGAAGGAGCTTGTTGAAGGCTTGAGATTTGATGAATCTGGAGGACGGTTCTGCTTGGAGCCTGCGAAAGGAAGACTCAGGTGAAATCATTCCTTTTTGTACTTTAGTTATCTATAATAAAAGAAACACTTGTCTTGTTCCTGATATGAATCTTCTTCATGTTTATGATATCAATGTTATGATTTACAAATGAATGATTATTTCAATTGCATAACTAACTTTCAATATGATATGAAGTTGATTTATTTATGATGTTTAGTCCATATACTGTTGTGATTTCTTGAATTGATTGTTTTGCAGGTTGAAGGAGCAAAAGGAACTCCAAGAGGGTTTGGACCCTAGCTGGATCTTCCCAAACGAAGGACCCCCAGGTGCACCTCTCTTCACGTAGTTTGTTTATATTAGCATCATGGCTATGTGGAATGCTTGTTTTTCTTTATAGATAACCCTCGCTCTGCTAGGGTATTAACCCAAGACCCTAGGGGACACTCTCCCTTAACAAAATTGGCGACTCCACTGGGGACAATAGTATTGTTGTTCCTAGTTTGGGTTTGTTCAAGCCAATTAGGGCTCAATTGTTTATTTACTTGTTGTGACTGAGTAGTCTATTCCTATAGGAACTTGAACTGTAAGTTTGATCAATTTCTTCAGACTGTTTTTTGTTTTTTCTTGTAATCTGTTATATATGTTGTTTTTCTAGTTTACAGAAGCGTATGTATGCAAGTTTCCTCAAGTCAACCCATGTATATGCAAGTTTCCTTGGGCTGAATAGCATATACACACAGCTGTGCACTAACACAGTCGTGTATACCCTAAAATTTTCAAGATTTTTCAAATATTTTTGTTTCTGAACATTTGTCTACTGATATAAATCAGTCCTGAATAGTTACCTTTTTGTTTCAGTCTTTATTTTTACAGCAAGTATATGATTTCAAACTCTCTCTGATTGTGGAAAGTTTTGGTCTTGTTTTGTTTTGTTGCAAGCGTCATCATTTTTTTTAAGCACATAAGATTTCTTGCTGGGAGTCTTGGCTACTTTGGTTTTCCAGGGTAGAAAGATTGATCTCAATCTTTGTGTCAAATCTTGTTTTGGTGACTTTTTTGTTTCATGTCGAAACTACATCTTTGTGACCATCTGCTTTTCTTACTTTCTAAAAGTTGTTGATTCACATTTTCTTGAAAGTTGTTTTTTGTAGCTGCTTTTGATTTTTAAGAGCATCTTGAAACACATTTTTTTGTTGTGTTTTCACCTGTTTTGTGTTGTTAACTTGCAAAGATTTTTGTTGCCTATTCTTCGATCATTAAGTTTCAATCTTGTTTAAGAGCACTTTTGAAAAGACATTTTTGTTTTTTCTTTTGAAGGAAACTTCTTGAAAACTTGGTTTTGATTTCTTGAACTTTGTTTTGATTTAGTTTCTTTTTGCGAGTGAAATTGCATTTTTGCTTGTCTTGAAACTTGCTTTTAGTGTTTGGATGAAAATGAGCATTGGCAACTTATATTCTATCTAAACATCTTAAGTGGAAAAATAGAATTGATAAACAAGTTACTTTCATTTTTTGATTTAGAGTAGTCTTAGGTTTTGCATCAGCATGTACTAATTACATTAGGATAAATTTGTGCATCTTTGTAGGGCATCCATAGTTTTGTTAATTTTTGTGAATTTGAAGCTTGAGTAAAATAAAAGAAAAGAAAAAGTTGTTGCTTTCTTAGAAGTTCCTCTGAACTTAGTAGAAATCTCTTTCATCGAAGAACAAAACGAGTGCATTTTCATATAGCTTGGTTTTTATTAATTTCTTTTGCGTCAAAACACCACAAGTTTCTTTTCTGCTTATCCCTTGACTTAAAGAGCAACCCATTTAAAAACAAGTGCTAATTAAAATACACTAATTTTTTTTTATAATTGTCAAGTTAGACACACCAACAAGTTTTAGGATATTTTAAGGCCTTGGATTAGGCGAGTGGAGAAAAAACTCTCCAAGGCCATTTAAACTGTCCAACACAAGAGTCTGAATAGTGAGTGAAAATCCAATAGCGTTAGGAAGACTAGGAAAGCTCCAGATCTGGGAGTTAAGCACGAGGGGTTTTGAAGATAAGGAAGAGAGATACCCCCTCTCCTACCTGTTGGATCTTACCTCAAGACTGTTCCACCTGGCTTCTGACACGAGTTGGTAACCTTAGTTTCTTCTCCTAGGGATCTACATAGGTGGCTGCAGAGGGGAATCCCGTGGCACCTGAGGTCAACGTTGTATCACTCTCAACGATACTACTAGAGGGCACCCTTACGAAGCTTGGGGGCTTGCACTAGCGTAGGCTATTGTTAGGAGGTCATTGTAACTTTTTTTGTTACCTTCGTTGGTAGGACTAGGCTGTCATTATCCCAGACTATCTTCGGAAGGCCCCTTACTTCACTTTTTTGTATTTTGGTGTCTGGTCCTCATCACTCGGAGCAGAAATACTTGAAAGTTGTTTGACTGGCTGAAATCTTTTAGGGACTTTTTAGTGTGTGCTCTGTGCTCTTAGTTGGCCTAGCTTTCATTTTTTCTCGAGTCTTTGATTAGATCTTAATAAAAAATTCAAAGTGGCTGACCGATCGCCTAGAAGGTCTCAAAGACTTCGTGGTCTTTCACCACCAAGTTTAGAGCCTTCTCCTAGAAGGCACAGAGGTAATACTGCCAGTCAGTTTCATTCCGTGGCAGCTGATGCATCAGAGATTGATTCTCCCCTCAGGGGCATTAGTGTGTAGGACAAGCCTGGTACTTCCGCAGAACAAGAGAGGAACACTCCAGTTCTTTCTCGAGTTCTCTTTCAATCGGAAGATAACATTAGAAGAACTCCCAGAGTCATCAGTGGCTCCAAATTCTCCCCTACCTTCTAGCCATCTGGACATATTACAATACGTTGGGACTTCGACACATAGACAGTCAAGTCCAGGTCATAATACACGCTTACCATCGATGACCACTACTGGAAGCATGGCTTCTACCACAAGTGCTACAACTATGAAAAATCCAACATCTGTACAAGGGGGAGGAACTATTTCCATTCCCTCTACATCTTTATTTGGATATTTTGCTAGCACATCTTTAGTTGGGTCTACTTCCATTCCTTCTATGAGTGGAAATTCCCAAGCCAATTCTTTTAGTTCCAGATTCTTCCCATTTGGCACCCATTCACAGGGTTTTCCATCAGTTCCTTTCAGTACCTCCACATCCATGATGGGTGGGTCGGCTTCATTTCAGGGTCTTCCTTTTGGAAGTGGTCATATACCACATTCCAACTGGATGATAGGATCTATGCCCTTTTCCGCTACAAGATAAAGCAGCAATCCCTTTCAAGGTTGGACTAACCCTGCAGTTAGCGGCATGAGAACTGGGAATCCATTTTTCGACCAACAAGGGAATAGGTTGTACTCCAAAGTTAGCATGTTTTGAAGTATTCCTCCCTTAGCTTCTGCTTGGAATCCTTATCAAGGGTTATCAACTCCTTATAATCCTTTAGGAGGAAGCTTCGCCGATATGGAGGTTTTTTGGCCGGAGTTGATCAAACTCCAAGTTTTGCTGGATCACAAGGTCTGCCTTTTGGTTCAGTTGGTTCTGTAGGTTACTTCGAGCAGCCTGGTGCCTTCCAAAATCCAGGCCAATCTTTTTAGAACCTCGGGAGCTCCGCCCAGTCTGGGTGGAATTCCCAAGGTCCTCCTAGGCTTCCTTTTCTAGCAGTGTTGAATTTTCTAGATCTCATGAAATTAACAGATGATCCAATCAAATACAATCCAACCTGGCCTTCGGTCCCAACCAAACTCCCTTCAGACATTCCAAAGTTCGAGGGGAAGGGCGACGAAGACCCGGGAGACCATGTAACCACATTCCATTTGTGGTGCTCATCAAACTCCCTTATCGATGACTCAGTTAGGTTGAGGCTTTTTCAACACACCTTGACTGCTAATGTGGCCAAGTGGTATATAGAGTTGCTAGGGGGGAAGCTTTACATCTTTCACCGACTTAGCTAATATTTTCCTAAATCATTTTTAGTTGCCCATCCGTTATGATGTCGGAACTGAAATTTTGGCCAATTTTCGTCAGGATACGACAACTCACATTTTTTATCACATTCAGGAATGGAGATGGAGAAAGAGGCTCATTAAAGCCAAAATCCCTTTGGAATACCGTCTTGAATAGTTTTTCAAATCTTTACAACTTGAAATCTCTAAGGATGTCTCCCTATCCGGAGTATATTCTGAGGAGCAAGCTATTTTTAGGGTCCAACAATTAGAATTGATTTATTCTCAGTCTAGGATTCTACAAAAAATCTTGCCTGATGCTCCCAGGACTAAGGTTGATATAGCAAGTCGAAGCCAGGTCCCCATGTAGATGGTATCGTTCGATTCGTAGACACAAATGCAGTGAACCTATTGACCCAATTGCAGCAGTTTTCTTTACAAACTGCTCCTAACAACCAGGTCATATGGTCTAACCCTTCTTCTTCCCAACCCTCTTCGGTTAATGTCGTCCAATCTGCCAACCCCAAAGGAAATCAAAATTCCAATGGGAAAAAGAAAGGAAGAGGTAAGAAAAAGAGTCAAGATGGGAAGAATGACACAAATAAATCCGACAATAATGCTGGTGGTGGTGGAAATGAGTCTAAAAAGAAAGTCAAGTTTCCGTGCAAGTTATGTAGTGGAGACCATTTAACTCATCTTTGCCCAAAGATTCAAGATGCTCAGCGCTTGTTAGGACAGCAAGGTACTTCTAGTTCTTAAGTTGTGTTAACTAACCCTTTTCCCCATGGGCAGCAACTGTTTGCTGGCACGAATTCAAACCCTAGTACTTTTGCAGGGGGAAACCAGGAAGGGGAGAAATCATCAAATGTTTTCATGATGGGTTCTAATGTCCATGTGCCCACTCGGTCGCGTGATTACAGTGAAGCTAAAACATCCAAGGAAAAAACTGCTCCCGGAAGTGCCAACCTTCATATTGAGCGACCCCTTGTCGAGACTATACCACAGATATCAAAAGGTTTCGCTAAACGCGCAACTATCAATCCAAATGCTAGGGCCGCCCAAAATTACTCCATTGTTGAGGATCTGGCTCAGAGTCCATGCACTATGTCCACTTTAGAGGTTCTCCACTCGTGTCCAACTCAACGAAGTGCTTTAATTTCGGCAATAGGGGAAGTTGATCCAAATAACTCTTTAGTGCTCACTTTCAACATGTTGAATGTCAAAAAGCGACTCCCTCATCACATGGCTTTTCAAATAAAGTCTATATACCAAAAAATTAACATTTTTCCTACCGTTATTGATGAAGGAGCTTCCACATGCGTCATGTTGATGTCATGTTGGAAGGCCATCAGATTGCCTTCAGTTGTTCCTTCACCTACCCTCCTGACTGCACTTGACGGGCATTCTCATAAGCCGCATGGGATTATCCTGGCCTTTCCCATATGTGTTGGGGGAAAAGTTGTTAATGTTGAAGTAGAAGTCATTGATGCTAACCTAGACTACAATCTCCTCTTAGGAAGGAACTGGGGATACGACATGGATGCCGTTGCTTTGACTTTGTTTCATGTCATTTGCTTTCCTCATGAAGAGAAAATCGTTAAGGTTGATCAATTGGATTATTGTCCAGTTGATCCTCGAGCAACTTCGGACTCTATTGTTCCTTTAGTGGATAAACCTTGTCTGCCTACCAAGAATCTAGTAGTTGGGATGTATTCTTCATTGATGGGTACCTTTGATCTTCCCTCTCCTATCGCTAGAATCAATGTTGTTTCATCAACCAAGGAATCTCCATGAGAAGGGTTATTTGAAACTCATTACTTTTCAGACCCTTGGACCTTGCCCTCACCGACGACCACATTAGATGAAGGACAAGTTGGTGGAATGGCATTTCCTATGTCTGTGGTAGAGCTCAAATATCAGTTTATCGTCAACTCTGCAGATAGCTTGTCTACTCCTTTCTCCAAGGAGGAGTTAGATGGTGATGTGGCCCTGGCCTGGACCCTTGATTCTACCTCCACTATGGACTCTTTAGACATGGTTTTACCATCAGAGGAAGCAATATTAGAAGTAATGATGGGTGTACATCGACCTTGGGAAGATTTACACCATCATTCATATTTTCTTCCTCCATTGCAGGAAGTAGAATCTAGGTTCTCCGAGCTCTTTACTAGTGATGTTTGTACTGTATCAAATCCTTTGGCTCCAACACACTTTCATGCCGAAGGTAATACTTCGATGATTTCAAAAATGATATCTATAAACATCTCTAGGAACCCTAGCGTGATCGAGAATCTCTTCATCTGCGCCGAATGTTCCCCTGAAGAAATTCAAATTTACACCGACATTTTTGAGGAATTTCGAGATGTATTCGCTTGGTCTTAGGAAGAAATGCCTGGAATTGATCCATCCATAGTTCAACATGAGATCAAGATGTATGAAAACGCCAAACCAATTCGTAAAAAGCTTCAGCCAGTTAATCCTAGGAAAGCATGTTATAGACATTTTTGTGCCTCGCGTCAAGGAGCAGGAAATGTCGATAATTACAGGGATCCTCAGTCCCTAAACATGTTGTTTTTACCCCTATAAGAGCAAGGTCATCAATCAACAGCACTTCCAATCAGTTCTCCACCTGAAAACACTTCAGAACAGGCTTATTTTGGATCATGTCAGCTGCTTAACTGAGCTTCTGCGCTGTATTGCAACTGTCCCACTCTGTACCTGCGCTGGAAGTAAAAAACAATGAAGGCTACCTGCGCTGGGCGAGATTGGCCAAGTGGCACAGTCATCCTGCAAGGTGTCAATTGCCCAGGAAGCTTCCAAACTGACACTTGGGTCATGAGATTCGCCCTGTGATGAGTAAGAGGTACTTGATCACCATGTGTAAGCAAGGATCTCCAAGTGGACACAGGAACTGAGGATTAACTGAAGATGGAGAGGACACAAGGCAGCTTCATGTCAGTCTCAAGCTGACTCATCCTTTCCTCTTCTCTCCTATATATAGAGCTCTTCTATGAGGTCTATAGAGGCTGGAATTTTGTATAAGCAAGGAGGTGCTGTTGGTATATTGCCAGGATTATTGGGTGATTGTTTTACTAGAGGTGAAGAAGAGAGTTCTTGCTGCCGAGGAGGTGCTGCTGGATTGGGGCCAACATCATTGGTTGTAACTTCCTCTGGAACCCTGTTACTTTCTATCAATAAAGTTTGCATGTTCTTCTATATACTTGTTTTACATAGATGCTTTTGTGTTTACATGTATATTTGATGCAATCTAATCCATGCTTCAATTATGATTGCTTGTATCTCGTAGTTTGCTCCCTTTTGTCGTGCAGATTCTGTGTGTAGCTGGATCGGCTTGGAGAGTAAAGAGCTGGGAACAGGATACAAAGCGAGAAGGACAAGGATCGACTAAGCGCAAGACACCAGGTTGGTTGATCCTCTTTCTATTCTCTCTGTGCTTTTATAAAGATGAACATGAAAACTTTGTCATTCAGTTGTTGCTAAAGTCTGTCACCTTTAGAAAGGGTTAGTGTCATCCGCATCGGATACTTTTCCCCACAACAAACTGGCGACTCCGCTGGGGACATCCTAGTATCTTGTTGTTGTAGTATTTTGCTATTCATTTCTTGAAGAAAGGAGTACCGAATCGAAAAGCTTTTGACTCTATCAAAAGCGAAGTAGAGGGTTTTGCTACTCTTGCTCCTTTGCTGAGCAAATTCAAGATTTAAAGAGCTAATCTACAGATGAATCCTTACTCTTTGTGATAGATCTTTATCCTCTTGATCATCCCTTAGCCTGTACTTAACCCATAGCATTTTATTTCAGTCAAAACAGTAAATTTTTGAGCTTTTTATGACCCGGAATTCTTAGCAGACGTAACTCTCGTAAGTCAGTGCAGGCTGTCCACAGGCAGTCTGCATTACAGCGCAGGTGCTCCCTTCGGGAACTGCGCTGAGAGTCAAACTGGTGAACTAGTGCCTGCGCTGGTCCAGTTAGCCTTAGTCTAGCTCAGCTCTTCCTTTGTGTCTTGGCCCTGTTTGCACTTGTTTTTGGCTGATTGCTTGCTGGTTATTGTACTTGCTTTAGACCACTTCTCCGTGACATTATTCCGCCTCAGTTGTGTGATGAAATTGTAAACGTTCTTTCAGTATTTCTTGTTTCAGTTACAATTTCCCATTGTGAAAAGCGAACCTAGTAGCTGTGGCCTCTTAGATCCTGAGCTATAAAAGTATCTTTGTGATCTTATGAGTTAGTGTTATTACTGTTCATGGCTGTTTGAGTTTTTTTGTTTTCACTTTATGGTTTGAATTCATATATTTTTAGTGTAAAACAAGTACCTGTAAAGCGTCTTTTCATTTAGACAATACTTGTTTGTTTACGCTTCAAATTGAATTCGAAAGTCATACAACAGTTTTCCTTTTGTTAGCATCAACATTAAAGGAAAAGAAAAGAAATACATGCATCTTGCATTTGCATTTTGATAAGTTTGGGTGTCTGATCTAGGAGAAAGTGCATTAGTTTGTGCTTTGTGCTCTGTGTGGAAAGATATTGTTTTTCTCTCCCCTCAGTAGTTAGGATTTTCAAAGCTAAAAAGATTGTGAAAGCTTGCTTATCATTTTAGCTGCATTTAGGAATTTGTACCACTACAACTCGTGGTGATCCTGAAAGACAAACTGTTAAGAAAGATCAACATTAAAATAAACTCAATTTACATAACAACGCTTTGGAATTTAACGCAAACATCTAGAGGTCTAGGTAGAGACGTGTTCCGGCGTCGTTAAACATAGTGACTGTCGATCTCTACGAAGGTGGGTGATTCCTCCTAAGAGTCGGTGGCACTAATACGGACTTGTGCTCCCGCGTACCGTCGCGTATATTGGGAGACCCCTATAGGCTTTTATCCTTTATCCTTAGGAAGCCGTGTCGGCCGCCCTACTGATCGCGATGCAGTGAACACAGCATTCATGAAGATCGACCACCCGTACCGTAAAACGTATTCTGTGGTTTTGCGAAAGGTTTGGCACACCCTCTGCCTAGATCTCCAGAGCAGTTTCTTTTGGCCTTTTTCAAACTCTATAACTGAAAAAGTCCAACCGAGCATTTGTCACTTCGGGCTCGTTAATATATCGAAGGCGACTAGAGTCATCTTTAGCTTTTTCTCGACTCTTAAAACATGAAAAAGCAAGTTTGTGTCTAAAAGCGTCGTTAATAAAATTTATTTTAAGCGGAATAATCATCACCCTTCCCTCGTTGATCTTCGAAGTTAGTCCACCACAAGTGGAAGTTCCTGTAAAATCGCTAAGAAATCTATTGGATAGACTAGATATGTCTGAGCAACCGTCGACATCTAGGACTGTGTCGTCCGACATAGCAGCAGCAGAGGCTCCTACTGCTACTCCAACGATGTTCGCTGGTATGCCATCTGTCTCGGCAAGTTGTCAACAACAATCCGGAGTCCCATCAGGGACGATGACATGGTTAGTTCCTATTTCTTCGTCCGGATTATCATCTGGTAGTTCTTATGTTGAAACTCGCCAAATTGATCCATTTAGAGGTCAACCTGGGCAATCGATCCCCTTGAGTTCTGGATTGATGCCATATGGGGGGCAGTATGCCTTTTCATTACCTCCTTCGGGAGGATGCCCATCCATGAGTTCACAACAAAGTGCAGGACAAACTGGAATTACATCCAGCAGTTGGGTACCAATACTGCCTCAACAACCAGGAGTTGTATATTCTATGCAACCAGTCCACCCTGTGTCGAATGTTGCCACTATACCTGGTATGGCGAATGTGTCGCAAGTACAAGCGCCACCTGTTGTAATACAACAACCTCTTGGCTCAGCGACTCAATCACAATCTCAGGGTAGTGCCTCCTTATCTGGAGCGACTCAGGCTCAAACAAGTACTGTGACTACTCATCCTGGTCAATCATCCAGTATTGGTCAACAGCAAATGGTCCAACAACCAGAGCTGTTTCAAACTCAACAACCGCCATTCCAGCAATCATATCAAGGACCTGAGCAACAAGTCTTTGTAAGTAATGGGCAACTATACTATAATGGTTATGCCCATCAACCTTGTCTAAGTTGTCAGCATAATGCTGGTCTGCAAAGACCCATTGCTCAGGCGATACCATCTTATCCTGGATATGCTTCGCCTAACCTGAAGCAACAGTTGCCCTTTGTAGCAACTCTAGAACTACCAGATCTAAACCGGCTGACGAATGATCCAA
Source organism: Pinus tabuliformis (assembly GCA_031772625.1). Classification (NCBI taxonomy): domain Eukaryota; kingdom Viridiplantae; phylum Streptophyta; class Pinopsida; order Pinales; family Pinaceae; genus Pinus; species Pinus tabuliformis. The sequence continues at coordinate 1,722,068,773 of CM062817.1, read as the reverse complement.
TTGCTTATGCCCCTTGGTGGCCAGTGATTCCACATAAACTTCCGTCAGATATTCCTAAATTTAATGGAAATCCGGGTGAAGACCCATCGAATCACGTGATGACATTCCATCTGTGGTGTTCGTCGAATACCTTGAATGATGATTCGATAAGGCTTCGCCTCTTCCAGAGGACATTGACAGGTCCAGCGGCTAAATGGTACATTGAATTGCCAAGAGCCTCTTTCGACAATTTCAGCTCCTTAGCCACGACTTTCTTAACCCATTTTCAATTACCGATAAGGTATGAAACAGGGACAGAACTCCTTACCAACTTCAAACAGACAACGGCCACTCACATATCTGATCATATACATGAGTGGCGACGTCGTCGTAGAATGGTGAAAACTTACGTTCCCGATCAGCTGTTAGCTGAATGGTTTATAAAGTCGTTACTTCCAGCTATAACGGAAGATGTGGCCAAGGGAGGAGTCGTAACAGAGGAGCAAGTCATTGCTCGTGCTCAATATTTAGACTTAGTATATACTCAGTCGGGCACGCTCTACGACAAAATACCTGATGCCCCTAGACCTGAATTTTCAATTCCTCCCCCTCCTGGATCGAATACTAACTCTCACGCCAGTAATGGCGTGACTGGAAAACGCAAAATTTCTAATCAAAATGCGAATGAAGAACTTCTTACCTCAGAAGTAAATGCCATGTCGACCGACAAAGGCAAACAACTGAAGCAACCAGGGGGCAAGAAGAAAAAGACAGGAAGAAAAAGGAAACCCCCGGCAGGGTGTCATATATGCGATGAGGATCATTGGACGAAAGATTGTCCACATATAGCTGAAGTTAAGAAACTCTTCAAGAGTTCAAAAACCCCAGCAGTATTGACTGATCCGTTTCCTAATCCAGGTCAAAATATGGTTGCTAATCAAAATGCTTCCACATCCCAAGTGCTTATGTTGTCTACCTCGAAGCAACAGAATAATGCTTTGACAAGGAGTAAAGATTACCGGAATCCACAGCGGTCGAATAACAAGGCTGATAAACAACCTAGTAGTTCGACAACAACTTTGAACGAAATTGTGCCGCCCATCGTTCCTAAGCCAATAATAAACTCGCCAAAGGGAGTAGTACACAAATCGACATTTAATCCTCGTGCAAATGTAACACAGGATTATAATATAATAGAGGACCTGGCTCAATCATCGTCCGCTATGTCGACACCTGAGGTAGTGCAAAATTGCACCTCCCAAGAGCAAGCTTTATTATCAGCTATAGGTGAGATTGGCCCAATGGATTCCAATCTTGTGGCCTTTGATCATAAAGGATATGACCCTCAGTTACCAGCTCAACTAGCTTTCCTTATTCAAGTGAAAGCCCTCAACAAAACTGTTCATCGAACAATTATTGATGAGGGGGCATCTACATGTCTTATGTCAACGAGTTGCTGGAAAGAATTAGGATCACCACCCTTGTCAAAATCGTCAACGACGTTAAAAGAATTTGATGGACGATCATACACTCCATACGGGATTTTAAGTAACTTGCAAGTTGAACTGGGGGGCAAAACAGTAGGGATTGATGTTGAAGTAATTGATGGAAACCTCGATTACAACATCCTATTAGGAAGGCCTTGGATCTATGCCATGGCCGCGGTTGTGTCGACCTATTTCAGGAGGATTGCATTTCCCTCCCAAGAAGGAATTACAATCGTCGACCAACAAACTTTTCTCCCCAACAGTTCACAAGTTACAGGAAGCATTCCAATGATCCATGCAAGGAATCATTTTTTCCAAAATATCGGAGTAGGTTTCCTAAAAGACCCTGCCTTAATGGGTACTTTCGCCCTACCGCCTCCAAGTAATCTGGCGGAAGTGGCCACAGTGGAAACCTACAAAATGAAATCTAATCCAATCTTCTGGTTGGATTCGGAAGATTCCTAGATATTTTGTCGGCGCTGAGGATAGTTCTTTCATTATGTCAACCTCATTAAAAAATGAAACAAATCCCCTTTTTCAAAATTCAAAGGTAAACCTTCATTCCAATCACCGAGTTGATTGCAATGAAGCTTGGGGGGCACCCTCCTTTGACATGCGTCATTATGATGCTGGGGGCATGCAAAAGATCCGAGCAGTTTTAGCATCATAGTTCATGCTCGTTAAAAAATAAACATAAGCTTTTGAGCAGTGTTTTGGCGCATTCAAGCTCTTTAAAAAATGAACCCAGTACCGGTAAATAACCTTTTGAGATCGTAAATTCATCAGCCATAAAAGCCTTGGTCGTGTTTGTGCACCATCACCTCCACTTTTCATTTGGCCGATCATTCACTTCCATTCGTGTGTTTACCCATTTTGAGGAACAACTGCGAAGAGTGATTTCACTTAGCCATCCTTGTGACACTGCCGTGATTGGGAAATTCCAACCTGTACCTGGAATCTGTAGCTATCCCTGTTTATCACTCGTTCCTCAAAAGACGAGTCTTCTTTCAGCTCTTTTCACTGACTCGTAAAATATGAAAAGTTTGCCGAGTTTTGGCCTTCCAGCTCGTTAAATGACCGGAACGCTATCCCTCCTCTAAATTTTAATCTTTTTGGACTTGAGGGATTATTGCACAAAAGGATCGAGCGCTTGCCTGGTGCAGCTCGTTAAAAGTACCGAACAGCCATCCCTTCTGTATTGTTTTATACTTTTTCGGACTTAAGGGATTAGCTGACGAAAAAGGAATTATGGAGTTAACTTTCTGTACCTTTTTAGACTCTCTAAAAATGAAAAGGACCGAGTTTTCCTTATCGTTAGACTCGTTAAAATGATTAAATAGCGACAAACTTGTCTTTAGACGAGAACGAGTTTCCCTATCGCTAGGCTCGTTAAATCATAGCGATGGGCTTGCCCGAAGGGCAGGTTATAGAACAAGCATATGTTATCCTCCTCAAGCTTGACAAAAATAAAGAGGTACTGGTCAGAAATGACTGGGGAAAAATTGGGAGAACATCAAAGTTTAAAGGTAGCAAGTCACTCTTGGACATGACACTTTTCCTCCGTACCATATCGGGTTGGGTTGTTTCATTCACCGGTCTCATCACCATGGTCCTTGCCACACCATCCATTCGGGGTAATGCTACCGATCCATCACATCAGTGTCGTTATATGTTCAAGAGGGGTCATTCAGAAAGTGTCAACCGTGTCCCATCCACTACCATACATTTTCCTTCATCCATTTCATGATCGCCACCCTGAATCATATGTCACAGTTTGTTTCACCTCCACTAAATCATTAGCTCCGTTCTGTGTCATTGATGTGGGATTCATCAAGGCCCTCCTTTGACGGATCACTTCTTGTCGACTTCAGCTCATTATCCAAGAAGTCGATCTAGGAACACCCCCATCAGTACTTTGAAGCTTGCATGCCTCAATGGCAAGTTTCTCACTTCCGGCGACAGGTATACATCAATGACCTTCGACCAGAAGATTTTGCGTGGCGTTCGACGCCAAGTCCTTTATTCACGCCACGTGAATTGTACTGCCGTACCTTGAGGGTCATCGTCATTATTGGTGATTCCTCTCACGCTTGTTAACGGTTTTCATTATTGACCGGTAATCAAGCGATGTCTTTCCATGTTCGACTTCAGCGTAATTCTCACATGGATCGACTTGTACTTAGAGTGAAGATCGAACGAGTTTGAAGACCCCGGATCTAGTTTCATCCATCCGGGCTGCGATATATATTCAGGAAATATAAAAGCATTTGCCATGTACATCATTGCAACAGATGATCATCCTCCTCAAAGGATGATAATTTTAGCGGAAGATTATCAGTCTGTCTTCAGACGATCGTCTGTCATATGTACCAAAATGTATTTATAGAAAGCTGAGCATGGGAATACCCGCCTCAGCTAGATCATGAGAATAATGATGAATGAAAGATAATGTATTGTATTGTATTGTATTACAGGGCACTCTCCTCAGCACTGGAACGAACTTCGGACCCTCTAGCTAAAGCATTTCACCCGATTAACGGCCTCATACTTTAGGGGGCAACTGTTATAGACATTTTTGTGCCTCGCGTCAAGGAGCAGGAAATGTCGATAATTACAGGGATCCTCAGTCCCTAAACATGTTGTTCTTACCCCTATAAGAGCAAGGTCATCAATCAACAGCACTTCCAATCAGTTCTCCACCTGAAAACACTTCAGAACAGGCTTATTTTGGATCATGTCAGCTGCTTAACTGAGCTTCTGCACTGTATTGCAACTGTCCCACTCTGTACCTGCGCTGGAAGTCAAAAACAATGAAGGCTACCTGCGCTGGGCGAGATTGGCCAAGTGGCACAGTCATCCTGCAAGGTGTCAATTGCCCAGGAAGCTTCCAAACTGACACTTGGGTCATGAGATTCGCCCTGTGATGAGTAAGAGGTACTTGATCACCATGTGTAAGCAAGGATCTCCAAGTGGACACAGGAACTGAAGATTAACTGAAGATGGAGAGGACACAAGGCAGCTTCATGTCAGTCTCAAGCTGACTCATCCTTTCCTCTTCTCTCCTATATATAGAGCTCTTCTATGAGGTCTATAGAGGCTGGAATTTTGTATAAGCAAGGAGGTGCTGTTGGTATATTGCCAGGATTATTGGGTGATTGTTTTACTAGAGGTGAAGAAGAGAGTTCTTGCTGCCGAGGAGGTGCTGCTGGATTGGGGCCAACATCATTGGTTGTAACTTCCTCTGGAACCCTGTTACTTTCTATCAATAAAGTTTGCATGTTCTTCTATATACTTGTTTTACATAGATGCTTTTGTGTTTACATGTATATTTGATGCAATCTAATCCATGCTTCAATTATGATTGCTTGTATCTCGTAGTTTGCTCCCTTTTGTCGTGCAGATTCTGTGTGTAGCTGGATCGGCTTGGAGAGTAAAGAGCTGGGAACGGGATACAAAGCGAGAAGGACAAGGATCGACTAAGCGCAAGACACCAGGTTGGTTGATCCTCTTTCTATTCTCTCTGTGCTTTTATAAAGATGAACATGAAAACTTTGTCATTCAGTTGTTGCTAAAGTCTGTCACCTTTAGAAAGGGTTAGTGTCATCTGCATCGGATACTTTTCCCCACAACAAAGCAGCAACCATTAAAGTTGAAGTAGAGAAGTTGCTCAAGGCAGGTTTCATATGCCCCGTTCCTCTTAAAGATTGGGTTTCTAATCCAATCCCTATGGATAAAAAGCAAGGAACAATCTGAGTGTGCATTGACTTTAGGGACCTAAATAAAGCTTGTCCCAAAGATAATTACCCCATGCCATTTATTGATCAGATTATTGATGAGTGTGTGGGCAATGAAATTTTCTCCTTCATGGATGGTTTTTCCAGTTATAATTAGATCTCTATCCATCCTAAAGATCAGCATAAGACAACTTTTATATGTCCCTCAGGTACCTTTGTATACAGAAAGATGCCTTTTGATCTTAAAAATGTTGGAGCTACTTTCCAGCGGGCCATGTCATATGCTTTCCACGACATTAAACATATCATCAAAGCATACTTGGACAATCTAGCTGCTCGTTCTCGAAAGAGAACTGATCATCCTAGTCACCTTCGATTGGTTTTTGAGCGATGTCGATTTTACAAGATCTGGTTGAATCCCAATAAGTGCATTTTCACGGTTACATCTGGTCAGTTATTAGGGTTCATTGTGTCAAATGAAGGGATTCGGGTTGATCCCTTCAAGGTAGAGGCAATAATTCAGTTGCCTCCCCCATCCTCAATTTGACAACTTCAAAGTCTTCAAGGGAAAGCTAATTTCTTAAGAAGGTTTATAGCGAACTATGCCGAGATCACTAAAGGATTTATGCGTTTTCTACGTAAAGGAGTTCCATATGTGTGGGATTACTTTCCACAGCGGTCATTCGATGCCTTGAAAAAGGCATTAGTCTCTGCCCTGCTTTTGAGTCCGTCGGATTGTGGTAGGGACTTCCTGTTATATCTTGTTGCGGTAGAATCAACCATAGGTATGGTTCTTGTTCAGGAAGACAATTCTCTCATAGAGAATTTGATTTATTATTTGAGCCGAGGCTTGATAGGTCCTGAACTTCGTTATTCCCTTGTTGAGAAGTTGGCTTTGACAGTTGTCCATGCTGTCCAGCGGCACTGCCATTATATTTTGCTACGCAAAACTTTTGTCTTAGCAACGGTCAATCCATTCAAATTTGTCCTCAGTAGGAAAGTGATTGGGGGCAAATATAATCGATGGATAGTCATCTTACAAGAAGTCGATTTCGAGTTCTTGTCTGCCAAGTCTAAGAAATCTATGGTTTTTACCGAGTTAATCTCCGAGCTACCTTGTGGAGAGGATACTGCTTATGAGGAAAGTTTACCCGACGAACATTTATTCCTCATCTCTTCACTCGACCCTTGGTATGAAGATATCATTGTCTATCTCCAGACTTCAAAGTTCCCCTCTACTTTCTCTAAGAATGAACGCTGAAAATTATGTCACCTGGCTAAGAACTATCTCATCATCGATGACACATTGTATCGTCGAGGGGTTGATTCAATCCTTCAACATTGTTTAACCCTAGAGGAAGCAGAGTCAGTGCTTAATGATTGTTTACAGTGGAGCTTGTGGTGGTCATCTTTCAGGGCTTGCTACAGCCCAACATATCTTGCGTGCCAACTATTTTTGGCCTTCACTTTTCAAAGATTGTGTTGAAGCAGTCAAACGCTGTCACCCTTGTCAAATCTATACTCGGAAGATGCTTGTACGTCCATCTCCTCTTTTCCCTGTTGTCACTGTCGGTCCTTTTACTAAGTGGGGTAATGATTTACAACTTGTAATCTGCCTTCAGCAGTGAATCACAAGTACATTATCGTGGTCGTAGGCTACTTCACGAAGTTGGCTGAGGCCATGCCCACTTATAAAAACGATAGTGAAACAGCGACATTATTCCTTTTTAATCAGATTATCTCAAGGTTTAGTATCCCAAAAGAGATTGTCACTGACCATGGCAGTCATTTCTGGAACCAACTAATGTCTGAATTGGCTCTTAAATTGGTTTTTCGGCAGGAGCAATCGTCCCCATATTATCCTCAAGCCAATGGATGGGTCGAGGCAGTGAACAAAACCCTTAAGACAATCCTGCAAAGGAAGATCGACAAAAATCAGTCCAATTGGCATTTTATGTTGTATCTCGCTCTTTGGGCATACCAAACCTCCATAAAGAATGCTACAGGTTTTACACCTTTTCAGTTAGTTTATGGGATGGAATCTATCTTTCCCATTGAATGTGAAATTCCATCTATTAAGTTAGCTATTGAGCTCCTCCCAGAGACTTCTAGTCTCGAAGAGCGCCTCCTTCGTTTGGAGCATCTCGATGATCAGCATCGAGATGCTGCCACAATCAATGAGGCTCATAAGAAAAGGGTTAACACTCAGTATGATAAAGCTGTCCATCCTCGAGTTTTTTCTCAAGGCGACCTTGTCTTGGTCTATGACCAAGATAAGGATGCCTCGGGGGCAAGAAAGTTCAAACCTATGTGGTACGGTCCCTTTATAATTAAATGAGTTTTAGAAAAATGGGCATATGAGTTAATCGATTTTGAAGGAAACAAGTTGGCAGAGCCCCGAAACAGGCTGTACCTCAAGAAGTACTTTGCTTAGGTAGCAGCTAGGCAATGAATTCTTTGTACATTTTGTATATTTGTACATATCACATCGAGAGTTTTTTGATATCGACACTTTTTGGTCTATTGTGGTAGGTGTTAATGGATGACTTGGTCTATTTTGGATTTGCCAATGGTGCTAGTTGGCGCACTCGGAACCTTGCTTCTGCAGCTTGGGTAATCTATTATCCAACGAGTCAATTGATGGTGTCAAGAGGAGTATGAATTGGTATTGCTTCAAATAATATGGCTGAGTATACTGCCATCATTAATTTACTATCTGAAGCAATTTCTTATGAAATCAATTCGTTGGTAGTCTATCTTGATTCACAATTGATAGTGTCACAACTGAATAACATTTATCGGGTAAGGGATCCATGTTTATATCGCCAGTATTTAAGGGTGAGGTTGTTGCAAAGATCATTTACTTACATTAATTATTTGCACATTCCAAGATCTCATAATTGGTTAGCTGATTCTATTGCTAATCAAGCATTAGACTAGCATATCATTCATTCATCACAATAAAATCAAGCATCAAAAAGTCAGAACTATATATATATATATATATATATATATATATATATATATATATATATATATATATATATATATATATATATATATATATCATAAAACATCTCGAGTGTACATAAGTGTGTCCAAAATAATATACAAAAATTGGGACTCAAATGCCCATAATCATGTCTAGTACATCTAATGCCCCGGCTCAGGATGAGTGGCTAAGTATGCAACTACTGCTTTGGCCACATGCCTAAGAGTGTGAACCCAGTCTCGTGGCATGCCAACCACATGACGCTGCATATCTATAGGGAGATCCTCTACAACCTCCATTGGTACTCGGTGAGTTAGTCTCACCAAGTGCCGCTGAACAGTGTGTAGAAGTCACTCTGTGTCTGCAACCACCTCTTCGGCCCCTCGGCCACGACGTCCATGCCATGGGAACCCATCTGGTCGCACCAGCCCAATATCTGGAACATTATCATCATATTAGTCATTTGAATCCTATCAAAAATATTTTTCAAAATTAATTATTATATTTGAAAAATCACAAAAACAAATCGTAAAATAAAAAATATTTGTTACCTATGTCACCCCATGCTGTGGTTGATGGTAATGCTAGATCAGGATCTCCTCAGAAATCCAACCCAACATAAGGGTAGTCATCTATGGCGATGATATTCTGCTCCCACCAGGAGAAGAAGTCATCGTCGAAAGCAGTCCGTGGGACGTCACCACCTCCTAGACATTTCATCAGGTCAACCCACCTGCCCATTCATGGATCTCGTGGGATGCTGATTGAAACCGGTACTCTAGGACGAAGTGTTGAGACCCTCTCAAAGAAGAAAGAGCACAAGATAGTTCCATACCCGAAGTTTTTGGTATGTCCCTTCTTGATAGAAGTAAGCTGGATTTTCAGGTTAGCAAGAAGAGGAGTACACCAATCAAATATGGTGTTGAGGTAGTCTACCACCAAGCTCATGGCTAGCCGTGACGCCTAGTGCAAAGAAGCTGATCCGTTCACTATATCTATGGTGAACATGATTATTCTCAAAGATAAACTCTCCACACGTTTGATTGGAATTCGATTTCCAACCTTTTCAAGATGACCCGGGCAATAGATATGTACGTATTCCTCAATAGAGAGACCGCCTCGTGACCTGCCCATGGAATGTACTACCTCTCCCCTCCGGGAAAGGCAAGTGATGAAATAAATATCTTCTACCTCTATCCTGAGCAGCATCTAATCAACCATAAACACATCATCCTCAATGCTCCAGTAGTGAATGAGCATGTCGAGCAGGTGGGTGTTTTCTTTCATATTTGGCATTTTAAAGAACTTTAGCAAACCGCATCCTCGTAAGGCATCCAAAGCATTAGGATCGTTCATAACCTCATCATCCACTAAGGTATGCTTTATTTCTCTCGAAGTGACTGGCATCTTGAAGAAAAAATGAATTTAGACCATAAGATTTTTTGTTTGAAGTTTTCATGGCATATACGCGAGTCCATTTTACACACAGTTGCGTGTAGGGCCTGCATATACACAGGTTTAATGTATCCAAACCGCGTATACGCCGCGAAAAATGTTTTGACAATAATTCAATGGTAAAACTTAAATTAAAAAATATAAAACCAATCACAATTGAATGCAAGATAAGTTTAAGGGTTACTTGGTGATTTTGGGACAATTCGAACGGTCGGTTTTGGTGAATGGCAATGCTTGCTCCTTTTTCTCCACTTCTTTGCTCCCAAACCAAATGGTGAACGTGGTGAGTCAAAAACTATTTTATAAGCTTTGAAAGTGAAAAATTTTTTCAAATCTTGATTTTGTTTTGTCTCGTGTAACTTTTAACTTGGGAGCTTGGAATGTCGAGAATGGTTTGATTTTCAGGACATTTTGGACACTTTTTCGACAGTTTCGAGATGGTTCCATGACTGCTGACCTATCATGGCAGGTATTGTTTTTTACTAGAATATAGGTTAGGGAAGCCACTTTTTCCGTTGCATTATGCATACTAGCCTCCATTTTCCGATATACTTGCCATAGGGTTGATCCCATCATGTTATGGTTCGTAAACCACCTTCACTCACCGATTTTTAAATCCTGACACGATGGTAGAGCCATCCTTTTCATGGGCATCATAGTTAGCACCTCACTGACATTTTTTGCCCATGTTGCTTCGATCTAAGTAGGCTCAGGATTCCTCTATAGTCCCACCATGACTTACGAGCTGAAGGCTCATTCCTCTTTGCTTCTCCGCTTCATTCTGGCCTTATACCCTAGAGCCTCCTTTGTGTTGAGTTGTACTACTACATTGCATTTTGACCATTTGAACTTTTTAGCCTTGGGCCGGCTTCACTTGGACTCGTGTTTAAGCCAACTTTTGACCATGACATCTGAAAAATCAAACTTGCATGCCCTTGACCTCTGCAACATGACACCTTGACCCGTGGAAGGAACACACCTTTGAGTGTCTTTGACTAGTTTTCACCTCCTTGCATTGAGTATAGGAATGTTCCAATCCCAAGAACTAGATCATTTGTTTCACCGACACTCGTTCTTTCCACTGTACTATAGCATTCTTTTATTCTTTTTCTAGCTTAAAGAAAAAGATAAAAAAATTATATATTCCAAAAAGAGTGGGAACATGATAGTATTTCCACTTGTTATTGGCAGCTAGAGTCAGTCGTGTCGCCATTGAACAAAGCACTCAAAACAAAGTCTCCTTAGTATGGGCAGGATTTAGTTTGACTTAGGTATGCCTCAACCCTGTTATTGATCAGTTCTCCCCCGATTGGTGATCTCTTCTAATCATATGGAGGGTTCATTCATGCCTCCTGCATGGCTAACTTATACAGAGTCATCATATGCTGCCACATAGTCACATTGAGTCATGCTTTTGTTCAAGGGAAGTTAGCCTGAGTCAGCCTCTCTGCGGTATCTCTTGACTCATTTTTCATTTGGCCATCCCTGGTTGTCAGTATCTTGTCTATCATCATATTAGTTATATTGGTCCTTTTCTCGTGCCAGTTTGAGAAGGTCCCCATTGACTTCTTGCTGGCGGGTCTTGTCCTTATCGACAATGGCATCTTGCTCTGAGGATAGGCCTAGAGCTACACCGTGGCCCTATTTTCATTATTGATAGGTCACCCTATGCTCAGCATCGATTAGTATCATGGGTCTTTGACTGAGTGGTTTCCCTTATGTTCGAAATCATCTTACACTATCACACATTAGGATTCGTGCAGCACCTTGGTTTCCATTTGACCCTATTGGTGGATACCTTGCTTCTGTGTCAGCTTTCATTATTGGTTGGTTTAGAGGGTTTCTGTCGTGTGCTAGCCACATCTTGTGTACGCCAGAAACGTGCTTTGGTCGGGTTACTACATATTTTTTCATCTGATTCCTTCCACATTATTGGCCTACGGGTTACACTCGCGCTAGATTGATTAAGGATGCCTTAATTCCTTCCTTCTAGCGATCTTTCCCTATTGACTACGACTCATTGCTCTGGGGCAAAGATCTAGAGTCCATTTGGTAGTACCTTGGGGTTTGCAGTCATTAGTGGTAGATCCTTTGCTATCAACAGTGGGAAACCATAATTTTCTCCTGATTGATAGATTCTTACAGGTGTTCGACTCCAGCTCATCTATTCACACTTGTTAGATTGTACTGGTTACCTTGACGTTCATTATCATTATCGATGAGTAGTCTCATGTTTGTTAATGGTATACATCAATGACTGGTAATCAAACGATTTCTCACATGGTCGACTTCAGGTCATTTATTCCCATGGTGTAGAAATGTACCACGGTAGTTGGTGAATACCTCAGGTTGCATCAGCATTCATTGGTTCACTTGACAGTTGCTCCTGTTGCTGCTAGTTGATACCACTCCACCTTATATGTTGCAGTCATTCATGGCGACATTCTATATGCTGGCACCTCAGTTTGTAGTGTAGTACCATATTAATCCATCATGTTCATTTGGTACTTTTGGGATTAGTCCTTGATATCAGTGATGCGCTTCATCCTTCAGCATCATTGACATTCTTATATGTGATATTCATACATGTACTTACTCGATCGTGATCAAATGATCCATTATGTATTTTCGAGTGCTTTATACTTGTATGACTAGATGATCCACTTGTACTTGATATGTGGACATGATTTACTTTCTCTAAGCATGGGTATGCCTACCTCAGACAGTGTTTCTTTCTGATCTCCTTTTCTGGCTTGGCAGGCTGAACTCTGGTGAAGTCCTTCTCAGTTTTTGATAGGTTTCTTTTCCATGCACTTACATGATATATTTCGGCCATCATGTACCCCTTTTGACCTCATATATTAGGGGGCATTTGTTATAGCTCCAAATCTCACTCTTGATGTTTGTGATGCTGCACTCATGGCCTAGGGCAACCCCTCCTTCCAAACCTAATCCAAATACTTAAAAAATAGTGTTTTACTCCCTATACGCGACATTGACCTGAGCTAAATGCGTGTGTATGCGGGTCTGTGTATACCCAACCCACCTATATGTCTTAAAACACTTAAAAAAATTAAATCTCCTTAATTTTAGGTGAAGATCGCGGGTTTTACCTGTTTATTACCTATTAGTGCCCGTGGCCCAACTGTTTCCAATGAATTCCCAACTAAAAAACTACTTTGGGAGAAGTATAAAAAGGCTTCAATGGGAAGGCCTAAGGGAGGAGAGAATAGAGAGAAAAATCACTCTGTTGAGATTATCCCAGATCAGGTATGAAGATCCCTGTGCTTCCAACACTTCCCCCATTACAGGAAACCCTTATTTCCTTGAGTTATGATGTCTTTCCATTTCGTGAGATATCCTTGAGTGATTTATGGAAGGAGCTTGTTGAAGGCTTGAGATTTGATGAATCCGGAGGATGGTTCTGCTTGGAGCCTGCGAAAGGAAGACTCAGATGAAATCATCCCTTTCTGTACTTTAGTTATCTATAATAAAAGAAACACTTGTCTTTTTCCTGATATGAATCTTCTTCATGTTTTTGATATCAATGTTATGATGTACAAATGAATGATTATTTCAATTGCATAACTAACTTTCAATATGATATGAAGTTGATTTCTTTATGATGTTTAGTCCATATACTGTTGTGCTTTCTTAAATTGATTGTTTTGCAGGTTGAAGGAGCAAAAGGAACTCTGAGAGGGTTTGGACCCTAGCTAGATCTTCCCAAACGAAGGACCCCCAAGTGCACCTCTCTTCACATAGTTTGTTTATATTAACATCATGGATGTGTGGAATGCTGGTTTTTCTTTATAGATAACCCCCGCTCTGCTAGGGTATTAACCCAAGGTAGGGGAGAATTCGGAGCCACTGACGACTCTAGGAGTTCTTATACCTCTATGTCATCTTCCGATTGAAAGAGAAGTCAAGAAAGAACTGGATTGTTCCTCTCTTGTTCTTTGGAAGTACCAGGCCTATCCTAAACACTAATGCCCCCGAGGGGAGGATCGATCCCTGATGCATTAGTTGCCATGGAATGAAACCGACTCGCAGTATTACCTCTGCGCCTTCTAGGAGAAGGCTCTAAACTTGGTGGTGAAATACCATGAAGTCTTCGAGACCGTCTAGGCGATCGGTCAACCACTTTGAATTTTTTATTATGATCTAATTAAAGACTCAAGAAAAAATGAAAGCTAGGACAACTAAGAGCATAGAGCGCACACTAAAGATCTCAGCCAATCAAACAACTTTCAAGTATTTCTACTCCGAGTGATGAGGACCGGACACCAAAATACAAGAAAGTGAAGTAAGGGACCTTCCGAAAATAGTCTAGGATAATGACAGCCCAGTCCTAACAACAACCTATGCCGGTGCAAGCCCCCAAAGTTCGCAAGGGTGCCCTCCAGAAGTACCGTTGAGAGTGATACAACGTCGACCTCAGGTGCCACGGGATTCCCCTCCATAGCCACCTATGTAGATCCCTAGGAGAGGTAACTAAGGTTACCAACTCATGTCAGAAGCCAGGCGGAACAGTCTTGAGGTAAGATCCGACAAGTAGGAGAAGGGGTATCTCTCTTCCTTATCTTCAAAAACCCTCGTGCTTAACTCCCAGATCTAGAGCTTTCTTGGTCTTCCTAACACTGTTGGATTTGCACTCACTATTCAGTCTCCTGTGTTTGACAGTTTAAATGGCCTTGGAGAGTTTTCTCTCCACTCGCCTAATGCAAGGCCCTAAAATATCTTAAAACTTGTTGGTGTGTCTAACTTGACAATTATAAAAACGTTTTAGTGTATTTTAATTAGTGCTTGTTTTTAAATGGGTTGTTCTTTGAGTCAAGGAATAAGCGGAAGTGAAACTTGTGGTGTTTTGACGCAAAAGAAGTTAATAAAAACCAAACTAAATGCAAATGCACTCATTTTTTTCTTCGATGAAAGAAATTTCTACTACGTTCAAAGTAACTTCTAAGAAAGAAACAAATTTTTCTTCTCTTTTCTTTTACTCAAGCTTCACACTCACAAAAATTAACAAAACTTTGGATGCCCTAAAAAGATGAACAAATTTATCCTAATGCAATGAGTACATGCTGATGAAAAACTTAAGACTACTCTAAATCAAAACATGAAAGTAACTTGTTTATCAATTCTACTTTGCTACTTAAGATGTTTAGATAGAGTATAAGTTGCTAATGCTCATTTTCGTCCACACACTAAAAGCAAGTTTCAAGACAAACAAAAATGCACTTTCACTCGCAAAAAAAAACTAAATCAAAACAAAGTTCAAGAAAGAAAAACCAAGTTTTCAAGAAGTTTTCTTCAAAAGAAAAAAAAATTGTCTTTTCGAAAGTGCTCTAACCAAGACTGAAACTTTATGATCGAAGAATAGGCAATGAAACACTTTGCAAGTTAACAACACAAAATGAGTGACAACTCAAAAAACTGTGTTTCAAGATGCTCTTAACAATCAAAAGCAGCAACAAGAACTTGGAAACAAAGACCAAAAAGATTGAAAATACAACTTTCAAGAAAGTGTGAATCAACAACTTTCAGAAAGTAAGAAAAGCAGATGGTCACAAAGATGTAGTTTTGATATGCAAACAAAAAGTCACCAAAACAAGATTTGACACAAAGATTGAGATCAATCTTTCTGCCTTGGAAGACCAGAGCAGCCAAGACTCCTAGCAAGAAATCTTGTGTGCTTAAACAAAAATGATGACGCTTGCAACAAAACAAAAAAAGACCAACACTTTCCACAATCGGAGAGAGCTTGAAATCATATAATTGCTATAAAAATAAAGAATGACACAAAAAGGTCACTGTTCAGGACTGATTCAGATCAGCAGACAGATCTTCAGAAATAAAATATTTGAAATATCTTGTAAATTTTAGGGTATACGCGACTGTGTTAGTGCCAGCTGCGTGTATATGCTATTTAGCCCAAGGAAACCTGCGTATACACAGTTTGACTTGAGGAATCTTGCGTACATACACTTCTGTAAACTAGAAAAACAACGTATATAACAGGTTACAAGAAAAAACAAAAAACAGTGTAAAGAAACTGATCAAACTTATAGTTCAAGTTCCTACAGGAATAGACTACTCAGTCACAGCTAGGAAATAAATAGTTGAGCCCTGATTGGCTTGAACAAACCCAAACTAGGAACAACAATACTATTGTCCCCAGTGGAGTTGCCAATTATGTTAAGGGAGAGTGTCCCCTGGGGTCTTGGGTTAATACCCTAGCAGAGCGAGGGTTATCTATAAAGAAAAACAAGAATTCCACACAACCATGATGCTAATATAAACAAACTACGCGAAGAGAGGTTCACCTGGGGGTCCTTCGTTTGGGAAGATCCAGCTAGGGTCCAAACCCTCTTAGAGTTCTTTTTGCTCCTTCAACCTACAAAACAATCAATTTAAGAAAGCACAACAGTATATGGACTAAACATCATAAAGAAATCAACTTCATATCATATTGAAAGTTAGTTATTCAATTGAAATAATCATTCATTTGTAAATCATAACATTGATATCAAAAACATGAAGAAGATGCATATCAGGAACAAGACAAGTGTTTCTTTTATTATAGACAACTAAAGTAAAGAAAGGAACTATTTCACCTGAGTCTTCCTTTTGCAGGCTACAAGCGGAATCATCCTCTGGATTCGTCCAATCTCAAGCCTTCAACAAGCTCCTTCCATAACTTACTCAAGGATATCTCAACAAATGGAAAGAAATCATAACTCAAGGAAACAAGGGTTTCCTGTAATGGGGGAAGTGTTGCAAGCACAGGGATCTTCAAACCTGATCTGGGATAACCTCAATAGAGTGATTTTTCTCTCTATTCTCTCCTCCCTTAGGCCTTCCCAGTGAAGCCTTTTATACTTCTCCCAAAGCAGTTTTTTAGTTGGGAATTCATTGGGAACAGTTGGGCCACAGGCACTAATAGGTAATCAGTAGGTAAAACTCGTGATCTCCGCTCGAAATTAAGGAGATTTAATTTTTTTAAGTGTTTTAAGACATATACGTGGGTTGGGTATACACAGACCCATGTACACACGCTTTTAGCTCAGGGAAATGTCGCGTATAGGGAGTAAAACATTGTTTTTAAAGTATTTGGATTAGGACTGGAATGAGGGGTTGCCCTAGGCCATGAGTGCAGCATCACAAACATCAAGAGTGAGATTTGGTGCTATAACAGTTGGGGACATGCAAAGAAAGCTCTGATACCTCTAATACCATTAATCCAGATTTAAATATGAACAATGAATTATAGATATAACCATAAATACAGAGATATAACTGAAATAACACTTCATTTCATTAATATCAAATACTAAAATATGCTTACAAACAGAATGGAAATAAGACCAGTGTTAGGACATCACATTGTCCCTTTTTGACCATATATTTTGCTATTATGTCATCCTTTTTCAACCTATATTTAAAGTCCTTGTTATTGCTTTAACCCACTTTTCCAAAGGTATACAATATTTCTTCTCATTACTATACGTTTAATTTATTTTACATACAATTACATTACTTTCATAATTTATTGATTGAAATGGATAGTTGCTGAAATAGTTATCATTGCAGTCTACGTTGCTGAAACAACCTGAAGACTGCAGGGTTATCATTACAGGTCATGTTGCTGTAACAGTTAGAACAAGGAGCAAATCCCGTTGCTGAAGCAACCGTGATTTGCATTCTAGATTCGACAGCAACAAAAGAAGATCATCGAAGGAGCTGCTACATTGGCTGTAACTACCACATTCCAAAGTCAGCATTACCATAACCATTGTAACAACATTTTGTTAATGGGAAAACTAATTTCCCTATTTTGGTATATTGGGTTAAAGATAGGACTTACAATGTAATCAATTGTAATAGATGTCTCCTCTTTAAAAAGAGGATACATCTACATTAGAAGGGGATGGACAAACTACGGGAAGGTTTAGTTGAAGGAGAAGAACTGGAATCTTTTTGTAACATGACATATTGATGGATGAATAAAATATTGTTTTGAACATTTCCTTCTAGTTCTCGTTTCCTGGGGAATCTTGTGAGAAGGACAGGGCCCACCTTCATCACAAGATTCACCCATTATATTTCTGCAATGTGTTAAGTGTGTTTCCTATACATACCTTGTTAAAAGTTCTGTTTACTGAATGTTGCTTATGCATTATTGCTGAACTCTATTTTTCTAATTGATTGTTGCATTATCTAGTTCATCTACAGTTAATTCATGAGTGTTCCATTGGAAATTGAGTTTACAGAGTGAGTTGGCAAGCATGCTAATCAGAAATAGGTGCTGAAGGTTCCTACTTTGGAAATAGGGTCATGTTCTTTGTTACAACATAGCTAGTGCTTTCCTTTGCATATTGATTCCTTTTCATTAGATTACTCTTTTAATGAAATTAAGCATTCTTTGGTAATTGTTTACAATAGACTGTTTTTGCTGTAACTCAGAGTGGAACTTCAGCTTGCTTAGAGCAAGGTGTGACTAGTTTATTTATTACTACAACTTTTATTGCTTTTGAGATTAAGCACATACAATGCGTAGTTTCCTTTGAAATAAATAGACTTCCTTGGGTTGACAATTTACGTAGCACTTAGTTGTTTGGATTAATAAGCAATTAAAGTGACGAACAACCAGCTTGGACGATGATAATTTATGGATGAGAAGAGATGTGGGACTACATGCCTTTGAATTGAGTTACAATGAGGCTCAAGGGCTTTATTATTATTGAACAATAAGAAAAAACCATAAACAACCAAAACCCTAACACGAGGAGATGTAACACCAAGAGTTTCCGAGCCCCATTGGGGTTAGTTGGGAAACCAACTTCCGAGGGTCATAAATTGGTCATATTATCTCCATTTGACGCATATGATACCTCATTAGAAATATATCTCTCAGGAATACAATTTCTCGTTTGATTTATATTAAAATAACTGGAGGAATTTTACCAAAAAAACATCGTATAGGGCCTCAAAATGGCTCTAGAAGTTCAAGACCCAAAAAACTGCTAAAAATAGTAAATTGTGCTACAATTAAGAAAACTAAAAAAAAAAAAAGAAAAAAAAAAACAATGGTGAGGGTCCAAGTGGAATAGGTGAGTGGACACAAATATCTACCTTGTTCATCACCATCCATAGGTTCGTCCCTTCAAAACCCATGTTTCAGTTTTTACCATAATGCCCTTCTTATATGAAAACAATAAAAAAAAATTGAATATGACTGCGCAAAGATAGAGCATCTGAGAAATGTGAATTTACACTCATATTTCCTGTTTCATTTCACCTATGCATACCCAAACCTTCTTATATGTCTCCTAAATTTCTGTTATACCCTTTGCTTTCCACAAATTTCTTGTTTAAGGTAGAAAAGTGTAGTTGCCCTTACTTTTGTATAACCCCTATTTTCCTAATCAGCTTTGTTAAAAATTTTGAGCCATTGATAAGGAAAACTTTTATCAAAATCCATGTAACATTATTCAATCAAAACTGCCCCTATTTACACCATGCTACACTCATTTTTGTTCATTGTGCCTTATCTTACAATTCCTTAGTTGATTTATTAGTGTATGTTCAAGATTGGTCATATCTTCCACCTCAAGATTCAAAAACAGTGACAAAGCCAACCAAGTAAGATGTCTACTTTAGAAAGAAAGAAAAGAATAACAAAAAAACCAATCAGAGTGGAACCTAGAAGCATAAAAATGTTGACAAGTGACCCACCCATTTGGTCAGCCTTTTAACAGGTAGGGTGTACAATGTTTTGTAAGAAATGTTAGGTTCATGGTTTTCATTCCCATGTGGCAGAACATTTGCAGAAAACCTCAAAGGAAACATGTTAAAGGTAGGAAACATAGAGTCTGAAGTGTAAAAAAAGACTATTTCTTTGGCTACTGATACCCCATTGATAGGAGATTATTGGTTTAAAATCATGGAGATTGACCCTTCTTTGTACAAAACCTTCCTCAAACCTCAGCACAAAAATAATTATGGAAGTTTTTTCCCAAGAAACTACCTCTTGAACCAATATGACAGGCTTCTAAAGGCAATCCAAAGGTTATTTATTTGTGAGGGATGATTCAGTCGGTGTTGGGCATGGGTTCCCCCCACAGCATGTTTTGGTGCTCAAAGCCCAAGTTTTGGTCAAATAATGTTGTAAGACTTTGCGAATTGCGGGCGTGGAGTGAAAAATGTATGTTGAGTCATAGGGTGGTCCGCCCTAAGTTTTGTAATGTAATGTAATGTCATGTCGTCCTACCCATGGTCTGCAAACCATGGGATTGTATAAATAAGAGTGAGGCTCTAAGTTCTAAGAAGAGGAATCGATGGATTGATGTAATGATCTAGTAGAGCATAGAGAAGAAGTCTAAGTGTCTTGGGTCATAGTAGTAGGAAGAGGCTCTGTAGCTGAGTGCACAGAGGCCTAGTAGAGTTCACAGCTGAGTGCGCGGACCCCTACATCTAAGTGTGTAGGTTGAAGTTGAGTCTGTAACCCAAGAAGAAGAATAATAAAGAGAAGCTTGATTCCAAATACTGTGTATCTGTTTTTGTATGATTTTCTATGCATTTATACTATTTTGTTTATCGCGTACTTATATGAATACTGAACACTGTTAAGTATAATTAGGCTCATACATATAAGTTAAGTAATTAGATAATATCAAGTTAATAGTAAGGAACTTGTGTAATAACATGGATCATGCCTTGAATGGGGCTACGTGAAGACAACATTGTAGGCTGCGAGGTACTGACAGATGCGCATAGCGACGTGCACACAGGGTCAAACTCGGACCATCGAAAAACCATCAGGCATATCTAGGGTACGGAAACCTGGTTCTAGCACCCTCCCATACTACTTCAAGTGAGACCTTTGTCCACGCTCTGCGGACTGTTGCCAAAAGGGCTAGTAGTATCGGGATTTGTTTGGCTAAATCACCTCTAAACCTGGGTCAGGCCCCTATAAGCCAACAAATGGTTCCATTGCTAGGACCGGGATCTGCATAAGGGATGTCTGATGTCGTGTCACTGGAATCCAACAAAGAAATAAATTGAAGGGTGGTTGGACAAGAAGATTCACGAGTTCGTGGCATAGGAAAATAGGAATCCGCGAGTATCTAAGGAACAGTGGTTGGAGCACTACTTATATACGGAAATCCATGAAATTTTCTTTGCATCCTTTCCTTCTGATATGTATGAGTGGATCGCGAAGCTAGTAGACAGTTAGGGAAGGTGTAGGCTCAACAAACCAATCATGTGGACTCTGGAATTAATGCGTAGACTAGAAACATCAGGAGATAAGATCGCGTGAGCTATGGACCATTGGCTCGATCGAATTATAGGGGGATTTATCACTGAGTTCACGGTAGATACGACTGTCAGCCATAGTGAGGTGGAGTGATGCTTCCTCAAAGGATCGCGAGGTAAGTATATTAAATATTTGAACACTTGGATTAAGATGTTATTGTGTGAAAAGTGGGTTATGCGAATAAATTAATGTTTGGGACTACGCGAAGTGGGAAGATCTACAGAAGCAGAGGTACTGAAGAATTAGAAACTAGTCCCTTAATTTTACCCTCACGGCAAAGTGAGGAAGAGCTCACGAAAGTTTCTCACCCATAGAAAATTTTAGGGGCGAATGTTTGCCCTTTGGCGAAATTAATGGGTTTTAAATTCTTAGTGGGCGAATATTTTGTATCATAGTACATTTTTACAAATCACCTCAAATAGCCCACCTTATTTTAAGGGAGAGGGTAAAAAAGGTAAATTTAGCCCTTGAAATTAGGAGTTACAACCTTCCATTCGCCCATTTTCAATAATAGGTTTTATTTAAGTGAATCCATTCGCCCATTTTCAAGAATAGGTTTTATTTAAGTGAATCCTATGGGACAAAGGCCCAAATACCATATTTATAAAAGAGGTATGGTAAATTAATAAAAATATAAATAAATGAGAGGTATGGTAAATAAATAAAACATTTTTTATATTTACTCCATAAGTCACCTTATATACATGTAAGGGTGTAAACAAATAAAAATATAAGTAAAGTGGAGGTATGGTAAATAAATAAAATGTCTTTTTATACTTACTCAAAACGTATGGTAAATAAATAAAAATATAAATAAACTAGACACATGGTAAATAAATAAAACCTCTTTTTATATTTAGTCCATAACCCTCATTCTATTTATGAAGGCTCAAGAAAGAGGTTTTATTTAAGTGAATCCTATGGGCCAAGTACCATATTCGTAAAAGAGGTATGGTAAATTAATAAAAATATAAATAAACTAGAGGTATGGTAAAAAAATAAAACATTTTTTTATATTTACTCCATAAGTCACCTTATATCTACGAACACTCAAAAAAATCGTTATATTTAGGTGAAACCTATGGGCAAAATACTATGGGACAAATACCATGGACTAGATTGTTATTAATACCATGCAAAAAAACATAACCCTAATATTAGTATTAATAAAAATAAAAATGGGACATGGTATTGACCCATGGTATTCACCAAAATGGCACATGGTATTGACCCATGGTATTCAACAAAATGGCACATGGTATTGACCCATGGTATTCACCTGGAATGTAGCCTATTTGAATGGGGGAATTAAAGCAGCATAGATGCATCTTTACTTTGGATCTACTAACCCCCCGAGAGGTATCAAATATCATGATATGCAAACTAGCATAGAGTGAAAAAATATTTGATCCGATCAAGAGTAAAAATGTATGTTGTAATTTAATGTATGTTAAACATTTTAGCTTGGTTAAAATAAAAATCATCTATTAACTTTATTAATTTTTATAAATTACTAATAGTAATTTTTAAGCAAACTAGCATAGAGTGAAAAAATATTTGATTCGATCAAGAGTAAAAATGTATGTTGTAATTTAATGTATGTTAAACATTTTAGCTTGGTTAAAATAAAAATCAACTATTAACTTTATTAATTTTTATAAATTACTAATAGTAATTTTTAAGCTCCAGGTTTATGATAACCCATGGTATTGACCCATGGTAATACCATGGTATTCATGTGAGCATAGACTATTTAAAGGGGAAATTCTACCATCTTAGATCCATCTTAATTATGGGTCTACCAAGTGATCTTTCATCCCCCTGAGAGTGGTAGATGTGGAGTTAAGATGGATATAGGTTGGTTTTTATGATAATGAAGATATTAAATAGACTTATTGTAAAAACATCTTAAGGTGAATGGTTAAAGCCTAGACATTGGACAAGTATATTTATATACTTCTGTTTTAAACTGAAACAAATCCAGGGCTAAAATGAATGGATTGATTGCACTAGTCATCCTTCTATAACTTTCCAACATATGTTGGAGTAAACAGATTGTAATTTGGGTAATTTTTCTAATTGCAAACAAGAACATACTTGTGTATTGGTAGGGTGGTTATGAGGTCCCTAGAAGTGATGAATTTGAATTTTTCTTGGTTTTATATATAGTATTAGGTTTTTTCTCATGCTTTCTGTGAATGGCACGGGTGAATTTTATCCTACACCCATTGGGTTATTGATATGTAACTTCGGTAATTTTGATTTCAAAAGATATTTTAAAGAAATGCAATGATTTCATTTGTGTATTCAATAAACACAAGATTTTATAGTTGAGTAAAATATTCACCATGCCTGGTGAGAGATTCGCCAAAAAATTATATATACATATAATATTATTAATAAAATCGCCTTCCATTTTTCCTATATACCATGGAGATTTGCCCATTTATTATAAATGTAAATTTAGGGAGGGTTCTTAAAATTTTCCCTGACCTCACCTCTGCCACCACCACAGTTCAGTATGGCGAGTGTGATCAAACTACTGGTATTCAGAGGAGTAGGGAATGAAGGCCTGGACCAATTCTGGTTCATGGTAAGGGCGGTATGGGAAGCACAAGGATTCATGGATGACAATATCAAAAAGGCTACATTGGTAAGCGCATTGTAGGATTGCACATTAACATGGTACATTAAGCATTCTAATGACCATCCAAATGCAGGAACCAGAGAAATCTGGACCACGCTGAATAGGGAATTTAGCAGGCCAAAGTCGGATACACAATCAATTATCAGGTTTAAGGAGATCACGATGCTCTCGGGCGAGACCCCCTAGGATCTGGACCAAAAACTAAAGAGTATGATTCACGAAGCAAACATGACTTTGATGAATGGACAACATTGTGCATGGTTTGTAGCGTCACTAACACTGCATTTAAGGACGACGTTGTCACAACAAAATCTTTCCACCCAGGCCGAAGATTTGGATATGGCAATTAGATTACATGAGACCCCTATACAAGACCCTCGTTTGGGAGTCCAACAAATATATGCATAACTGCAAAATCTATGTCTAGAGATGCAGAGTTTGAAACACATCAGGACACCTCGGCCAAACGCGCACGAGGAGGTATGGTGAAAAAAATGCAAAGGCCAGGGACTTGACAAGGACCATTGTCCAGTGTTTGCGAATTACTTGGCGGGAGGAGGGCTGATGCCATTAATACTTGAGGCACAAGCAGGACCAAGCACGGCGCCTGCACTATGGTGCACGATATGTCAGATAGAATGAAAACATACTACGGATAATTCTCATCTATTTCAGAAGTATAGCAGACATCCCAACAATTGTTTTCTAATTTTTGTAGATCAGTAGGCCATGATGAACACACCTATAGAAGCTACGAACTAATGATGGATTGGACTCCTGCCTACAGGGTGCAGAGCGAAATTCAAGCCCTTGACCCAAATATAGGAATGGCATGCTGGTGTGCACCAATATTGCAGAAATAATGTTGCAACTCCTAGGGCTTCGTACTTTACTTTTATCAACCCGGTAGTTCGTAATAAACTTGGAAGCGATGGTGTTGTATGCAGAAGTACTAGATCTTACTACAAGTTGTCACTTGGTTAGCTGGCACAAGATCAATAGGAGCTCAAGCCAACTTCTATGAATTCTAGAAGAATCTTTACATGTGATGAAAGAAAGGAAAACTTACTCTACAAAGGCTATTCTACTTGCAGAAAGAGAAAGAAGACTGAAATGTGAAGTAAACCTAGAAAACCCCAATTTACCAACTAACCTTACTTTTGCAAAAAGAGAGGTGAAAATCTAGGAAAGGAGTGACATTACCTACTAAGGAAGTAAACTACACCTATTCAAGATGTTTCTAGAGGAAATGAGAAAAAAACATCTTTTTTGGATTTTTATGTATTTTATGTGAAATTGTTATGCATGCAATTTATTTGTTTATGGATATGGCAGTGGTTAGGTGGTGATGGAGGGAAACTTTGGGATTTTTAGAGGTGTAGGAAGGTGTGGAGGGGTCCTAAGAGGGCTCTGGTAACCTTCTGGAGGCTTTCCATGCAATCGGACTTGAAAAAGCCACGTACAGGAAATTCTACAAGATGCTGCAGGGGATCTACACGAGGATGGAGAGAGCTGTTTTAGAGGATTTAAAGGTGGAAAAATGGTAGGAAAGGGTAGCTGAAGCCTAGAGGGAGGTGTTAAGGTGTTTTAAGTTCATCAAGGATGATTAGGAAAGGAAATGATGGTTGGATTTGTTCAAGAGACGAGAGGAAAGCTTATGAGAAAAGTGCAGGAATTAGGGCAGATTTGTGAAGGGCTGTGAATGACCTGTGAAACATGTATCAAAAGAGATGGTGATGGCTGCTTTATTGAATCATAATGAGTAGATATGTACTGTAAGAGAGCTGCAAATCAAAACACTAAATTTGAGCAAGAAAAGAACTAGCTGCACCAAGAAAATAGAACTATATCTCAAGTTAATCTAAACTCCGATCTAGAAAAAATGTTGAACAGTGCTATATGGAAAGGAAATCATGGAAAGATATTTATTGCAGAAATAGAAATAAGTATGGAAAAATGGATCTGAAGCAAAGCATTAACCTCTAAATCAAATTGTAACACTAGAAATTGCATGGGGAAAGCAAAACTGTGTTTTTATGGCAGCAAGCATATCTTGACCTCAATTCATGGTCCCCAAAGGAGGAAAGGAGGTCAAGCTCTATTGATGGCCTTTTTGTATCTTTCTCTTACCAATATTTAACTTACTTCAACAACTGAAATGGAAACAGCTATGTAAACCACCAAAATCAACCTATTCTACTAAGGAAGAAATCTATCTAACAACAACTAATTCATGAACTGAAGCAAAACATATAAATACAAAACAAGAGGTGATGGGTAGCTTGGGTTGGGCCCTAACCCAAGAGATTCAGCCCCTTGGAAGAACTCAATGCTAGCTTAGAAAATAATTCATCTCCATTATCAAAATAATAGTCACATTACATAAATATGTTCACAAAAGTAACCTCGAAATGAGCTGAGCAAAAGCTACCAAAAAAGTGCAAAAATTTGAATAACATCCAACTAAAATAATGAGCACCTAAGCCCTCCTATTTATACAATTGGAGCCTCCAACAGCTCTCCTAAAATCAAGGAGGATTGGCTCCCAAGACTAGAGATAGACAGCAGTTCTTCTTCACTTGCTCGGCTGCCCCTTTGATGCATTGATGTGGCTACTTGTGCTCTGAGCTTTCTAAAGGAGGATTCAAGGTAGGGGGTCATAAATGAGGGGGATACCCTCCTACAAATCCTCTCCCTTGTTTTCCTCAAATATTGGCTGCCAAATGCTCATTAAACCTTTGACTTCGTCTCAAAATTGACCAAAAATATGCATAAAGCACACATTAGACTTCATGGCATAATGACTAACCCATTTCACTCTATTAGCATAAATATAATAAAAAACATGCAATAAACTAATGATAATGGTGGATTAAGCTGAGTTAGGAGGCCAAATGAGCCCATATAATTACCCATTTATGGGGCTCATCATCACCCCCCTACTGAATGTGTTGCTCATCCTCTGAGCAACTAGTCTATCTCCTCATCCTTGACAGCACTGAAGGACTCCCTAACATCTTATGCTTCTATTGTGACATGCTTCTCCTTATCATGGAATCCTGCCTTTCTATCCACCTCTTCCCACTACTTTTGTTCTTCTTCTTATTTCACACCTTCCAGTAGGCCTAGCAGCAGTGGAGGACTGAATTTGAGGCCAATCCAATTGGCCTTCAAACTCGGCATAGAGCACTTGTACAAAGGCACTCTCCTCAATGCTTCTTTCATCTTGTTTGGGGAGTGATACTCCCTGATTTGTAGGCTGTGTGGTAGTGTTACACCTTCTCATACAAGCATGAATGAAGTCATCTACAAACAATCTTTCCATGTCCTCAAAATGTGCAATAGTCTGGGCTTGATCATCGATATACTTAGGGGAAATTTGAGGATTTTCTGCAAGCTGTTGGTGGACACTGATGAGAACCATGGGGTTTGCAGGCTTAGTTCGTATCATTAAGGGTTCATTTTTCACTTTTTCCATAAAATTCTTGATTTCTGCCACCCTTTTATCCTCATGATTCATCCATGATGCCATGGCCATCAACTGCAAGTCCCCCAACCTAACATTGGGGTCCCATAGGTTCATATCAGTGAGGGCCATGTTATGCAAATAAAACTCTGCCAACTTTGCCTTGTCTTCTGCTGAAATTTGGTCACATAGGTCTGTAAATTGTTTATAATCCTAAAAAGGCATGCTACCTCTCTGTGCCAAGGTCTTGATTTGAAACTGTAGCCACTGGTATTTGAGGTATACTCCATATGATTTGGCTGGTTGCCTGCACTGTAGTGCCTCCATAGACCAGCTGGCCATGCATGCCAACTGTGTGTCCTTTTCTTGCAGTTGTTTCCTTAACATTTCATTTTCTGCCTCCAAGTGAGATCTTCTAATTGCTTCTGTATGTATTATAGTGCTCAACTCCTTACCCATTTCTCTCAGCTTGTTCTCCATGTGGCCAATGTCTTCCACCCCTTTTGACTTGGCAATTTGCATCCATCTATGGCTCCTTACCCTTTCTTTTTCCAGTTCAAAGAAAAGTGGGACTGCAAATTTCTGTGTAATAATTTTTCCCCCTTCAGAAAGGTTGTAATAAGAGCCTAAACTAGGCTAGGGGTTAGGTTCTGGAATCTCTGTTGTTTCATCCTTCCCTTTGGTCTTCTCTTTTTCCCTTTTATCAAGTTTCTCAGTCTCCTGTAGCTTTGTTAGGGTCTCCTGTAGAGTAGTCTGTGCCTCCTAGAGGACTGTTTTTGAGTCCTACAGTTTTACTCTTTCCTTCCAAGTGGAAGATCTAGGACTTCCTCTCTCATAAGTAATGGGGGTTTTGGATGGAGATTCTTCCCTTTTGACAGTAGGGGGATCTTCAATTATGATAGGCTCTTTTGAGGATGGCTGTGGATTCCCTATTTTAATTCTTATGTTTTTTTGGGCCCTGAAATACATTGATGGTGGCACTCTCCTCTTTTGTTTGGGTTTAACTGGGGTGCTGAGGGCAGCAAAAACAACTTTTGCTTCCCTTTATAGTGTCTCAGGAGACACTTCTATCTTCTTTTCCCTTTTTTCCTCTTCTTTTGTCTTCTCTACCTCTGCTAGCTTTGTTTCCTCTGGCTCCATTTTGGTTTCCTTCTCATCTTGTTTAGTTTCTTCCTTCTCTGCTTTAGTATTTTTCTTCTCTAGTTTAGTCCTTTTTCTTTTCTGCTTTAGCCTTTTTCTCTTCTGTCCTAGGTTCCTTCTTCTCTGCTCTATTATTTTTCTCCTCTATTTTAGTCTTTTTCTCTTTTGTCCTAGGTTCCTTCTTTTCTGCTCTGGTCCTTTTCTCCTCTGCTTTAGTCTTTTTCTCTTTTTTTTTTGGTTTCCTCCTCATCTTCCCATTTTTTCTCTTCCCCCTCACTCTCAGAAGGACTGAGGTCATATGTGGGGGCTTTTATATCATATTCTCCTATCATGTTTCTAAAGATCTCCCAGGCTATGGGGATTGTGAAAGTGTGGAGGGCTTCTTCCACCAGTAGTTTAATTAGTACATGATGAGCCAATTGACCTCGACCTCCTGCTTTCAATTTAATGCTGGAATATATAAGGGACTATAGGAGCAAATAGGGAATGCTAATTTTTTGGGGTGTGGGAATATCCATGCCATATCTCAGCTCATGTAGAAGTCTGAAATGATAACCATAAACTATGCTATAACTCCCTTGATAAGAAATGTACTTGATAATTTTGTAACTGACCTCATCCCAAGGGTAAGGTATGTTTGTTCTCCTGATGCCATTTTTTTCCTCTACAAGATGCTCATTTGGTTGGAAGAAGGTTTTCTTGGCAACTTGACCCAATGGCTTTTCTTCTTTGCTCCGGGGTAGTCCAAGCGGAAGAATGCTAACCCTACTGATAAATTCTAGGGTGATTTCCATGGTGAGACCTCTGAAAGTAATAGTGGCATGGGTCTTTGAGTGGGGTACCAAAGAAAGTGCAAACTCCCAAGTCACCTCATCATCACACCCTCGAAGTTTTTCAAAAAATGGCATCCAATTGCCTCTGGTAAAAATGCCTACTGCCTCAGGATGTTCATGGAGCCTGACTGAATTTATGGGTTCCTTCCTCATGAATCCCCCTGTCATTATGTTTATAATCCTTTGGAATCCCTCAGGTGGAGAAGGAGAGACCAATTGTTTCAAAAACAAGAAACAAAGAAAACACTGTGTTTTTCTTTAAGAAACAAGCAGACGTTTTTAATGCAATTTCTCTTCTCTTCAGGCTTAATTCTTCCCTAAAATTGCATCACTCCTTGTATATGTGAGTACCCAAGGTGGAGAAGGAGACAACACTTCTTTTGTAGAAACAGGAAACAGGTAAAAACTATGTTTTTTTTTCTTAAGAAACAGGAAGAATTTTTGAATGCAAATCCTCTTCATTTTCAGGCTTAGTCCTTCCATAAAATTGCATCACCCTTTGTATATATGAATATGCAAAGTGGGTTTGTACCGAGCCTACCTCTTCAAGTTCGAATTTGAACGAAAACCCCATGTTCTCTTCTATAAAACTGCTTACTAGCCCTCCTGTAGAAATGGCTGGAGGTTCTCCTGTAGAACTGTTACTGCTCCTGTAGAACCCGATAATGCTCCTGGAGAACCTGATAAGAGGAGGAGGACTAAAAATGACAGAGAACGGTGCTTTCGATGTTATGAAGGTGGTATGGAGCTTTTTGCAGCTGTGAGGACGATGATAAAATGGAAACAAAGGTGGTGAATGAGTTCGAGGCAGAGTACTTATGTTTACTAGAGATATTTCTAGCGATGATGTGAGGTGGCAGAAAGTGTACGTTGTCATTATTCAGAACGTTGGTCCCTATTGTTGTGTCATCATGAGTCTTCATGCCTTCTACCACAATCACTTCCCATCATTTGCATTGGAGTTTAAACATCTATCACCACCTATCTTTTTGGATTTTTCATGAGTTGACTAGATACACATGTCTTTTGCATCTCCGAATGACCGCAGTCAAACTGGATGAGGGTGGCCAATTAATTGGCCACCTTTCTGGTTTAATCCCAACCATTCCATTTGTTCATGCATTTTTTGAATTATACAGATGCAATAGAGGAGTGGGTTAGACAATTACTTGCATGTCGAATGCTCATGTTGCAGTGCCGCTAGGTTCTGTTGTTGCTGCATGCTTGGATTTCAGTGCTACATGCTTGTATCCCTTGTGTTGTATGCTCTTTGCTTCTTGATATGTGGCTCAGTTGCTTTGTACAAGTGCCCTCTGGTTGCATCTGGCTTCAAGTGTCTGCTTCAACCTTCAGATTTGTAAGCTCATGCTACTGATGCTAGATTTTAATGGGACAGTGACTTGTTTTGTCCATATCCCCCAAATGGTAGAATGGATTGACATAAAAAATTTTGAGCATGTTTACATCATCATTATGCATCTCCTATAGAAAAATTTTGGTTAATGGATGCATGGATTTCGAGAAAAACGGAAAACGGAAAATGGTTGAAGGTGATGGAGGCCGATTTCTTGGAAACCGTGCATTGGAATTGGCTGAAATTGCTTGGGCATGTTACCATCATCCATATGCATCTCCCCATGAAACAGGTTTTTAAATGGATTCACGGATATGGAGAAAATGAAAAAATTGCTGAAGGTGATGGAGGCCAATTTCTTGGTAACCGTGCACTGGAAGTTGCTGAAATTTCTTGAGCATGTTACCATAATCAATGTGCAACTCCCCATGAAACAGTTTTTTAAATGGACGCAAGCTTTTCAAGTTAGAGAAAGAACAATTTTTTGCTCTATGCATTTTTGTATCAGAGCGTCTTGTAGTTTTTTGGATAGTAAGAAAAATGAGCTTGGGGTGTGATGTAGGCTTGGAAATGATGGAAGAGAGGTTTGAAGACTGCAGGAGGATTTATAAGCCCTTTATGAAGCTTCCTTGTTCCTCAAAATGCTTTTAAAATCCATTTCTGGCTCTCTGTAATTTCTATAGGAGCCTCCTGTAGAAAACACAATTTTCGAAAAAGAAGAGTTGTGAGGTGGAAAGAATGTCAAGAATGATGGAGAAAGGTGAGGGAAGGTAGGATAGGTCCTGGTATTGGTTTCAAAGCTCCCTTGGCACCGGCTGCTGCTTCCTGAAGTCCTCGTGTAGTACAAATGGAAATTCATTTTTCTTTTTCTTTTTCTCTCTCTTTTTGTTTTTGAAAATAACTAGGGTGCCTCAGAGAGGTTTTCACCCTAATTGTTTGCCCTGGGTGCCTCCAAGGGAGGTTTTCACCCAGGGATCTTATTCTTTTTCCTTCTTTTTCTTCTTTCCAACCCATTGACTGCCTCATGAAGGTTTTCAATCAATGAGCCAATCTGAGGTGCCTCCAAGGAGGTTTTCACGTTAGATTTTTATTTTTTCTCTTATTTTTCACTTTTTCCTTTTTTTCTACCCTACCCTACTTGAAAAACAAAATCACTTTCAAGTATAAGAATACTTCCAATGGAGCCATGTGTACATTGAGATGATAGACATAACGATGTGGAGGCTGGAAATGTATGCTTTGACATATATCTGGATTTCAAAGACCAAATGATTTGACTTTTAAGGGATCAAGCATAGTTGAGGAAGAGAGTGATGCTGCAACTTAGTGACTGTCTGGAACCATATCTCAATATAGTTGTGATGTCCTTGCCCTTCTACTGATCTGGATCATTCTTCATTTCTTCTTCTACCATGACCTTCATATTTTCCTCTTTTTGCTGATTTTTCTCTTGAATACATGGAGGATTTGATGGTAACCATGAGGGAGCTCTCTCGATCTTTGATTTTGATGTCTTCTCTTCATCAAGTGCAGCCCATGGTTCTTTGATCTTCTCTTTTGAATCTTCCTTTTCTAGATGTGGTCCTTCAATGATATAAATATAATATCTTTTTTGCAATACTCTTCCTGAGCTATGGTGAATATCATTGAGCTCAAGAGAAGTTGTTTGGAAGTGTTGTACCTCAGCATTGTAATTGGGTTGATCTACTTCAATGTGCAGGTTTGGAAATGGTGGTACGAGTAGTTGAGTGGGAGTGTATATTTCAGATGGATGTGGATGGGGTTGTGGTTGGGTAGGTGGTGGAGGAAAAAGAGCAAGAGGAGAGTTGTACTAGGGCCTCCACCCTTGATGAGATGCATTCCACTGAGGTTGTGGCTAAGTATAGGAATGGAATGAATGAGTGGCTGGTTGGGCATGATATTGTATGGGTATGACCAAGGAGGAGGTGTGGACCAGGAAGGATGAGCAGGGGGACCCCAAGAAGGTATGGATGTGACTTTGTTGGGGTTATAGTATGCCTGAGATTTGCCTTGTATCACCTGCTGATATGGGTAGGTCCATGCAGCCTCCTTTGGTCTATGTAATAGATCTATTCAATGGATCCTTTGGCTCCTTGGTATACAGCTTTAAGTCTGGGCAAGGATGGGCACTTGTCTATAGAATGATTTTCTTCACAGATTGAAAAAACCTCTATATAGTTCAATGGGCATTCATTCCTAGGATGCCTTCTAGTGCATCTAGGGCAAAAAATGGCCAAAGCCCTCTCTACTTCCTCTTGTTTTCTTTTTATATGCATGGCAAGAATCTGTAGCATCTCACTCTTTAAGTCTTCCAGCATGTTTCCAATTTCACCTTTAATGGATGAATCAGAAGAAGAGGTACTACCCCCAGCATTTCTTTTTTCAGCCATTGGCTCCAAAGGAACATTTCATTCTTCTTCTTCCGCTATAGGTTATTCAAATATCTCTATTTTCTCACCTAAAGGTTCTTCTTGATCACTGCCACCGAAGAAGAGAGAAGGGCGGCTTTGTGATGTGGTGGGGGTGTTGGGTAGGAATTTCCTTGAATTATCTTTGTTCTTACGAGGCATGAAAGGAAATCTCTTTTTGGGTGATTTTTGTTTTTTTTCTTCTTGTACCTGCAAAACTGAAATTGATTGAACAAACAAATTGTAACTTTTGAAATGAACTCGCTGAAAGTAAATTGCAGAATTGAAATGAAAGCAAGGAAATGGCTAATCTGGAACGAAAATTGCAAAATTGAAAGGACTAATCTACTTTTACTAAAATGGAAATTGCAGAATTGAAAGGGCTAACCTACTTTTGCTGAAATAAAAATTGCAGAATTGAAATGAAAGTAAGGAAATGCAGGAATTGAAAGAAACAACTACTCTAACTTTGCTGAAATAAACTACTTAGCAGAATGTTGCAATAGAAAATTGAAAAAAAGCAGTAATCACAAAATACTTTGATGCTTCCCCAGCAACAGCACCAAAAAGTGGTGAGCACCAGTATTGCAGCAATAATGCTGCAACTCCTGGGGCTTCCTACTTTACTTTTATCAACCCGGTAGTTCGTAACAAACTTGGAAGCACCGATGCTATATGCACAAGTACTAGCTCTTACTGTAGGCTGTCATTTGGTCAGTTGGCGCAAGATCACCAAGAGCTCAAGCCAACTTCTATGAAATCCAGAAGAAGCTTTACATGTGATGAAAGAAAGGAAAGCTTACTCTACAAAGGCTATTCTACTTGCAGAAAGAGAAAGAAGACTGAAATGTGAGGTAAACCTAGAAGACCCTAATTTACCGACTAAACCTACTTTTGCAAAAGGAGAGGTGAAAATCTACGAAAGGAGTGCCATTACCTACTGAGGAATTAAACTACACCTATTCAAGCTGTTTCTAGAAGGAAGTAAGAAAAAAACATCTTTTTTGGATTTTTATGTATTTTATGTGAAATTGTTATGCATGCAATTTATTTGTTTATGGATGTGGCAACAGTTAGGTGGTGATGGAGGGCGATTTTGGGATTTTCAGAGGTGTAGGAAGGTGTGGAGGGATCCTAAGAGGCCTCTGGTAACCTTCTGGAGGCTTTCCCTGCAATCGGACTTGAAAAAGCCACGTATAAGAAATTCTACAGGAGGCTGTAGGGGATCTAAAGGAGGATCTACAGGAGGATGTACAACAGGATGCCGAGAGCTGTTTTAGAGGGTTTAAAGGTGTAAAAATGGTGGGAAAGGGTAGCTAAAGCCTAGAGGGAGGTGTTAAGGTGTCTGAAGTTCATCAAGGATGATTAGGAAAGGAAATGTGTTATAGCTATTAATCTCACTCTTATGGCTTGTGATGTTGTACTCATGGCCTAGGGCAACCCCTCCTTCCAGACCTGGTCCTAAAATTTAAAAAACAATGTTTTATCCCTTACGCGACATTGACCTGAGTTAAATGCATGTATACGCGGGTCTGTGTATATCCAACCCACGTATATGTATTCAAACACTTAAAAAAATATAAAACTCCTTATTTTCGGGCAGAGATCGTGGGTTTTACCAGCTGATCACCTGTTAGTGCCCGTGGCCCAACTGTTCCCAATCAACTCCCAACTAAAAAACTACTTTGGGAGGGGTATAAAAAGACCTCAAAGGGAAGGCCTAAGCGAGGAGAGGAGAGAGAGAAAGGTTATTATGCTGATATTTTTCCCCTGACCAGGTCTGAAGTCCCTTGTGCCTTCTGCACTTCCCCCATTTGTCCAGGAAACCTTTGTTTCCTTGTGTGTTGATGTTCATCCACCATTTATGACATCATGGAGAGAGTCATGGAAGGAGTTTGTTAAAGGGTTGAGGCTGGAACGGATCCGGAAGGAAGCTTTGCTTGGAGCCTGCTGAAGGTGATTCAGGTGAAAATATTCCTTTTTTATGTACTTTATTTTTCTATAATAAAAGAAACACATTTCTTGGTTCCCGAAATGAATCTTCTTTATGTTAATGATATTCATGTTTAGAATTCATATGTAAATGGTTATTTGGATTTCATAACTAACTACCTTTACTTATAACATGAAGATGGTTTCTTTATAAGTTTTTGTCCATATACTGTTGTGTTCTTTGAATTGGTTGTTTTGTAGGACGAAGGAGAAGAAGGGAACTCCAAGAAGGGTTTGGACCCTAAAGGTCTTCTCAAATGTAGGACTTAAGGTACGTACCCTTTACAATATAATTTGCTTATAATAGCATAATGGCTGTGTGAATGTGTGCTTGTTTGAATAGAGAACTTTCAGTCTGCTAGGGTTTCAACCCAAAAAGCCCTAGGGGAACATTTCCCTCCAACAGAATAAGCGATTCCACTGGGGACAACACTCTTGTTGTTCCTAATTTGGGTGTTTTTCAAGCCAATCAAGGCTCAGCTGCCTGTTTGTTTGCTGTTGCTTTCTGGTCTGTTTTTGAACTTTAAGTTTTGCCAGTTTCTTCAGTTTGTTTTTTATTTTTGTTGAAACCTTTTATATACGTTGTTTTTCTTAGTTATAGAGGCGTATGTACGCATGTTTCTTTAATTTAACCCACATATACGCAGGTTTCCTTAGTTACAGTAGCATATACACGCATTCTGTACATAAGTACAGTCGCGTATATCTTTCAATTTTCAAGATTTGTAAATATTTTTGTCTCTGAAGGTTTGTCAGGTAGTTTGAGTCAGTCTGAAACAGTCATTTTCCATTATCAGTTATTTGTTTTACAACGAGCATCTTGTTCCGAATTCTCTCTGAGTATAAGAAGTATTGGTCTTGTTTTTCGTTGATTGCAAGCGTCATCGTTTTTGTTAAAGCACGCAAGATTTCTTGCTAGGAATCTTGGCTGCTCTGATATATTAGGGTAGCAAGATTGATCTCAATCTTTATGTTAACCTTGCTTTTGGTGACTTTTTGTTTTCTTGACAAAAACCGCTTTTTGTGACCATCCACTTCTTTGTTTCATGAAAAGTTGTTGATTGACACTTTCTTGGAATTGGTCTTTTTGATCTTTTTGGTTTTCGTTGCCAAAGCTTTCATTGCTGCTTTTGATTGTTAAGAGCACTTTTTAACAAATTTATTTTTGTTGAGTTTTCATCCGTTGTGTGGTGTCAACTTGCAAAAGTGTTTGATTGTCTATTCTTCAATCACAAGTTTCAGTGTTGTTGAGAGCATTTTTTGAAAAGACTCTTTTGTGGTTGCTTTTGAAGAAAAATCTTTTGAAAAACTTAGTTTTGCTTTCTTGAACTTGGTTTTCATTTGGTTTCCTTTTAGTGAGTGAAAGTGCTTTATGTTTGTCTTAGAACTTGTTTTTAGTGTTTAGACAAAATGAATTGTGGCATCTCATATTCCATCTAGACATTTTAAGTGGCAAGATAAAGATTGATAAGCAAGCAACTTTCATTTTTTGGTTTTAGAGTAGTTTTTAAATCTTGCATCCACATATATTTGTTGCATTAGGATAGATTTGCATCCCCTTTTTAGGCATACATAGAGTTTTTAACTTTTGTGAGTGTGAAGCGTGAATTAACGAAAAGAAAAGAAAAATTTGCTTTATTAGAAGTTCCTATGAACCCTATAGAAATTGCTCTTCATCGAAAAATGAAAAAGTGCATGTGCATGTAGTTAAGTTTTTATTAATTTCTTTTGTGTAAAAAAACACCACTAGTTTCACTTCTGTTACCTTGTGGCTTAAAGAACAGCCTATTTTAAAATCAAGCGCTAACTAAAATTCACTAGAACTTTTGTTTTAGTCAATTACACCAACAAGTTTAGGATTTTAGGGCCTTGGATTAGGAGAGTGGAAAGTTAACTCTCTAAGGCCATATAAACGTCAAACATAGGAGTTTGAATAATGAAAGAAAATCCAATAGCGTTAGGAAGACCAAGAAAGCTCCGGATCTGGGAGTTAAGCATGAGGGTCTGTGAAGACAGGGAAGAGAGATACCCCCTCTCCTACTTGTCTAAACTTACCTCACGACTGTTCCACCTGGCTTCTGAGACGAGTTGGTATCCATATTTGCTACTCCTAGGGATCTACACAGGTGGCAGCGGAGGGGAATCCCATGGCACCTAAGATCAACATTGCATCACTCTTGACAGTACTACTGGAGGGCACCCTTGCGAAGCTTGGGGGCTTGCACCGGCGTAGGCTGTTGTTAGGAGGTCAGTGTAACTTCCTCTGATACCTTCGCTGATAAGACTGGGCCCTCATCATCCTAGACTATCTTCAGAAGAACCCTTAATTTCACTTTCTTGTATTTTGGTGTTCGGTCTTAATCACCCGGAGCAGAAATACTTGGAAGTTGTTTGACTTGTTGTTATCTTTAGGGACTTTATAGTGTGTGCTCTGTGCTCTTAGTTGGACCAGCTTTCACTTTTTTGAGTCTTTAGTTAGATCATAACAAAAAATTCAAAGTGGTTGACCAATCTCCCAGAAGGTCTCGAAGACTTCATGGTCTTTCACCACCAAGTTTATAGCCTTCTCCTAGAAGGCGTAGAGGTAATATTACCGGTGGGTTCCGTCCCCCGTTCAACAGAGCAATTCAACAGAATATAAACAAGATGAAGCTGGTATATAGAACTTACTTCCTAAAATCTCGCAGCTTTCTGGAAATAAAAGTCTGACTCTCTAGTTCTTCTCCTCAGGGAACATGCACGAGTCTCAAACGACCTCTCTCCACGGTTCTTTACTCCAGCCCCTTACAGTTCAACCTCTTTCGGCTTTCAGAAACTATTCTCAGACGTGCAGAACTGTCCTTAGACAGACGACCCAGTAGGCTTCGATATTAATAAAAAGCAAGAACAGAATACAAAGCTTATTACAATAGAAGCGTCTCAGAGTTCATTACAACACACATGCTCTCAATCGAACGATGCCTTGAACTCATGAGAACTCATTCTTAAATAGACCTAAAACGAATCTAAACTTAGCTAAGACATGACATAAAGTAGAAATAATTGAGGGTCCTGTCGGTATCTTTTTCCACCGACGGTGTCTACTCAATCTTTCTTTTGTACAACAGATTCTTGTCACAACATGTGACCAACACTGTCACATTGCTGACAAGAGATTCTTTTACCAGGGTCCCATCGGACTCCTAGTTTCCCATAAATCTTCTTCAGATGATCCGGCAGATGGTTCGTATTCATCGATGAGCTGTTGATGGTATCTATTCATAAGTCGGTCATACTGTTCTTCGATTCCTTCATTTGGATCTTGTGCATCTGTCATTTCTTCTTTTTCTTTTGGCGACCTTGTCATACGGCGAGATGCTGCAGATGATGATTCTCCCTTTATGATATTTGTTTTGATCTTGTGAAGTCCTGGCTGTTGTGGTGTATGCATCAATTCTTGTTTTTCCCACTTGTTTAAAAAAGGAAGAGCACTTATTTCAATATCCAGGAAAGAATCTTTAAAAGCATTGCGTGTTGCAGGTGATCTTTGTACTGCCAATTCTACACCATCTAATGATTCCCATTTGAATATCTGAAACATATTGGTTGAGCTCTCGATAGCGTGTTGAATCCATAACCTACAGTTTTCACTCAAACAGTCTCTATGCTACCATCCTAACTCAAAAATCATTGACGTGCATATCCTTTTGGATATCATCAAGATAATAATGTGGACAACATTATTGTTCCAATTTGGAGATAAAACTGAGATGGTGATTAATGCCTTTTGATTAATTGCAAATTTTAAAGATTTTGGCTCTCCTTGTAGACTATCCATTTTATTAAGAATTTGAATTTTCTCTACTAGTCTTAAGTTTCCAAACTTGTGGAACCATTCAGCATGCTGTTTGATTAACTCTTGATTGTTACCAGTTTCGGAATTACCAATCCTTTCATGACTGAATACTTGAGGAAAAGGATTTGGTTCTATGCTGTCTCTAATTCTTAAACTATGAAAATCCCACTGATAAGCATATGTCATCAAATACTGTAAGGATCTTTGTATGCACTGGGATACTCTGGTAACTTGGCTTTTTTTGCATTCTCCTTCTTGGATTCTCCAATGTGCAAAATTCTCAAATATTTCATACTGAGGGAAAGTATCAGTATTTGCATAATTCTCATCAATCCTTTGAAGGAAAGAGGACTCTAGTTCTTCAAATATATCTGGAATTCTTAAAGAAAGCAGATATTTTATCATTTCCTCTCTTATGGGAATTTCTTCTAGATGAAAAATCTTGGCACCTGTGAAAAGACTGAGGGAAAAATCAACACTTCCTATGATCTGATAATAGTTCAAAATTCGGAGTGTCCAGATCATTTCTTGTGTGTAGACACTAGACCATAAATCAGATAATCTTCTGAAGAAAAGCTTAACCTTCATATTTGGTAAAGAAAAGACTTTTACCAAGTTTTCATCAAGGCCTAAAGATATGCCCAAATTCTTTGACTGCCATGCTTGGCATCTTCTAATCCACCAATTTCTCCTTAGTCTGAAACCGACTACTTTCTTGATTTCATCTGTCACAAAACTTGCATGATTTTATAAAATTCTAAATCTGTCTACAAACATGGCAAAACTATCATATGCAGGGCTTTTGCCCGAAATCTCAAAAACTGAATATTTACAGGTTATGAACATTTTACTCATGTCTCTGGTTAGAATGTTTGTTAAGAAATTTGAGTTTCCTGGTATCCACTCAACTTCAAATTCAAATTGCTGAAACTAGATTTGCCAGGCCAAAATTCTGCCTTTTGCAAGTTGTCTTGAAATCTTTGCTGACAGAAAATACTTAAAATTTTTGGAGTCTGTTCTGATTAAAAACTTAACCGGGGTTAGATATACCTCAAACCGCTGAATTCCGTTGAAGATAGCTAACGTCTCTTTTTCAGCTATGAAGTAGTTTTTTTGACTTGTTGTAAGCTCCCTAGAAGCATATCCACACAAATTTTCTTCAATCTCTCCTTTACTATTTCTTCTTTTCTCTAAAAGTACAGCTGACCAAAAATCAAGTGAAGCATCAGTTTGTAAAATTAATAAACCGTCACCTGGTGGTTGAAGTTTTGGTAGATGCTGACATTCTTCTTTGAGCTTCTTTACAGCTTCAGTAGCTTCTTCTGACCATCCTCCGTTGGTGTATCTTCTTATAGGAGTTGTCTTTTCTGAGAGATTTGGGATGTATTTGTGCAAGTAATTCAGAACTCCAATAAATCTTTGAATTGCCTTTTTGTCCTTCAGTTCATCAGGAAACTGTGTCAATTTAGTTAGCACATGGGGCTGCATTTGAATAGAACCATTTGCAACATTTATCCCCAAAAAATCAATGCTATCCTGAAATAAGGACATCTTAGTTCTTGACAAAACAATGCCATGATTTTTAACTTCTTCAAGAAAAATCTCTAGATGTTTCAA
Source organism: Pinus tabuliformis (assembly GCA_031772625.1). Taxonomy (NCBI): domain Eukaryota; kingdom Viridiplantae; phylum Streptophyta; class Pinopsida; order Pinales; family Pinaceae; genus Pinus; species Pinus tabuliformis. Next base: position 1,722,028,493 of record CM062817.1, on the reverse strand, counting down.
ATGAGTATGTACATCTGGACTATGAATCAAAATATCATCTATATATGTAACTATAAAATCATATTTAGCAAAAATGTAATCCATCCTTCTTTGGAAGAAGGCTGGAGCGTTCTTCAAACCGAATGGAACAACTTTCCACTGATAGAATCCTGCTGGACATATGAAAGCTGTTTTATGTCTGTCCTCTGGTTGAATCTGTATCTGATAGTAACCCGACTTCATATCAAATTTACTGAACACCTTACTATGCTGAATTTTTTGCATAATCACTTCTGGTCTTGGCAATGGGTAATTAAAATTCTGAGTAATGGCATTAAGAGGTTTATAGTTTATAACCATCCGTGGTTTACCTCTTACTATCTCAGAATGATTTCTAACTAAAAATGCAGAACATGCATAGTGAGATTCACTAGATTCTATAAGTTGCATCTTTAGTAATTCTTGAATTTGATTCCTCATTTCTTGTTCATCAGCTGGTGTGCAAGGAATCACTTTTCCTTTTACTCCATTGTCATGTAAGGTGACTATCTCCTGCATCGGACTCTCAGTTTCCCAAAACTGTTGCGGGTTGTCCGAACAGCTTTTTAGAAGTCTCTGGTAGATATCTCTCTGTTCTGTAGACCAATTTTCTTCAATGCATGCCGATTGTTTATTTACCTTTTCTGCTCTAGCTTCATAAATCTGTAGGACTTCTTGCCAGTCATCTGAATCTTTAGACGGCCTTCTAGTTCCTACTTTCTTTTGGCTATTCTCGCGCCTAGCTTCAGAGTTTGCAATACTTAGCCTAGGCACAGATATAGCTTTTTTCTTCAAATTTATTATCAGCTTGTCTTGGCTGATAGTTACTGGGAGCACAGAGTTTATAAATGGCATGCCTAACATCAAACTTGTTGAAGGGTCATAGTGTTGAATTGCTTAAATTTTTACAATACTCCCCCCAACTTTTAAAGAAATATTGTGTACATAGTGTGTAAGCTGGACAGATCCTCCAATTGTTTCTGAAACTAGTATATTATTTAATGGTTTCCAGAGAGGTTTGAACAAAGATGGTCTAGCTAGATTATTTGATCCTCCAGTGTCTACAAATGCATCTACTGAAATCCATTCATTTCTGACTTGTACTTCCACTGGGATGTAAATCAAGCTATCTGTTTTGACAATATTTTTCAACAATGTGTTTTGTTCATTTCTCGTAATCTTTGGCAGTGGTATACTAGTTGATGGTGCAATTTTCTTTTCAAATGGTCAGAAATAATTTAATTGAGGCAAAGGTAATGCAATTTGTTTACCTTTGTTTGGTCTTTCTGATGTTTCTGCTTCTTCTGATTCTTCCTCTGAATTGGATTCTTCCTCTGAATCATCTTTTGTCTCACTTGATGACTCAACAGTTGAAGAACTTTCAATTTCACTATAGTGTTGTTCACTAGAAAAATCATCATCAGAACAATTTAAACAAATATTCATTTTCTGTACAGGTTCTTCATCTTCATTATCTGAAACTTCTGTAAGAATATATACATCAGAAATTTCTTCATCCGATTCTACTACAGACCAATCATCTTGAAACTCTTCAATATCTATACAAGCTTTGAGTTTACTGGATGATTTCTGGGGACACTTCCTGGCAAAATTTCCTTCCTTTTTACAAATGAAACAACAATTGTTGCTCCTTGGAGCAATTCTCTTTTTCAAATATCTGAATTTTTTGAAAGGTCTCTTCGTGTTTGATACTCTTTTTGGTTTGTATCTACCATACCTTTTGTATTTCTTCTTCTTTGATTTAAAAGGCATCCATGGTAGTACAGTTTTGCAGACATATGAGCTTGGGGTGATGTCATGCGCCTTCTTCTGCCAACATAAATATTTGACTTTTTCTGACACTCTAAACAGAAGATCAACCCAATAAACTTGATCTAAACTTTTCATTTGAACCTCAAGATCTTTCATTATCAGATCTCCTAAGTTTCCTGGTAATTTTGATAAATAAGAAACTTTTTGAGCAAGGTCATTGAACAGATTAGCTTTAAAGACTCTAGCCATAAAATCTTTACTGAATTGATCTAAATATTTTAGATCTTTTAATTCCATACGGCTAAGGTCAGTGAATAGCTGTTTCTTTTCATCTACTGGTTCTGGCACAAACTGAGTTTTCAACAACATTTCTAATGTAGCTAAACCAACTTCCATGACCGCTATTCTCTCTGCTTCTGAACCTCCCATCCACCAATCAAACACAATTCCTGCCATCCTCTTTTCTGCTAGAATCATGATAGACACATTGTCTAACTTTGTTGTGACCTGCATTTGATATAAGGCTCCTATCCAGATTCTAATAGACTCTCCAGGATTGGATGAGTTATCTAGATCTAGAATGTAACCACTAGAATTTGTAGCAAATAGATCTTCTTCGATTCTAGGATACTTGATAGCCTCTTTTAGGATGCGAGCTTTATTTTGATTTTTTATTGATGGCATAATGAAGGATGGAAACTTTATTGCAGCTTGTTCTAAAGTCATGACTTCCTTCTTGGATTCAAAAGGTTTTTCTGCCTTGAACGTTCTAGAAGATCCACTGGTTAATTTTCCAGTATCTTTAGAAGTCCCTTCTCCAGCACTTGTTTCTGGTGCTTCTTCTTCTTGTTCTTCTTCTAAATCCCAGTAGTTTGGGGCTGACATATCTACATGAAATTTAGGGAATTTCTTGGCCTTTTTCTTCGTTTTTCTTTTTCTTCTTTCTTCTCGTTCTCTTTTTTCTTCCTGTTTCTCTTCATACAACAATTTTAGATTTGCATTTATCAATTCTGCTTGTTGTCCTAAATTATCTAGAACATCTTCGGCATGAGAACACCAAGTAGTCAAATAATTTCCTACTTGATAGACCTGCTCCAAGTCATTGGGATCTTGAGAGTCATGTTCTAGCAAAGGTGCACAGTCTGCTCTTGTAGCGGGTTGTTTTGACAATGATGAAGAGACACAAAATTTTGTTTTTGGTGGCCATTTTCCCCCTCTAACAAATCTTTTGTTAGCATACTTATATTCTTCCATAGGTGGAAAAGTATGTACATGAGTTCTAAACATTTTATTTACAGCTAAAAATGGTTTTTCCTCAGGTATATACAATTGTTTTTCAGACCGGGGTGTACTTGTGGAAGTAGAAGGTTGTTCCTCTGGTATGGTCAACTGTCTGTAAAAAGACTTTCTTCCACTTTGGACTAGACTTTCTACTGGTAATACATGTTTTTCTGGCAAGACTATTGGCTTAGGAATTCTTGGGTAAATAGACTGATTTGGAATAATTTTTACCCCTCCATCTTCAAGAGCCAATCTTTTAATTTTACTGCTTGCATTATCTGAAGCCAAAGACTTATATTGGATGTACCAGTGATCGGGTAGTGTTTCTTTATCATAATGCACACCTTCAATCTGTGCATTTCCTATCCCGACTGTCACACAGTCTTTCAACACCGGCTGTTTTAGTTTAGGATGTACTGTATTTGTTAACTGAAAGGAAGTTTGAACAATTACAGACAAAAATTCACTTTCATCTGCCATAGACAATCCTTGTACTCCTATCAAGGCTTTCCAACATTCTTTAAGATGAATATCTGTCAGGTTGATAGCATAATTAGGATAAATTGTTCCATACTGAAAACCAGACATCAGATTTCCAAGTATTGTTCCTATTCTTGCATGATCATATTCATTGTGCCTTGAATCAAACAATTCTGCTATGCAGGGAGTATTTAATCCATGTCTAAACAGAGGAGCCAAACCAATCCTTATTGCTCCAAAATGTAAATAATGAAATCTTCCTTCCTTAGCATATTTTCTAAACTTTTTTATTTCATCTTCTGAGAATATATTTAACCCTATTATCTATACATGTGGACCTTTAATTCTGATCTTAACTTCAACTTCTTTGAAGTAATATTTCTTTGAAAGCTTAAACATCATTGGAACCGGATAGACTTCTTTAGTATCTAAGGCAGGAGGGTTCCAGCTCTCAGGATCTTCAACTTGTTCATGTTCATTTATATTTGACTCAACAGTTCTATTTTCTACTTCTGATATTGATCTTTATCTATGGTAGAAAAGGATCTCAAAAATCTAGCCATAATGGACTGATACAATCTATTCCAGAAATCGACTGAAGGAGCTTTTATCTACTCAGCACAATGTAAAACAAAGATGCTTTTCAAAGGCTTCCTGGATTTCTTCAGATTCTGTCTATAGAATGTATTTCGTCACAGAATTGTTTTCCTAGGAACAGGGTATGGCTCTGATACCAAAATAGTGGTGATCGTTCAACAGAGCAATTCAACAGAATATAAACAAGATGAAGCTGGTATACAGAACTACGCCAGTTGACGCATCAAGGATTGATCCTCCTCTCGGGGGCATTAGTGCTCAAGCAAGGCCTGGAACTTCTGAACAAGAGAGGGACACTCCAGTCCTTTCTCGAGTTCTCTTTCATGCAGAGAATAGCATAGAGGTAGAAGAACTCTCAGAGTCGTTAGCGGCTCCGAATTCTCCACTTCCATTTAGTCATCCAGACATATTGCAATACGTTGGGACTCCGACGCATAGACGGTCAAGTCCAGGTTATTCTACGCACTTACCATCGATGACCACTACTAGAAGCATGGCTTCTACAAGTGCTATGACTATGCAAACCCCAACATCAGTGCAAGGGGGAGGAACCATTTCCATCTCCTCTGCTTCCTTGTTTGGATCTTTTGCTAGCACATCTTTAGTTGGGTCTACCTCCATTCCGTCCACAAGTGGAAATGCCCAAACCAATGCTTTTGGTACTGGATTCTTCCCATTTGGCACCCACTCACAAGGTATTCCATCGGTTCCTTTTAGTGCCGCTACATCCATGATGGGCGGATCGGCTTCATTCCAGGGTTTTCCCTTCGAAAGTGGTCATATACCACATTCCAACCCAACGATAGGATCCATGCCTTTTTCTTCTGTAGGACAAAGCAGCAATCCTTTCCAAGGTTGGAATAACCCTGGGGTTAGTGGTGTGAGAACAGGGAATCCATTTATCGGCCAACAAGGGAATAGGCCGTACTCCATGGTTACTTCATTTCAAATTATTCCTCCCCTAACTTCAGCTTGGAATCCTTATCAGGGGTTATCAACCCCTTATAATCCTTTAGGAGGAAACTTTGTTGGTTATGGAGGTTTTGTGGCTGGAATTGGTCAAACTCCGAATATTGCTGGATCACAAGGCTTGCCTTTTGGTTCAGCCGGTTCTACGGGTTACTTCGAGTAGCCTAGTGCCTCCCAAAACCCACGACAATCTTTTGAGAACTTTGGGAGCTCTGCCCAGTCTGGGTGGAATCCCCAAGGTCCTCCTAGGCTTCCGTTTCTGGCAACGTTGAACTTGCCAGATCTCACTAAGTTAACAAATGACCCAATCAAATACAATCCGGCCTGGCCTCCGGTCCCAACCAAACTCCCTTCAGACATTCCAAAATTTGAAGGGAATAGCGGTGAAGACCCAGGCGACCATGTAACCACATTCCATTTGTGGTGCTCTTCTAACTCCCTTATCGATGACTCGATTAGGTTGAGACTCTTTCAGCGCACCTTGACTGGTAATGGGGCCAAATGGTATATAGAGTTTCCAAGGGGTAGCTTCACATCTTTCGCTGACTTAGCCAATATTTTCTTAAATCATTTCCAGTTGCATGTCCGCTATGATGCCGGAACTGAACTTCTGACCACTTTTCGTCAGGATAAGGCAACTCACATTTCTGACCATATTCAGGAATGGAGACGGAGAAAGAGGCTCATTAAAGCCGAAATCCCTCCGGATTACTACCTCGAGTGGTTTTTGAAATCTTTACAACCCAAGATCTCCAAGGATGTCTCCATGTCTCAGGTCTATTCTGAGGAGCAAGCCATTTTTAGGGCCCAACAATTAGAATTGATCTACTCTCAGTCTGGGATCCTACAAAAATACTTGCCAGATGCTCCTGGGTCTAAGGTTGACATAGCTAAGTCGAAGCCAGGTCCGCACACGGATGGTATCGTCGGGTCAGTAGACACAACTACCATGAACTTGTTGAATCAATTGCAGCAGTTGTCCTTACAAACTGCTTCTAACAACCAAGTCACATCGTCTAATCCCCCGGCTTCCCAAACTTCTTCAATTAATGCCATCCAATCTGATAACCCCAAAGGAAATCAAAATTCCAATGGGAAAAAGAAAGGACGAGGTAAGAAAAAGAACCAGGATGGGAAGCCTGATGCAAATAAATCCCGCAACAACGTTGGTGGTGGTAGAAATGAGCCGAGAAAGAAAGTCAAGTTTCCATGCAAGTTGTGCAGTGGAGACCACTTAACTCATCCCTGGCCTAATATTGAAGATGCTCAGCGCTTGTTAGGACAACAAGGGACTTCTAGTTCTCAAGCTGTGTTAACTAACCCGTTTCCCCAAGGGCAGCAACTTCTTGCTAGCGCGAGTTCAAACCCTGGAACCTCCGCAAGGGGCAACCAAGAAGGGGAAAAATCATCATATTTTTTCATGATGGGTTCTAACGTCCATGTGACTACTTGGTCACATGATTATGGTGAAGCCAAAACTTCCAAGGACAAGACTGTTCCCGGAAGTACTGACCTTCATATTGAGCGACCCCCTGTTGAGACTATACCAAGGATACCGAAAGGTTCCGATAAACACGCGACTATTAATCCTAATGCCAGAGTCGACCAGAATTACTCCATTGTGGAGGATCTGGCTCAGAGTCCATGCGCCATGTCTGCTTTAGAGGTTCTCCAGTCGTGTATGGCTCAGCAAAGTGCTTTACTTTCCGCGATTGGAGTAGTCGATCCAGCTAATTCTTTAGTGCTCACTTTTGACATGTTAAATGTCAAAAAGCGACTCCCTCATCATATGGCTTTCCAAATAAAGTCTACATACCAGAAAATCAATATTTTTCGTACCGTTATAGATGAAGGAGCTTCCATGTGTGTCATGTCGATGTCATGTTCGAAGGCTATTGGATCACCATCGGTTGTTCCTTCACCCACCATCTTAACTGCATTTGATGGTCATTCTCATAAGCCGCATGGGATTATCCCGGCCTTTCCTATATGTGTTGGGGGGAAGCTCGTCAATATTGAAGTAGAAGTCATAGATGCTAACCTAGACTATAATCTCCTATTAGGAAGGAACTGGGCATATGAAATGGACGTCGTTGTTTCGACTCTGTTTCGTGTCATTTTCTTTCCTCATGAGGGGAAAATCGTTAAGGTTGATCAAATGGATTATTGTCCAGTCGATCCTCAAGCAAGCTCTGACTCTACTGTTCCTTTAATGGATAACCCTCGCACGCCTACTGAGAATTTAGGAGTGGGAATGTATTCCTCATTAATGGGTAGCTTTGATCTTCCCTCTCCTTTCGCTAAAATCAATGCTTTTTCATCATCTAAGGAGTCCTCTTGAGAAGAGTTCTTCCGAACTCGTTATTTTTCAGACCCTTGGACCTTGCCTTCACCTACGACCACAATATTTGAAGGACAAGTAAATGGAATGGCATTCCCTATATCTGCAGTAAGCTTAGATATCAGTCTATCCTAGACTCTGTAGACAACCACTCTGCTCCTTTTTCCAAAGAGGAGTTAGATGGTGATGTGGCTCCAGCTTGGAGCCTTGATTCTACCTCTGCCTTGGACTGCTTAGATATGGTTTTACCTTCTGAAGAAGCAATCCTCGAAGAAATGATGGGTATAGATCGACCTTGGGAAGACTTACACCATCGTTTGTACTTTCTTCCTCCATTGCAGGAAGTAGAATCTAGATTCTCCGAGCTCTTTACTAGTGATGTTTGTACGGTGTCAAATCCTTTGGCTCCAGCACACATTCGTGCTGAAGGTAATATGTCGGTAATTTCAAAAACGATACCTATAAACATCTCTAGGGACCCTAACGTCATCGAGAATCTCTTTATCGGAATTGAGTGTTCCCTTGAAGAAATTCAAATTTACACCGACCTATTTAAGGAATTTCGAGATGAATTTTCTTGGTCTTATGGGGAAATGCCTGGCATTGATCCTTCTATAGTTCAACATGAGATCAAGATGTATGAGAACACCAAACCGGTTCGTCAAAGGCTTCGACCAGTTAACCCTAGGAAAGCAACAGCTATCAAAGCTGAAGTTTAGAAGCTGCTAAAGGCAGGTTTCATATACCATGTTCCTCTTACTGATTGGGTTTCTAATCTAGTCCCTGTGGATAAAAAGCAAGGAACAATCCTAGTATGCATCGATTTTAGGGACTTAAACAAAGCTTGTCTGAAAGATAATTACCCCACGCCATTCATTGATCAGATTATCAATGAGTGTGCGGGTAATGAGATTTTTTCCTTCATGGATGGTTTTTTCGGGTTATAATCAAATTTCTATCCGTCCTGAAGATCAACATAAGATAGCCTTTATATGTCCCCGGGGTACCTTTGCATATAGAAAGATGCCTTTTGGTCTTTCTTATCACCCTAAAATCTTTGTCTCTAAGCTTTGGTAAGTTGCCTTGTTTCTAGTCATAGTCTTATAATTTTTGAGTCATCTCATCACAATTAGTGTCATTATTATTTACAAACCCTTCTTCTAGTCATGGTGTTAAAGGGTCTCTAGGTCATTTCATGCTTTAAGAGTTAGGTCATAAGGTTAGAAGTCTTTCAAGGTCATATCTCTTTTCCATCAAAGTTTGACAGCCTCATTCCATGTCCTAGAAGCCTCACCATGATTTTGTAAGTCATATCTCACATAATTTTGGAGAAATTTTGAAAGTAGCTACGAAATCACTGAACTAGGCGTTTTCGTAGCGCGCTACGAAACCCCTGTAGCAGCCTGTTTCAGCAGAAAAAAGTCTACTTTCTACGTTTACTAGTAAATTTCCGGAAGGGGTTATGAGCAGCTGAAAACTTAATTTTGAAAACTGAAAGAGGCTTTTATTCCTAACATACCAAACTACAAAAACCTCTTTCATTTTCGTCAAATCAATTCTGAGGTGGGAGGAATTTATGATCAAACGTGCGCTACGAAACTGTTGTACGTGCAAGTTTTCCACAGGCATATTTCTCTGTTTTACACCTGTTTTTTCAAAATCCGTTTCTTGTCACATGAAAGGGTATTTTGGAATTCTGAAGGAGTTTTATCTTCATCAACTCTGCTACTACAATAACCTATCTCAATTTCTTCATAAGTGTTTTCAGTTGGGAGATAATAAGCTTTCTTTGAAACCCTAATTTCAGAAAACGGATTTTTCCTGTTTGCCACGTGTTTTTCAAGGACAGTGTCTGGACAGCTGGAGAAATGTTTTCAAAGACCATGAGAGGTTTGTGTTCTGAACAACATGGGCTACAAAAACCTCCTTCAGTTTCGTAAAATGTGTCATGGATGAAGAGATAAAGGCTCTGTCCCACGTGCCAATTTTCAAGGATCTAAACCTAAAAACAGGGAAACATGTTCCCTAATTTCTAGGGTTTGTCATCAGCAGTTGGGTGACCACGTGGGAGGCTTCATCAAATTTGACTTCTTGAGGTTGCAAGTTGTCAAATAATGCTTTAAATGCTTAGATAAGGTTGTTGAATCATGATAAGGAGTTACACTCCTAGTTGTATTAGGTCTCTAGGACTGCTAGTTAGGTGTCATTTGCATTTAATAATTAGTTTTATGTATCAATAGGTGTCATGGTAGGATGAATTCGAATTTCCCTCATGATGGATGAGGAATCTCAGTTATGTAAAGAGCTCTATATATAGAAGAAGATCTAATGTAATCAGGGTTGGAAAATGTTAGAGAAAAAGACTACTTTTGTAAGTGCTATGCAGGGATTGATATATACAGAAGTAGTTGGACTTTTTTGAAGCTGAGATTCTTAGTGTACTTCAGTGAGCTTCATCTTTTATCTTTGAAACGCTTCACTTCCATAGCCTTAATGCTTATTACTCAGAATTCATGGAGGAACATGCTCTGACTTCCTTTAAGTGTTAAACTATGGTGAATTGAGTTCAGTCTTAATACATGCTTGACTTTACTTCTCAGGATTCATGAGGGATTTTTTATGTTCAGAATATGTGATGTTGTCCTTTTTTTAATTATTACAGTGGTATGGATGTATAATTACTTAGAATTCACTGAATGTGCTCTGACTTCCTGTATACATGTTATGCCTCTGATCCTGCAAAGCGAGACCCAGACATAGAAATAGCGAAGAAAAGATACCGAGACACAAAATATGCGAAGAAAATATACCCAGAGCACAGAATAGCAAAGATTTTATTATCCAGAGAGAAATGTTCACAGGCCTCTTCGAGGGGGCAACCTCCAATAGAGCAGAGCTCGATTACAAAACAAGACACAATACTCCTCGCAGGGAGTCTCTATCCTTTATATATGACTCATACATGCAATACCACGAGCCAATATCGTGGATTTTATTAATACCACCTATCTAATACTACCGCCTATTTACCATCTAACTAATACTTCCGCCCATTTGCAACTAACTGTGGTCCCGTCACTAATTGCGGGTTAACCACTTACAATTATTAATATGGGCTTTATTGACTCTTGACTATGACGTGATCCCATGGCATAAATAAGGGGGTTAGGGTGGGACCCTAACATGCCCCCCCCTTAAGACTAGCCTTGTCCTCAAGGCTGAAGCTGCGGAAACTGCTGAAGAATAGCAGCTGGTTCCCAAGTTGCATCTTCTGGCGAGGTGTCTTTCCATTTGACTAGGACCTCCTTAATCACGCGGCCACGCAGGTGCTTGTCTCGTGTGTCTAGAACTTGTTCAGGTTGAAGCCAGATTGATCCTTCTTCATCCAATTCCGGTAGACTGGTTTGAACTCGGCAATTGTTCCCAATCACTTTCTTGAGGCACGATACATGGAAAACTGGGTGGATTTTTGCTGTAGGTGGTAAAGCCAGCTTGTAAGCCACTTCTCCAATGCGCTGAAGTACTTGATATGGTCCATAGAATTTTGGAGAGAGCTTTTGACAGCCCTTGTCTTTGAGTGATGTTTGCTTATATGGTTGCAGCTTCAAAAAGACCTGATCCCCTTCTTGAAATTGGCGCTCTGAGCGATGTTGGTCAGCCTGTTGCTTCATACGGTTCTGAGCTTGATGAAGATTCTCGCGCAAGTGGGCCAGCATGGTTGCACGGTGTTGTAAGAGTTGATCCACTGCTTGTACTTTGGAGCACCCCGTGAGATAAGAAGTAGGGGACGGCGGAAGTTGTCCATAGACTGCTTCATAGGGAGTCATTTTGGTGGTGGCATGATAGTTGGTGTTATACCACCATTCTGCTAGAGGTAACCACTGTGCCCAAAGGTGTTGTTTTTCTGAAGTGAAACACCTAAGGTAAGTTTCTAGGCATTTGTTGACGGCTTCGGTTTGACCATCTGTTTGCGGATGATATGAAGTACTGAGTTTGAGTTGAGTGCCTTGTATTCTGAAGAGCTCCTGCCAAAAATTACTGGTGAAGATTGGGTCGCGGTCGGACACAATCGAAGTGGGCATGCCATGCAATTTGAAGATTTGATCCATGAAAGTTTGAGCAACCAAGGTAGGTGTGAATGGTTGGGGTAGAGCGCAGAAATGAGCATACTTTGATAGTCGGTCCACAACCACCATGATGACGGATTTGTTCCCAGATTTTGGAAGACCTGTAATGAAATCCATGGAGACCTCCATCCAAATTGACGCCGGAATGGGCAATGGTTGTAATGTACCTGGTGTGTTGACTGTTTCCCCCTTGTGGCGTTGACAGACGTCACATTCTGCTACAAAAGTAAGGATGTCCTGTTTCATGCCAGTCCAAAAAAATGATCTTCTGGTGCGGGCGTATGTCTTCTGAAAGCCCGAATGTCCTGCAATGGGAGAGGAGTGCAATTCGGCCAAAATGCGAGTTTTGAGGGTGGATGTTGGTGAGATGACCACTCTGTCCTTGTAGCGAAGAATATCATTCTGCCATGAGTAGCCCTTGCTGGAATTAGGATCTGCCTGTAAGTGAGAGATGAGTTGAGAGAGCTCAGGATGTGAAAACCATTCCCTGCGAGCCTCTTCAATCCAGTCTGGAATGGGGAGGGATATTGCAAGCAGAGTACTTTCCTCCTCAAATTGGCGTGACAAGGCATCTGCTACCCTGTTGTCTTTCCCTTTCTTGTAAATGATCTCATAATCATAACCCAGCATTTTGGCTAACCATCTATTTTGTTGGGGGGAAGAGAGGCGTTGCTCCAAAAAATATTTAAGACTGTGATGATCTGTGCAGATTTGGAAGCGTCGCCCCAACAAGTAAGGTCGCCAGGTCTCAACTGCATGTAAGATGGCCATCATTTCCTTCTCATAGGTAGATAGGCCCAAGTTTTTCCCACTTAGTTGTTGGCTAGTGAAGGCCAATGGTCGCCCTTCCTGCATTAAGACTGCTCCAATACCTGTTCCCGAAGCATCAGATTCAATGACAAATGTTTTTGTGAAGTCCGGTAGTGCTAAGACCGGAGTGGAACACATGGCGGTTTTGAGAGCGGTAAATGCCTGTTGTGCTTCTTCGTTCCAGAAGAAGGAATTTTTCTTGAGAAGTTGTGTCAGGGGCTTCGCTATGCGGCCATAGTTGCGGACAAATTTACGATAGTAGCCTGTGAGACCCAAAAATCCTCTCAAGCTTTTCAAGGTCTTAGGTTGAGGCCATTCTTGCATTGCCTGGATCTTTTTGGGATCAACCTTGACACCTTCACAGCCCACAATGTGGCCTAAATACTCCACTTCTTCCATGCCAAACGCACACTTAGACATTTTGACAAATAGTTTATGCTGACTGAGCAGTTGCAAGAGGATATCTACATGCTTAAGATGTGCCGCCCAATTGCCACTATAGATGAGGATGTCATCGAAGAAGACCAGGACAAATTTTCTGAGATATGGTCTGAGGAGGTGATTCATAAGGCTCTGAAAAGTAGAGGGGGCATTACAGAGACCAAATGGCATGACCAAGAACTCATAATGGCCTTCATGAGTTCTGAAAGCTGTCTTGGGGATGTCAACTTCCTTCATGCGAATTTGGTGGTAGCCTGAGCGAAGATCTAATTTGGTGAAGAACTGGGCCCCATTGAGTTCGTCCAGCAAATCGTCAACCACTGGAATGGGGAATTTATCTTTGACTGTTAACTTATTGAGGGCCCTGAAGTCGGGACACATCCGCCACTCCCCATCTTTCTTGAGGACCATGACGACTGGAGATGAGTAAGGACTAATACTAGGACGAATGACACCTGCTTCCAGCAATTCCTTGATGATTTTTTCTATTTCATTCTTTTGGGTGAACGGATGTCTGTATGGCCGCACATTTGGGGGTTGGGCCCCTGGTACCAATGTGATGCTATGGTCATGTTCCCCTCGCGAGGGTGGAAGTTCATGAGGTTTGTCGAAGACCGTCCGATGTTTATTCAAAATCTGTTGCATCTCCGGATGAATTGGTGAAGACATGGTATCTACCACCTGGATGGCATTAAATTGAGCTACTACTCCATGATGGCCCTTTTTTAACAATTTTTCCATACGATGTGAGCTTATGATCGAAGGGTCTCCCGCTTGTAGCCCACGGAGAGTATGTGTGTAGTCGTTCTGCTTAAAACTCATATATAACTCCTTGAAATCCATTGTGATTGGCCCAAGAGTGCGGAGCCATTCCGCACCTAGGACAATGTCGCAACCCCCCATGTGTATTGCAAACAGGTGGGTTTTCAAGTGATAATCCCCCATTTGAATTTTGACATTGTCACAGCGACCTGCACATTTCATTGTGCCTCCATCTGCAATCTGGACTTGAAAGTTAGAAACTGCTCGGACATAACAATGTGCTGCTTCAGCGATCTTTTGGTGGATGAAATTATGGGTGCTTCCACTATCAATCAAAACTATTAGTGGCCGATGTTTAAGATAACCCCTGATTTTGAGAGTTTGAGGTGAAGAAATTCCTGCCAGTGCATGTAGCGAAATCATTGGTTCATCAGATACCATCTCCTGTTGGTTATCTTCGTCAGTCTCCTCTGGTTCCTCAAGTGGTGGATCTTCCTCGGTTTGGCTGGAGTCAGTGGCATCTATTTGAAAAAACTTGTGCTCTTTGCATTTATGACCCGGGGAATATTTTTCATCACAGTAGTAACATAGTCCTTGCTTCCTTCTTTCGGCCATTTCTGTAGGTGACACCTTTTGAATCTTGAGTGTTTGGGTCATATTGGGGGCTTGTAGGGAACGCCCTTTAGCGGGAAAGTTGGGGCGGCTGGATTGAGCTGCTAAGGATCGTTCCACTTTACGGGCTACCTGGCAAGCCTCGTTCCATGTGGGGGGGTGGTGGAGTAAAACCTGAGCTTTGATGGCTTCTTTAAGACCGCTGACAAAGCATTCCATGTAGAATTCATCTGTGAGACCCTTAGTGCGGAAAGCTAATGCTTCAAAAGCTGTAATATATTCATCCACTGAACCTGTTTGTCGGAACTTAGTGAGACGACCCAAAAAAGAGTCTTCCTGTTCAAAGCGATTTCGAAGAGCTTTGGTAAATTGGCCCCAATTCTTAAATTGTCCATTGCAACGCTCATACCATTCCTTCCATTGCCATCGTTCACTGTCCAGGTACATGGTGCCCACCATAAGTTTAGTCCCCTCCTCTATGATATGATTCAAAAAGAAATACTGCTCCATTTGTGCTAGCCATGCGGACGTGTGAGATCCGTCAAATTTAGGCATATCCAACTTGGGAGGTCTCTGATTGGGTGGTGGATGGGTGTGCCAGAGGTGAGGAGAGTGGCTAGACTCCCCCTCATGGTATTCATGACCCTTATACGCCTCCTCGTGTGCTGGCTCCTTATCCTTCATCATGCCTTCGAAGCCTTTAAGATGCTTTTCGAGGCTTGTCACCGTAGAGTGGAGGGAGTCCAGCTTTTCTTCTAGTTTGTCTATCCGTTCACTGGCCATTGCTTGAGCACGAGTTTCTACCATACACCCGTCTGATGAAAATTTGGGACCGCCGAAAAAATTTCACTTAGAATTGAATGGTACCACCTTGCTCAGCTCGTCGTCCTGATTCTGATGGGCTAGGTCACCAATAAGCGCCTTGGAAGATCTCAGACTCTTTTTTTTTTTTTTTTGGAAAACTCCTAACGGAGTTTTACTCCTTTCTGATCAATACTGCAGTCACCAAATCCTCAAAATGTCAATGCCACCAAAAGTCCTGCGAAAATCATATGCAGGTACAGGAACCCTTCGCAACTACTCTGATCTGATGGATCTGAGATATCTGAATGGTGGAACACTGCCGCTGCTGATCTGAAATATCCGATCTGGTGGATCTAAGAGATCTGAATGGTTGAACGACTGCCGCTCCTGACTGGAATAGATGATGTGTGATCCCCCAATAGAAAAGGGAACTATGGTCTTGGGGAGTGTCAGGTGCTACAGATCGCAATATACATAAGGGTCTGACAGTAGTACTCGGCCCAATGTTTCAGGGCTCTAACTAAGGAGGATCGACCGTACCCTTAGCCGTACAACCCGACTACCCTATCGTACGGGCGAGTAATCTCTCCGAGTGCTGTTCTCGGTGTACTGTAGCAACAAGACGGCCGAAGGATTATCTATGGCGAGGTTTCAAGGGAGCTAGGGGGCTTCCTATATACCCAGAGGGTACGTGGAAGACAGTCCGTGCGCGGTTCTGTCTAATGCGCTACTACTCGAAGGGGTACCCACAGGGGTTACAAGGGAGTCCAACAGACGTGACCACCTCTTGTATTTCCTGCGTGCATGCCTCCCCAAATCCGCAGGTTTATGCGCTTAACGACAGATCCCGTGGTTTAAAGACGCCGGAACACGTCTCTAGCCTAAAAAAAATTTGCTAAAATTTGGCGATCCCACCGAGCCCTGGAAAGTGCTCTGATACCACTTGTTATGCCTCTGATCCTGCAAAGCGAGACCCAGACATAGAAATAGCGAAGAAAAGATACCGAGACACAAAATATGCGAAGAAAATATACCCAGAGCACAGAATAGCAAAGATTTTATTATCCAGAGAGAAATGTTCACAGGCCTCTTCGAGGGGGCAACCTCCAATAGAGCAGAGCTCGATTACAAAACAAGACACAATACTCCTCGCAGGGAGTCTCTATCCTTTATATATGACTCATACATGCAATACCACGAGCCAATATCGTGGATTTTATTAATACCACCTATCTAATACTACCGCCTATTTACCATCTAACTAATACTTCCGCCCATTTGCAACTAACTGTGGTCCCGTCACTAATTGTGGGTTAACCACTTACAATTATTAATATGGGCTTTATTGACTCTTGACTATGACGTGATCCCATGGCATAAATAAGGGGGTTAGGGTGGGACCCTAACAATACATTCATAAACTGTGTGGTCCCATATGAGTTTATGTTCTGAATGTTTAAATGCTGAATGCCCTGACTTCCATGTAAGGTTGAGTTCATTGTTATATTGAGGTGTTGTTGACTCGGAATTCATGCCCACATGCTCTGACTCCTATGAACTTCAAGTTGTTGAGACTTTCTTGAATGTGTCACTCTTTCATTGAAGTATATACAAGCCTCAGTTTTATAAGAAGAGCTATTTGTTGTCCTTATCTCTGTCACTGACTCCATAGCCCAATGGTAGCAAGTCTCCATCTTCCAATCTACAAACATATAAAATCCAAACCATAGAGTTAGCCATCTATCCATATCTTTAATCAATATCATTAACCCTTTGAGAGAGCCCTCTCAGGCTAAGGAGGCTAAGCCTCAGCCTAAAGTAGGTTTGAAATAGTTACTTAGAGTCAACCTGACCAGCAGCCTATCAGGGCCTGATTTTGAGATAACATTTTGGTGCGTCTGCCGGGAGCCTGAAGATTATTCATTCCCGAAATCAAGAGACTGAACTTCTGAAGGTAGCAGGAGCTCAGAAGAATTTTCGAGGCTGCAATCTACCTTGGCGACTCCATTGTTGAAGAATTCGAAATTCATACATTCATGGTGATTCCACTGGAGTTATGAAGGACCCAGATGCTACCATTCTTATTTCAAGGTATGCATGCATAGATTTTTCAGGAATTCATGGTTTCCCAAATCATTTTCCCAAGGATGCATATTTTCTAAGGAATGGTCCAAAATTCAACGGAGAAGATTTGAGTTTAACTTTGAAGCATATATCAGATTTTTGTGATTTTACAGAGCTTCTTAGAGTTAAACATGAGGATGTTTGCATTATGTTGTTCTATGATTCATTTCAAGGGAAATGTAAACAATGGATTGAAAGCTTTCCTACCAAATCCATTAAGTCATTTGAAGACTTTTGGCTTATGTTTTTGGAGGAATGGATGGATAGATCAGATGCGGTGGCAAACTCTCCTTCAATTGAAGGTTTCAAACAGTGGAATGATCATCATATTATTGAAGAAATAGTCGAAAATTTTTCTTTGTCCTTGTCTTCTTATCTAAAATCATTTGACTGCAAGGCAGAGGATAAGATGAAATTTTTGGATGAAGTTGCTAAAGACATTGAGAAAGACATTGAAGGTTTACAAGGTCAAATTCAGGCATACAGTCTTCATATTCATGGTCATTATTTTCAGAAGCTTTCTATGGCAGAACACAAGGAGAGAGTGTTGCTTCCTTTCTCTTTCACGATTGAGGAACTGTACACTGTTGTTGAAGATCAGTTTGCACAACCAGAAAGTTATGAGAATCATCAAACTAACCATGTGTTTTTTGACCCTATAGCTGACTACATGGAAAAGATTTACTGTTCAGGCTTCCAATTATATGTTCATCTTGAAGAACAGTTACACCTCATGCTTCCTTGGTTATTTCAGTATCTGGTTTATTTATGCTTCAAGCACAGTAAGGAGATCCAAGTTTCAGATGAGATTGATGATTGGCTTCATTGGAAGTTTCATGTTCCTTGAGCTACACGTGGAGATTGCAGCTGATAGGGTAGGTAGGAATGTGCAAATAAGCTCAGGGTAGGTTGACTGAGCATCTCTTTCAGTAGGTACAGTTTGAATTCTTCTTACAAAAAATCATTCAAGGCTTGAGGAGCAAATTGGGCAGAAGTTCAGAGTTTTATTCTAGAGGATGGATAGTGGTACTGGAGCTGCAAGTTCTTAGTATACCACAAGGGCACACTATCCCTAGTGGAGCCACTGTTATCACCCTAAAATCTTTGTCTCTAAGCTTTGGTAAGTTGCCTTGTTTCTAGTCATAGTCTTATAATTTTTGAGTCATCTCATCACAATTAGTGTCATTCTAATTTACAAACCCTTCTTCTAGTCATGGTGTTAAAGGGTCTCTAGGTCATTTCATGCTTTAAGAGTTAGGTCATAAGGTTAGAAGTCTTTCAAGGTCATATCTCTTTTCCATCAAAGTTTGACAGCCTCATGTCCTAGAAGCCTCACCATGATTTTGTAAGTCATATCTCACATAATTTTGGAGAAATTTTGAAAGTAGCTACGAAATCACTGAACTAGGCGTTTTCGTAGCGCGCTACGAAACCCCTGTAGCAGCCTGTTTCAGCAGAAAAAACTCTGCTTTCTACGTTTACTAGTAAATTTCCGGAAGGGGTTCTGAGCAGCTGAAAACTTAATTTTGAAAACTGAAAGAGGCTTTTATTCCTAACATACCAAACTAAAAAAACCTCTTTCATGTTCTTCAAATCCATTCTGAGGTGGGAGGAATTTATGATCAAACTTGCGCTACGAAACTGCTGTAGGTGCAAGTTTTCCACAGGCATATTTCTCTGTTTTACACCTGTTTTTTCAAAATCAGTTTCTGGTCACATGAAAGGGTATTTTAGAATTTAGAAGGAGGTTTATCTTCATCAACGTTCCTACTACAATAACCTATCTCAATTTCTTCATAAGTGTTTTCAGTTGGGAGATAATAAGCTTTCTTTGAAACCCTAATTTCAGAAAACAGATTTTTCCTGTTTTCCACGTGTTTTTCAAGGACAGTTTCTGGACAGCTGGAGAAATGTGTTCAAAAACCAGGAGAGGTTTTTGTTCTGGACAACATGGGCTACAAAAACATCCTTCAGTTTCGTAAAATGTGTCATGGATGAAGAGATAAAGGCTCTGTCCCACGTGCCAATTTTCAAGGATCTAAACCTAAAAACAGGGAAACATGTTCCCTAATTTCTAGGGTTTGTCATCAGCAGTTGGGTGACCACGTGGGAGGCTTCATCAAATTCGACTTCTTGAGGTTGCAAGTTGTCAAATAATGCTTTAAATGCTTAGATAATGTTGTTGAATCATGATAAGGAGTTACACTCCTAGTTGTATTAGGTCTCTAGGACTGCTAGTTAGGTGTCATTTGCATTTAATAATTAGTTTTATGTATCAATAGGTGTCATAGTAGGATGAATTCGAATTTCCCTCATGCTGGAGGAGGAATATCAGTTATGTAAAGAGCTCTATATATAGAAGAAGATCTAATTTAATCAGGGTTGGAAAATGTTAGAGAAAAAGACTACTTTTGTAATTGCTATGCAGGGATTGATATATACAGAAGCAGTTGGACTTTTCTGAAGCTGAGATTCTTAGTGTACTTCAGTGAGCTTCATCTTTTATCTTTGAAATGATTTACTTCCATAGTCTTAATGCTTATTACTCAGAATTCATGGAGGAACATGCTCTGACTTCCTT
The DNA here is from genome assembly GCA_031772625.1 of Pinus tabuliformis. Taxonomy (NCBI): domain Eukaryota; kingdom Viridiplantae; phylum Streptophyta; class Pinopsida; order Pinales; family Pinaceae; genus Pinus; species Pinus tabuliformis. The sequence continues at coordinate 1,722,008,773 of CM062817.1, read as the reverse complement.
TAAGTGTTAAACTATGGTGAATTGAGTTCAATCTTAATACATGCTTGACTTTACTTCTCAGGATTCATGAGGGATTTTTTATGTTCAGAATATGTGATGTTGTCCTTTTTTTAATTCTTACAGTGGTATGGATGTATAATCACTCAGAATTCACTGAATGTGCTTTGACTTCCTGTATACATTCATAAACTGTGTGGTCCCATATGAGTTTATGTTCTGAATGTTTAAATGTTGAATGCCCTGACTTCCATGTAAGGTTGAGTTCATTGTTATATTGAGGTGTTGTTGACTCAGAATTCATGCCCACATGCTCTAACTCCTATGAACTTCAATTTGTTGAGACTTTCTTGAATGTGTCACTCTTTCATTGAAGTATATACAAGCCTCAGTTTTATAAGAAGAGCTATTTGTTGTCCTTATCTCTGTCACTGACTCCATAGCCCAATGGTAGCAAGTCTCCATCTTCCAATCTACAAACATATAAAATCCAAACCATAGAGTTAGCCATCTATCCATATCTTTAATAAATATCATTAACCCTTTAAGAGAGCCCTCTCAGGCTAAGGAGGCTAAGCCTCAGCCTAAAGTAGGTTTGAAATAGTTACTTAGAGTCAACCTGACCAGCAGCCTATCAGGGCCTGATTTTGAGATAACAGTCTTAAAAATGCTGGAGCCACTTTTTAGCGGGCCATGTCATATGCTTTCCACAACATCAAACATGTCATCGAGGCATACTTGGATGATCCCGCTGCTCGTTCTCCAAAGAGAACTGATCACCCTAGTTATCTTCGATTGGTTTTTGAGCGATGTCATTTTTATAAAATCTGGTTGAATCCCAACAAGTGTGTTTTCGCGGTTACATCCAGTCGGTTGTTAGGGTTCATCATGTCCAATGAAGGGATTCGGGTTGATCCCTTCAAGGTTGAGGCAATAGTTCAGTTGCCTCCCCCGTCCTCGATTCAACAAATTCAAAGTCTTCAAGGGAAGGCTAATTTCTTAAGACGGTTTATAGCAAACTATGCCGAGATCACTAAAGGGTTCATGCATTTGCTATGGAAAGGAGTTCCATTTGTGTGGGACGACTTTGCGCAGCGGTCATTTGATGCTTTGAAAAAGGCATTAATCTTTGCCTCACTTTTGAGTCCACCGGATTATGGTAGAGACTTCCTTTTATATCTCGCGGCAGCAGAATCAACCATTGGTATGGTTCTCATTTAGGAGGACGATGCTCTCACTGAGCATGTGATTTATTATTTGAGCAGAGGCTTAATAGGTCCTGAACTTCACTATTCTCCGGTTGAGAAGTTGGCCTTGGCTGCTGTCCATGCTGTCCAGCGGCTCCGTCAATATATCCTGCTACGCAAAGCTTTTGTCTTAGCGGTAGTCAATCCATTTCAATTTTTCCTCAGTAGGCGAGTGATTGGAGGCAAATATAATCGATGGATAGTCATTTTGCAAGAATTCGATCTCGAGTTCTTGTCTGCCAAGTCTAAGAAATCCATGGTTTTCGCGGAGCTAGTTTCTGAGCTACCTTGTGGAGAGGATACTATTTATGAGGAAAGTTTTCCCGATGAACATTTATTCCTCATCTCTTCACTCGACCCTTGGTATGGAGATATCATTTTCTATCTCCAGACATCGAAGTTTCCCTCTACTTTCTCCAAGGATGAACGTCGAAAACTATGTCACCTGGCTAAAAACTATGTTATCATTGGTGACACATTATACCATCGAGGGGTTGATTCAATCCTTCGACGGTGTTTAACCTTAGAGGAAGAAGATTCAGTGCTCAATGACTGCCACAGTGGAGCTTTTGTTGGTCATCTATCAGGGCTTGCTACAACCCAGCGCATCTTATGTGCCGGATATTTTTGGCCTTCACTCTTTAAAGACTGTGTGGAAGCGGTTAAACACTGTCACCTGTGTCAAATTTTTACTAGGAAGATGTGCGCGCATCCAATTCCTCTTTTTCCCATTGTCACCGTCGGTCCCTTTACTAAGTGGGGTATTGATTTTACGACTTGTAATCCGCCTTCAGCAGCGAATCACAGGTACATTATCGTGGCTGTAGACTACTTTACGAAGTGGGCTGAGGCCATGCCTACTTATAAGAACAATAGTGACAAGGCAGCATTGTTTCTTTTCAATCAGGTTATCTCAAGATTCGGTATCCCGAGAGAGGTTGTCATTGACCATGGAAGTCATTTTCAGAATCAATTGATGTCTGAATTGGCTCTCAAATTGGGTTTCCGCCAAGAGCACTCGTCTCCTTATTATCCTCAGGCCAATGGAAAGTTCGAGGCAGTAAATAAAACTCTTAAGACGATACTCCAACGGACAATCGATTAAAATCGGTCCAATTGACACGTTATGTTGTATTCGGCTCTTTGGGCATACCGAACCTCCCTGAAAACGACTACTAGTTTTACACCTTTTCAGCTGGTTTATGGGATGGAATCTATCTTTCCAGTTGAATGTGAAATTCCATCTATTAAATTGGCTGTTGAGCTCCTTCCAGAGACTTCGAGTCTCGAAGAGCACCTACTTCTCTTGGAACATCTCGATGAGCAGCGTCGAGATGCCGCCACGATGAGTGAGGCTCATAAGGAAAGGTTTAAAACCTAGTATGATAAATTTGTCCATCATCGAGTCTTTTCTGAAGGTGCCCTTGTCTTGGTCTATGACCAAGATAAAGACACATTGGGGGTAGGAAAATTTAAGCCTATGTGGTACGGTCCTTTGATTATTAAACGAGTTTTAGAAAAAGGGTCGTGTGAGTTAATCAACTTTGAAGGAAACAAGCTGGTGGAGCCCCAAAACGGGCTCTACCTAAAGAAGTACTTTGCTTAGTTTTGGCCAGGCAACGAATTCTTTGTAGTTTATGTATATTTGTACATATATCGTCGAGAGTTTTCTGATATCAGCACCTTTTGGTCTGCTGTGGCAGGTGTTGATGGATGATTTGGTCTATTTTGGGTTCGCCGATGGTGCTAGTCGACACACTTGGAACCTCGCTTCCGCAGCTTGGGTACTCTATTATCCAACTGGTCAATTGATGGCATCAAAAGGCATGTGTATCGGTCCTGCTTCAAACAATATGGCCGAGTATACTACCGTTATTAATTTATTATCCGAGGTAATCTCTCATGGGATCGACTCGTTGGTAGTGTATCTTGATTCTCAATTGATAGTGTCTCAATTAAACAACATTTATCGGGTACGTGATCCATCATTATATCGCCAATATTTAAGGATGAGGTTGTTGCAAATATCATTTACTTATATTAATTATTTGCACATTCCAAGATCTCATAATTGGTTAGCTGATTCTATTGCTAATCAGGCATTAGACTAGCACATCAAACATTCATCATAATAAAATCAAGCATCAAAAAGTCAAACTGTATATATATATATATATATATATATATATATATATATATATATATATATCTATATATATATATATATATATATATATATATATATATATTGTAAAGCGTCTCGAGTGTACATATGTATGTCCAAAATATACAAAATTTGGGACTTAAATGCCCATAATCATGTCCGGCATATCTAATGCCTCGGCTCAAGATGAGCGTCTAAGTATGCAACTATCGCAGTGGCAACACACCGAAAAGTGCGAACCCAGTCACGTGGCATGCCAACCACATGACGCTGCATATCCTCAGGAAGGTCCTCTATGGTGGCCATCAGTACTCGACAGCTCAGTCTCGCCAAGTGTCGCTCGACATTATTTAGACTCCGTTCTGTATCAGCAGCCGCCTCTTTGGCTCCTCGGCCACGCCGTCCATGCCATGGAAACCCATCTAGTCGTACTGGCCCAATGTCTAGAACATGATCATCATATCAGTCATTTGAATCTCATCAAAAATATTTTTCAAAATGAATCATTATATTTGAAAAATCCAAAAAAATCATAAAATCAAAAAATTCTTACCAATTTCGCCCCATGCTGCATTTGGTGGTAACACTAGATCAAGATCTCCTCGGAAATCCAGCCCAACATAGGGTAGTCATCCACGGCGATGATCTACTGATCCCACCAGGTGAAGAAATCATCATCGAAGGAAGTCCTTGGGACCTCCCCACCCCCAGACGTTTCATCAGATCGGACCACCGGCCCATGCGTGGATTGCGTGGGGTGCTGATGGAAACTGCTACCCTGGGGCGGAGTGCGGGAACCTTCTCGAAAAAGAAAGTACACAGGATAGTCCCATATCCAAAGTTCTTGGTCTGTCCCCTCCTAATAGAAGTGAGCTGGCTCTTCATGTTGTCTAGGAGAGGAGTACACCAGTCGAACACAGTAGTGAGATAGTCAACTGCCATGCTCATGATGACACGTGACACCTAATGTAGAGAGGATGATCCGTTCACTCGAGCTATGGTGAACAGGATTATCATAAGTGACAAACTCGCCACATGTGTGATGGAAATCTGGCTCCCAACCTTCTTGGGATGTCTCGGGCAGTATATCTCCACATAGTCCTCTATCGTGAGGCTACTTCGTGTCCTGCCCCGGGAATGTACTACCTCTCCCCTTCGGGAAAGGCCCGTGATAAAATAGATATCCTCCACTTCTACCCTGAGCGGCATCTGATTGATCATAAAGGCTTCGTCCTCGATGTCCCAATAATAAATGAGCATCTCAAGCAAATGCGTGTTCACTTTCATATTTGGAAGTTTGAAAAATTTAAGCAAACCGCATCCCCGTAGGGCATCTAACGCTTCAGGACTGTTCATAACTTCATTATCTACTGCTGCATGCTCTCTTTCACGCCACGTGATAGGAATCCTGAGAAAAAATCAATTTAAAACCGTTAGTTTTTGTTTAAAAATGGTTCGCGGCGTATACGCGGGTCCCTGTGCACACAGTCGCGTATAGGGCCCGCGCGTACGCGGGTTCAATATTACCAACCCGCGTATACATCGCGAGGAAATTTTTGACAAAAGTTCAATGGTGAAACATCAATCAAAAATATTAAAACCTATCACAATCAATTGCAAGCTAAGTATAAGAGTTACCTGGAGGTTTTTGACGAATTTGAACGGTTGAATCTGGCTATGGGAAGTTTGCTCCTTTTGCCCCAAATCCTTTACTCTCAAACTCAAAAGTTTTGAAAATGCAAATTTTTTTCAAAATTTTATTTTGTTTGGCTTCATGTCACTTTTAACTTGGGAGCTTGGAATGTCGAGAATGGTTTGTTTTTCAGGACATTTTGGACATTTTTCAGTTTCGAGACGGTTCCATGACTGCTGACCCGTCATGGCAGGTATCATTTTCTCACTGGCATATAGGTTAGGGACACCATTTTTCCATTGCATTATGCATGCTAGCCTCCATTTGCCGATACATCTGCCATAGGGTCGATCCCATCGTGTTATGGTTCATAAGCCATCTTCACTCGCCGATTCTTTAAATCATGACATGATGATAGAGCCATCCTTTACATGGGCATCGTAGTTAGCACCTCACTGACATTTGTTGCCCATGCTGCTCCATTGAGTAGGCTCGGGAGTCCTCTGTAGTCCCGCCATGACTTATGCGTTGAAGACTCATTCCTCTTAGCTTCTCTGCTTTGTTCTGGCCTTATACCCTGGAGGCTCCCTTTGTGTTGAGTTGTACAACTACATTGCATGTTGACCACTTGCACCTTTTGGCCTAGAGCCGGCTTCACTTGGACTCATGTTTAAGCCAAACTTTGAGCATGACGACTGCAAAATCAACCTTTCATACCTTTGAATTCTGCAGCTTGACACACCTTGACCCATGGAAGGAACACACCTTTCAGTGTCACTGACCAGTTTTCACCTCCCTGCATTGAGCATAGGAACGTTCCATTCCCAGGAACTAGATCATCTGTTTCACCGACACTCGTTCTTTCCACTGTACCATAGCATTCTTTTATTTTTTTTTCGGCTTAACAGAAAAAGACAAAAAAAATTAAATATTCCAAAAAAGAGCAGGAACGGGACAATATTTCCATTTATTGTTGGCAGTTGGAGTCAGTCGTGTCACCCTTGAGAAAAGCACTCAAAACAAAGTCTCCTTCGCATGGGTGGGATTTAGTTTGACTTGGGTACGCCATAACTTTGTTGTTGAGTCAGTTCTCCCCCAATTGGTTATCTCTTCCAATCATATGGAGGGTTCGTTCGTGCCTCCTGCATGGCGAACTTATACAGAGTCATCATATGTTGCCACATAGTCACATTGAGTCGTGCTTTTGTTCAAGGGAAGTTACCCTCAGTCGGCCTCTCTGCGGTGTCCCTTGACTCATTTTTCAGTCGGCCATCCCTGGTTGTCAGTGTCATGTCTATCATCACATCAGTTATATTGGTCCTTTACTCGTGTTGGTTTGAGAAGGTCCCCATTGACTTCTTGCTGGCGGGTCTTGTCCTTATCGACGACAACACCTTGCTCTGAGGGCAGGCCTAGAGCTGCACCCTGGCCCTATTTTCATTATTGATAGGTCACCTTGTGCTTAGCATCGATCAGTATCATGGGTCTTTGACTGAGTGGTTTCCCTTGTGTTCAACATCAGCTTACATTATCACACATTGGGATTCGTGCAGTACCTTGGTTTCCATTTGACCCTATTGGTGGATACCTCACCTCTGTGTCAGCTTTCATTATTGGTTGGTTCAGAGGGTTTCTGTCATGCGCTAGCCACATCTTGTGTACGCCGGAAACGTACTTCGGTTGGGTTACTACATCTTTTTCGTCTGATTCCTTCCACATTATTGGCTTACAGGTTACACTCGTGCTAGATTGATGAAGGATGCCTTAATGCCTTCCTTCTAGAAAATATTTCCCTATCGACTCCGACTTATTGCTCTGGGGCAAAGATCTAGAGTCCATTTGGCAGTACATTGGGTTTTGCAGTCATTAGTGGCAGATCCTTCGCTATCGACAATGGGAAATCATCATTGTCTCCTGATCGATAGATTCTTACAGGTGTTCGACTCTAGCTCATCTATTCACAGTTGTTAGATTGTACTGGGTACCTTGACGCTCATTATCATTATCGGTGAGTAGTCTCGCGTTTGTTAACAGTATACATCAATGACCGGTAATCAAACGATTTCTCACATGGTCAACTTCAGATCATTTATTCCCATGGTGTAGAAATGTACGACGGCGGTCGGTGAAGACCTCAGGTTGTATCAGCATTCATTGGTTCACTTGACAGTTGCTCCTGTTGCTGCTAGTTGATACCACTCCACTTTGTATGTTGCAGTCAGTCATGGCGACATTCTATATGCTGGCACCTGAGTTTGCAGTGTAGTACCATCCTATTCCATCATGTTCAGTTGGTACCTTTTGGGATCAGTCTTTGATATCAGTGATCCGTTGCATCTTTCATCATCATTGACAATCTTATATGTGATATTCAGACATGTACTTGTTTATTATGATCAGATGGTCCATTATGTATCTTTCAGTCATTTATACTTGTATACTTAGTGGATCTGCTTGTACTTGATATGCGGACATGCTTTACTTTTTCTGAGCATGGGTATGCCCGCCTCAGACAGTGTTTCTTTCTGATCTCCTTTGGTGGCTTGGCAGGCTAAATTCTGGTGAAGTCCTCCTCGGTTTTTGACAGGCTTCCTTTCCATGTACTTGCATAATATATTTAGGCCATCATGTACCCTTTTTGACCTCATATATTAGGGGGCATCTGTTATAGCTCCAAATCTCACTCTTATGGTTTGTGATGTTGTACTCATGGCTTAGGGCAACCCCTCCTTCCAGACCTGGTCCTAAAATTTAAAAAACAGTGTTTTATCCCTTATACGCGACATTGCCCTGAGTTAGACGCGTGTATACGCAGGTATATGTATATCCAACCCGCGTATATGTATTAAAACACTTAAAAAATATAAAACTCCTTATTTTCGGGCGGAGATCGCGGGTTTTACCTGCTAATCACCTATTAGTGCCCGTGGCCCAACTGTTCCCAACCAACTCCCAACTAAAAAACTACTTTGGGAGGGGTATAAAAAGACCTCAAAGGGAAGGCCTAAGGGAGGAGAGAATAGAGAGAAAGGTTATTATGCTGATATTTTTCCCCTGACCAGGTCCAAAGTCCCTTGTGCCTTCTGCACTTCCCCCATTTGTCCAGGAAACCTTTGTTTCCTTGTGTGTTGATGTTCATCCACCATTTATGACATCATGGAGAGAGTCATGGAAGGAGTTTGTTAAAGGCTTGAGGTTGGAACGGATCCAGAAGGAAGCTTTGCTTGGAGCCTGTTGAAGGTGATTCAGGTGAAAATATTCCTTTTTTATGTACTTTATTTGTCTATAATAAAAGAAACACATGTCTTGGTCCCCGAAATAAATCTTCTTTATGTTAATGATATTCATGTTTAGAATTCACATGTAAATGGTTATTTGGATTTCATAACTAAATACCTTTACTTATAACATGAAGATGGTTTCTTTATAAGTATTTGTCCATTACTGCTGTGTTCTTTGAATTGGTTGTTTTGCAGGATGAAAGAGAAGAAGGGAACTCCAAGAAGGGTTTGGACCCTAAAGGTCTTCTCAAACATAGGACCTAAGGTACGTACCCTTTACAATAGAATTTTCTTATAATAGCATAATGGTTGTGTGAATGTGTGCTTCTTTGAATAGACAACTTTCAGTCTTCTAGGGTTTCAACCCAAAAAGCCCTAGGGGAACATTTCCCTCCAACAAAATGATGGTTGGATTTGTTCAAGAGACGAGAGGAAAGCTTATTAGATAAGTGCCGGAACTAGGGCAGATTTGTGAAGGGCTGTGAATGACCTGTGAAACATGCAGCAAAAGATATGGTGATGGCTGCTTTATTGACTCATAATGAGCAGAGATGTACTGTAAGAGAGCTCCATATCAAAACACTGAATCTGAGCAAGAAAAGAACTAGCTACACCAAGAAAACAGAACTATATCTCAAGTTAATCTAAACTTTGATCTAGAAAAAATGTTGAACAATGATATATGGAAAGGAAATCATGGAAAGAGATTTATTGTAGAAACAAAAATAAGTATGGAAAAATGGATCTGAACCAAGGCATTAACCTCTAAATCAAATTGTAACACTAGAAATTGCATGGGGAAAGCAAAACTGTGGTTTCATGGTAGCAAGAAGATCTTGACCTCAATTCATTGTCCCCAAAGGAGGAAAGGAGGTCAAGCTCTATTGATGGCCTTTTTGTATCTTTCTCTTACCACTATTTAACCTACTTCAGCAACTAAAATGGAAACATCTATGTAAACCACCAAAAGCAACCTATTCTACTAAGGAAGAAATCTATCTAACCACAACTAATTCATGAACTGAAGAAAAACATATAAATACAAAACAAAAGGTGTTGGGCAGCTTGGGTTGGGCCCTAACCGAAGATCTTCAGCCCCTTGGAAGAACTCAGTGCTGGCTCAGAAAATAATCCATCTGCATTATCAAAATAATAGTTACATTACATAAATTTGTTCACACAAGTAAGCTCAAAATGAGCTGAGCAAAAGCTGTAACAAAAGTGTGAAAATTTGACTAACATCTAACTCAACTACTGAGAACCTAAGCCCTCCTATTTATACAATTGGAGCCTCCAACAGCTCTCCTAAAATCAAGGAGGCTTGGCTCCCAAGACTAGAGATAGACAACAATTCTTCTCCACTTGCTCGACTTCCCCTTTGATTCATTGATGTGGCTGCTTGTGCTCCGAGCTTTCTGAAGGAGGATTTGAGGTAGGGGGTCGTAAATGAGGGGGACACCCTCCTACAAATCCTATCCCTTGTTTTCCTCGAATATTGGCTGCCAAATGCTCGTTAAACCTTTGACTTCGTCTCAAAATTGACCAAATATCTGCATAAAGCACACATTAGACTTCATGGCATAATGACTAACCCAATTCATTCTATTAGCATAAATATAATAAAAAACATGCAATAAACTAATGAGAATGGTGGATTAAGCTAAGTTAGGAGGCCAAATGAGCCCATATAATCACCCATTTATGGTGCTCATCACGCGCGCTGGATTTTAGGGGCGCGAACGAGGTCAAGGTGGAATGGGACCAGGAAGGGGTCGCGGACAACTAATTTGTTACAATTATGGAGGGCCAGGGCACTATGCCCACGATTTTACAAACTTGACAAGGACATCATGTCTGTACGATACTCGGTTTGATCATGAGCCAAAAGACTGCCCTACATTGAAAGCGTGGTTGTGAGAAAAAGGGGTACTCCAGCCTCCTCCTACTCAGAATTTGCAAATGATGAGATATGAGCTATGCGAAGAAGACCCAAATGTAAAAACAGTGCTCAGGAGTGGTATGACCACTGGCGATGATAAAGGTAAGCAGTTAGAAGAAAGTGCATGGGTTCACAAGGCTCCTACAAAGGAACTTGAATTTCATTTAGAACACGTGAAGGAGACATTCATGGAAGCTAAGACGAGCTTCACAGAGGCCTCCATTTCAAGTAGTAAGGATCAATTAGAACTAGGTATGGATCCTTCAACGCTCACTACCTTTCTAGAGACATGCATGAAATTGCTACGCGACAGCAATGTAGTAAAAGGACTACAAGAACTTATCACTAAGTGCAGGGGGTCGGGAGAACCGCGCGTGGTTCGAAAACTTGGAAAGCATGCATTGCGCACATGAAGGGAAATGATGTTGACTGCAAATCAGCGAGTATGAAATGGATCAGGTAATTCTGGATCTTGGCTCGGACATAAATGTACTTCCAAAAAAAACATGGGAACGCATGGGTAGACCACGCTACAATGGTCTCCTATTCGGTTGCAAATGGTGTTGAGCTCTGAAACTACATCTCTTCTACACACTTTTCTAGACTTTTTCCCCTCACCAGCACCTCACAAGCTATAAAAAATCATTAAATATTGATTCTGAGAGTACATTTAAATGGTTTTATAACTATGTTTTTGTGTTTTCTATTTGACTTAGATTTTTCTCATCAGCTGCGGAATGCAGCCACTTTCCGCAATTGTTTTTTTTAATCTCTAGGTTGCAGGTGTCAGCAAGAAAAACAAGGCACGTGGGCAGGTCAAGAATGATCTGGACATGGACCAGGTCCTATTGGTTTAGCCAGATTCATAGAAGAAAGTCGTGGTCAAACGGTGGTCAAACGAGGAGTCCTACAGCAAACAGGTCTCTGTTTCAACACGTAAAAGGGTCCGAGACCGTTCCTAGATCCGTGGATTCATTTTGAAAGCTGTAGACTGCCTCCACGACGCAAATCCAATAGCCACATTTTGGTAGATTGAATGATCATGGCAACCAACATGCTAAGCTCACGGATGATGTCCTTTTACGTGTCTTCTACTGAAGTAGTTCCATAGGAAAAACAGTTATGTAATTTCCCTTATAAATAACGCGTTTGCAAACACATGTAGCTAGTTTTTTTTTTTAATGTAATCTCACTGTTAAGTTTATGTACTGTGCCGTGACACTAGCCCTGTTGTGGTAACGAGAGGATCCTTCCTCTGTTATGCAATATAAGAAGACTCTGTTTTATATGATTGTGTGAGCATAATCTCGATTTGACAGTGTGTTAACCAAGGCCGTGCAAAGGGACCGTGCTGGCTAAGGTTTCGTTCTTTTATTTCTGTAAAGTTTTCATGTGCTGTTGTTTTATTTCCATTGTAGATATTTCGTAGTTTGTGCACTTGTTTATATCTCACATTTCAGTTATATCGTTAATGTTTCATTCCTGTACATGATTTTCCAAGCATTGTATATTTTTGCTAACACTGATCAGTGTGTTTCAGGTTAGGATAGGCCCGAGAATTTTCATACAATTTTTGGAGTAAATATTGACATGAGATTGTCCTCTCTACTGAATTTGTTTTTCTTAGCTTTCAATTGTAGTTATTCTTTGATTTTAGTCGTATTCATTTGCTATTGACAGTTAGTTTAAATATCAAATTCTTCATGTCATTTAACATTATCTCTAGAGCCATGGCTTAACCCCGAAAAGCTACTTGGTGAGCTATCGGATTTTGAGTGAAGTGATTTGATTCTTCATGTTATTGACGTTATCTCCAGAGCCATGGCTTAACCCGAAAAAGCTACTTTGTGAGCTATTGGACTATAAGGGAAGAGATTTGATTTTATTTTTATTTGCAAGTAGATAATTTAGATATCAATTCCTCATGTTATTGAGATTATCTCCAGAGCCATGGCTTAAACCTGAAAAGCGACTTGGTGAGCTATCAGACTATAAATGAAGTGAATTGGTTTTACTTTTATTAGTTCACGGTTTTTGATTTGTTTCAGTGCAATAGCTTAACTTTTATTTCTGTATTTAGATGAGAAGCAGAGGTAGACATTTCATGATCAGTAGTTCATCATTTGTTTGATTCAAGTAGCTGCACATTTACATTCTTGTTTAGCTACACATTTACATTCTTGTTCAAGTATTAATTTCATCACTAGAATGTTTTGAGATCCTCTGAAGTGTTAAGTTCTGGAACTCATCATAAAGGACATAATTGCCTTAAAATATATACCGAAACTTGCCTTCTAAACTATTCTTAAAACTTAGGAATAGGATTTCCATTTGCATCAGGAGACAAACCAAGATAAAACCCCCAAAAACTAGATAGAATTGCAAACAATAAAAAGTAAGAAAGAGTTTGTCTTGCACATATAGTGCACCACATTTCATCAGTTTATGACTCCCAGATTGACAATTAATGTAGCAATTTAGGACATACTAAATTGACTAAACATTTTGGCGTTGTTGCCAGGGAAGTGTAACTAGGTAGCCGATCTCTTACAAAAAAAAAAGGAAGGGAAAAATTGATAACTTATTGAAGTATGCTCTCCTCTTGCACCTAGTGTGATCTGGAGGATCAGAAAAGAGAGTTATTAGTTCAATAATTTCTTGATTATGCTCTCTTCTTGCACCTAGTGTGACCTGGAACATCAGAAAGAGAATTATTAGCCCAACTTAAGAATAAAAAAAATAATAAAAAAATGACATGCATAGAGCAAGAGATTCTAGGGGAAGGTTTGTAGCTAGGGCCAAAAGTTTGATTTTCACAACTCCAGCTACTTCAAGGCATAGACAAGATACACCTCCATCATCTCCGACTCATACTCCTAGCCTTAGGATTCCTGGAATTCAAGGGGCAGCAGCCGAATTAAGAGATTCTCCCACACTACTTACTAAATCTAATCTAAGAGAAGAACCTTTCTTCACTTCTATAGGGGAAAATATTGTAATCAAAGAAGTAGAATCACCTAAAGAAGAGGAGGGAGAAACTCTTCCTCGTTCACCATTAATAGAAGAACGAGAAGACTCTGAGGAAACTATCATGACAGAGGAAGTAGTAAATGGATTTGGAGGAGGGGGTAGAGGTAGAGGAGGAGGAAATAATGGAGGAGGTAGAGGTAACAATGGGGGAAATAGGGATGGAGATAACTCATTTGGATTTCCTATAGCCGATGAGGAAACTCATACAACAACGAAAAAAATTTCACCATCTGTCCTCCCAAACTTTTATGGGTTGCTAAGTGAGAATCCTGAAACATTTCTATTTGAGTTTGAAGTCTTGTGCCGAACCTATGACTATATGGAAGACTCTCAAAAACTCAAAATGTTTCTTTCAACATTGAAAGGAGCTATTTTGAAATGGTTAACGGGATTAGTCACTCAATCTATTAGGACTTGGAATGATATGAAACAAACATTTTTGGATAGATACCTAGATTATTCTATGCCCACCAATCATATGGATGAGGTATTCAAGATGATGCAAAGAGAAGATGAAAACTTGGAGGATTTACTTGAAAGATTTCAATACAACTTAAAGAGAGAAAAAATGAGTAATTTAGATGAGGAAACCTTGAAAGCCCTTCTATTAAAAGCCATTAGAGATGAATGGATAGACATCTTAAACATGATGGGGAAGGGAGATATTTCTCAACTTCCACTTCATGACATAGAAGAACTATGTGTCCATCTCTCAAGGGGAAAATCTAAAACTGGAAAAGGGCCAAGAGATCCTTCTCTTATTAAAGCAAACAAAGCTACAACTAGATCAGTAAGTAGGGCAGAGATTGGCAATATGCTTGATGAGTTCAAAACTAATATTCTAGGGAGCCTTAGTGAACAACTAGACACCCTTAAAATACAAAACAAGAAGAAAGCAGAAGTTGATGCCTTGGCCATCTTTTTTCCTAAATGTAGAAAGAAACACGCTCTAAGGGAATGCCCCTTGGAAGCAAAAGTTGTAGAAAAATGTATGATTTGCTCAGAAAGCCATGAGACCAAGGATTTTCCTTCAATTCCTGGGCTCAAAGTTGTCTTTCAAGAAGATCCAAATTCAGTAGAGTCTCTTTGTTTTGTTTCAAGAAGACCATGGCAGCAGCAACAAAATCAAGGATTTAACAATCCTATGAACTTTCAGCTCCCGCCAAATTGGAATTCTTGGCAACAACCTTGGCCCCAACCTCAAAATCCATACCAATCATGGGCACAAGGGATGCAAAATCCTTATGGGATATTTTCTCAATTCTATCAATATCCTCCATCCTTTCCAAATCAACAAAATCCACCAATTCCAAATCAAAACCCACAATTTTCATTGCCATTCCCACAACAACAACCTTCTCAACAAAATCCAAATTCTCAACTCTTGCTTCCATTTCAAAAAAAAACAAATCAACTACCAGCCCAGCCATTGCCAAACCCCAACAACAAAAATCCTCAGAATGCTTACATGGTAGAAGGACAACAATTTCATACCTATATGATTGTTCCTCTTAATGATGTTCAACTCAGATCTAGTAGAGTTTTAGAAAAACCTTCTATAGATGTTCAAGAGCAAGGTACCTCTGAGGAGGATTCCCTTAAAGTCAATAAAGGTTCTAAGGAAGCATCTCTTCAAAACCCAATCATTCAAAAAGAAAAAGAAAAAGAGTCAACCCCCACAACTCCTATAGTTGAGCAACCTGCATCTTCATCCATGCCTCCTTTCCTTGAAAGATTACAAATTGACAAAGGGGTGGAAAAAAACAAATCTTTTTGCCTGACTATGATTTTCTAGATGAATTAAATAATGTCTGTATCAAGATCCCCTTGCTACAGGCCATTAGAGAGATTCCTATTCTAGCAAAAACAATAAAGGAGTTGAGTCTTAAAAGACCAGGAAGGAAACCAAGAGATACAAGAGGAATCCACCTGGTAGGAAAAATTGCAGATATCATGATTGAAAAATTACCATGCAGCAATATGTGGATCCAGGTTGTCCAATTGTCAAGACAGATATAAATGGGATAGAAATTCCAAACACTTGGATTGACTTAGGGGCTGCTATCAACATTATGAGTAGACAGACTATGGAACAACGTAAACTTCCTAATCTTCTTTTTACAGCCAGCTTACTTCAACTTGCAGATAGATCAATAATTAAACCAGATGGTGTACTAGAAGATATTTCAGTCTCCTTAGATTCTTGGGAATATCCAGTAGATTTCATGATTTTGACTCCCAAGAGTAATTTAGGAGGGCATCCACTCATCTTAGGAAGACCTTGGCTAGGCATAACTGATGCTTTCATTAGTTGTAGATCTAGAGATATGTACATTTCTGATGGTAGTTCGACAAAGAAATTCAACCTGTATCCTCCAGCAAAGGCAATTACAGAAGTAGGAGACAACGAATGGGTCGACGATGAAGATATTATACAACCTGTCTTTACTGTCTCTAAAATTAGTGAAGATACTCAAATTTTGAACACATTAGAAAATTTTGAAACATATTCAGAATATGACCACACACAGTTTTAGTTAGATTCTGATATTGAATATCTATCATCAAGACAAACGTCTCTTTACTCTATGGAAGAGTTTGGTAGCTCTACCATTGAGATTTTTCCAAGAAAAACACTGAATATCAACAAAAATTTGGAAAAGTCACAACAGGAAGAGCTAACCAAAATCTTGCAAAAACATTCTACTGCATTTGCATGGGAGTATACTGATATGAAAGGTATTGAACCTAAGACTTGCATCCATCATATCTATATCGAGGAAAACAATAGACCAATCAGACAACCTCAAAGAAGGATGAATCCAAATCTTAGGGAGAATGTGAAAGAAGAGCTCCAAAAACTACTCGATGTAAATTTCATTTACCCAATTTCAGATAGCCGATGGGTTTCTCCTTTGGTTATAGTACCCAAAAAGAATGGTAAATGGAGGGTATGCATTGATTAAAGGGAATTGAATAAAGCAACTTTGAAGGATCACTTTCCTTTTCCCTTTATTGATCAAGTATTAGATACATTAGCAGGCAAAAATTACTTTTCATTTCTGGATGGTTTTAGTGATTATAATCAAATTCAGGTAGCACCTAAAGATCAGGATAAGACCACATTTACCTGTCCATGGGGAATTTTTTCTTATCGAGTGCTTCCTTTTGGATTATGTAATGCACCCACAACATTCCAAATAGCAGTACTAGGAATTTTTTTTGATCTAATCCATGATTGTGTAGAGGTATATATGGATGATTTTACAATTTATGGTAATTCGTTTGAAGAGGCATTAGAAAATTTGGAAAAAGTCCTTATAAGATGTAAAGAAACAAACCTTTCACTAAGCCATGAAAAATGCTTTATGATGTTTACTGAAGGTATTGTTTTAGGACATCATATTTCAGGGGATGGGATTAAAGTTGATAGATTGAAAGTTGAAGTCATCTCCAAGTTACCTATTCCAAATTGTCAAAAAGATGTTAGAAGTTTTCTGGGATTTACTGTATATTATAGAAGATTTATAGAAAAATTCACCAAAATAGCATCTCCACTTTTCAAACTACTTACAAAAGACTGTGAATTCAAATGGGGTCCTAATTGCCAATCAACATTTGAAACTTTGAAAACTAGAATATCTGAAGCGCCTATTTTGAAAGGACCAAATTGGAAACTTCCTTTCCATATTTCTACATATGCTTCAGATACAACTCTAGGGGCTGTATTGGGACAGAAAGATTTAGTTCCTTATGCCATTTACTATACCAGTAAAAATTTAACTCCTACTGAGTTGAACTATACTGTGACTGAAAAAGAGTTCTTAGCTATTGTTCATGCAATCAATAAGTTTAGACATTATATAACAGGCTATGAAACTTTTATTCATACTGATCATTCTGCAATTAGATATCTAATGAAAAAACCCATTACTAATTGCAGAGTTACAAGGTGGCTCCTACTTTTACAAGAATTCAATATTACTGTGATAGATAGACCAGAGAAACAAAACACAGTAGTTGATTTCTTGTCTAGGATTCAGAATACTAAAGAAGATTCTCCTGTAGAGGACAAGTTTCTTGATGAATATTTATTTGCAATAACTACTGAGACTCCTTGGTATGCAGATATAGCTAACTATTTGGTTACAGGGAAACTACCTCCACATTTATTTCCTGGTGAAAGAAGAAATATTATTCAGGAGAGTTCAAAATATTCATGGATTTCTAACGAATTGTTTAAAACAGGGCCCGATCTTGAATCAAAATATGTGTTAGGGAAGATGATATGCCTGATATTCTCAAAGCATGTCATGATGTACCATGCGGTGGACACTTTGCTGACAAAAGGACAACCTATAAAATCCTCTCTTTAGGATATTATTGGCCATCCCTCTTCAAAGATGCAAAACAATATGTCAGAAGATGTGAGAGCTGCCAAATGAAATGCCATTACAACCACAGGTACTCATCGAACCCTTTGAAAAATGGGCTTTAGATTTCATTGGACCTATTAACCCACCATCTAAACAAAGAAAGTATATATTGGTATGTACTGATTATGTCACTAAATGGGTAGAAGCCAAAGCCTTATTTTCTGCTACTGAGCATTCAGTTGTTAGTTTTCTTTATGAGGATATTTTTACTCGCTTTGGTGTTCTAAGAGAAATTGTGACAGATTAGGGAGGTCAATTCACATCCAAATTGGTGGAGAAGCTGATGGAAGAGTACAAGGTCAAGCACAGAAAATCTACTCCTTACCATCCACAAGAAAATGGTCAAATGGAATCTACAAACAAAGCTTGAAGGCATCATTACCAAGACTGTTCATCTACATAGAAGAGATTGGGCAGAAACGCTTCTTGAAGCCTTATGGGAATACAGAACTACATGGAGGAATACAATAGGACATTCTCCCTATGAACTTGTTTATGGAAAAGAAGTTCTGCTCCCCATTCAGTTCCAAGTTAGAACCTTCAAGATGGCAGTTCAATTGGGAATGGATCTATTAAAAGCCCAAAAGCACAGAATGGAATAGTTGAATGAACTAGATGAGATCAGACAAGAAGCAATCCTAAGAACTGATATATTTCAATATCAAAGAGCTAAGTGGCATGACAAATACATCAAGGAGAAAAAGTTTCATGAAGTAGATTGGGCATTGCTATTTGATTCCAAGTTTAAAGATTTCAAAGGTGAATTTCAGACTCATTGGCCTGGGCCATATGATATTGACAAAGTCTTTAGCAATGGAGTGGTAAGAATCAAAACCATTGATGAACATCAAAATCCTCTTATTGTGAATGGCCACAGATTAAAGATCTATCATAAGCCACTCTCAAAGGAGGAATTTGTCAAAATCTTTCAAGATAATTCTGCAATAAGGCTGGTGAAGAAGAATCCTTCTTCTCCACCGGCCTAGTCTTTGTTCTTTTCTGTTTTGAAAAAAAAAATTATATAAGCCTGAAAACCAATCACTGATTGGCAGTCTTATACAGAAAATACAGGGTGAAAATCAAAAACTTCTGACGCCCTATATTTTTCAAAAAAAAATCTTTTTATTCATAGTTTCATGTCATTTCACTTCATGTTGCTTCACTCCATTTCATTTCATTTCATTTCATCATCCCATTTCACCAATAAAATTCCTTTTATGACCAGTTTTCATATATCATTCACTCAACCATCATTCATTTCCATCCATCTCCAATTCAGTCATGTGTTCATTGTGTCAGTTTCCGCAGCTGAATTCAGTTTCCATAGCTAGTTGTTGATTCCGCATCTAACACGTTGTTATTCAGCACTGACAGTCAGATGTTAGACAAATAATGATGGGAACCAAATGAAGGTATGACAAAGGAAAATATGTTGAAGATATAAAACACCTAAAGTACCAACAGGAAGCAGCCAATCAATGGTTAGTGAGTGGAAGAGGTAAGATTCTAAGGTAAGCAAAATTCATTTCAAATAGCATTTTAAAGCACATTCTATATAGTTATGAAACCACGACTCAATTATATCTAATGATTATCATTGATAGCTTTCATAACCGCTCCATGGCCTTTACATGATTCTCCACGAACCTTGCATTAATTTTTAACAGCCTCATGATCCGCCTCCAAATTTAACTCGTGTTTATTTGTACGTTGGCATTCCACCTACTTAACCGGGTAATTATGTGGACGTAATCTAATTGATCACGGCTCTGTCCCACCACACAAATCCACAGCCATTTTGAGAACATGCTCATGCCTATTCCGCAGCCTTCTATCTCAAAAGTCGAGCTCACTCTATTCCCATACTATCCTGTTTGTTATTTCTAGCCTGTTTACATCCCCGTGAACTCATTCTCATTACTTGTCTCTACTTTTTCGTTTATGATTACTGGTTTTTTTTCTCCACAAACCTTCTCCATTCCCCGCTAACACAACCGTTTCACCTCCGTCAATCCATTACTCACTCAGGCATATTTTAAGGCAAGAGGAAGAATGGGGCATTTGCTAAGAGCAGAACCGGAAGGGACTAAATTCATGGAGGGGTATCCACAATTGAAAAGCATACTAAGGAAGGCATGGTGGCTACAGTTCATCCAGAAATTTAGAGGTTACAATAAAGAAGTTACGAAGACATTTGTGAGGTCTTTTAATGGCGTGGAAGTTGAGGTTGGAGATCTTAAATTATTAGTCACAGAGGCATCTATCTCAGCAACAATGGAACTCCCACAGGAGCGGGAACGGTGGTTCAAAAACAAAAACATTGATGAGAGGGCCTGGATAATTATCCTACACAATCCAGGTATGGATATAACCATTTTCAAATGTGGAATCCCTGTCTCAGCTTTAGAGGAAAAGTGGACTAGTCTATCATTGATAATCCAGAAGTTTATTACATGTGAAGGATGGTTTGGTTCCATGTATATGTACCAAAGTCGATTGCTAATGAATTTTATAGAAAATCAAACCATAAAGTTGCCTTACCTTTTATTGAATAGCCTAAAAAAGATGTCCATAACTGTACAAAAGAATCTAGAGGACATATAACCCCACCTGTACCATCACGACCTTGTAAACATTTTGAATGAAAAACAGTTGAAAGAAAAGAAGGACACCTGGGAACATTTTTTGGTTAGAAACTTCTTTCAAGATCCACCTGAAACACCCAAGAGCAACTCAACAAGGAAAAGTAAAAGAAGGAAAACAAGTGTGAAAATTCAGGACACTCCTACTAACATAGCTAAAGAAACTAATAAGGAAGAGAAGTTGTCTGAAAGTAGGAATGAAAGAACTGAGGTTAGGAAGCAAAGAAAATTAATGAGGAAAAGAAATATTGAAGCTGTCTATCAAACCCCAGAACCTTCCTCAGAAGATGACCACCAAATACTTTCTGAAAGACTATTTTACCTTCAGGAATAATCAGTTGCAGCAAAAAGGAAAGTGAAATAAAAACAGAGTGTGGAGAAAGGAGACACTAGCTCACAAAATCTAAGGAGGAGCTCCAGAATTAAAGGAAAACTGAGAAAAGTACAAACTAAGGGGCCCCACTTCATTGATTTAGGAGGGGAAACAACGGAACAACCTCTAGCAATCCCTCCTGGCTGTATCCCACACCATACTCCTATTTCTCAACCAGATTTTGAGATCAGTCCTTCTCAGTCAGATTTTGGGGACAACCCAAGAAAGGCAACACCTGAGATAGATCCAACCCAATAAGAAATGTATGATTTTATTGAGTTGTTGGAGAAGACTACCACAGATCAAGGCACTTCATCTGCCTAGCCTAATACAGCTCAGGAAGCTCTAATCCAATCACTAAAATAGGAAGTTTTTAAACTAGAGGTCCTAAATAGACACATCAAAAGAGAAAATGAAACATTGAAAGAACAGAGCAAGTTGGGTAAGATTATTCACGACAACACCATGTTGCATGTTGGGCTTTGGCAGAAGAAAAATAGAAAATTGAAGAAAAAGAGCAGGAGGTTGAGCAGAGCTCTCATCAACCTCAAATTCAAGTGCCTACTGAGGAAGTCGAGGATGACAGTGGTACCAAGAAAGAAGAAAAGAAGGCTGGATGTGTTGGCAGAGGTCTCAGAACACATGAACGGAAGGAAGGATGATCACAGTTTTGGTTGAATGAGGACATGCAACACCTTCACAGTTGGGGTATGTTGAGCTCTGAAACTACGTCTCTTCTACACACGTTTCTAGACTTTTCCCCCTCACCAGTGCCTCACAAGCAATCAAAAATCATTATATATTGATTCTGAGAGTACATTTAAGTGGTTTTCTAACTATGTTTTTGTGTTTGCTATTTGACTTAGATTTTTCTCATCAGCTGCAGAATGTAGCCACTTTCCGCAGCTGACTTGAGATTCCGCAGTTGTTTTTGTTAATCTATAGGTTGTAGGTGTCAGCAAGCAAAACAAGGCACGTGGGCGGGTCAGGAATGATCTAGACATGGACCAGGTCCTATTGGTTTAGCCAGATTCATAGAGGAAAGTTGTGGTCAAACGGTGGTCAAACGAGGAGTCCTATGGAAAACAGGTCTCTGTTTCAACATGTAAAAGGGTCTGAGACCGTTCCTAGATCCGTGGATTCATTTTGACAGTCATAGACTGCCTCCACGATGAAAATCCAATAGCCATCTTTTGGTAGATTGAATGATCATGGCAACCAACACGCTAAGCTCATGGATGTTGTCTTTTTACGTGTCTTCCGTTGAAGTAGTTCCATAGGAAAAACAATTATGTAATTTCCCTTATAAATAACGTGTTTGCAAATGCATGTAGCTAGTTTTTTTTTTAATGTAATCTCGTTGTTAAGTTTATGTATTGTGCCATGACACTAGCCCTACTGTGGTAACGAGAGGATCCTTCCTCTGTTTTGCAATATAAGAAGACTCTGTTTTATATGATTGTGTGAGCATAATCTTGTTTTGACAGCGTGTTAACCAAGGCCATGCAGAGGGCCCCTACTGGCTAAGGTTTCGTTCTTTTATTTATGTAAAGTTTTCATGTGTTGTTGTTTTATTTCCATTGTAGATATTTCGTAATTTGTGCACTTGTGTATATCTCACATTTCAGTTATAGCGTTAATGTTTCATTCCTGTACATGATTTTCCACGCATTGTATATTTTTGCTAACACTGATCAGTGTGTTTCAAGTTAGGATAGGCCCGAGAATTTTCATACAATTTTTGCAGTTAATATTGACATGAGATTGTCCTCTCTGCTGACTTTGTTTTTCTTAGCTTTCAATTTTAGTTATGCTTTGATTTCAGTCTTATTCATTTGCTGTTGACAGTTAGTTTAAATATCAAATTCTTCATGTCATTTAACATTATCTCCAGAGCCATGGCCTAACCCTAAAAAGCTACTTGGCGAGCTATCGGATTTTGAGTGAAGTGATTTTATTCTTCATGTTATTGACGTTATCTCCAAAGCCATGGCTTAACCCGGAAAAGCTACTTGGCTAGCTATCGGACTATAAGTGAAGAGACTTCATTTTATTTTTATTTGCAAGTAGATAATTTAGATATCAATTCCTCATGTTATTGACGTTATCTCTAGAGCCATGGCTTAACCCGGAAAAGCTACTTGGTGAGCTATCGGACTATAAATGAAGTGAATTGGTTTTACTTTTATTAGTTCACAGTTTTTGATTTGTTTGAGTGCAATAGATTAACTTTTATTTCTGTATTTAGATGAGAAGCAGAGATAGAGATTTCATGATCAGTAGTTCATCATTTGTTTTACTCAAGTAGCTGCACATTTACATTCTTGTTCAAGTATCAATTTCATCACTAGAATGTTTTGAGATCCTTTGAAGTGTTAAGTTCTGGAAGTCATCATAAAGGACATAATTGCCTTAAAATATATAGCCAAACTTGACTTCTAAACTATTCTTAAAACTTAGGAATAGGATTTCCATTTGCATTAGGAGACAAACCAAGATAAAACCCCCCCAAAAAAGATATAATTGCAAACAATAAAAAGTAAGAAAGAGGTTGTCTTGCACATATAGCGCACCACACTTCATCAGTTTACGACTCCCGGATTGATAATTAATGTAGCAATTTAGGACATACTAAATTGACTAAACAAATGGCAAACCAACAGAAGGTCTTGCCCATGGGAAGATTGCAAGGGGTAACGATGGATATTGAAGGTGCGAGTACACAGGTGGATTTTGAAGTAATAGAGATTTCCAGCGACAACAATCCCTATCCCACGCTACTATGGATAGAGAGGGCCATTAAAATGAACAGAGTCATAAATCTGAAGAAGCACAAATGATCTTTGAGAAAAAGTCACTACGCATAGTACTACCACTAGATTCAGCTGAAGGAGCGCGATACACTGAACCGGTGCGTGATGATGATAGTGATGATGATCTCGATTGCATCTACAAGATAACTGTGTGAGAACAGGATTGGGTAAACCCAACTGCAGATGGTAGGATTTCGTGAAGTGTAACAACTCCTGCACTTTGGATTTAGACGAAGATATAGAGCGATGGAAGAATCGGTTGCACGAAGTAACAACGCTTAATTGCAAGATGATGGTTAGATCAATGCGCTATGTGAAGACAGAGGTAAGGGATCTGCCTACGTATGATGGATTGATAGAAGTGGGTGAATTCCTGAACAAATTTGAAAGCATAGTACCAGAACATAAGCGGTTCAATTCTCTGAAATGGGCACTGCGTGCGACACCCGCAAGATGGTGGGGTACACATCAGAGAAGTTTTGAGGACTGGTGTGGATGTAAGAGGATGATGCACCTATGATTCAGAAAACCCCAGCTAAGGATGAGAGCTGGTTACTAGGGGCAAAACAACTTTCACGCCCACCTTTCTCGATGGGTACAGACATATGACATGTAGCCCACAAAAGCGCACACCACTCCCAGAATAGAGAATCAGAACAAAACGTAGCAGCAAGAAAGGTGAAGCGCGAGAAGGACTATCCACGGAGAAGCATTCGACAGTGTGTGCGAAGTTCTGAATAAGGTTCACCAAGTGAAACGCACTGACTAGGACTTGTGCTTACCGGTAGTTCGATGGGCCTACAGCACCATGTGGAAACCCTGACTATGAAGACAATTCCAAGGTAGCGGAACAAGGTAGGGACCGTAATTTCTTAGGGACATGTAATTACGAATCCACACATAATAGCACCTGCAGGTGTGATAGTGTGCGAAGCCGAGGATGAAGAAATCACACAGTTATGCGAAGTAGCACATGTAAGACTTCAGGAAGCCATTTGGCAAGGGAACCTTAGACTTCACGAACAACAAAAAGACCGGGTACGACTAAGGAAGAAAAGAATTTTGATGGATGCAGAGGTCAAGAGGCTGGAAAATGAGATCAAGCAAGCATGTCTCATCGATAGACCAAGGATGGCAAGGCACGATGCGAATGATCATACCAATGAATTAGAAGACTATTGTCAAGAATTGATTAGTCTACTACCATGGCTAGGACCACATATCACCAAACGCAGTAACCAGGGGAACACACTGCATACACTAGAGTGTGTGGTGCCAACTGTCATGAGGAAAATTAAGGATTTTTTGTGGACTATACTGGAAGGCAAGATGGAGCCTCGCACAGGCAGTGCAACCACCTAAATAGCCATAAGAAGCACAGTATTAGCACTCCAGGTAGCTGGAAGACAGTGCAGATCTATAAATGATTATGCCTAACAGTTGCACACTTTGACAGATGCACACAGGAACAGTCGGTGACAAGGTTCGTACCCGCGCAGGGGGGTGCGCTGCCACATGGGTAGGCTGGGAAGTGACCGTTGGTGTCACTGTTCATGACAGGATGTCCGGTTTAAGGCTAAATAGAGTGGGTGACAAAAATTTATGAAAACAGTTATGGGCAAGATTTCGGAAAATTTGCCTCCAAGAAAGCATTGATGGCCCGGAATTGGGGGGAATAGTCGAATTTGAATTTGAAAGGTGCTATAAAACTATAGGAGCTATCCACGAGACAACACTTGTTCACTTGAGACTTGAGCAGTTGAATAGAGCACAGAGTGTTGAGTGCCAAGCAATATTCGAGCCCCTAAGTTTGCAAAAGACCGCATACAGTACATACAATATGACAGATACTAGAGAAGGTTTGGGCTTTGAAGAAGGAACTGTCGGCGAGGCTGCACTGACCCATATGGTACACAATGTTCCCAAAGGTATTGGGGTTGCGCCAGAAATCCTGAAATCACCTCGGACCCCAAGACTGAAAAAAGATAAGCAGGCAATGGGACTAATCCACATGTCCCCAAGGAATCTATGGTTCAATAAGCTATCAGTGGAGGAAAAGGGAAAGGCTATCACCATTGAGAGAGATGAAGAGGAGGAGGACTCACAAACTCTAATTCCTGAGGTAGAGGAAGAAGAAGACATGGAGGTGGACATCAAACCAATGCGCTCTACTGCAAAATTGCCTGAGTATGTCCCTCCGTGAAAAGGGAAAGCTAAGGTACCAAAGGATTTGGATGTAACAAAGAGTGCACTCCAAACCTCACTCCTCCCCGATGGAATTACCTTTGAGGATATGCTCCTAGAATGTGTGCCTACCGTGAAATTTGAATACTGGGACCTCGCAAACAGCGAGAAGTTCCCACACTTAGAAACGGAGAGCATAACGAAACAGAATACGGAGGGGCCGATGATCACATTACAACGACAAAAATGGTTGCACGGTGTGGAGAAGGTTGGGTTGCTTCATCTGCTCTGGATACCACACTTTCACCACGTGCCCATTGCCATTTTTGTCATCAAGCAGCTGCTTTTTGTGGTGCATGATGGGTACTTATGGTTGAAGGAGCTTATTCCCATCATGGTGGATCTCATCCACAGAATTTCTCAGTTGTCGTGTAAGGTAAAGGACCCCATGATGATAGCAGGAAAAAGTGGTGATTTGGCTCTCATGGAAGCCATGAAGAAAAAAATATAAGCTCAAGAAGAAAAAGAGGGGTTACACCATCAACAGTATCAAGTATAAAGGGGTGCGTGTAGCCACCCAACTCCTGGCTAGTAAAGTAATGGGAAAATGTCGTGGCGATGAATTGACAGCGCCAGTAGTTACATTGGCCAAACAGTGTATAGAAGGGGTCCAGTTCCTCTGTGAAGAAATTTTTCTCAACTGCAAGGAGACCCAAGAGTAGGGTAAGACCTTCCACTACATGTGGTTTCTCTTGTCCATCTTGTTGGTAGCGGGAGAACTGCTGGAGGATAGTCACTTCTCAAGCATTGAGCATGACTTACCAGAGGCTGTGAAGTACGCTTCACTCTGGGCTACCAAGGACACGAAACGGATTCACAATTCAAAGATGTTTTGGGTTCTAATGGAGGCGAGCATCCAGATGTGGATTAATAGGAGGCCGTGCTTGTCCCCCAGGGTGCACAACAGTCTGCATAGTTTTGCAGACTTCAAGGCAGACATGCACAATATTTACATTAGGGCGTGAAAGGATCCAACAAAGTAGTGGACAAAGCTACCATTCATATCCGCTAATGACGTGATCTTTACAATGTTAGAGACATGGCCTCCCAAGTGGAGCACCCCGGATTTGGTGGAATTGGAGAAGATAGTAGCATAGAAAAGGAAGGAGGATTCCAAGCTATGCGTCATCCAACTGGCAAAGAAAAGGTACAATGAAAAAGTAGCAGCCAAGGTCAAGGCAGCCCACGAAGTAGCACAGATAGCCACAGAGAGAAAGAAGGCCACTGAAGCAGCAACAATAGCACAGATAGCAGAGGCCGCAACAGAGAAGGTAGAGGAGAGCCAGGAAGTGTCTGCAGGACAAGAAGCAGAGGACACATACATTTTAGAAGAGGGCGCATACCAAGGAACCACTTTGACCCAACTCAAACAGTCATGCGTCCCAGAGAGATCGGGTCGGCGGAAAAAGGTCAAGGCCTCGAAACTGGCCATCGACCCGATCACATTAACTGAAGGAGACCTCTATGACATAGGCAAGACAGTTCGCGATGTCACCAAGGAGGCACTCCAAGAAGTTATGACGGAGCGGGAGACTGTGTTGGGGGCCCTAAGGGTGCAACTATAGGAACTACAGATGCGACCCCCGCAGCAAGCAACCTTGTCCACCTACAGTGCAGTAAGTACATCAGCAACAAAATAGATGCTACGCGCAAGGATGGACAATACCATAGTGTTACCAGAAGGAGCACTAGCAATAGCAAATGAGATCGATAGAGTTGTGATTGGCAGGATCAAAGGACTTGACCTCAATTTGGTTGCCCTTTCATGAGAAACATTGTACCAATTGTAGGATGGAATAATAGCAGAACTCTATGTCAGGGAGGGCCATGCGATACAGGTTCTGAGTGAGCAAAAGATAAACATCGAACATACCAGCCTGCAACATGATGAACTAGTATCACAGACTCAGCAATTGGAACAGGTGGTAGACAACGCTTGCAAAGGCGTCTGGGAGCTGGCTGCCCCAGCATATCTACCAGTAGCATAGCAAATCCATAGGTTGGCATCAGGCATCCTCGAAGCCAGAGTAGAAACGACAAAGGTTCAGCTGGAGATGAACCTTCAAATAGCCGAGCTACGGTTGAAGGTGCAACCTTCCACTCCCCTAGAAGTCAGAGAACAACGCGCTAGCACTATCCAAATAGGGTTGGAAGAAATTGGACGTGCAGTACAAGACTGTACTGGTATGTTGGAACAAGCATTTGCGATCCTCACATCTTTGCAGGAGGACCCCAACATACAACACCTGGAAAAAAAGGCACGCAAACTTCAGGTGTAGTACGATAGTGTCCGAGGAATTGCGTAGACATTAGTCCTCACTCAACGGCTTGTGAAAATGCAACAAGCTTGTTATAGACATTTTTGTGCCCTACAACTCCAAGCATGAAATGTCCATAAACCAAGGACTCCTAAGTCCCTAAAAGTGTTGTTCTAACCCCTAAAGGAACAAGGTCAACAGATTATAGCTTCTCCCAGAAGTTCTCCATGAAAAACTACTCAAAATTGGTCAAAACAGGATCATTGAAGCTGCTCCACTGGCTAGGCATTGCATCTCACCCAAATGCACTGGTAGGGTGCGTTGCATTTCAAAACTCCCTTCTGTGGGGTGCGATGGGCAATAAATGGCAAATGGCAGTGTCATTTCGCGAGGTGGAGAGGCAATGGAAGCTTCCAGAATCTTCTCCTGTGACACTTGCCTCACTGAATTCGACCAAGGATGAGTAAGAGGCCCTCAGTCTCCAAGTGGAAGCAAGAACTGACAGAGAGAAGAAACTAATCAAATTACAAGCTGACTCATCCTCCTTATAGATATCTATATATGGATCCCTCATCCCAGAGATCCAGAGGCTGGAATTTTGCATATTATAAGGAATTGTTGTTGGTTTCTAGAGACAAAAATCAAATTGTTGGGTGATCTATGCTTTGTTGGAGGTGAAGAGGGGCTTCTTTGCTGGGAGGTTGATGCTGGGTCGGAACCATTGGTTGTAACTCCTCCTGGATCTTTTCTTGTTTATCAATAAAAGCTATTTGAGTTCTCCTCCATGCTTTTGTATCGTTGATGCTTGTTACATTTGTATGGTTAACTTAAATCTGATCCTAAGTTGTTTATGAATATAGATCCATGTCTTTGTATAGTGCTATGCTTCTGTGATCTTTTAGGTACTTTGTGAAGCTGGGCATGCTAGTGAGCAGGTAGCTGGAGACTATCAAAGAAGAGAGGGATCGAATCAAAGAATTAGCGCAAGACATAGGTTGGTTCTTTCTATTCCTCTCTATCTATAATTCATAAAGGAAATACAAAAGTAGCTTTTCTCTGTTTGTTTCTAAGGTAGCTGTCACACCTTAGTGGGATAGAGCAGTTCTAAATAGACACTTTTCCGTGTAAAAAAATGGTGACTCCGCTGGGCAGATAATTAGTTTGTTTTTTTATCATTCTTTGTTGTTTGTTTCATAAACTTATAAGTAGCATTCGAACTGCATTTGCCATAACAAATGCAAAGTAGATAACTGTTGCTTCAATCCATTCACTGGATTTTTTTATGATTTAAACAGCTGATTCACAAACTATCTGATTGCCCTTGTGATAGCTCTTAGATCCTCCTTAGATCTACCCCTGATTGTTGCATTACTGATTGCTTTTTACTCGGCCAAAAACCTAGGACTGAACTGCAAACTGTGACCCGGAACCCGGACAGTGTCTCGTTTCTGGCCCAGCGCAGGTACTGTTCAGAGATTCTAAATTTTAGCGCACTTCCCGAAGGGACAACCTGCACTGCATTTCAGATTCTCTGTGTTACAGGTGCACTGATCAGACTAGCTCTGTGCAACTGTGGTTCCTGTGCTTCATTCTTTCCAGTTCTATCCCTGAATTTTGCTGCCTGTAATCAGTATATGTCTGTTTGAAACCTCTTTTCCTTGTTGTTATTCTGCCTCCTTTGTACAAAAGAACTGTAGATGTTTTTGTGTGTTTGTTGAGTCATTTACAGTTTTCCTTTGCAAAAGTAGCATAATCGTACTGTCGTCCTTTGATTTGAATCTGTCGCAAGTGTTGATTTAGATCATAGGAGAAAGTTTGACTGCTGTTGATGGTCGGTTATCCTGTTACTATTGCCTTTGGTATGAATTTGTAATTTTCTAGTGTCAAGAATGAGTGTTCATTTCAAAATCGTAAGGTGTCGTAATCATCTCTATTTTTGATTTCGAAAAAGAGATTGTTTATATTTGTCGGTTGAAAGCAAATTCAGATTTGTACATCAACTTTCTTTTTAGCATCAATACTAAGAAAGTCGTAAACAAATACATGCATGTGCATTTTCATATAGACAGTCTGTTTGGCTTGATTTAAGAAAGTGAATTTACAGTGTGCTCTTTGCTCTTTGTGAAAAGATTCTGTCTTTATTTTCCCTAGTAGCTAGGATTTTCATTGCACGAAAGAGATAAAAAGTTTGTTTATCATCTTTAGATTGCATTTTAGGAATTACATCTACATCCCGTGGTGAACCCAAAAGGCAAACTTCATAAACAAGATCAACTTAAAATAAATTCAATGAATCTAACAACGCTTTGGAACTTAACGCACAACATTTAGAGGTCTAGCCTAAAGACGTATTCCGACGTCGTAAAGCTTGGTAACTGTTGCCCTCACTGATGGTTGGGTGATTCCTCCACTTTGAGACGATAAGTGCCAGTACGGACTTGTGCTCCCATGTACCGTCGAGTATATTTTGGGAGACCCTTATTGGCTTAAATCGTTTATCCATAGGAAGCCGTGTCTGCCGCCCTATCGATCGCAATGCACTGAACACAACATTCGTGAAGATTGACTGCCATACCGTAAAAAGTATTCTGCAGTTTTGCGATTGGTTTGGTTCTCCCTCTACCTATATCTCTAGAGTAGTCCCTTTCATTCCTTTTCAGACTCCTTAACGGAAAAGGTCCATCTGAGCACTTGTCACTTCAGGCTCACTAAAAATCGAAGGAGACTAGAGTCATCTTTTGTTTTTTATCGACTCTTAAAAACTAAAAAAACAAGTTGTGTCAAAGCGTCTAAAAATTTATTTTCAATGGAATATTCATTACCCCTTTCCTACGTTGATCTTGGGTTGAGGAAATGGAGTCCACCAACCAAGGAATTCCCCTTGGAGGAAATCCTAGTCCCTTCTCCTCTTGGGGAGATGTTGGTGCACCCCATATGGCCACATTGTCGCTTCCAAGACTGACAATTGGTTTACCTGTATGGCTCTTCTGAACCTCTGTCGTTCAGAACACCACTATTCCTGAACAATCGAATCAGCAATTAGACGAGTCCAGAGTTACCCACCAACCTTCTACTTCCTCTAATTCTTCCTCTCCTCCTTCCTCTTCACTTGATGGGGCTGGTAAAGCCAAAAGTCAAGTTCCTAAGGAGAAGAAGGAAAAGAAGAAGAAGGAGAAGAAGAAGAAGGAGCCAAAAGCGAATGGGGGCAAACAAGTGTCGTCTAACGAAAATCCACACATTGCATCGACCAGGCCTAAATCGCCATGTGTCATTTGCAAAGGAGACCACTTTCACAAAGATTGTCCTTGCATCCCTCGGATCTTAAGGGACTGGTATCCTCGTTTGCACAACCCGGTGTCGTCAACCTCTGATGATCATGTTGAAAACACACCGTCAACTAGTGAAAGTGAAGCCCCAGGACAAAAAGGAAAATATAGATTTCCTTGTAAACCGTGCGAAGGCGATCATGCCGTCCACCGTTGTCCCTTCTTAGACGAAGCTAAAAGAGTTTTGAATGATCGTCCGGTTTCACCGTTACGACTTCCTCCTGGATATAAAAAACTCTTGTCGAGTCCGTCACTAGTTGAAAATCCGGCTGACCCACTCAGGTGGTCGGCTGAAGCATCTGTCATTAAAGATGAACCATCTGAATCCATACCAGAAGAAAGTCAAAAGGTCGAGGTGGCAGTTGACCTGGTCTTGCCTTCAGAGGTTCCATCTTCAGATGATACAATCACTGAAGAGAACAAGGATGACACCGTCCAAATTCTTTTCATAAGCACAGACTCCAATGAACATGGGGGCAATTTACCCGTTCCTTTACCGCAGGAAGGAAGTTCGTCAGAGTCGTACCCAGCCGTCTATTCGGTCCCACCTCCAAGCAACCTAGTTTTCTCCTTCGACTGGAATCAACTAGGTAGACCCCGTTTACCAGCTAGTGTACCATTCCGAATTATTGTTCAAATATATAGAATGGTTATGGCTGGTACCATCATAGATGAGGGGGCTTCTATGAGTATCCTTTCCTCAACTACTTGGAAAGCGCTTGGTTCGCCACTGCTTTTGCCTGAAATGAGAAATCTGACAGGCTTTTATAAAGGCAACAATCGATCGTTAGGGATCCTTCCTGATGTGCCCATAACATTGAGAGGGAAAACCGTTCACATGAATGTAATGGTAGTTCAACGACCCTTGGATTACAATCTACTCCTTGGACTAGACTATATTTATTGCATGGGAGCAATTGTCTCCTCACTCTTTAGAGTAATGTGTTTTCCGCATGAAGGAAGAGTGGTCAAGCTCGTGGACCAACTTTCATTTCCCGGATCATACAAAGCAAATAGTCATATACCATCCCTGAATTGTCTTTTCACGCAAGAAATGTCTCAATCTCCAGTCCATCCTCCCGATGAGCACGAGTGATTCGAAGGGACATGACTGAAACCCAGGGGGCATGCACCCTGGCGTGCTTCGGCAGGAAAACTTCGGGTATAGGGTAGGTTTCCGCGAGAGAATATGACCTCCGTACTCCCGTCCGTGATTGGAAGGGGGAGTTGGACTGGAGCAAGATTCTCTTGTCAAAGTTATGTGAGTTGGCGAGCACCGCCGCTCACCTTTGTTTATCTCGGTAGACATCGCCAAAGAAGTGTTTTGTTTGTGCTGTGAATAGAACAATCTTTGGGTGACCTGTAAGAGGTAGGCCTCTCTCGATAAAACAAATGTTTTAACGGACTAAAGAAGGGGTAACCTTGAAACTCTGTTTTATACCTGGGGGTATGCAAACCTTTTGGAATGCAAGCGAAGAGCGACTATTTTTTTTTTTTTTAATTTTTAGGACCTCTAACCCTTTAAACTCGTAGGATTGGTCGTTTCCTAACTTGCATAAAGAAAGGATGTGGGGCAAATCTCTAAAAATTGCCGTTTTTATATGAGACATTCTTATCACAAGACTAGATTAATCGAGTAGTTTTAGCACATAGTTCAAGCTCGTTAAAAAATAAACATAAGACATGAGAAAATGTTTCCACCCGCGTTTAAGCTCGTTAAAAAATGAACTATTCCCCCGGTAAATAACCATCCTGAATGTAGTACTTCAGCCATTAAAGCCTTGGTCGTGTTTGCACCGTCACCTCCCCTTTTCATTGGCCGATCATTCACCTCCATTTGATTGTTTACCCATTTTGAGGAACAGCTGCGAAGAGTGATTTCACTAGCCATCCTTGTGACACTGCCATGATTGGAAAATTCCAAACCTTACCTAGAATCAGTTGCTACCCATTTTATCACGCGTTCCTCAAAAGACAAGTCTCCGTTAAGCTCTTTTCAACTGACTCGTAAATTATGAAAAGATTTCCGAGCCATTGGCCTCTCCAGCTCGTTAAAGGGACAGGAAGTGCTATCCCTCCTCTAGATTTTAATCTTTTTGGACCTGAGGGATTATTACACAAAAAGATAGAGCGCTGTTTTTTTCGGCTCGTTAAAACTATCAAAAATTCATCCCTTCTGTATTGTTTTATACTTTTTCGAACTTAAGGGATTAGATGACGAAAAAGGAATTTTGGAGTTACCTTTACGTTCCTTTTCAGACTCTCTAAAATTGAAAAGGACCAAGTTATCTTTTTCGTTAAACTCGTTAAAAAGATTAATAGCGACAAACTTGTCTTTAGACGAGAACGAGTTTCACTATCGCTAGGCTCGTTAAAACATAGCGATGGGTTTTCCTGAAGGGAAAATTACAGAACAAGCATATGTTATCCTCCTCAAGCTTGACAAAAATAAATAGATACTGGTCAGCAATGACTGGGGAAAAATTGGGAAGAAAACTCAAAGAAACTTTGTTGGTAGCAAGTCGCTCTTGAACATGACACTTCCAATCCGTGTCTGATTCGGGTTGGGTTGTTTCATTCACCGGCCACATCACCATGGTCACGCCATACCATCCACATTTGGGGTTAATGCTACCAATCCATCACATCAGTGTCGCCGATATGTTCAAGAGAAGTCATCCATAGAAGTCACCTGTGTCTCACCCACTACCATACATTATACTCCATTCTTTCATGACCGCCACCCTGAACCTTATATCACCAGATCGTTTTCACCTCCATCAAAATCATTTGCTCCATTTCATGTCATTGATGTGGGATTCATTAAGGCCCTCCTGTGATGGATCACTTCTTGTCGACATCAGCTCATTATCCAAGAAGTTGATCTAGGAACACCCCATTCAGTACTTTGAAGCTTGCATGCCTCAATGGCAAGTTTCTCACTTCCGGTGACATGTTTACATCAATGGCCTTCGACCGAAAGATTTTGCGTGGTGTTAGACGCCAAGTCCTTTATTCACACCACGTGAATTGTACTACAGTACCTTGAGGGTCATTATCATTATCGGTGATTCCTCTCGCGCTTGTTAACAGTTTACATCATTGACTAGTAATCAAGCGATGTCTTTCCATGTTCGACTTCAGAACGTTTCTCACATGGATCGACTTGTACTTCGAGTGAAGATCGGACGAGATTGAAGACCCTGGATCTAGTTTCATCCATCCGGGCTCTGATATATATTCAGGGAAATAAAGACATTAAATGTACAACATTGCAACACAGATAATCATCCTACCAAAAGGATGATGGCTCTATCAGAATCATCAGTCCACACTTAGACGGTTGTCTGTCCTATGTACATGAAAATGAATTTATAAAGCTGAGCATGGGAATGCCCGCCTCAGCTAGATCATGAAAATTATTATGAAGATAATGTATTGTATTGTATCTTATTACAGGTCTCCTCCCAGCATTGAAAGAACTTCGGATCCTCATAATAAAGCATTTCACCCGACACCAAAAGGTTAACGGCCTCATACTTTAGGGGGAAACTGTTATAGACATTTTTGTGCCCTACAACTCCAAGCATGAAATGTCCATAAACCAAGGGCTCCTAAGTCCCTAAAAGTGTTGTTATAACCCCTAAAGGAACAAGGTCGACAGATTACAGCTTCTCCCAGAAGTTCTCCATCAAAAACTACTCAAAATTGGTCAAAACAGGATCATTGCAGCTGCTCCACTGGCTAGGTGCATTGCATCTCACCCAAATGCACTGTGAGGGTGCGTTGCATTTCAAAACTCCCTTCTGTGGGGTGCGATGGGCAAGAAATGACAAATGGCAGTGTCATTCCGCGAGGTGGAGAGGCAATGGAAGCTTCCAGAATCTTCTCCTGTGACACTTGCCTCACTGAATTCGACCAAGGATGAGTAAGAGGCCCTCAGTCTCCAAGTGGAAGCAAGAACTGGCAGAGAGAAGACACTAATCAAATCACAAGCTGACTCATCCTCCTTATAGATATCTATATATGGATCCCTCATCCCAGAGATCCAGAGGATGGAATTTTGCATATTGTAAGGAATTGTTGTTGGTTTCTAGAGACAAACATCAGATTGTTGGGTGATCTATGCTTTGTTGGAGATGAAGAGGGGCTTCTTTGCTGGGAGGTTGATGCTGGGTCGGAACCACTGGTTGTAACTCCTCCTGGATCTTTTCTTGTTTATCAATAAAAGCTATTTGAGTTCTCCTCCATGCTTTTGTATCGTTGATGCTTGTTACATTTGTATGGTTAACTTAAATCTGATCCTAAGTTGTTTATGAATATAGATCCATGTCTTTGTATAGTGCTATGCTTCTGTGATCTTTCAGGTACTTTGTGAATCTGGGCATGCTAGTGAGCAGGTAGCTAGAGACTATCAAAGAAGAGAGGGATCGAATCAAAGAATTAGCGCAAGACACAAGTTGGTTCTTTCTATTCCTCTCTATCTATAATTCATAAAGGAAATACAAACGTATCTTTTCTCTGTTTGTTTCTAAGGTAGTTGTCACACCTTAGTGGGATAGAGCAGTTCTAAATAGACACTTTTCCCTGTAACAAAGCTAAGGCACTAATGGAGTAGGTGGATGTGGCACGACAAAAAGAGGCAGCTCTCAAGGCACATGTCCAATCATGGATTGATCAGGCCTTCACCATCACGGTAGATATCAAAGGAAAAATCGCACTTATGCAGGGGATGTACGCATTAAGGCAGGAATTTTCTCTTGACAAAGAGGCTTCGGAAGAGCGCATGCAGCAGGTCCAGCAAACCACAGAGCAGTGCGTTGCGGACCTTCGAGAAGTTTGTGACCAGTTGGAGGGACTCCACGCCAAGATCGCTGCGCTGCCAGAGTGACTCGAGAACGAGTCCCGATGTTTGTGTTGGGGGCCTGTTGGGCATGGAATCCCCCCATAGCTTGTTTTGGGGCTCAAAGCCTAAGTTTTGGTCAAATAATGTTGTAAGACTCTGCGAATTGCAGGCCTTGAGCGTGAAATGTATGTTGAGTCATAGGGTTGTTTGCCCTAAGTTTTGTAATGTAATGTAATGTCATGTTGGCCTGTCCATGGTCTGCAGACCATGGGATTGTATAATAAGAGTGAGGCTCTAAGGTTGAATTAGGGCTTCTTTGATCCATAACAATTATAAGAAGAAATATTTCGGCGTAAATCACATTCAGAAAATCATTGTCGACGCGTTTCGAACCAACCAGTGTGGTTCATCATCAGGACAAGTTGAAAAATCAGATCTATCTTTACCAATTAAATACTTAGAGCAGAGCTTCCAACGGCTAACTAGGACAACGTCTACATTTGACTAGGGACCAAGGTCAACTAAACCCGTAATAAAATTAAGCAAGGGACCTCTATATAAATTACATGAGTAAATTTTTATTAAATTACATGAGTAAATTTAATTAAATTGGTAGTCTCATAAAAAGTTAAAAATAATTAACTAGAAAAATGGAAATATAAATATATAACTCTTAAAATTATAAATTATTTGCTTAATTATTATTATTTCTTTATCTGTTTATATTTATATATAAATAATATATATATATATATATATATATATAGATATATAAATAGATAGATATATGTTAATAATAATAATTATTATTAATATATATATATATATATATTAGGAGGATAAGTATAAAGTTAGAAAAAAAAATTAAAAAAAATAAATAAATTGATGTAATGATCTAGTAGAGCATAGAGAAGAAGTCTAAGTGTCTTGGGTCATAGTAGTAGGAAGAGGCTCTGTAGCTAAGTGTGTAGAGGCCTAGTACAATCCATAGCTGACTGTGCAGACCCCTGCAGCTGAGTGCGCAGGGCGAAGTTGAGTCTGTAACCCAAGAAGAAGAATAATAAAGAGAATTTTTATTCCAAATACTGTGTATCTATTTTTGTATGATTTTCTATGCATTTATATTGTTTTGTTTATCATGCACTTATATGAATACAGAACACTGTTAAGTATAATTGGGCTCATGCAGATAAGTTAAATAATCAGATACTATGAGGTTAATAGTAAGCAACTTGGGTAATAACACGGATCGCGCCTTGAAAAGGGCTGCACAAAGACAACATTGTAGGCTGCAAGGTACTCATAGATGCACGTAGCAACGTGCATGCAGGGTCAAACTGCGGACCACTAAAAAGCCATCAGACATCTTTAGGGTGCGGAAACTTGGTTCTAGCACCCTCCCATACTACTTCGGGTGAGACCTTAGTCCATGCTCCACGAACTATTTCTGAAAGGGCCAATAGTACCGGGATTTTTTTGGCTAAATCGCCTCTGAACCTGGGTTAAGCCCCTATAAGCCAATAGTAGGATCTACCAATAACATATTAGGATTCTTATGAATTTCACTAGGAGAAAGAGCCTTAACATGCCTTTCTATTTGTTTAAAATTTTGGGTAAGATGGCAGAAAAGGTGCAAAATACAGGAGGGAAGCATGAGGCCAACTTGTTTCATTTTTCCCTCATCAAGATGCTAGTTTTGAAGGAGCTAGAAAAGAGAGGTAGCACTTGGGAGGACTTCTTGGCAGCATCAAATTTCATAAACCAGTATGACATGTCAAAGATTCAAGAGAAAAAATCCACACCTAAGGCATTGAGGACACAGCATGGAAAGATGATTAATTTGAGGAGCCTTCAAGACAAAGGATAACCACTAGATCACAGGCAAAGAATAGAAAAGCAAGCGAACTCCAAAGGGAAAAACGAGTTGTAGTTTTTGAGAAGAACAAGGTTCCACAAAGATCAAAAAGAATCCATTCCCAAGAAAGATATCATTTCTTCTGAAAGAACTTTGACACAGTGGTATGAAGATTAATAGATTTGGGATGAAGGTCAAGAAGTTCAATTTGAAGAAGGGTAGTCCAGCAAATAAGATGAAAGAGACATTAAGATTGTTGAGTTACAGGAAAAATTAGGAAAGTCTCACTACACCATTGCCTTTCTACAAAAGGAAAAAAAAGAATTACAACACACAGTTAGGGAGATACAAAGACAAAAGGAACATGAAACAGTGCCCAAATTACCATCACTTGCTTCTGAAGACAAAGGAAAATAGGTGATTGATCTAGAATAGGTTGATGTCCCTGAAACAACGCCTCAAATACCAAGGACCAAAGCAATGGCCAAGAAAGAAAAAAACATTGAGGATGTGCCTCTACCTCAAGCACAACATACCATCGAAAATAAGGTGTGGGTAGACAAGGAAGAGGATAAAGAGTATTGGTTGGAAAGAGTGAATGACCATTTAGAGAGGCTACTGCACAAGGCTGTTATAGACATAGTTGGGAACTTCAATCCCAAACTTATATGTCGATAAACTAGGGCTTATCAACCCCTAAAAGAGTTGTTTCATACCCTAAAAGAACATGGTCATCTGATTACATCATTCCCCAAAAGTTCCACCTGAAAAACCATCCAAAAATGGCCTAAACTGAAGCATACTAACTGCTACACTAGCCAGGTGTGACACATACTGAGTGATACACTGCTTAGGTGTGATGCATACTGTTTGGGCCTTCCATAGGGTGTGATGGGCAAGGATGGACAAATGTCTGAGATAGTTTGCTAGGTGGTTGCTCATGGAATCTTCTAGAAACCTCTCCTATGACACTTGCCTCTTTGAATTTGCCCAAGGATGAGTAAGAGATCTAAACTTCATTTATCTCTCCTCTTGTGGAACCAATTCTAACAAGTGGAATGACACTAATCAAAACCCAGAGATGACTTACACCCTTGCACACATCTATAAATGGATCCCTCATCTAAGAGATTCGGAGGTTGGAATATTGTGAATTGCAAGGAAGTGCTGATAGTTTGTATTTGAGGAAATAGCATTGTATTGTTGGTGTGATCTTGCTATTTCATGAGGTGAGGAAGGATTGATGCTGGATCAAAAAATGGGGTTGTAATTCTCCCTTCTATTTAATAAAGTTCTTCAAGTTTTCTTCCTTATGATTGTGCAATTGTGAATGTTATCATTTGTGAATGTTATTGTATGTTCATTATATATCTAATTATGTAATGCTTATGATATAATAGATCAAGATGCTTTGATGGTTCTTTGCTACTGTGTTTCTACAGATACTCTCCAAGCGGGATAAGTACGGGGAAGAGTTGCAAGCTCTGTCAAAGGGGAGAGAGATAAAGTAAGGGATTAAGTAGAAGTTCTAGGTTCGTTCCATTGTATTTCTCTTATCTATTATACAGAGGAAATCGTGAATTGCTTTAAACTGTTGTTTCTAGGGTAGCTGCCAAACCTAGAGGGCTAGTCACTTGAAAGGACACTAGTTTTCCTAGAAACAAATTGGCGACTCCACTGGGGAGTGAATAGATGTTTGTTTGTTGTTATTTTTTGTTTTATAAACTATAGACAGAGCCTGAATTCAGCCAGGTAGCCTTTGAACTTCTCTTTCTATGCAATTGCATAGTAGATGAATGCTACTTTAGTCAATCTCTGGTTTAGTTTATGAATTAAACATTTGACTTACAAGCATTCTAGATGCCCTTTTGGTAGCTCAGTAACCTGTCAAGACATTCGTATGTACTTTTCTCTTTATTGTCCATCATAGCTCAGCTTAACTCATTGAAAACAACTGCAAATCTGAACCAAAACCCACTTCAATTGCGCTCCCTGGCCCATCGCACTGTCTGTCACTATAACCCAGTATGTATCGCACCTCTTGAGTGTGTTAAGTGTGATGCATCCCTGTTTCTATGAAGCCCAGGTGTGATGACTGATTGAACCTATTTCCATTCTAAGAAATAGG
Source organism: Pinus tabuliformis (assembly GCA_031772625.1). Lineage (NCBI taxonomy): Eukaryota > Viridiplantae > Streptophyta > Pinopsida > Pinales > Pinaceae > Pinus > Pinus tabuliformis. The sequence goes on along the minus strand of CM062817.1, from coordinate 1,721,968,561 downwards.
GGTTTTTGTCCTTGTTTTCATTTCTGTTTAGTTGTTTTTTGTTGCTTCTAAACATTGCCTCCTTATTGAAGCCTGCTTGCATCACATAGATCAGCCTCCATTGATTAGGATTAGTGAATGTTTTTTGTATTTGTTCATCATTTACAATCCTTTGTCAAAAAGTTTCTTAAATCGATTTGTCGTTTTGGTACAAAAAGTGTCGCAACTGTCATTTTGTGTCAAAAGGAGAAGTGTCATGGATTTTTCCTTCCCGAGATAGTCGATCGAACTTTTCGTCATGTATTTGGTTTGATTTGTTGATATTCGAAGTGTTGAAAGAATTTTTTATTCAAAATTGAAAAGTATCGTTTAGTCTTCCTTTCTATTTTGAAAAAGAAATTTTCGAAAATGTCTCTTTGAAAGAAATATTTCAGATCTTTGCTACACTTAGGTTTCCTTTTTGCCATTTTTCACATTAAGGGGAATGGAAAACAAATACATGCATTTTCATTTGCATTTACTTTGTGTGCGAAAAAATGATTTAGGAAAATGCACTAGTGTGTGCTCTTTGCTCTTTGTTTGAAAGAATTGTAATCTTCTTTCCCTAGAAGCTAAGAATTTCGTTGCTCAAAATAAACAACAATTTTATCATTGTAGATTGCATTTTAGGAATTTCGAATCAACATCATGTGGTGAACCATTCAAAGGCAAACTTTAAAGAAGATCAACTTTAAAATAAATTTGAATGAACATAACAACGCTTTGGAACTTAATGTGACACATCTAGAGGTCTAGGCTAGAGACGTGTTCCAGCGTCGTAAAAACTAGTAACTATCATTTTCATCGAAGGTTGGGTGATTCCTCCTCCTTGATATGACAAGTGCTAGCATGGACTTGTGCTCCTCGTACTGTTTCTTATATATTGGGAGAACACAATAGGCTTATATCCTTTATCCATAGGAAGCTGAGTTTGCCACCTTATTGATCGCAATGCACTGAACACAGCATTCGGGAAGATTGATTGCCATACATAAGTCCTTGGTAATTTCTCTTTAATTTATCACCAAGGTGTATTTTGTAGTTTTTCGATTGGTTTGGTAATCCCACTATCTAGATTTTCCAGAGTAGTCACTTTCGTTCCTTTTCGACTCTTTAAAAGAAAAGGTTCATCTGAGCACTAGTCACTTCAGGCTCATTAAAAATCGAAGGGGACTAGAGTCATATTTAGCTTTTTTTCGACTCTTAAAATCTAAAAAAGCAAAGTTATGTCAAAGCGTCATTAAAATTAATTGAATTCAAAATAACATCTCTGTTCATTAGCTAATCTTAGGTTGAGATATATGGAGTCCACCAATCAAGGAATCCCTTTTAAGGGGAATCCTAGTCCTTTTACTTCTTGGGGGTATGTTGGTGCTACTCATATGGCCACATTTTCTCTTCCAGGACTTACCATTGGCCTGTCGGTATGGCTGTTCTCAACCTCTGTGGTTCAAATTTCGTGATTCCTCCACAATCGAATCAACCTATAGCTCATATTGAAGTTGACCATTCGCCTTCTTCTTCGTTTGTTTCTCCCTCCCCTTCTTCCCCTTCGCTTGGTGAGAATAGTGATGCTAATAACCAGGTGGCTAAGAAGAAGAATAAAGGGAAGGGGAAGAAGAAAAAGCCAATTCAGAAAGGGGGCATCCAAGCAACCATTGCTTTGGATGCATCAGCTGGTGAAAATCTGCATGCTAAAGCTCCCAAACCCAAATTTCCTTGCATAATTTGTAGAGGAGACAATTTTCATAGAGATTGTCCCTGTTTTCCTTGAATCTTGAGAGAATTGTCTCCCCGTTCACACTGTCTAGTGTCATCAACTGCTGGTGATCATGTTGGTAACACTCCTTCGACTAGTGATAGGAAAGCTCATGGACAGAAGGGAAAAGTCAAAGTTCGATGTAGGTTATGTGAAGGTAATCATTCCCTTCACCATTGTCCTTTTTTGGATGAAACCAAAATAGGTTTAGATAACCGTCTTGCTTCACTGCAACAGCTTCCATTTGGTTACCAGAAGCTCTCCCCAAGTCCTTTACTAGTTGAAAAACGGACTGACTTAAATCAACCGTCGGTCGAAATCACTCTCTCTAAAAGTGAATCTCATGAGTCTATACCCGACCAAAGTCAATAGGTCGAAGTGACAGTTGACCCAGATTTACCTTCAGAAAATCACACCCTTCCCAAAGAGAGTGAGAACGATACCATTCAAATTATTTTTGTTACATCAGAATCCGATGAACTTGGGGGCAATCCACCCATTCCTTCATAAAAGGAGGAAAATCCTCCAGTTCTTGAAACTCAAGGGGTTAATTCAACCATTTATTCGGTACCCCCTTCCTTTGATTGGAATCGACTAGCAAGATCCCTCCTTCCTTCTTATATACCCTTCCGGATCATAGTACAAGTTTACAAAATGATCATATCTGGCACTATCATAGATGAAGGGGCATCAGTGAGTATCCTTTCCTCAACTACTTGGAAAGTGCTTGGATCGCCATCACTTATGCCTATTACACAGAATCTGTTAGGCTTTAACAAAGGAACCAGTCGACCGTTAGGGATCCTTCCTAAGTTACAGATCACTTTGAGAAGGAAAACCATTCAGTTGAACGTGATGGTAGTCCCAAGACCATTAGATTACAATCTACTCCTTGGACGTGACTATGTTTATAACATGGAGGCTATTGTTTCAACACTCTCCTCAGTGATGTGTTTCCCGCATGAAGGCAAGATTGTCACCATTGACGAGCTTTCATTTCCTGGTTCAAGCATAGCTAAAAGTCAATAATCATCCCTAAATAGTCCTTTTGCATCAAAAGTATCTCTTGAACCTTCATTCCTCCACTTGACTGCCATGAGTAATCTGGTGAATGTAACGAAGCTTAGGGGGCATGCACCCTTGTCTATTTTGCAGGCGAACCTAGCTTGAAAGATAAGTTTCCCTGTAGGTTATGTGATTGGTCTGACACAACACTCACCTTTGTCTATTCTACGGATGAAGCTAAGGAAGTGTTTTGTCTATTCTACAGATGAAACCATCCTGCCTAACCTCAGTAAGTTTCCATATGGCTACTGGAGACTCTCCTTTTCATCATGCTGTGGGTATGCAAACCTTTTTTCAATTTCTTTTTAAATTTTAATTTTGTCGTTTCTAGCTTTTTAGTTTTGACTTTTCTACCTTTTTAGCTTTATCGTTTCTAGATTTTTAGTTTTGAGCTTGCGTAGAAATAGAAACTAGTTCAAGCATATCTTTCCGTTTTAATCTTGTAAAAAAATGAAACTAAATCCAAGCATAGTTCCCCCAGGGTTCAAGCTCGTTAAAAAATGAACCCACCTTCGAGTAAATACCCTTTGTGATTGCCGTTCTATCAGCCTTTTGAGCCTTGGTTGTGTACCTCCCATCACCTCCATTCTTTTGGCTGATCATATGCTTCCACTTGGTTGTTTACCATTTTGAGGAACAACTACGACGAGTGGTCTTGTTAGCCAACCTCTTCACATAAATGACCATGTTTTGAGAAGTTCCAAGATTACCTGGAACCAATTGCTACCCTAGACACCACTCGTTCCTCAAATTGAGTCCCCGTTAAACCCTTTTCAGACTCGTTAAATATGAAAATATTGTCAAGCAATTGGCCTCTCCAGCTCGTTAAAGTGATTGGAAGTGCCATCCCTCCTGTACATTTTAATCTTTTTCAGGCTTGAGGGATTATCTCACGAAAACGTTCGAGCGCTTGTCTTTTTTGGCTCGTTAAAGTGATCGAAAAGTCATCCATTTTGTATTATTTTAATCTTTTTCAGACCTAAGGGATTATTCCATGAAAAAGAACTTTTGGAGTTTCCTTTTCATCCCTTTTGAAACTCTCTAAATATGAAAAGGACCGAGTTATCCTTGTCGTTAAACTCGTTAAAATTATAGCAATAAACTTTTCAATTCTAGACAAGACAGAGTCCCCTTTTAGTCCCTTTTCAAACTCTCTAAACATGAAAAGGACTGAGTTATCCTTGTCGTTAAACTCATTAAAAAAATGGCTACAAACTTGTCCAACCAAACAAGAACGAGTTTCACTGTCATTAGACTCGTTAAAACATAGCGACAGGTTTTCCTGAAGGGAAAATTATAGAACAAGTATATGTTATCCTCCTCAAGCTTAACAAAACTAAAGAGGTACTAGTCAACAATGACTAGGGAAAAAAGGAAGAAAACTTGAAAACTTTATGATAGCAGGTCACTCTTGAACATGACACTTTCACTTCATCCCCATAATTGAGTTGGGTTGGGTTATTCCGTTCACTGGTCGTCTCACCATTGGTCTTCCACACCATCCATTTTTGGGGTTAACACTACCAATTCATCTCAGTGTCACCGATATGTTCAAGAGAATTCATTCAGTCGAGAATTCACCATACAGTTAATGTCTCATCCACTGCAATACCTTCATCTTTCATGACCTCCATTCCTAAGCCTTATGTCGTCAAATCGTTTTCACCTCCAGAAAATCATTTTCTTTGTTTCACATTGTATATGTGGGATACATTAAGCCCTTCCTACGATGGGTCAATTCTTGTCGACATCAGCTTATTATCTAAGAAGTTGAATTAGAAACAACCCTTTCAGTGCTTTGAAACTTGCATGCCTCAATGGCAAGTTTCTCACTTCCGGCGACAAGTTGACATCAATGGCCTTTGACCGAAATATTTTGTGTGGTGTTTGACATCGGATCATATATTCACACCAAGTGAATTGTACTATAGTACCTTGAGGGTCATTATCATTATCAATGATTCCTCTCGTGTTTATTAAAAACTCACATTATTGGCTAGTAATCAAGCGATGTCTTTCCATGTTCGACTTCAGAACATCTTTTCACATGGATCGACTTGTACATCGAGCGAAGATTGAACGAGTTTGAAGATCCCAGATCTAGTTTCATCCATATGGGATGCGATATATTCAGGGATATAAAACATCAAATGTACAAAGATGCTGAAAAAATGGTCATCCAAATCAAGGATGATGACTCTACATCTGAAGAATCACTAGTCTACATCTGCTGATGACTATCTAATATATGTACATGAAAGGAATTTATAAAGCTGAGCATGGGGATGCTCGCCTCAGCTATATCATGAAAATTATATTATGATGATGTATTGTATTGTATCTTATACAGGTTACCTTCTAGTTTTGAAACCTTGGATCCTCATGGTAAAGCATTTCACCCAACATCAAGATTTACGACTTCATGCTTTAGGGGGCATCTGTTATAGACATATTTGGGGACTTCAAACCAGAACTTATATGTCAATAAAATAGGGCTCATCAACCCCTAAAATATTTGTTTCATACCCTAAAATAACATGGTCATCTGATTACATCATTCCCCAAAAGTGCCACCTGAAAAACCATCCAGAAATGGCCTAAACTAAACCATACTGACAGCAACACTGGCCAGGTGTGATGCATACTGAGTGATACACTGCTTAGGTGAAATGCATACTGTTTGGGCCTTCTATAGGGTGCGATGGGCAAGGATGGACAAATGTCCGAGATAGTTTGCTAGGTGGTTGCTCATGGAATCTTCTAGAAACCTCTCCTATGACACTTGCCTCTCTGAATTCGCCTAAGGATGAGTAAGAGATTTAAACTTAAGTTATCTCTCCTCTTGTGGAACCAATTATAACAAGTGGAATGACACTAATCAAAACCTAGAGATGACTCACACCCTTGCACATATCTATAAATGGATCCCTCATCTAAGAGATCTGGAGGCTGGAATATTGTGAATTTCAAGGAAGTGTTGATAGTTTGTATTTGAGGAAAGAGAATTGTATTGTTGGTGTGATATTGCTATTTCATGAGGTGAAGAGGGATTGATACTAGGAGGATGATGTTGGATCAGACAACTAGGTTGTAATTCTCCCTTCTATTTAATAAAGTTCTTCAAGTTTTCTTCCATATGATTATGCAATTGTGAATGCTATTATATGTTCATTATATATCTGATTCTATAATGCTTGTGATATAATAGATCAAGATTCTTTGATGGTTCTTTGCTACTGTGTTTCTATAGGTACTCTCCAAGCGGGATAAGTGTGGGGAAGAGTTGCAAGCTCTGTCAAGGGGGAGAGAGATCAAGTAAGGGATTAAGCGGAAGTTCTAGGTTGGTTCCATTGCCTTTCTCTTATCTATTATACATAGAAGAAATCGTGAATTGCTTTAAATTTTTGTTTCTAGGGTAGTTTCCAAACCTAGATGGCTAGTCACTCGAAAAGACACTAGTTTTCCCAGAAACAAAGGCCAATAGAGACATTAACCTCTAGAGAAACCTAACAAGGCATTACTATGCTATCAATCTGAGTCTTAAAGAAAGGATAAGAGTGATGAAGAGAAAACTGAAGAAGACTAAGAGGAAACCAAGAAATATCAAGAAATCAAAGACTGGAGGGAGAGGAAGTAGCCTTGACATTTTGGCTAAGGGAGATGCTAATTAGTTTTTAGCCACATTTGCAATTTTGAGAAAGAAACTTGAAAAACCTTACCCTGAGAGTTTTAGTATGGTTTTTTTACATAAAATGCTAAGGTTTTTTTATGTTTTTAAATCTAACTTGGTTTCATAAGGATTTTCTCAAGGAAAAGCTACCAGATGCAACACATTTTGGTGCCTTGAAGGTAGTTAGTAGACAATTTTGACCATGACTTCATTTTGATTGTGCAAAGTCTGAAAGGGTGCTTTTTGCAATTTTTACAGTTTAGGAAGGTGTTTCAGAGTTACATCAGCAAAATAACACCTCCTTCCATCCATGGATCTATAGCAATGGTCAACAGCCCTCTTCAAAAACCAAATTTGGCACTTGACTACACTTTGACTACACAAAAATATTAGACATTTCTCTATTTCGATCATCATTTTGAAAATTGTTTTGTCGATAACCAAAGCTGAATTTTGGGAAACCAAATGAGGGTTTTGTTCCTAAGACAGCAAATTAAAATGACCTATCTCATGTTTTACACAAGGCATAAATTTTGAATGTTATTGGGGTAACATTAAGAACCATCGTTACAGTTTTTTAGAGAAAATTGACATGACAATCAGCCTAGTCATTGTCAAGATTTCAATTTTTTTGAAAGGAAAGGTTGAATATGAGGTCGCTGAGAGATGCAAGCATGTAATAGGATGTATCAGGTGAATTTATTAGCATTAATTGTCATTTATATAGTGTTTTAAAATAGTTTTTCATTAATAAATGCAACCCTATTTTTCTGCATTTTAGTTTTAGGTTTATTGAACCTGTCCTTTGATGTTTTGAAGAGGAATTTAGTCACTTTAGTGATGATTTCAAATTCCTATTGTATGTAAGAATGAAAAAAAAATGGGTTTGTTTATTATATATTTATGTTACTCAATATATTTTGTAAATACTAACCTATACATACTTCAAACTTTGAAGCATTATGGGTTGGAACGTTTTTGAGAAGAATGACTCATTGATGTAAAGTAGCTCACAAGGCCTCATTTGATCAAACTTCAGTAATACAGTTGCAGAAATTATAGGATTCTCATGTCACTCATGCTGGTGAAGTGCATTTACCTTTGTATCTTTGTGTTCACTGTTTTTCATATGTTATTCATTAATTCTAGATTATTCTAAGAAGTAAACGAACAAAATTTGTTGCAAAATACACTCTACTTCCAGCTTAGTAATAATCTTAATGTTTTCTACTTGATGATTAATATCAGAATTCTTACCTTCTCTGGTATAATCTGATTCCCTCATATTTTCTTCTAAATCACACCTCAACCTTAAGAATCCAGCAAAGGTGCCTACCCTGCCCTGTAAGGTTGCCTGTAGAACCTGTCTTGATTGAACTCAACCTGTGACTCCATTTCCCAATGGCTTATCTTCCTTGTTTCAACCCAACTCAATTCTAAAATCCAAAACCTGAACCTAATATCTAGCCTAATATTATTCAGAAGAACATAGCTAAATTATATAGAGATATCCCTTTATGGAGTTGGAAGGGCTACATTCCCAACTCCCAAAGTGTTTTTGTCGTTACCTCTGCAATTATTTCCCAATATTATTAAATGATAGAGTGATAACATCCTAGTGACCATGCTAGAGACTAAATGAATGGATCTTAACTGACAAAATTTTGTCCCTGGTCAAGGCTGTAAATTTTTTGTATATAATGCAACTGTGTGATTAAATACTTTATAGTTTTGATTTCAAATATATACTGCTAGTGTGTGATCAAATAATATATAGATCTGGCTCCCAAGAGGATTCATACCAGAGCTCACCCAGATCCAAATCCTCCTAATATCGTTGACAATCCTGAGCAACTCTTGAGAAAGAAAAACCTCACTGAAGATCAAAAGAGTAGAAGCCCTCCCATTAGAGCCAATTCTCTTCCTGAGAGTTTGCTTACTTTAGAAGACTTGTAGTTTGACTTAAAGTTTGAACAAACCTTATTCAGAACCAAATCAGAAACCTTTGTTGATGAAACTATCCTTGATGAGTCTGTTTTAAGCCCATTCAAACCTCAACCTAAACCAGTAGATCAAGATTTAAACCAAAAAGCTTTCCAACAACTGGAGAAGTTAGAAGACTTAGTAACTGATCTCAACCAAGCCATTGACAAAGCTTATGTTCAACAACTAGTTGAACTTACATCTCTTTTGATAGATTTTCCTCCCATTTCTCAAACTTTGTCTTTAGTTTCCACTAGCTCCATAACATCCACAATCTCCACTACCCCCCCAACAACCTCACAAACCAGCTCCTCCACACCTATCACTAGTTCATCAGTTGTCCAACCCTGCAAACCCATCATGGCAGCTCGTTATGCTCCCTTAGTCCTACCTGGGAAATTGCATAATATGCCCCAAGATTATCAAAGTAGAATTCCTCAATTTGATGGCACTGGAACTATCACTGCACAACAACATGTAGATAAAATGAATGATTACTTTGATCTTCAGGAAGTTGATGAAGATGATGTAAAGATGAGGCTTTTTGCCCAAATTCTGAATGGAGAAGTTAGGAAATGGTTTAAATCTCTAGCAGCAACTTCTATAAATGACCTTCTTGCCTTTCATCAAGCTTTCCTCAATAGGTGGGAAACCAAAAAGAATCCCCTTCAGATCTTGAATGAATATAAAAACCTAAAAAGAGGACCTAATGAAACTGTTGAAGAATATTGTGCTAGGTTTAATAAAGTTTATAATGCAATTCCAATTGCTATTAAACCTCCACCAAGTTTGGCCCTTATTCATTTCCCTAAAGGATTTGATGTTGACATGACCTACCAATTGAGAGAGAGAGACCCTAATACACTAGAGGAAATGCAAGCTAATGTTGTTAAAGTAGAGGCTAATTTATTAGCCAAAAAAGAATAAGTAAAAACTGAGCGTAGGGTTACTATCAAGGAGTGTTAAAATTGGCAACTAGGGCCAAACTCCATGTGGGTCATCTTATTTATGGCAGCTGATATTTTTCTCGGATCCCTCTCATCGAGAGGTTTTGGATTGATCTAACGATATCCGATTCCGTTAAGTATTTATGAAGATATGAATTTATTTTGATTATGTAAAAATTGTCAAGTTGGCCAGCAACTTATGTAGGCTCAGAAGCCCAATAGTCATGTCTATTCAACCTCTACGTTTTAGTATAAATAGAAGAGGATTTGAAGTCATTTGACACACACACATTCACTCTCTTGTGATCTCACTTCATCCTATTTTGGGTTTGATGAAGATAAGAGATAGAGGAAGTGCCCTAAGGCATATGCTGCCCTAGATAACATGCCCTAGATCTAAATGCAGTCATGGGAGAATAAGCTCTATGTTTCTCAAAACGCCGTAAAAGCTGGAAAAGCTCGAACTGTCGGAACTACCAGAAAAGTTAGAACTGCCAGAACTGCCGGAAAATATGGAAAAGCCGGAACTGCCGAAACTGCCAGAAAAGCTGGAAAATCCGAAACTACCGGAAAAGCCAAAACTGCTGAAACTGTCAGAAAAGACGGAACTGTCGGAAAATCTATAAAAGCTAAAAAAGCTAGAACTGACGAAACTATTGGAACTGCTAGAAAATCCAAAAAATCCGGGACTACTGAAAGTGCTGAAAAAGATGGAATTATTGGAAAAGTAGGAAAAGCCAGAAATGTTGGAAAAGCTGAAAATGCCAGAAAATCTGGAAATGCCAGAAAAGCCAAAAATGTTGGAAAAGCCGGAAATGTTGGAAAATTCAAAACTGCTAGAAAAGCCAGAAAATCTGGAAAAGAAAGAACTACAGGAAAAGCCAGAACTACCAGAAAATCTAGAACTATCGGGACTGTCGGAACTATTGGGAATAACCGAAACTACCAGGAATAGCCAAAACTGTTGGGAACTGCCGAAATAGCCAAAGAATCTATCTCTGAAGGAGAGTAGCATGAAAGGGACAACTAGCATGCAACAACAAGCATACTAAGGACATCAAGCAAGCAAGGTGCAGCCAACACATAGGTTAGGATGGAAACATGGCACAACAATGGCACATAATGTAGTACAGTGATGGGTACAGTCATGATTAATGAAGTGTGATGAGATGCAGCATAGTGATTATGGGTGAAGCATGGTGCAGCGCGGTAAGGTGCAACATGATGACGAAATGCAACACAACGATAGGTGAAGGAGTCACCTTGGAGAATTAGTTGAAGCAGCATGTCTTCAACTGATCTCATGTATCATATTCTTAGAGATGATCTATGCTCTTATCTAGATAAGTCAAAGTGTTGACTTCTGTTGTAAATGTACTATCTCTCTCTCTCTCTCTGCTGAACTATTGAAGAACATATAAGAAGAATTGATCAAGGGTTCCCCACATTGAGGTTTTTCCCTGGCTAGCACCACATCTTGTGTCCTCTTGTCTTGGCTTGTCTTCTGCGATTTATATTTATGTTCTATCTGTAGTTTACTTTAATGCTGATGTGATTGCTAATATGGAAAAGATATTGAGCTAACTATGAAAATTGAAATAAATTGCTCTAGCATAGAACATACCTAAAATTAACATGGTATCAGAGATGAGGTGAAGACAATGACCAAGCAAGAGTGAAAGAGAAATCACCGAAGACAGTTGGGAAAGGAAAAAAGGATCAGTGGATTCCTCATCCCTCTTCAAATTCATCGAGGGTGAAGTCAAAGAAGAGAATATTATTAGAATGGCATAGCAGAAGTTTCTGATGGCCTACCTAAAGATCATTTCATTGGGAAGTTCAGATCTAAGGGTGGAAGGAAAGGTGGATGCCTAGGTTGCAATAAGTTCAGCCATTATGCCAAGGAGTGTCCAAATGGTAGAGACACATCTCTTGATGAAGATAACAATCATTCCAAGGACATCTTCAATGATCAAAGGAATAACAGGTAATGCAGGTCATCATGGAAATGGTCGACTCTTCAAAGAAAGCAAGGAACCCTAGGTATGAAGAATCAAATGTTATTTTTGATAAGATAAAAAAGCGTTCTCTTTTATTGTCCCAATCCTTCATATTCTTTTGGAATTTTCTTATTTATTGTAGTGCTTCAAGGCACTTCATCAGATAGATGGGTGATTTCTCTAATTTGGTAGAGATGGAAACAATCGTGGGATTATACTTGGAGCCGATGCCACCTATCCCAGAAAGGGTGTAGGGAATGTTCTCCCTCAATTGAATGAGGGTAACTCAATTCATTTACAAAATCTCTTTTATGTACCTGATTGTAAGAAGAACCTGGTGTCCATTTCAGCCATGGATGTCAAAGGTTTCAGGGTGGCATTCATCGATGGAAAGTTACGTGTTTGAAAATAGAATTTTCAAATATGTTTTTGAGTTCAGGGTTGTATCAAGTTATAGAAAGTCCACTGGGGACCATGTCCATTGACACATAGCACTGAAGGTTTGTGAATCAGATGGTGACAAGGATGCTTGAATTCAAAAAGAGCATGAAAGTACATGTCTGAGATGTACCGAAGAAAATCTTATAAGGGGACCATTCCCTTCATGTAGCAATTCCATAGGTTTGGAACAACCCGAGGAGTTTGAGATTCATGATCAGGAATCTCATGTATACATGTGGAAGAAAGCCTTCTATGGCTTGAAGAAAAACACCCCAATCATAGTATGAGATGATTGATAGATGTCTGATGAAGCTGAGATTCACTAGGAGTGAAAGCGATCCAAACCATTACCCAAAGGTTTTGGATGATAGAACTCTCATACCAACACCTTATGAGGATGACCTATTTCTTACAGGTGCAAACCCTCTCATTTGCAGAAGTAAGAGGGAGTTGGATTCCAAATGTGGAATGATAAATTGCAAGCCTATGACTACCTTAAGGATATTAACTTTCAGAAGTTATATGGTAGTGATGTCAGACCAGATTTGGGAAATGCCTCTGAGTTTCATAAACTCATTTGCATTGATGTTCTTGGTGAACTTTCATCCGAAAATATGTTTTGTAGTTAGCATGGTGAGCTCATATTTAGTTTAGCCTCACTAGATTAGTACCTAGAATCTTCTGAGATATATCTGGGGCACAATCTCTCATTGATTGAGATACACTTCTCGAAATATGAAACTGCATGATTATTCGAATGTTTAGTGGGAAGGAAGTGTGGAGGATCACTAGAGAACTTCTGAATGTTGGTTCTCTTTGGATTATGCTTTGATATCATGGATGAGTAGGAAGCATAAATCGGTTGCTATAAGCACCTCCGAGACTGAATACACAGCTACGAGTATGATCTCGTGTGAAGCTACATGGTTGCAGAATCTATTAAGTGAGTTGTTTGTACACATGATGAATACCACTATGACTCTCTATGACAGCTAGAGGTGGGATTCGATTATTGAGGAATCCCATATTCGATGATTGCTCCAGAAGATAGAAATCAGATACTGCCTTATCTGGGATATGGTAAGTCTATGAGCAAGGAGGCTCCATCACATTGAGATTGATGTATAGGTCGCAGACATTTTGTAAAAGCCCCCGGGAAAGGTCAAATCTGTGACTTTCCCAAATGACTTGGAGTCATTAAGAGACCTTCTTATAAGGGTCCTGCATGTTGCATGCATTGAGCTCTAGGAGCTCTAGGGGGCTTGGGGTACTTACTGGAGTAACATATGACCACAGGGTGACTTACCCTCCCCTGGTGGTGTGCTATGGAACAGGATGATTCATTCTCCTATGGGCCAGGATGATTCGATCTCCATGGAGACTGTGGAACAGGATGATTCGTTCTCCTGTGGGACAAGATGATTCATTCTCCGTGGCGACTGTGGAATAGGATGATTCATTCTACTTTGGGCCAAGATGATTTGTTCTCCATGGTGACTGTGGAACAGGATGATTCGTTCTCGTGTGGGCCACGATGATTCATTCTCCATGACGACTGTAGAACAAGATGATTCATTCTCTTATGGGCGAGGATGATTCATTCTTCATGGAGACTGTGAAATTGGATGATTCGTTCTCTTGTGGGCCAGGATGATTCACTCTCCATGGTGACTGTGGGCCAGGATGATTCGTTCTCCATGGCATCCACTAACAAGATGATTCATTCTCCTGTGGACAGGATGATTCATTCTCCTACCGAGGCATCCTACCCATGCAGTCTGGGACTCATGGGAAATACCTCTCATTTGATCAATGAGCAGGGAAATGAGGATAGGGACCATAGTAGTTCTATCAATGGACACATCGTTGTATCTAATGTACTCCCTATGCTAAGATGACCTCCATTGATCTAGGATCAGTGTGAGTGGTTTGAGACACTCTCTTGTGATATTGATCTGGGATCAATAAAACTGACTTTAGGTCAGTAAGAGTGATGTGACACACTCTCTTCAAATGAAACTGACTTTGGGTCAGTAGAGAATGGTATGAGACATTCTCGATCAATTCTTCTTCTTCATGGTTCAACAGAGTAGAGAAGAAAATAACAGAGCAGAGCTCAATAGATCAGAGCATAGCAGAGTAGTGCAGGGCACTAATGGCAGAGATAGTACAATCGCACATATGGATCAGCGGATGGAGTTCTCCATTGTTGAGAGGGAGTGTTAAAATTGGAAAATAGGGCCAAACTCCATGTGGATCATCTTATTTATGGCAGTTGATATTTTTCTTGGATCCCTCTCATCGAGAGGTGTAGAATTGATCTAAAGATCATCCGATTCCGATAAGTATTTATGAAGATATGAATTTATTTTGATTATGGATAAATTGTCAAGTCAACCAACAACTTATGTAGGCTCAGAAGCCCAACAGTCATGTTCATTCAACCTCTACGTTTTAGTATAAATAGAAGAGTACTTGAAGTCATTTGAAACACACACACTCACTCTTGCGATCTCACTTCATCCTGTTTTGGGTTTGATGAAGATGAGAGCTAGAGGGAGTGCCCTAAGGTATATGCTGCCCTAGATAACATGCCCTAGATCTGAATGTAGACATGGGAGAATAAGATCTACATTGCTCAAAAAGCCTAAAAAGCCAGAAAATCTGAAACTGCCAAAAAAGCCGAAACTGTCGTAAAAGTCGGAACTGCCAGAACTGCCGAAAAAGCAGGAAAAGTTGGAAAAGCTAGAACTGCCGGAAAAGTCAGAACTGTTGGAACTATAAAAAAGCTAGAAAATCTGGAACTACTGGAATAGCTGGAAAAGACAGAACTGCCAGAACTACCATTAAATCCGGAAAAATCGGAACTACTGGAACTGCCAGAAAAGACGGAATTACCGGAAAATTCGGAAAATCCGGCAAATCCAGAAATGCTGGAAATGCCAGAAAAGTCAGAAATTCTGGAAAAGTCGGAATTGCCAGAAAAGCTGGAAAATCCAGAAAAGCTGGAATTGTAGGAAAAGGCAAAATTTTCAGAAAAGACGAAACTGTCGAAAAAGCCAGAACTGTCGGGACTGCTGGAACTGCCAGGAACAGCTGGAACTACTAGGAACTGCCGAAATAGCCAGAGCATCTATCTCCGAAGGAGAGCAGCATGCAAGGGACAACTAACTAACATTGGGACAGTTGTATGGTACTTAGCAGAAAATACACCAAGCATGCAATGTTACAGCTAGCATGCAAGGGACAACTAGCATGCAACAACAAGCATGGTAAGGACAACAAGCATTTTAGTGACAACAAGCAAGCAAGGGACAACAAGCAAGCAATGTGCAGCCAACACATAGGTCAGGATGGAAACATGGTGAAGAAATGGCACACAATGCAGTACAATGATGGGTACAGTCATGATTAATGATGTTTGATGATATACAACATATTGATGATGGGTGCAGCATGGTTCAGCACAGTGAGGTGCAACATGATGATGAAATGCAGCACAATGATAGGTGAAGGAGTCACCTTGGAGAATTAGTTGAAGCAGCATGTCTTGAACTGATCTCATGTATCATCTTCTTAGAGATGATCTATTCTCTTATCTAGATAAGTCAAAGTGTTGACTTCTTTTGTAAATGTACTATCTCTCTCTCTCTCTCTGTTGAACTATTGAAGAACATATAAGAATAATTGATCAAGAGTTCCCCACATTGGGGTTTGTCCCTGGCTAGCACCACATTTTTTGTCCTCTTATCTTGGCTTGTCTACTGCGATTTATATTTATGTTCTATCTGCAGTTTACTTTAATGCTGATGTGATTGCTAATCTGGAAAAGATATTGAGCTAACTATGAAAATTGAAATAAATTTCTCTAGCATAGAACATACCTAAAATTAACAAGGAGGAACCTTCCTCCTCTTCTTCATCAGATTTTAAAATAGATAATCTAGTCAGAACGATGGAGAAAATGATGGACAAAATGACAATGGGTGAGAGAAACAATCCTAGAGAAAACCAGGGTAATCCCCAAAACAGAAATCAGAATCCTAGGAGAAATCCACCTCTAATTAAACAAAGAGAGAATCAAGGCCCCAATGATCAACCACTTAGGCCTCCATTCCAAGAAAACTATGTAGAAGAAGAAGTGGAACTAGAGTACAATATGAAGAGTACAAACAGGGTTACCAAAATTCCATCATGGAAATTCATAAGCAATACAACCTTAGGAGTAGAAAAATTGTTGATGCTCCTCCTAAAAAGACCCCTGAAATTCTTTCCAGAAAATATGTTGAAAATCCATTCAAGAAAACACAGATTGATATCCCTTCCTCTAGCCAAACTAAGGATGTTCCATCCTCCAGCTAGTCTAAAATAGATCCTCAAAAAGAGAACCTGAAAAAGAAAGAGCAGAGCATCAAGGAAGTAGAAAAACCATCAACTTCTTTCAGTATTGAAAACGAATTAGCTAAGGTCAAAATTTCAATCCCCCTCACTGAATTAATAAACAAAAATGTTTACAGAACACAGGTTATGAAAGTTTTGAAAGTAGGAGAGGAAACTGATACAGTGAACCTTACTGATGACAAACCTAAAATTTTGTTTGGTCCAGAGGTAGAGGGTAAACTTCAGGATGGAATAGTCCCTCCCTTTTACATCAGCCTTAATATCCATGACAAAACACTTCACAATGCCATGCTTGATTCAGGTGCATCACATAATTTAATGCCCCGAGCCATAATGAAAAAATTAAATTTGGACATTACCAGGCCATACAAAGATTTGTATTCCTTTGATTCCAGCAAGGTAAGATGCCTTGGTCTTATCAAAGACCTTTGTGTAACCTTAGCTCAAATACCTGCCAAAAGGCTGGTCATGGACATTGTAGTGGCAAACATACCTCCAAAGTATGGAATGCTACTATCTAGGTCATGGGGTGCAAAACTGCAAGGTACATTACAGATGGATATGAGTTATGCTACTATACCTGTATTTGGCCAACCTAGGAGACTTTACAAAGAAAATCTCATGAAATACATGGTTAGCAGTCAAGATAGGCCCAATAATTATCCTTTGTATTCATTACACTCTGACTTGGATTCTTTTATCCTATATAATGATGAAGATGTAAAAGAACAAAGCATTAAATCAGAAAATGGTCTATATGAGGTAGAAGAAATTAAAACAGATAATTTTAAACCAGAAGAGAAAAATGAACCCTTATGGAACATGGATTTTGATGGAGCTGTAAGAAAAGAGGGATCAGGAGCAGGTGTGTGGGTGGTAAATTCACAGACCAATAAAACCAAAGGCCATTCATATAAACTAAAGTTTCAGTGCACAAACAATATTGTAGAATATGAGGCTTTACTCCTAGGTTTACATCTTTTGAAAAAATTAGGAGCCAAGAGGATCTTAGTACATGGAGATTCTGAGTTAATAATTAATCAAATCAAGGGATAATACTCAACCAAGCATCCAAGGTTGAGAGCCTATAGAAATGTTGTGTTAGATTTCCTTGAACACTTTGTTGCATATGAATTATCTGTGATTCCAAGAAGCCAAAACATCTTAGCCGATGGTCTGGCTATTTCAGCAAGTACATGCAAAATTCCCTATCGGCCTAGTCACCAGTACTTAGTTGAAGTGAAAAACAAACCGGTTGTTCCTGATAATATCAGGTATTGGCAGATTTTCAACAGTGATGAGTAGATCCAAAAAATTTTACAATTAAAAAATGAATTTGAGTGTGCTAGTATAGATTTTGATAATGATGCAAATAGTGTTGTAGATAAGAATGTAAATACATTAGAATTGAATGAATTGAATGAAGAAGAAAAAGAACAAGATGAAACATAAATTTTGCAGTTAAAGAATAATGTTTTACCTAGAGGATTAGTTCCTTTGGAGGACTTGTTTGACTTTAATGATGTTGCAAAGAAACCCAAAATTGAACCCATTGGAACAAATGTAGAAGACTGCAACATAGGAACGAAACAAGTCCCTAAGATGATCAAATTATCCAAAACTCTACCTCCTACAGCAAAACAGAAATATATCAAACTTTTTAAGGAATTCACAGATGTCTTTGCCTGGAGTTATGAGGATTTAAAATCCTATGACACTAGTATAATTCAACATAAGATTCCTACTAAGGCTGACCAGAAACCATTCAAACAAAAGCTGAGAAGGATCAACCCTATGCTCATGCCCCTAGTTGAGAAAGAGGTCAAAAAATTGTATGATGCTAAAATCATTGTACCTTTGAGATTTTCAAATTGGGTATCTAACTTAGTCCCAACTAGTGATCAGGTGCTCATGTCCTAAGTGTCGTAAAATGCTAAAAATTTAAAGTGCTTAGAACTGGTTCAAAGTTGAATGACTGGAAAGTTCTCTTCTTCCCGATTCCAGCACCGCAAACAGTTCGAAAAACGGTTGCCGTATGAGGAAGTTATGGCAAAAAGAAGAATTTGTCCATAACATTAGAAATTTTAATTTTGCAAAAAAAATTAAAAAAGGAATATTTCGCCAGCGCGAAATCCGAGGCAACCACTCAAACATTAAATGTAACTGCAGTTAAGTTGGCAGAATTTTGGCAGGATTGCCAAATTTGGCGGACCCGCCATAATTGGCGGAGCTAACTGGAGTTAACTAAAGTTAGCTGGAGTTTTTCTAGGGGCAAACTGGAGAAACTTTAAATGGCCATAACTTTGGCTAGGAATGTCGGTTTTGGACGAAATGTTTTTTGATTTTGGGTATTTGCGACCTTCTGAAGCCATTGGTGTAGGTCTTACAACCATCTGAGGTCATTTGCAGAGGTTTTAGAGCCGTGAAAGTTGTAGGAGCCACTAGGGCCCAGTTTTGTGAAGACTATATAGGGTTGCAGGTATCCATTGGAGGTGATCCAATAGTCAATCCTGAACAATTCATGTGTTCTGAATCCATTTTTACCATCTATTTCTCATGTAGATACTTCTATTAAACTGTATTTTCAATTTGAGCATTTAATAAAAACAAGGACAAGACCGGTTGGGAGCTTTGGACCCAACAGATGTAGCCCTGGAGGGGGTGAACTGCTTTATCAACTTCTTTTTCATTTGTGGTTGATTTATTTTGTAGATCAAATTCATTTTAATGTGTTAAAAAGTAAAATAAAATAACTCTG
The DNA here is from genome assembly GCA_031772625.1 of Pinus tabuliformis. Taxonomy (NCBI): domain Eukaryota; kingdom Viridiplantae; phylum Streptophyta; class Pinopsida; order Pinales; family Pinaceae; genus Pinus; species Pinus tabuliformis. Next base: position 1,721,949,519 of record CM062817.1, on the reverse strand, counting down.
CTATGCTTAAATGGGTCATGAACAGCTGAAAAATTCATGTGTTTTCTTTCTGCAAGACATGCAAATCTTTTAAACATGTTTAATTCTGAATTGAATACCTTGCAAAAAAATTTCAAGTAGTTTCAAATTCAGATCAAGATGGTATCAGAGCATAAGCTTGCCTTGAGCACTCTAATTTTTTCAAAGTAATAGCACCAGAACCGCGACCTAGCCAATTAAGGCCAGGAGCATGCTGCTGACAAAAGGGACGGAAGGGCAGGTGCACACCGAGTAGGCGGACCAACCCTTACGACCCAAGATCCAACTACGAGATTTTTAACTGCAACAACTTAAATATACGCTATTGGAATTGGAACTACCGCGGCTGCGGGCACCAAACTTGCCCTCCAATGGATCCTCGTTAAGGGATTTAGATTGTACTCATTCCAATTACCAGACTCGATGAGCCCAGTATTGTTATTTATTGTCACTACCTCCCCATGTCAGGATTGGGTAATTCGACTTTTACATCAAGCTTCAAAAAAGGACTTTTTCTAGAGGATCTATGCTTATGAACAGAAGAAGATGAGGATGAAGAGGAAGAACATGAATATGGGGGTGGTGGATCACCATTTCCTCCATGTCCTTTCTTGGAATGATCATCATCCTTCTTACCTCCTGAAGAGCCCTCTCCTTCATGTGGATGTTTGGACCCTTCCGTCCAAGTACCTTTCTTATACCTTATTACCAAATATCATCTGTTCAAAGATGGCAAGGATTTCATTGTTAGAGCTCATTGCAAGAAGACAAATATAGTGATGCTGAATGTAGGACAGGTAGAAAGGCTAGTCAATCCAAGTAAGAATTTTTTTCTTCTTATGATTAAGCCCAAGGTTGATGTGAATCATGAGTCATTTGACAATTGTGATCCAAAACTTAAATCAGATCTGTATGATATAGTTGATGCATATCATGAGATGTTTCAGGAGCCAACAGGTTTGCCTCCTAAGAGGGAGATTCAGCATGAAATCCATTTGCATCCATATTGTCCTCTTCCAATCATAGGCATGTACCGCATGTCTAAACCCAACACATGAGGGTCTATATCAACCATGGGTTGGGACAGAGAAAGTTTGGTGAAAATGAAAACTGAATCTTCAATCTTCTGTACTGCATTTAGCAGAGATGGCAATGATGCCATTTGGTCTAAGCACGAGGACTTCAAGGTTCCATCATCATTCCAAAAGAAGATGGATAACTTTGGAATTGCGGAGGTTGGTGTGAGAAATGAAGTTGATACTGATGTGGTTGATGAGGATTACAAGTTCTTTTTGGAAAATGTAAGGGTAGATGGTCTATCGTATGCTCTTGATTTAAAAGTTGACCAAGATGGCCACTCCAATTCAATAAAATATGAAGAGTCAGAGGAGGAGGTGGACAGAGTGAGGGAGCTGTACCCTCACCTCTTTAACAGGTAGTTGAAGGCTTTTGGGGTCCAAAAGCTTCCCAATGGGGAGGCGTGATTAGGTGCTCATGTCCTAAGTGTCGTAAAATGCTCAAAATTTAAAGTGCTTCGAATTGGTTTAAAGTTGCATGATTGGAAAGTGCTCGTCTTCTGATTCCGGTGCCACAAACGGTTTGAAAAGCGGTCACCGTATGAGGAAGTTATGGCAAAAAGAAGAATTTGTCCATAACATTAGAAATTTTAATTTTTCAAAAAAAATTGAAAAAGGAATATTCTGCTAGCACGAAATCCGAGGCAAACACCCAAACATTAAATTTAACTGCAGTTAAGTTGGCAGAATTTTGGCAGGAGCACCAAATTTGGCGGACCCGCCATAATTGGCGGAGCTAACTGGAGTTAACTAAAGTTAGCTGGAGTTTTTCTAGGGGCAAACTGGAGAAACTTTAAATGGCCATAACTTTGGCTAGGAAAGTCGGTTTTGGACAATTTTTTTTTTGATTTTGGGTATTTTCGACCTTATGAAGCCATTGGTGCAGGTCTTATAGCCATATAAGGTCATTTGAAGAGGTTTTAGAGCTGTGAAAGTTCTAGGAGCCACTAGGGCCAAGTTTTGTGAACACTGTATAGGGTTGCAAGTATCCATTGGAGGTGATCCAATAGTCAATCCTGAAGGATTCAAGTGTTCTGAATCCATTTTTACCATATATTTCTCCTGTAGATGCTTCTATTCAGCTGTATTTTCAATTTTAGCATTTAATAAAAACAAGGACAAGCCCAGTTGGGAGCTTTGGACCCAGCAAACGTAGACCTGGAGGGGGTGAACTGCTTTATCAACTTCTTTTGCATTTGTGGTTGATTTATTTTACAGATAAAATTCATTTTAATGTGTTAAACAGTAAAAGGAAATAACTCTGCTATGCTTAAATGGGTCATGAACAGCTGAAAATTTCATGTGTTTTCTTTCTGCAAGACATGGAAATCTTTTAAACATGTTTAATTCTGAATTGAATACCTTGCAAACAAATTTCAAGTAGTTTCAAATTCAGATCAAGATGGTATCAGAGCATAAGCTTGCTTTGAGCACTCTAATTTTTTCAAATTAACAGCACCGGAACCGTGACCCAGCCAATTAAGGCCAAGAGCATGCCACCGAAAAAAGGGACGAAAGGGCAGGTGCACACCGAGTAGGCGGACCGACCCTTACGACCCAAGATCCAACTACGAGCTTTTTAACTGCAACAACTTAAATATATGCTATTGGAGCTGGAATTACCGCGGCTACTGGCAACCGACTTGCCCTCCAATGGATCCTCATTAAGGGATTTAGATTGTACTCATTCCAATTACTAGACTTGATGAGCCCAGTATTGTTATTTATTGTCACTACCTCCCCATGTCAGGATTGGGTAATTCAAATTTTACATCAAGCTTCAAAAAATAACTTTTTCCAGAGGATCTATGCTTATGAACAAAAGAAGACGAGGATGAAGAGGAAGAAGGTGAATATGGGGGTGGTGGATCACCATTTCCTCCATGTCCTTTCTTGGAATGATCATCATCCTTCTTACCGCCTGAAGAGCCCTCTCCTTCATGTGGATGTTTGGAACCTTCCGTCCAAGTAATTTTCTTATACCTTATTACCAAATATCATATGTTCAAAGATGGCAAGGAGTTCATTGTTAGAGCTCATCGCAAGAAGACAAATATAGCGATGCTGAATGCAGGACAGGTAGAAAGGCTGGTCAATTCAAGTAAGAATTTTGTTCTTCTTATGATTAAGCCCAAGGTTGATGTGAATCATGAGTCATTTGACAATTGTGTTCCAAAACTTAAATCAGATCTTTATGATGTAGTTGATGCATATCATGAGATGTTTCAGGAGCCAACAGGTTTGCCTCCTAAGAGGGAGATTCAAGATGAAATCCATTTGCATCCAGATTGTCCTCTTCCAAACATAGGCATGTACTGCATGTCTAAACCCAACACATGAGGGTCTATATTAACCATGGGTTGGGACAGAGAAAGGTTGGTGAAAATGAAAACTGAATCTTCAGTCTTTTGTACTGCATTTAGCAGAGATGGCAATGATGCCATTTGGTCTAAGCATAAGGACTTCAAGGTTCCATCAGCATTCCAAAAGAAGATGGATAACTTCGGAATTGCGGAGGTTGGTGTGAGAAATGAAGTTGATACTGATGTCGTTGATGAGGATTACAATTTCTTTTTGAAAAATGTAAGGGTAGATCGTCTATCGTATGCTCTTGATTTAAAAGTTGACCAAGATGGCGACTCCACTTCAATCAAATATGAAGAGTCAGAGGATGGAGGTGGATAGAGTGAGGGAGCTGTACCCTCACCTCTTTAACATGTAGTTGAAGGCTTTTGGGGTCCAAAAGCTTCCGAATGGGGAGGCGTGATCAGGTGCTCATGTCCTAAGTGTCGTAAAATGCTCAAAATTTAAAGTGCTTAGAACTGGTTCAAAGTTAGATGACTGGAAAGTGCTCATCTTCCCGATTCTGACGCCGTAGACGGTTCGAAAAACGGTCGCCGTATGAGGAAGTTATGGCAAAAAGAAGAAGTTGTCCATAACATTAGAAATTTTAAGTTTTCAAAAAAAATTAAAAAAGGAATATTTCGCCAGCACGAAATCCGAGGCAACCACCCAAACATTAAATGTAACTGCAGTTAAGTTGGCAGAATTTTGGCAGGAGCGCCAAATTTGGCGGACCCGCCATAATTGGCGGAGCTAACTGGAGTTAACTAAAGTTAGCTGGAGTTTTTCTAGGGGCAAACTGGAGAAACTTTAAATGGCCATAACATTGGCTAGGAAAGTTGGTTTTGGACGAATTTTTTTTTTATTTTGGGTATTTTTGACCTTTTGAAGCCATTGGTGCAGGTATTACAGCCATTTGAGGTCATTTACAGATGTTTTAGAGCTGTGACAATTCTAGGAGCCACTAGGGCCTAGTTTTGTGAAGACTGTATAGGTTGCAGGTATCCATTGGGGGTGATCCAATAGTCAATCCTGAAGGATTCAAGTGTTTTGAATCCATTTTTACCATCTGTTTCTCCTGTATATTCTTCTATTCAGCTGTTTTTTCAATTTGATCATTTAATAAAAAAAAGGACAAGCCCGGTTGGGAGCTTTGGACCCAGCAGACGTAGCCATGGAGGGGGTGAACTGCTTTATCAACTTCTTTTGCATTTGTGGTTGATTTATTTTGCAGATCAAATTCATTTTAATGTGTTAAACAGTAAAAGGAAATAACTCTGCTATGCTTAAATGGGTCATGAACAGCTGAAAATTTCATGTGTTTTCTTTCTGCAAGACATGAAAATCTTTTAAACATGTTTAATTTTGAATTGAATACCTTGCAAACAAATTTCAAGTAGTTTCAAATTCAGATCAACTAGGAAGAGATTACGTTGTGTGTTGACTTCAGAAATCTAAACAAGGCTTCCCTGAAAGATAACTACCCTTTGCCTAAAATGGACCACATTCTTCAAAAAGTAGTTGGATCAGGGATAATTTCTTTGCTGGATGGATTCTCTGGGTATAATCAGGTTTTAGTTCACCAAGATGACCAAGAAAAGACAACTTTCACTACACTTTGGGTCACTTCCGTGTATGTGAAAATGCCTTTTGGTTTAATGAATGTTGGAGCCACATTTCAAAGGGAAATGGATTTTTCCTTTGCTGATGAACTAGGTAGATTCATCATTATATATTTGGATGATATAACTGTTTTTTTTAAAATAGATGAGGAACATTTACTCCATCTAAGGAAAGTTTTCAAAAGGTGTAGGAAATTTGGCATTTCCCTAAACCCTAAGAAAACATTATTTGGCCTACAAGAAGGAAAGTTGTTGGGACATATCATCTCAAAGGATGGTATAAAAATTGATCCTAGCAGAGTGGAAGCAATTTTGAAGATAGATCCCCCTAGGAATAAAAAGGAAGTCCAATCTTTCATTGGAAAAATAAATTTCCTTCGGAGATTCATACCGAATTTAGCTGAGATTTTAAATCCCATTACTGATATGATAAAACAAGAAGCTGAGATAAAATGGCATAATGATGCCAAGGATTCATTTGTTAAAGTTAAAGAGGCATTAACTACTGCACCAGTTTTAATAAGTCCCAACTTTACAAAGGATTTTATGGTTTTTTCTTTTGCATCTGACCATACTATAGCTGTTGTATTGCTGCAAAAAAATGTTGAAGGACATGAGCAGCCAATAGCCTTTTTCAGTAGAGCATTGAGAGATGCTTCACTGAAATACAACATAATGGAGAAACAAGCATTTGCATTAGTGAAAGCACTCAAAGATTTCAGGGTCTATGTTTTACATTCACATATTATTGCTTTTGTTCCTAATGCAGTGGTAAAAGATATACTTACTCAGATAGATCCTGATGGCAGGAGGGGAAAATGGATAGCTACCATTTTAGAATATGATGTGGAAATCAGACCTACAAAACTCATTAAGGGACAAGGTTTAGCTAAACTTATGGCATAATCTAATTGCAATTTATTAGACATAAATTTTATTTCTGAGTTAGATGAGCAGGTAGAGCTGGCGACTCCACTGATTTCAAAAGTATTCAACACATCACCATGGTATGCTGATATTATTTTTGTTTTACAGAATTTACATGCTCCACCTAGTTTGTCTAAAACAAAAGCCAAGTTCCTAAAAATGAAATCAGTAAAAATTTTTATTCTTGATGAAAATTTGTATTGGAAAGATGTAGGAGGTATTTTTCTAATCTGTTTGTTGAAAGATGAAGTTGACAGGGTTTTGGAGGAGTTCCATCAAGGAGACTGCGGTGGACACTTATACTGGAAATCCACTACTAATAAAATCCTTAGAGCTGGCTTTTATTGGCCAAATCTATTTGTTGATGTCCATAAGAAAGTCACTTCTTGCCACCAATGCCAGATCTTTGAAGGAAAAAGAAAATTGTTACCTCTTCCCCTAAAACCAATTTCTGTTGAATCCCCTTTTCAACAATGGGGTTTAGACTTCATTGGTGAAATCCACCCAAGTTCCTCTGGACAACATAAATGGATCCTGACTGCTACAGATTACTTTACTAAGTGGATAGAAGCCATCCCTACCAGACAAGCCACTGACTCTGTGATTATCCAATTTTTGGAAACCAATATACTGTCGAGGTTTGGCTGTCCTCTTAAACTTATAACTGATAATGATGTAGCCTTCAAATCCAAGAATATGATTGACTTTTATAACAAATACCATATTAAGTTGGGGCATTCCACTGCTTATTACCCCCAGGGTAATGGGTTAGTTGAATCCTCCAATAAAATTTTGGTCAACATTATTAAAAAGATATTGCAAGAGAACAAAAAAGCATGGCATAAAAAGTTAACCAATGCACTTTGGGCTGACAGAGTTACTACAAAGAAATCTATTACTACGCCACCCTTTCAAATAGTCACTACAAGAAAAAAGTTCATTGGTTGAGGGTCATGCTTGTGACAAACCTTTAAATTCCATCACCAATGTCACATATGGTGATGGTCTTTAAAAAAGCATTGTTGTAAGTGTATATAGTGACAGTCCTTTACGATTTGTCACCAAAGCCATTCAATGACAATTTTGGTGAGGGTCGTTAAATTCCCTTCACTAATTCTCTCTTTGGTGACACTTTTAGTGACGATCTTTTATTGACCCTCACCAATGATTTTTTTTGGTTACTTTTGGTGACATTCAAAAAATGTTCGTCGTCATTGATCAGTCCAATGAGTTTTTGATGACACTATGTACCTATTACTATATTTTTTGTGAAAATATAATGATTTAAGAGCATTGTTGTGGAATATTTTTCATTATGTGTCCATGGTCATAGTGGTTATAATAGCTAGTCAATCTGTTAAGAAGTAATTAGTGTGTATCATTTCCCTCAAGTCATAAGAATATAGTCTTCCTATGAGTTAACACATGATTCATCTCTACTAGGTTTATTATCTAGCAAATTTCCTTTAAATAAAGTTCCACTATTGTGTGTAGGAACTATACTATTTAATACATAATCAAGCTCTATCAATCCTATTAATGAGAGAGACCTAGCACTCCTCAACACTCATGGTGCACCTTAACATGCTTTGGAACAATACACTAACATTCCTTGGCATCTCACATGTCTTGGAACATCTTTGTACCTCAAACATCTTTATACCTAGAACATCTTGCCATGAGTAGGACACTAAAGCACATGTTGGCATGGCATAGCATAGCATAGCACTCCCCTATCATGTGTTGCAATTCCCTTGGCATGACAACTAGCACTGATTGACACTCCCCAACACACCCTCATATTCATTCACTTCCATACATTTTGACCTAGTACTCCCTTGTGTTGTCCTAGTACTCCCTAACACTCCTCAACATGCATTGGCACTCTCTAGCACACCTTAGCACTCATAAGTGAAGAATGAAACTTGTAACCAATGTTACCAGACTCGGAATAGACAATAAATTGACGAGGAAAAATAGCTAAGAGTTTTAATCAGATTGGGGAAAAATCGAAAAAAAAATCGGGAAAAAATTGGGAAAAAATGAGTGAATTCAATAAATAAAAATATACACATATATTGAATTAAAAAAAAAAACATTTTTCATTGGTATTCAATAAAGCGATGTCCAAAAAATTCATAATATCAATAGATGTCCAAAATATCATGAATGAATAAGCATCTCATATATGTTATGAGTCCAAACATGATCCAAAGTACTAAGTCATGACTCCTAACTAGTGACTACATAGAACTAGAATCAACTGCTTCTAGAAGCTTGCAAACCACTGCATACTAATTAGAAAAAATTAGTAACTAAGAGTCTAAGACTCTTAAGAGTGAGAACTACAAGCAATTCCTCCCACTCCTCCACTTGCTTGACTCTCAAAGTTCTTCAAGTCATGTAGGCTTAGAAGAAGAGCCTCCTCTAATTGGACCCAATCTGTTGCATTTGTAGTTTGAAAATCTATCCCTTCAATGTCTATTGGTGAATGATCGAAACCTATCATTATCATGAGACATTGAAATGTGAATTTAAGTTTGACTTTCACCTTTAAAGTTTAAACTTTAAATTCCAAATTAGATTATGAAACCTTCAAATTCAAGCTCTCACCTAGTATTTTCTTGTTGTGAAGCTGTAGATTGTAATGGAAAAATACAAGGTCATTTAAGCACTTTTGTGTCAACCCATTGCACTTCTTAGAATGTATTTTCTCAAACATGCTCCATTTTCACTCACAACCTGAAGCACCACATGCTTGGTTTAATATTTGAATGGAAAATCTCTTCAAATATGGCGTATCACTCCAAAAGTTTTGCCACCAAAGACCTAGCAAGTGGCAAGGGTTCGTGAGTAGACGTACTAAATACTAAATAGTAAGAACTTAAAAAGACAACAAAATTTAATAAAACATTTAGCATACAAAATAAATTTTAAACATAATGAACTGATAAAGCCTTCAAGCCTCAAAGGGTACTTGGCAATACCTTAGAGCTTTCTCGTATAACACTAGTATAGGAAAATAATTTAGATGGTGCTATATAATCCTATAGTTGGGAAAAGACACGACTTTGAAATTCTAGATCAGGGAAGCACATTTCCTTGCATGTCATAAGTCCTCCATCCTCATTAAATTTTCTCTTATCATAAAAATATTATGGTTTTAAGAAGTACCTAGCAGTATGTAAGGGGGAATGCAATTTCCTGTCCCAATGTGCATCAATAATTTCCCAAAGAGGCATATAATCCCCATATCTTCTTTTGATGACCTCCTTTGTGAGATCCATCGCCTCATAAATGTAACCCATAGCAAGTTTGCCACCATCAACCGTCCTGAAAGTTCAAGCTTTCAAATTTAAATTAATATGAAACATTGAAAATAAAAAGAAGCTTGAAATGAAATTTAAAACATTAAAAAGTTAAAAGACTTGAAGTACCTAAGAACTCTAACAAGGGACTCCATCACAACAATAATCTCTTCAACATCTTTCTAGAAACTGTCATTAAACACAAGTGCAACAACTTCAATGCTTTCAATGGTCTTGGAATGTTTAGATGCCATCCACTCAAGTCGCAAGGACATCCTCTTTAGATTTATGTTTTACTCAACCACAAATTACAAAGATATGAAATTTGTTGCAAATCTAGTCACTACAGGTCAAACAATTTCTTTACCTTCAGTGTATTTTCTCGTGGTGTTTAGGACAATAATGTGGTTGTATAGGTATTTGTTTATGGATTTCTTGTTCTCCACAACCTCATGTATCCAATGAAGCTTACCAATGTCCTCAAGCATTAAATCTATAGAATGGGCAACACAATAGGTTGAAAAAATAGTGGGGTTTCTAATCTCAAAAAGTCTATCAACAACGATATAATTAGCTGCATTGTTGGTGACAATTTGTACAACATGTTCTTCTCCCACTTCTTGAACGAATTCCTCCATCATTTCACAAGTAAGTTGTGCAGTATTAACCTTGTTTGAGGCATCCACTGATTTGAGAAACATTGTACCTGCTTGACAAGATACAAGGAGATTTATTAAAGTTCTATTCCTCTGATCTTTCCATCCATCACTCATGATTGTGCACCTTGTTTCTATCCATGATGAAAGAAACTCAGATAGCACAAGCATGGCATCTTCAACACTTTTTGATTGCAAATTTGTCCTAATTCTCTCTAATGAAGGAGCTTTGAACCCTGGACCTGCAATAGCAACTGCATCAATCATACCTTGCCAATACCCACTTATGGCACAGTGGAAAGGTATGTTAGAATAGTACCAAAATTTAGCAATGGGATTCCTTGCCTGACTATGGATATTTTTTTTCCAACCAGTCGTTTCCAAGGTAGGTTAGGAACTGTGTTTTGTGCAGGGAGAAAAAAAGGTGTTTATGTTTCCACCTCCAATGCTAAATGCAGGAGGATTCATTTGGCCTTGAGTTTGACTTGGACTTGGAGGCATGTGTGGGAAACTTGGGAACTACATTAAGGATTCAACAGAGGGAGATGACAATGGGGTAGTGGAAGAAATATTGTCAACTCCAAGAGTTCCTATTTCTGTTTTTCGCTTTTCTTTCTTTGCATTATGCTAACTCAACATATCAATGGCCAATGTTTCTTGGTGTTTGACATTTTCGCCAACGTTTTTGCAGAGACCTATATCATGGCTAGGTATTTGTGCAAGGTGGTACTTGAGTCTATAAATGCCTCCATTACATTTCTCTTTTCAAAAGTTACAAAGGATCTTAGGGTGTCCAAGAATCTTGTCATAATAAGCCCAAACAAAGTCCTTCTCCCTCGGCATTGTTGTTGTTTTGGACTTGTGTTTAAAGTGTGGCTTCTGTTTAGATTTGGAGTTGTGCCTTCTATTTAATTTGGCTCTTGTAAAATACAATAAAATATTAAAATTAAAAATTCCATATATAACTTCTCAAAAAATGGGTTGGTTTTAAAGGATATGAGGTTTTGTTAAGGATCAAAGAGGAGTCTATCCAGCAACACAAGCACATTTCAACCTGATATATCATTATGAGATTGAAACACAATTAGGCATATATGAGGAAATTCTACATAAAGGAAATATTATCAACATATATTGCATTGTAATCTTGAATTTTCAAGTTCGTTTTACATAAGACAACTGAACCAATACATCAATAATAGATTCTGGAAGAACAAAAATACCCAAAGTTGTGAATGCATGGTTAAAGCCTTTGAAGTTTGCAAGACATTGACCAAGGAAGGAATGCTTGATGACTTGGTCGATGACTGGTATGAAACCATTTCTTAGTGCATTTTTTAAATCTATTTAAGCCCAATTTATAAGGTTGAAAAGTCATAACCAAAGGAATATGTTGAATAGTCGATTGCTGAATAGTGAAACTTGAAACTGGCCATTGAAAACAACATTGAAGCTTCAATATAGTAATATACCTATTATTTAAGCCAAGTGCCAATGTACCTCGATTGTTGAATAGTGAAGCAGCTAAGCCTAAAGGTAACACATGTTGAAGGTGACGTGCGACTGCGTGAAGGTTGATATGGAGTATGGATAGATCACACATTGGCGACTGCCCGATGTGGAGTCTGGACTTAGGCTTACCTTGGTGGTTCCTCGATATTGAGTTTGGGCTGTGTAATAATGAGTAGTGATTGATTACTGAAGGTCTCGATGTATGAGTTTTGGGCCTGAGAAATGAGAAATAAATTTTGGAATGACTGACATTTATTTTTTAGCAATGTGCCATACCTAAACTTCAAAAACACGTGCTCGTCGAGTCAAGGCTAAAAATCGAATAAATTGGAATCAATTGTATGAATCTACTTTAATCAGCAAGTCTCGAGTCAAACTTGCATTGACCATGAGTTAAACATGGTCAACATGAGTTAGACTTGCAAATATTTAGATCATATCATTTGGAGAGCCAGCAGGTTCCAACTCATGATTAATCACGATTGATCGGCGAGTTTTGTTTCATTGCTTGTAACTGAAATTTGCACTGAAAATAGGAGATCTTACAATTGAAACTAATTATGAATTTTCTAAATTGAAATTGGCCCATCGGCATCATTTCTATTTGTGGCTGGGTGCATCAACGGAAGAGATTCATTTTAAATCAAGTTCATGGAAAAAGTATTTTATGGAAGATGTTTCTTTTATGTCGAGGAAGACATACTAATCTTTTTTATTAAATTTGAATAAAAATAGTATCTACTCTGTATCTCCTATATCTCATTATTTTTATCTCTTGTAACTCATACAAAAAGTGGGGTAATAGTGGACATGTAGCATCAAGATCCACTACTTTTAATCCAAAGTTCTGCATTCAAACCTTTGTGTCACTTGCGCCACAAAGCTTTGTTGTAAAGTGTGAATTTAACACCTACCTCCACATGACAAAAACTACAAATACCTTTTGATTTTGTTTTTTCACCTTTGGTCCATTCTTTGTTTCGAGTCTAGGACAACAAACTCCACATACATTTTTTCCATACATCTGAGTGTAGCTTTGCACATTTTCTTTGCTTCAACCAATATCAAAAGCATTTGTGAGCTTCTTTCAAAGCATGAATACATGCTTCAATCATGGGAATTAAAAAAGTTTCTAAAGAAAAAAATAACGATGGAGTTATCCTTTTCCATTTCAAATATGTTAGGATTCTATTGAGAGTTTTTTAGAGATAATTATTAACTAGCCCTCTACTTTTCTCGTTTCCTTAATATAAACTGCATCTCTTATTACATTTCTAATCAAGAGATTTACATCAAATACTGGATCAAAGGGCCAAGGAATTTTCATAATTGCTTCCTTGTCCAGTAGAAGAATAAACGGTCAACATGCCACCTTGGCTCCAATTTCTTAGGAATTAATAATTGTTTTGAAAAATGACTACTCTTGTTTGCATCTAGAACTATGTTTAAGCTTTGAAAATGGAATTTTGTCCAAATTTATCTTGGAAAGGTCCTTATTAAAGGATTCTCTATATCTCCTCCACTAGAATGAATGGCTTGTATGTTGAAAAGTATAGCAGAGCTCCCTTATGAAAAGCCTGATCATCCCATTGTCACCAAGAGCTCCTCCTTTTCCCCAAATTGGACCCAAAAAAACATTGAGTACTTAATTATGATCCAAGCTGAGAAATTTTGATTGACACTGAAACTCAAGAGCTATTAAATTTAAAGTGCGCTAATATGATTCATCATTATTTCATTGAATAAGTATATTGTTTTTGAATTTTTCATTTGTGCTTGTAGTACGTGGTACTGACCTTGATTCATTTGAAAGGGTTTTTATTCTTGGACTATGACAATGCTAGTAAGATTTAGGACTTTTGTAGTATTTGTACCCCATGATCATTTTTGCAAGATGTCTTATGTGGAAAGAAATAAGCATTTAGTTATTACCTCCTAAACTAAAGCACTATTTCTTTTATTATGTGCCATGTAACGTCCTCTACAAATTTAGGATGAATGGGACGTAATATCCTATCCATCCCCATAGACTATAGTCCTCCATAAAGGGTAAAAAACCCCAAAATACCCATTGTTGGGCAATTTTTTGGGAAACTGGGCTTAAAAAAAACCAAATTTGGGGTTTGGAATAAGGTTTACTCAATCACTTAAGAATATGAAACCCCTCTACAAAATCTATAAATAAAGAAGGATTGAATTCATTTTGGATCACCAAGTGTGGATTAATTCATTTGTTCTTGAGCATTAGGTCTGATAGTTTTTGACCCCTTATATCTCTTGTCAATTTCGGTGGTGAAATATTCCACCCTAGTTGACATTCCCTTATTCTCTCGTTGTTTAAGCACAAGGGTCTCTAGCTGGTCAGCGAATTTTGTTGGATATTGGTCTCTTGTCTTTTCTGGGAAAAATATTTCTATTAAAGGTTAATGAATTTGGAGGATAGTGCATCATAGCTTAGTTCTGTTTTACATACATCTCTGTTGAAGGAAGCAACAAAGTTTTTGAGTCCTTAATATCTTGTTTTGGGCAAAGCACTTACCTTAGGCAGTGGATTCGTTTCTAGCACCTGGAGTAGCGAAACTCTTTGCTTTATTTAGTTTTTCCATGCACAGTTAAAAGGAGCACTTCCCTAGTTATTAATTCTCAGCCTTAGATAAGGAAACATGTTTGCATATCTCATATCATATTCACTAGCGATAGGCTTTAATTGTCTTATTTATCCATGCAAGGAAGGTGCATTAGGATTAGGAGTTAAGAAAGTTGAGACATTGTTGTACACGTTTCCAGATTCATTGTACCTTCTAGACTAAAGGAAAAGTGAATAGTAGTGTTTGAAATATTTAGTTATTTCTTGTTTCGAAGAGAAATAAATAGTGATGTGATTTGAGTTTCAAATCTGTGTACTTTTTGTTACTTCCTTTAGTGGCATGTGCTTCCCTGTTCAGAACAAGGGGTTTTTCTGTAGTACCTAGCCTCCAAAGCTTCTTCAATGCAAACTAAATATCAAATCATGCCCTCGTACTCCAAATCATCTAAGGCATTACCATAGAGAATTTCCAAAGTAGACCAATGAGCTTTGAAAGGCCAACTCCAACCCCATGTCACTATACAAGTGTTGACATAACTACTACAAAAATTATTTTGAAGTGTTTCATCCTACACCAATTCCTAAGATGGATCCCCAAAGGGCTTCTAGAACGAGGCTCAACCTTCATTACCACATTTAAGACTTTTCAAAGGGATTGGTCCCTTTAAACCATACCAATTTTTACACTTTCATAATTTGGCCATGTTCCTATCAATTTATATTTTGTATTGAAAAGTTAGTCTTATTTTACATGTTTATTAAATTTAGGAAAAATTATAGGTCAGTTTCAGCAAAATGTCAACAAAATTGTGGGTTAGGTTGGCATTTCTCCAAATACTATCACACATGTATATATAATCACACATTTTCATTTTGAGATCTTGATTGGTTGAACAAAAAGGTTCGTTGCCTGTGTAATTTTTTCCCATACCTCCACATCAGCACTCATAGATAACAATATTCTTAATTCTTCATCTATGTGCACAGTAAGGTCCCTTTTGGATGTTATTTTTGATGCAGAAACCTCTGACAGTATAGCTTTTACCACAAAGATCTTGTTGTTAGATAGAAATCTCCAGAGGAGTCTTACACTAGAAATATAAATGGCTATTTTATATCACAATCATAAGCATTAACATATGAAGTTGTATAGACCCTAAACTATGTGCATTCAGTCCATTAATTTTACTTTCATGGCAGATTTCATTCTGCATAGTAGATGTGTCGTGGCACTTGAGTTTGTTCGCATAAAAAATTCTAAGGCCGAACCTGGATTCTCATGTGTCATGGAAATTCAACATATGCCTTGTTCACCTAAGAACTACTTGTAACTCATCTTAGGGTACTCATGTACAATCTCACTCATCCCACTTAACAAGTTACTAAGACAAGTCTCATCACATCCAACCTTGGTCTAAAACAATTAAGCAACACAATTTACATCTTGACATGCCATAGCACCTGACATGTCTTAGAAGGCCTTAGCACTATGTGGCATGCATTAACATCCCATATATTAATTGGCATGCTTTGACACTCCCTAGCACACCATGGCACTTCATGACATGCCTTGGTAGTTTATCATATATTGGCATTGCCTGGCTTATAACATTGTCACTCCATCCTTAACACACCTAGAACTCATTGAAACTCCCTCTCACACACTCTTATTCGTTAATTTCCATGAATTTTGAACTAGTTCTTCCTTATTCTTAATTGACACCCCTAACACTCCCTAGCTCACCCTAGCACCTGACACATCTTGGCCTACCACCTTAACACTCTAGCATTCCTTGGCACTACATAGTATACCTTCTCACTCTCTCCTTAGCACACCTAGACATCACTGACACTCTTGGTAACAAACTCTTATTCATTCATTTCCATTCATTTTTACCTAGATATCCCTTGTGTTTCCCTAGCACTCATCATCACTCCTTGGCATGTGTTGCTACACCCTACCACCTATGACATCTTGGCATGTCGCCCTAGCCTATAACATGCCTTAACACTGCGTAGCATACCTTGTCAATTTGTCCTTAGCACACCTAGAACTCACTGAAACTTCTAATCACAAACTCTTATTTGTTCATTTCCATTCATTTTGACATAGTTCTCCCTTGTGTTTCCCCGGCACTCCCAGCTAACACTTCCTTACACGTTGTTATAGACATATTTGGGCACTGCAACCCCAAACTCATATGTCCATAAACTAAGGGCTCTTTAGTCCCTAAAAGTGTTGTTTCATACCCTAAAGGATCATGGTCAACTGATTACATCAACTCCTAGAAGTTCCACTTCAAAAACTACTCAAAACTGGCCAAAATTGGACCATACTGACTGCTTCATGGCCAGGGTCCGATGCATCTCACTTTCTACACATGGGGGGTGCGATGAGCACTGAAATGACCTTCTATATGGTGCACTGAGTGAGAATAGACAAATGGTAGAGAGAGTTTGTTGAGTGGATGATCATGGAATCTTCCAGAAACTTCTCATATGACACTTGCCTCTCTAAATTCGCCTAGGGATGAGTAAGAGATCATGAAATCTCCAAGTGGAACCAAGAACTATCAGTGAAATGACACTAATCAAAATCCTAGAAGCTGACTCACTCCCCTACAAATATCTATATATGGATCCCTCATCCTAGAGATCCAAAGGCTAGAATTTTGTAATTTGGAATGAAGTGGTGTTGGTTTCTCTTTGAGACATTGTATTGTTGGGTGATCTAGATTCTCATGAGGTGAAGAGGGCTTTCATGCTGGGAGGATGATGCTGGATTAGATAGGTAGGTTGTAGTCCTCTCTTCTACTACTTCTATCAATAAATCTATTTGAGTTTTCCTCCATATACTTGTATATTTCTGAATCTTGTATTTGTGTATGCATTTGTATGGTTAATGTACATCTGATTCTACATTGTTTATGGTTATAGATCTCTATCCTTTGATGGTATTTTGTTGTTTTAACTCTACAAGTGTTCTTTGAAGCGGGACAAGTGAGAAAGGAGTGGCGAAGCTCTATCAAATGAGAGAGGAAACATGCAAGGATCCAAGCGAAAGACTAAGGTTGGTACTCTTTGCTTCTCTCTCATTTATCTCTCATAAAGGAAAAAACAAGTTACTTTGAATTGTTTGTTTGTATGATAGCTACCCGTCTTAGTGGGACTAGTAGCTCTAAATGGACACTAGTTTTCCTGGAAACAAAATGGCAACTCCACTGGGGAGCGAATAGTTTGTTTGTTTGTTACTATTGTTTGCTTTATAAACTTACACACAGAGCCTAAAGTTAAGCCAGCTAGCCTTCGAACTACTTTTTCTATGCAAACGCAAAGTGGATCAACGTTGCTTCAGTCAATCTCTGGGTTGGTTTATGAACTGAACATCTGACTTGAAAACATCCTGAGTGCCTGGTGGTAGCTCAATAACCTCATTATATCAGCCCCTATACTTTGTGTTTACTGTCTATCATAAGCTCAGCGTAAATCCTTGAACTTAGCTGCAAAATATGGGTGAAAACCAAGCTCAGTCTCATCCCTGGACTATCACACTATCTCTCATTGGTGGTCTAGATGCATCACACCTTGTGTGTGCTGCAAGTGAGGTGCATCCCTGTTTTCCTTAAGGACAGATGCGATGATTGAATGCGACTATTTCTACCTCCCAAATTTTGGTTTTTTCTTCATTGTTTTAAGCTCTATTCAGTAGTTTTGCTGTCTATGATTTGTATATCACTATTGAAACCTTCTTCCTTCACATTATTCAGCCTCCATTGATAAGGAATTGTGAATGTTTTTTTATGTATTTTTCATCATTTATAGTCCTCCTTTTCAAACATTAGCTTAATCAAACTGTCGTCTTTTGATTCGAAAGTGTCGCAACTGTCGTTTTTAGTCAAGAAAAAGAGTGTCATAAAGTCTTCCTCTCTTAGATAGTCGATTACACTTTTTCTATTATATTTGATTTGAATTATCAATTCTTTGAAGTGTCAAAAACAGTTTTCCATTCGAAAGAGAAAGTGTCGTCTTAGTATTCCTTTCGTTTTTTGAAAAGAAATTGTTAAAGTGTCACTTCGAGGAAAAGTAGTTCAGATTTATACTTATTTTTCTTTTTGTCATTCTCACATTAAGGGAACTGAAAAACAAATACATGCATGTGCATTTGCATTTATATTGCATGCGGAAATTGATTTAGGAAAAGTGCATTTAGTGTGTGCTCTCTGCTCTATGTTGAAAGAATCATATTTTCCTTTCCTTAGTAGCTAGGATTTTCATTACTAAAAGAACATAAACAACTTTTTATCATTTTAGATTGCATATTTAGGAATTTCATATCTACATCACGTGGTGAACCTTGAAAGGCAAATCTCTTAAGAAAGATCAACTATAAAATAAACCTCAATGAACATAAAAATGCTTTGGAACCTAACGCACAACATCTAGAAGTCTACGCTAGAGACGTATTCCGGTGTCATAAAGCTTGGTAACTATCATTTTCATCGTGGGTTGTGTGATTCCTCCTCTTTGATATGACAAGTACCAGTATGGAGTTGTGCTCCCACGTACTGTCGAGTATATATTGGGCTACCACAATAGGCTAATATCCTTTATCCTTAGGAAGCCATGTCTGCCACCCTATCGATCGCAATGTACTGAACACAACATTCGGGAAGATTGACTGCTGTACATAAAGTCCTCGGTAATTTCTCTATAATTTACCACCGAGGTGTATATTGCAGTTTTGTGATTGGTTTGGTAATCCCTCTATCTAGATTTCCAGAGTAGTCACTTTCGTTCCTTTCAGACTCCTTAAAAGAAAATGTCCATCTGAGCACTTGTCACTTCAGGCTCATCAAAAATCAAAGGTGACTAAAGTCATCTTTAGCTTTTTCTCAACTCTTAAAAATTGAAAAAGAAAGTTGTGTCAAAGCGTCATAAAATTCATTTAATTCGGAATAACATTTTCCCCTTTTTATTTGGAGTTACTACAGAAGCTACACTTTCTTCGGCTCCAGAAATATTTTATGGACCTGACGGTCTACCTCTTCCACCTAGACTGATTGCTATAGAAGAGATAGTAGAGGATCTTCCACCCAGTACTCCAGTGCATTTTGGAATTGGGATCCACTTATATCCTTCTACTATAGAAGTTAGTTCTTTTTCATCGCAAGTTCCTGTCGAATTGCTAGGAAATCTTTTGGATAGACTAAACATGTCTGAACAGCCATCAACATCTAGGACTGTGTCAACCGACACAACTACGGCGGAGCTTCTTGCAGCCATTCCTACAATGATTGTTGGTATACCATCTGTCCCGGCTAGTTATCAACAACAAGTCGGAGTCCAATCAGGGACTGTTTCAACGACATGGTCAGTTCCTATTTCTTCATCCAGATTCTCATCTGGTATTTCTTATCTTGAAACTCAACAAGTTGATCCAATGTGTCTTCCAAGGCCAATCTACACTTTAAGTATTGGATTACCACCATATGGGGGGCAGTATGCCTTTTCATTGTTCCCTCTTGGAGAACAACCATATGAGAGTTTACAACAAAGTTCAGGTCAAACTGGAATTACATCCAGCGGTTGGGTACCAATACTACCTCAACAACCAAGGGTTGTATATTCAATGCAACCAGTCCATCCTGTGTCAAATATTCCCACTACACCTACTATTGTGACTGTATCGCAAGTACAAGCACTGCATATTGTATGTCAACCTCAAGTTTCTCAGGTTGCAATACAACAGCCTCTCGTCTCAGCGATTCAATCACAACCTCAGGTTAGTGCCTCCTTATCTAGACCAACTCAGGCTCAAATAGGTAGTACGACTCCTCATCTTGGTCAATCATCTAGTATTGGACAACAACAAATGGTCCAACAACCATGGCTGGTTCAATATCAACAACCGCAATTCCAACAATCATACGAAGGACCTGAGCAACAAGTGTTTGTAAGTAATGGGCAATCGCATTTCCAAAGCAGTTATCAACAACCATACTATAATGGTTATTCCCATCAACCTTATTAAAGTTACCAACATCAAATACAATATGCTGGTATGCAAAGACCTACTGCTCAGGCGATTCCATCTTATCCTAGATATGCTTCGCCTAACCTAAATCAACAGTTGACCTTTGTAGCGACTCTATAATTACCAGATCTAAACCGTTTGACGAATGATCCAATTTCTTATGCCCCTTGGTGGCTTGTGATTCCTCATAAACTTCACTTTGATATTCGCAAATTCAATGGAAATCCAGGTGAAGATCCATCAAATCATGTAATGGCATTCCATTTTTGGTGTTCATCCAACACCTTGAATGGTGATTCAATTAGGCTTCACCTTTTTGAGCGAATGTTAACTGGTCTGGCAGCTAAATGGTATATAGAATTTCCTAGAGCTTTGTTTGATAAGTTTAGCACCCTTGCCACCACATTTTTAACCCATTTTCAACTACCCATAAGGTATGAAACAGGGACAGAACTCCTTAAAAACTTTAAACAGACAACAACCACTCACATATCTGATCATATTCATGAGTGGTGTCATCATCAAAGAATGGTGAAGACGTACATTCCTGATCAACTTTTAGTTGAATGGTTTATAAAGTCATTGTTACCCTCTATTACGAAGGATGTGGCTAAGGGAGGATTTGTCACTGAAGAGAAAGTCATTGCGCATGCACAATATTTAGACATGATCTATACTCTATGTGCCACGCTCTACGACAAAATTCATGATGCTCCTAGACCGGAATTTTCCGTTCCTCCCCCTCCTAAATCAAACAAATACTCCCATGCTGGCGATGGCGTGATAGGTACGACAAGCATGAAAACAACAAAGGCTACATCTAAGAAATCCCATATGGTTTCTAGTGAAAAAGTAGATGAAGAACCTCTCGCCTCGGAGGTCAATGCTGTGTCAACCGACAAAGCCAAAAATCCTAAGCAACTAGGGGGCAAGAAGAAAGGGAAAAATAATAAGAAGAAACAGGAAAATTCACCTCCTGAAAAATCTTCTAAAAAACCTACTGGGCAAAAGAAACCTCGTTATCCATGTTACATATGCGACGACGAGCATTTCACGAAAGATTGTCCACATAAAGCTAAGGTGATGAAATTTTTAAAAACTTAAAATACCCCAGTTGTTACAGGGAAAAGTATCTATGCAGAACTGCTAATCCCACTAAGGTGTGGTAGCTACCTTAGAAACAAACAAAGTAAAGCTACTTTCGTTTCTCCTTTATGAAATATAGATGAGAGAAGAATAAAGGAGACCAACCTCTGTCTTGCTCTTGGCTCCTAGTTCGATTCCTCTCTCTTCTGATAGTCCTTTGCTACTTTCTTCCTTGTACACCCAGCTTCACAGAGTACCTGTAGAATCAAAGCAGCATAACACTATACAAGAACATGGATCTATTATCATAAACAATCTAGGATCAGATATAAATTGACCATACAAATTCATAAAACATAAACAACACAAGAGTATGGAGGAAAACCTGAATAGCTTTATTGATAATCAAGAAAGAGCCAAGAGAGTTACAACCAATTTTTCTGACCTAGCATCATCCTCTCAGCAAGTAAGCCCTTCTTCACCTCAGGCAAAGCTTAGATCACCCAACACTATGATGTTGCTTCAAGAAACCAATAGCAATTCCTTACAAGATGCAAAATTTCAGCCTCTGGATCTTTGGGATGAGGGATCCATATATAGATATCTATAAGGGAGATGAGTTAGCTTGTGATTTGATTACTGTCTTCCCTCTGATAGTTCTTGCTTCCACTTGGAGATTGATGATCTCTTACTCATCCTTGGTCGAATTCAGAGAGGCAAGTGTCACAGGAGAAGTTTCTAGAAGATTCCATGCCTCTCCACCTAGCGGATTGACACCGCCATTTGTCACTTCTCGCCCATCGCACCCCATAGAAGGGATTTTTGAAATGCAACGCATCCACAGAGTGTACTTAGGTGAGATGCAATGCACCTTGCCTACAGAGCAGGTGAAATGATCCTGTTTTGACCAGTTCTGAGTGGTTTTTCATGGAGAAATTCTGGGAGAAGCTGTAATCAGTTGACCTTGTTCCTTTAGGAGTTAGAACAACACTTTTAGGGACTTAGGACCCCTTGGTTTATGGAGATTTTATGCTTGGGGTTGCAGTGCCCAAAAATTTCTATAACAGTTTCCCCCTAAAGCATGAGGTCATTAATCCTTTTTGATGTCGGGTGAAATGCTTTATCATGAGGATCCGAAGTTCTTTCAAGATGGGAGGAGAGCTGTAATAAGATACAATACAATACATTATCTTCATAATATTTTCATGACCTAGCTGAGGCGGGCATTTCCATGCTCAGCTTTATAAATTCATTTTCATGTACATAGGACAGACAATCGTCTGAGTGTAGACTGATGATTCTGGTAGAGCCATCATCCCTTTGATTGGATGATTATCTGTGTAGCAATGATGTACATTTGATGTCTTTATTTCCCTTAATATATATCGTAGCCCGGATGGATGAAACTAGATCTGGGGTCTTCAATCTCATTCGATATTCACTCGAAGTACAAGTCGATCCATGTGAGAGATGTTCAGGAGTTGAACATGGAAAGACATCGCCTGATTACCAACTAGTGATGTAAGCTATTAACAGGCGCGAGAGGAATCACCGATAATGATAATGACCCTCAAGGTACTGCAGTACAATTCACGTGGTGTGAATAAAGGACTTGGCATCGAATACCACGCAAAATATTTCGGTCGAAGGCCATTGATGTAAACCTGTCACTGGAAGTGAGAAACTTGCCATTGAGGCATGCAAGCTTCAAAGTACTAGAAGGGGTGTTCCTAGATCGACTTCTTGGATAATGAGCTGATGTCGACAAGAAGCAATCCGTCATAGGAGGGCCTTAATGAATCCCACATCAATGACACGAAATGGAGCAAATGATTTTAATGGAGTTGAAAACGATCTGCTGATATACGGTTCAGGGTGGCGGTCATGAAAGAATGGAGCGTAAATGTATTGCAGCGGGTGAGACACAGGTGAATTCTCTGAGTGACTTCTCTTGAAAATATCGGCAACACTGACGTGATGGATTGGTAGCATTAACCCCAAAAGTGGATGGTGTGATGGGACCATGGTGATGTGATCGGTGAATGAAACAACCCAACCCGACTTGGATGCGGAGTGAAAGTGTCATGTTCAAGAGCGACCTGCTACCAAGAAAGTTTCTTCAAGTTTTCTTCCCGATTTTTCCCCAGTCATTGCTGACCAGTACCTCTTTATTTTTTTCAAGCTTGAGGAGGATAACATATGCTTGTTCTATAATTTTCCCTTCGGGCAAACCCATCGCTATGTTTTAACGAGCCTAGCGATAGTGAAACTCGTTCTTGTCTGCTATGGACAAGTTTTCCGCTATTAGGTTTTAACAAGTTTAACGAAAAAGATAACTCAGTCCTTTTCAATTTTAGAGAGTCTGAAAAGGGACGTAAAGGAAACTCCAAAATTCCATTTTCGTCATCTAATCCCTTAAGTCCGAAAAAGTATAAAACAATACAAAAGGGATGAATTTTCGATACTTTTAACGAGCTGAACAAAACAAGCGCTTGATCTTTTTGTGTAATAATCCCTCAGGTCCAAAAAGATTAAAATCTAAAGGAGGGATGGCACTTCCGGTCCCTTTAATGAGCTGGAGAGGCCAATGGCTCGGTAATCTTTTCATATTTTACGAGTCAGTTGAAAAGAGATTAAAGGAGACTCGTGTTTTGAGGAACGAGTGATAAAATCGGGTAGCAGCTGATTCCAGGTAAGGTTTGGAATCTTCCAATCATGGCAGTGTTACAAGGATGGCTAGCAGGATCACTCTTTGCAGCTGTTCCTCAAAAGAGGTAAACAATCAAATGGAGGTGAATGATCGGCCAATACAGAGTGGAGGTGATGATGGGAACATGACCAAGGCTTTAAAGGCTGGAGTACTACGTTCACGATGACTATTTACTGGGAATTGGTTCATTTTTTATTGAGCTTAAACACTGGGGGAAACATTTGCTCATTGCTTATGTTTATTTTTTAACGAGCATGAAGTCCGCGTTAAAACTGCTCGATACAACAGTCATTTCTTGACTTTACCATAAATAGTTTTGTTCTTTCAAAGATTGTACTACATTTTCAATCGCTTCATCAAACTAGTTAGAAATGAACAATATATGTTTGAAAAATGAGTTAGAACACTAATATTTTACTCGAATTACGTAAAAAGTAATTTAAAAGTGCTTTTACCTCTCATTTTACCATTTCATTTGAACTTTGGCTTGTTTGAGCTTTGGAGGTGCTTTTCCCCCTTGATTTTCATCAGCTGATTCTAGGAGATTCTATGGACGATTCTCTACGCCGTCTGGACCAGGTAGGAGCTAAACTTTAGCTCTTTCATTTCATGCTTTCCATTTTGCATCCTGAGCTTGATTTCTGGTTTTTCTGAGCCTTTGGGGTTTGAAAAGCTCACCCTAGCTTCAACGCACCCTTTGTGTATCGAAAGGTGCGTTGGATGTTAGCCTGTCTACTGGCCAACTGACATGCAACGAACCCAGAACACTATTGTAGGTGCGATGAGCGCAAGGAAGGAAATTTATGCACAATTTTTGATGGAAATTTTGTATGTTTCTCACCAAATCAGGATCTAACTCTTCCCTTGTTTGCTTTCAGAGATTTTTGGAGCAATATGACTATTACATGGTGAGAACGTGAGCATGAAGAAGAGGACATGCTTGCTTTACATGATCCGGTTACAGTAAACGCACTGCGGAATTGTGGCTTGTTGAAGTTTTTCTGCATTTCTAGCATGAGACAACAAATCAACTTGCTGCAGTATTTGCTCGATGCTTGGGATCCTACCAGCCAGGTGTTCCAGATTAGGGGCAAATCCATCCCCTTGACTGTAGTGGACATCTATTTTTTGACCGGCTTATCAAGGTGGGGTGCCCCCATCTCCTTATCAGGTTCGGCCCGAGATCTGTGAGAGATTATGTTCGCAGGTATTGCAGAGAGGGATCTCAGCCGAGTAAATACGGCAAGATCATCATCCTAGATGTCACTGACAGGTCCCTGAGGACTATTCTGTTCACTTTTGGTAGGATGGCTGGTGGTGCAGCTCTTCATGTGGCCAACCGATCTTATATGCAGTATGCCTTGGAATGTCTCCAACCGAAGGTGTTCAATTGGTGTGACGCAGTACTCCTTGTGATGAACGAACAGTTGACCAAGGTGAAGAGTGGGAGATTGAAGAACTTTGGATATGGTTCTATCTTGACCGCCTTCACCTTGGAAAAGATACCATTGATGCAGCCGCAGTATATTG
Source organism: Pinus tabuliformis (assembly GCA_031772625.1). Classification (NCBI taxonomy): domain Eukaryota; kingdom Viridiplantae; phylum Streptophyta; class Pinopsida; order Pinales; family Pinaceae; genus Pinus; species Pinus tabuliformis. The sequence goes on along the minus strand of CM062817.1, from coordinate 1,721,924,110 downwards.
CACTCGATTTACCTTCACCGACTGAACCACGTATGCAGAGATGGGTCAACCATATGTCTAGGCATGCTAGTCAGTATCAGATTTCTTTTTCTGATACCTTCTTCGGGTGGTTTGATCATCAGGAGATGGTTTATTCCGAGTATTCATATGCTGGTATGGATTTTCGAGGTGACCCAGATTTAGTACTGTTGGCTGACGAACAGTGGGATGCCATTGGTAAATTCTTTGACCATATTCCTGTCTATCGTTTTTCTTTTACAATGTCCTTGTGCTTTATTCTATCAAGACTAATCAAAACTCACATGTTCATGCAGATGTTGGTCCTATCCGGCCAGTAGTATGCCTGAGAGTGCCAGCTGCCGCTCCAGGAGGAGAGGCTGTTGGAAGGGCTATCCTTCGCGACCTCGATGTGGCCGAGACTCTCACAACATTACAGGATCAGGTCGAGGGCCTCACTCTCAATATTCTAGATGTGAGGACTGACGAGCTGCCTTTGAGGTTGCAACGGCATACTACTGGTGTGCCAAGACGATGGACTAGGCTCTTACGCATGATCGCACAGGTTGTGACTTGTTATCACGAGCACCATTAGACTAGGGTTCCCCCTAGCGTTTTGAGTTTTGGGTCATTTGACCAATTTTGTCTTGGTTACAGAACATTATGTGTAAACCATAAACAATTATATATATATATATATATATATATATATATATATATATATATATATATATATATATATATATATATAGATAGATATATATTTGATTTTCGGAGTCTTATTTTGGTTAAGTTGCATGATCCTGATGCAAATATTGATGAGATGCTTCTTTTTATAAATGTTGCAAATGTCTATCTAACACATAATTCGCCAATGAGTTAGTTAATGTGTTTAAGCTTCTGGAAATATGCTGATATTGAATAAAATAAAATTGCCTTTCCAAAATCTTAACCCTTAGGAACATGCGATAAAGAGCTGGATTTTGGACAGAGTAGATACCAGTGAGTTGTAGTATGACGAGTTGTGAGTCTAGCTTGACAATCAGTCGGCGTATGCCATGTGTGATGGAATCAAAGAGAAATTCTATCAACACGCTATATTCAGTGATGTTATTCGTTGATCGACCAATACACACCCCTCTGAAACTTACTAACTCGCCGCTTGGATCAAAAATGGCCCAGGCCGTGGAAGATAGGTTCTGCAAACTACAACTCGCTCCGTTGGCATATCCAACACATGACTCCATAAGTTTGACGTCTGCAATAAATGTAAAAAGTGGATTACTTGACCAAAACAAATACTTTAGCGAAAACAAAAACATAACAAAAGCACATAGGTTACTATACTAAATCACGCATAGTAAGGCTTAAGGTACAACCCATTGCGAGGTTGTGCCAGTGGAATCCCGTCATAATCCATTAACTCATAGGCTCCTTTTGCTAACACTTGCTTAACAATATAGGGGCCCATCCATAAAGACTTGAATTTACCTGCCCCCAATTTATCGGATTCTTGGTCATAAAGCAAGACCAAGTCACCTTCTGAGAAGACACGGGGTTTGACATTCTTGTCGAACTGCACCTTGACTCGTTTCTTATGGGCTTCGTTAGCCAAAGTGGCAACACAACGGGTTTCATCCAATTGGATTAGTTCCAAGAAACGAGCCTCCTCTTCTGAAGTCCCAGGGAGAAGGTCAATTGCGAGTTTGAGGGATGAGATTTCACACTGGATTGGTAAGACTGCTTCTAGGCCATACACCAGTTGGAAAGGTATAAACCCGGTTGCATTCCTTACCGATGTTCAGTAAGCCCACAAGGCTGAGTATAGGATTAGGTGCCAACTTCTTTTGTGAACTCCAATCATCCTTTGCAGCATGCGCTTCAAGACCTTGTTGATTGCTTCAACTTGTCCGTTGGCTTGCGGGTAATATGGAGTAGAGATGTCGTGAGATAACCCTAATTTGGCAGCTAATTCGACCATCATGTGATTCCGAAAATGCGATCCATGATCTGTGACTATAGCTTGTGGGACGCCGAATCTGGCGACTACATGATTGAAAAAGAAGAGGGCAACTATTTCACCAGTATTATCTAATGTAGGCATTGCCTCAGCCCATTTGGTAAAATAGTCAACTGCGACTATGATATACCCATGTCCCCCGGTCGAGGTGGGGTTACATGTCATGAAATAGATGCCCCATTTGGTGAATGGCCCAACAGCAACTATTGGCTACAGAGGTGCGGGTGGTCTTCTGGTTTTGCTATCAAAAATTTGACAGGCATGGTAACTTCTGACTGCGGTTATGCAATCTTTGAACATTGTTGGCCAGAAGTATCCTACTCGTAAAAATTTTTGCACTGTAGCATAACTGGATTGATGCCCCCCACACGCACTTGAATGGCAATCATTCAGGACTTTTTCGACCTCCTCATGGGTGAGGCACCTCCGTAGAACTGTATCGACACCACGACGGTAAAGTGTATCACCGACGATCATGTAGTCTTTTGATTGGTATCGAATACGTTTTTGTTTGGAGCAGGAGGTATTGGGCCTATATTTTTGGGTTTGGAGATAAATGATTATATCCCCATACCACAGATTGCTTGAAGATATCAGAAACAAATTTTTGTCCACAATCGTTTCTTCGAATGTTTCATCGTTGGACGACGATGGGAGATCGCATAATAATTCTGCGAAAACTAGGGCTTTCTTTGACTTGGATTTTACAAATTCCAGATCAAACTCTTGTAGAATCACTATCCATTTTGAATATTTTCCCCCCAGCAACTGTCGCGACAATATATAAGTCATGGGGTTGCAATCTGACAGAATGGTAGTTTTTTGAAAGAGGACATAGTGTCGAAATCTCTGTATCACTTGAACAGCTGCGAGCGCTAGCTTTTCAACATAAGAATATTTTCTTTCTGTATCATTTAAGTTCTTACTTAAATAATATATAGGATGTTCAATTCCATTGTCTTCTTGAACTAAAACCATTGCGATGGTTGTATGCGCTACAACAAGATATAGGTTAAAGTCTTTTTGATAATGAGGAGTGTACATTAATGATGCTTTCATTAGGGAGTCTTTCAAAGCATCAAAGGAAGCTTGCGCGACCTGATCCAAAATGAAGGCACTTCCTGTTTCAATAGACGAGTATAACCTTTAGCAATTTTCGCATAATTTGGAATGAGCCTCCTCAGAAAGTTTGCTTTCCCTTGGAGCTTCTGAATCTGAAGCAAATTCGAAGGTGGAGGCAAATTTATGATTGCCCGAACCTTACATGGGTCGAGACGAATCCCGTATTTCGAGACTACAAAGCCAAGTAAATGACCAGAACTGACATAGAAGTGTCGGCAACGCAGAAATATCGCTCTTAAATGCTGCGGATGAGCAGTCCACTTTCACGAATGAGCCGGAAGGTCGTCGAGATACGGATGAACGATGTTTTTGATGTCATGGAAGGCATAATTCATTGCCCTCTGAAATGTTGCCCCTGCGTTCTTTAAACCAAAGGGTAATTTTCGATATGCGAATCTGCCCCATGGACAAATAAATGCAGTCTTTGACTGGTCCTGTGGGCGGATATTTATTTGATTATACCCGGAGAATCCATCCATAAATGAGAATATTTCACATCCGGCGCATTCATCAATTATCTGGTCAATGAAGGGTGTAGGGTAGTTGTCTTTAGGACAAGCTTGATTTACATCCCTATAATCGACGCACACTCTAATTGTTCCTTGTTTTTTCATAACAGGGACAATATTCAATACCTAATCGATTAGAGGAACCAGGTAAATGAAACCAGCATGGAGAATTTTTTCAACTTCTGCCTTGATGGCAGCGGCTTTCTTGGGGTGCACCTGCCGTAGCCGTTGTCGTACTAGTTTGACATCTGCATACATCTTGATTTCGTGTTCAACGATACTCGAGTCAATGCCTGGCATTTCATTATATGACCAAACAAAGACATCTTTGAATTCATGAAAAAGAGCGTTATATATTTCTAGTTCTGAAGGAGAACAACATTTGCCAACATAAATGTTCTCTGCAAAATCTGTTTTGTTCGAGATATTTATGGCGATAGTCTCTTCAATGTTGTACAAGTTTCACTCGGAATCCACTGTGTTTACAGTATTTGATAGAAAATCAAAAACTGAAGGATGATAAAGGTCATCAGGAGTATCTTCTTCACAATCTGGAAGAAGGGAACGATGGTGGTAATCTTCCCATGGTGCACCTTCAATTACCATTGATTGAAAAATTCCTTCGTCGGTGACATGCACTCGCGACCAAGGATCTAAAGGGGTGCCATATTCCTTAGACCTATCTATCCAAACGCTTGATGAGCGTTGATTTGGGTTTGCCTCCCATGCTAGGAACATTGATTGCTATAATATTTCTATTGGGCTTGGAGGCAATACCTGCGCATGATCCATGTTGATATTATTTTCTGAGACCTTTTTAATCGAAGATATCATATTGCAGGTTCCTACCGACGCTACTTCTGCCAAATTGATTGGAGGTGGAAGGGCAAAAGTTCCCATTAATATAGGGTCTTTTAGTAGGCCTACTCCAATATTTTCAAGCGAATGGGGGCTTCCATGGATCATTGGAATGCTTCCCGTAACTTGAGAACCATTTGGGAGGAAGGTTTTTTGATCGACGATTGTAATCCCTCCTTGAAAAGGAAATGCAATCTTCCTAAAATAGGTCGACACAATAGAAGCCATAACATATATCCATGGTCTTCCTAGTAGGATGTTGTAATCAAGGTTTCCATCGATTACTTCAACATCTATTTCTATTGTTTCCCTCCTAGTTCAACCTTCAAGTTACTTAGAATACCATATGGTGTATATGTCCGTCCGTCAAATGCTTTTAATGTCGTCGAAGATCATGACAAGGTTGGAGATTCTAAAGTTTTCCAGCAACTCATCGACATAATACATGTAGATGCCCCCTCATCAATAATTGTTTGATGAACAGTTTTGTTGAGGGCTTTCACTTGAACGAGGAAAGCTAGTTGAGCTGGTAACTGAGGATCGTATCCTTTATGATCAAAGGATACAAGATTGGAATCCTTTGGGTCTATCCCACCGACGGCTGATCATAAAGCCTGCTTTTGGGATGGGCAATTTTGCAGCACCTCAAGTGTCGACATAGCGGATGGTGATTGAGCTAGATCTTCCACTATATTATAATGTTGTGCTGCTCTAGCACGAGGATTAAATGTCGACTTGTGTACTACTCCCTTTGGCGGTTTTATTGTCAACTAAGGAATGATGGGCGGCACAACTTCTGTCGAAGTTGTTGTTGAACTACTAGGTTGATCTTTATCCTTGTTGTTCGACACCTGTGGATTCCCGTAATCTTTGTTTCTTGTCGATATCAAAGCATCATTTTGCTGTTTGGAAACCGACAACATCAGCACTTGAGACGGGGAAGAATTTCCACTGTCAACCAGATTTTTTCCTGGATTTGGAAACGGATCAATTAATACTGCCGAGGCTTTTGAATTCTTGAAGAATTTTTTAAGCTCAGCTCTATCTGGACAATCTGCTGTCTAATGATCCTCATCGCATATAAAGCATGGATTTTTTGGTTTCCTTTTTCAAGGAGGGTTTGCAGAAGATTTTTCAGGTGTTGATTCTTCCTGTTTCTTCTTCTTCCCTTTGCTTTTCTTCTTTCCCCCTGGTTTCTTGGTTTCTTTGCCTTTATCTGTCGAGATAGAATTTACTTTCGAGGCAAGAAGTTCTTCTTTTGCATTTTGACTGGAAATCTTATGGGCCTTTTTAGATGTAGCTTTTGTCGATTTCGTGTCTGTTGCACCAATCACGCCATCGCCGACATGAGAGTTATTGTTTGATTTAGGAGGAGGAGGGACTGAGAATTCTAGTCTAGGAGCGCCAGGTATTTTATCGTAGAGCGTGCCAGACTGAGTGTAAATCAAGTCCAAATATTGTGCACGAGCGATAACCTGCTCTTCGGTGACGACCCCCCCTTTTGCCACATCTTCCATGATGGAAGGCAATAATGACTTAATAAACCATTCAGCTAAAAGTTGGTCAGGAACATACATTTTTACCATTCTACGATGACGTCGCCACTCATGTATATGATCAGATATGTGAGTGGCCATTGTTTGTTTGAAATTGGTAAGAAGTTTCGTTCCTGTTTCGTAACTTATCGATAACTGAAAATGGGTTAAAAAGGTTGTGGCTAGGGTACTGAAGTTGTCAGACGAAGCTCTGGGCAATTCGATATACCATTTTGTTGCCGGACCAGTTACCGTCCTCTGAAAAAGGCAAAGCCTAATCGAATCATCATTTAGGGTGTTTGATGAACACCACAGATGAAAGGTCATCACATGATTCGACGGATCTTCACTCAGATTTCCATTAAATTTAGGAATATCTGATGGAAGTTTATGTGGAATCGCTGGCCACCAAGGGGCGTAAGCGATTGGATCGTTTGTTAACCGATTTAAATCAGGTAACTCTAAAGTTTCCACGAAGGGTAACTGTTGATTCAGGTTAGGTGAAGCATACCCAGGATAAGATGGGATTGCCTGAGCAGTTGGTCTTTGTATACCAGCATAATGCATTTGATGTTGGTAACTTTGGTAAGGTTGTTGGGCATGACCATTGTAGAAAGGTTGATTTTTACCATTTTGAATATACGGATGCCCACTATTTGCAAATATTTGTTGTTCAGATCCTTGGTGTACTTGTTGGAATTGCGGTTGTTGGTATTGCACTAGCCATGGTTGTGAAGCCATGTGATGTTGCCCGATACTAACTATTTGACCAAGATGAGGGGTAATTGTACCCATTTGAACCTGTGTCATCCCACCAGTCGGCGATTGTGGTTGAGTTGCAGGGTCAAGAGGCTGTTGCATTACAACCTGAGAAACCTGAGGTTGGCATACAACAGGCAGCGCTTGTACTTGCGACACCGTCACAATAGCTAGCATAGTTGGTATAAATGACATAGGTAAACATTGTTGCATCGAATATACAACTCTTGGTTGTTGAGGTAGTATCGGTACCCAACCGCTAGACGTAATTCCAGCATAACCTGAATTTTGTTGTGAACTCCCGTATGGATGTTCTCCCGGAGGGGACAATGAAAGGGTATACTGCCCCCCATACGGCGATAATCCGGTACTTAAGGGAATGGTTTGCCCTTGAGGACCGGACTACCCAAATTGACCTCCAAATGGATCAATTTGTTGAGACTCAACATAAGAGTTTCCGTATACTATTCTGGATGAATAAATAGGAATGGACCATACCGTCGAAATAGCCCCTAAGTGGGATCCTTCTAGTGATTGAGAGCTAGTTGGGACAGATGGTATACCAGCGAACATTGTTGGAGTGATAGCAGGAAGTTTTGTCGTTGCTCTTTCAGATGACACAGTCCTAGATGTTGACAGTTGTTCAGACATTTCTAGTCTATCCAAAAGATTACCTAGCGATTCTATAGGAGCTTCAGCTGGCGGTAGACTAATTTCTGATGAAGAAGGATACAGAACGATCCCGACTCCAAATTGCGATGGAGTACTAGATGGAGGATCCTCCACAATCTCTTCTATAGCAATCAGAATAGGTGGAAGAGGTAGACCGTCAGGTCCGTCAAATATTTCTGGTGCCGAAGAAGGCATGGAATCTGCAACAAAAGATGTTTGGGGAACAACACTTTCTGAACCGGTTGTAGATGAAACTGGTTCAGTAACACAAGTGTTTACCCTCAGACTAGGATCAGCACTACTGTCCTTCGGTGGCTGCTGAACTTCTTCTGTAAAGGCAGGGATAACAGAAATGTTTGGAGTAACCGAAGTCTCTGATGTTGTTGGAATACTTGTTCTAACTTTACCAGGAGATTTGGAACCGGTTAACCGAGTTCTCTTTGTCCGGAATAGTTTCGATTCTGGAGACAAAGACGGTTGACTCGTAAGCCTCCGCGAACGACAGGGTTTCAATTGACTTTCTTCCATGATTGCGGATTACCCAATCAACTAAAAATCAAGGGGAAGTATGTTTCCGAATTAGATGAATTTTAGACGCTTTGACACAACTTGTTTTTTCAATTTTTAAGAGTCGAGAAAAAACAAAAGATGACTCTAGTCGCCTTCGATTTTTAATGAGCCTGAAGTGACAAGTGCTCAGATGGAACTTTTCCTTTAAGGAGTTTGAAAAGGAACGAAAGGGACTGCTCTGGAAATCTAGGCAGAGGGATTACCAAACCAATCGCAAAACTGCAGAATACTTTTTACGGTACGGCAGTCAATCTTCCCGAATGCTGTGTTCAGTGCATTGCGATCGATAGGGCGACAGACATGGCTTCCTATGGATAAAGGATTAAGCCTACTGTGGTCTCCAAAAATATACTCGACGATACGTGGGAGCACAAGTCCGTACTGGCACTTATCGTCTCAAAGTGGAGGAATCACCCAACCAACAGTGAGAACAACTGTTACCAGGCTTTATGACGTCGGAATATGTCTCTAGACTAGACTTCTAGATGTTGTGTGTTAGGTTCCAAAGCGTTGTTAGATTCATTAAATTTATTTTATATTTGATCTTGCTTAAGAAATTTTCCTTTCAGGTTCACCGTGTGATGTAGATGTACAATTCCTAAAATGCAATCTAAGATGATAAACAGTCTTTTATCTTCTTTGTGCAATGAAAATCCTAGCTACTAAGGAACGAAAGACAGAATTCTTTCAACAAAGAGCAAAGAGCACACACTATATGCACTTTCCTTAATCAAACCAATCAAACAGTCTAAATGCAAATGCACATGCATGTATTTGTTTTCAGCCTTCTTAATATGTGAATGATAAAAAGAAAGCTAATGCGCAAATCTGAATTACTTTTCAAGCGACAATTACTAACAAGTTTCTTTTCAAAATAAAAAATGAAGATAATGACAACACTTTGCAGTTTGGAAATGAATACTTGCTTTCGACACTAGAAAGAATACAAATTCATATCAAATACAATAGTAACAGGGTAATCGACTATCAAGAGCAATCAGACTCTCTCCTATTACTGAAAACGACACTTGCGACACTTTCAAATCAAGAAACGACAGTACAATTACGTTACTTTTTACAAAGGAGAACTGAAAATGACTCAACAAATACACAAAAACATTTACAGTTATTTTCACAATGGAGGGGGAATAACAACAAGGAAAGGAGTTTCAAACAGAGGTGTACTGACCATAGGCAACAAAACTCATGAATAGAACTGGAAAGAATGAACAGAAACCAACATTTAGGAACAATGTCTAGTCTGATCAGCGCACTCGTAACACAGTGAGTTTGAAATGCAGCGCACCTACTACACTCAGGAAGTGCGCTGAAGTTCAGATTCACAGAACAGAGAGTGCGCTGGGCCAGGGATGATACTTTGCTTAGGTTCGAGGTCACAGTTTGCAGTTCAGTTCAGGGATTTTGGCCGAGCAAGTGGTAATCAGTAAATCAACAATAGGGGTAGATCTAAAGAGGTTACTAGATCCACCACAAGGGCAATTAGAGAGTTTGTAAATCAGTTGTTTAATTCATAAACAAAACCTGCAGATTGACTGAAGCAGCATTTATCTACTTTGCATTTGCATAGCAAGTGCAGTTTGAAAGCTACCTGGCTCAACTTCAGGCTCCATTTGTAAGTTTATAAAGTAAACAACAAGGTAGATAAACAAAAAACCTAGTTTCTCCCCAGTGGAGTCGACATTTTGTTACAGGGAAAAGTGTCTATGCAGAACTGCTAATCCCACTAAGGTGTGGTAGCTACCTTAGAAACAAACAAAGTAAAGCTACTTTCATTTTTCCTTTATGAAATATAGATGAGAGAAGAATAAAGGAGACCAACCTTTGTCTTACACTTGGCTCCTAGTTCGATTCCTCTCTCTTCTGATAGTCCTGTGCTACTTGCTTCCTTATACACCCAGCTTCACAGAGTACCTGTAGAATCAAAGTAGCGTAACACTATACAAGAACATGGATTTATTATCATAAACAATTTAGGTTCAGATATAAATTGACCATACAAATGCATAAAACATAAACAACACAAGAGTATGGAGGAAAAATTGAATAGCTTTATTGATAATCAAGAAAGAGCCAAGAGAGTTACAACCAGTTGTTCTGACCCAGCATCATCCTATCAGCAAGTAAGCCCTTCTTCACCTCATGCAAAGCTTAGATCACCCAACACTATGATGTTGCCTCAAGAAACCAACAACAATTCCTTACAAGATGCAAAATTCCAGCCTCTGGATCTCTGGGATGATGGATCCATATATAGATATCTGTAAGGGAGATGAGTCAGCTTGTGATTTGATTGGTGTCTTCCCTCTGATAGTTCTTGCTTCCACTTGGAGATTGATGATCTCTTACTCATCCTTGGTCGAATTCAGTGACGCAAGTGTCATAGGAGAAGTTTCTGGAAGATTCCATGCCTCTCCACCTCGCGGATTAACACTGCCATTTGTCACTTCTCGCCCATCGCACCCCATATAAGGGCTTTTTGAAATGCAACGAACCCACAAAGTGTACTTAGGTGAGATGCAACGCACCTTGCCTATGGAGCAGGTGAAATGATCCTGTTTTGACCAGTTCTAAGTGGTTTTTCATGGAGAACTTCTGGGAGAAGCTGTAATCAGTTGACCTTGTTGATTTAGGGGTTAGAACAACACTTTTAGGGACTTAGGAGCCCTTGGTTTATGGACATTTTATGCTTGGGGTTGCAATGCTCAAAAATGTCTATAACACCAGCGGTGTTGACTAATCCATTTCCGAACCCAGAAACAAACCTAGTTGCTAATGATCATGCTTCTCCATTCCAAGTGCTTATGTTATCCATCTCAAAATAGCAAAATGATGCTTTGATATCAACAAAGAATAAAGATTATGGAAATCCATAGTCGTCGAACGGAAAGGCTACAGATCAACCTGGTAGTTCGACAACAACTTTTCCAGAAGTTGTTCCACCAATCATTCCCGAAATAACAATAAGACTGCCTAAGGGAGTAGTACATAAATCGACGTTTAATCATCTTGCTCGAGTAGCATAGAATTATAATATAGTGGAGGATTTGGCCCAATTTCCATCCGTTATGTCGACACTTGAAGTACTGCAAAATTGCCCCTCCCAAAAGCATGCTTTGTTATTAGCGATAGGTGGGTTTGATCTAGTGGATTCCAATCTAGTGGCCTTTAATCATAAAGGATATGAACCTCAGTTACTGGCCCAACTCCCTTTCCTCATATAGGTAAAATCCCTCAACAAAATTGTTGATCGAACAATCATTGATGAGGGGGCATCTACCTATATCATGTCAATGAGTTGCTAGAAAACTTTAGGCTCTCCACCCTTGTCACAATCATCAACGACATTAAAAACATTTGATGGAAGAACACACACACTGTATGGGATATTAAGTAACTTGCAAGTCGAACTGGGGGGCAAGACAGTAGAAATTGAAGTCGAGGTCATTGGTGGAAACCTTGACTATAATATCCTACTGGGCAGGCCCTGGATTTATGTTATGGCTGTTGTTGTATCAACATATTTTAGAAAGATTGCATTTCCTTTCCAAGGTGAAATTACAATCGTTGACCAACTAACCTTTTTCCCCAATAGTTCACAAGGTACTGGAAGCATTTCATTGATCCATGGAAGTTCTCAATCACTTCAAAATATCGGAGTAGGTATCCTAAAAGAACCTTCCTTAATGGGTACATTTGCCCTTCCACCTCCAAGTAATCTGGTGGAAGTGGCCACAGTGGAAACCTATCATATGATATCTTGTACATCATCAAATATTAATAAGGATTCTGACCATTTTGATAGTGTCGATCACAGTGAGCTTTTCATAGTTGAAAAACCGACTGACATGACTCAATTAAGTGATGTGGTACAATATGTACTGGGGCCATTGGAACTAGATCTTCCCTTCATGACCCCTTATGAGTTGTGATCAAAGGTCGCCAGAGGATAGTTCATTGATTGGTGTCAACCTGATTAAAAAATGAAACCAAGGATCTGAGCAGTATTCCTTATCTTGTGTCAAGCTCGTTAAAAAATGAAACAAGGCTGAGCAAAGTTCCAAGTCGAGTATTTCACTTAATCTCGTAAAGGAACCTTCATTCCATCCACCTAATTATCGCAAGTAGTCTGGTGAATGTAACGAAGCTTAGGGGACATGTACCCTTGTCTATTTTGTAGACAAACCTAGCTGTAGAGATAAGTTTCCCTGTAAGTTATGTGATCGGTCTGAGTGACCTTTCACCTTTGTCTATTTGATGGACAAAGTGCAGGAAGTCTTTTGTCTAAGTATTGACAGAAAATCATCCTACTTAACCACAATAAGTTTCCTTATGGTTACTGAAGACCTTTCTTATGCTGGGGTCATGCAAACCTTTTTATACAAGCAAAAACGACCATTTTCATTTTTTAGCTTTTTAGCATTTTTAGCTTTTTAGCTTTATAGTTTGGTCATTCCTAGCTTACATAAAAAGGAAAATGAGCAATGTTTCTGCAAAGTTCAAGCTCTTTAAAAAATAAACCCAGCAATGAGCATATGTTCCCCCAGAGTTCAAGCTCATTAAAAAATGAACCCACATTCGGTAAATAACCTTTGTGATCGCATTGCTATCAGATTTTGAACCTTGGTCGTGTTCTTACCATCACCTCCACCTTTTTAGCCGATCATACTCCTCCACTTGATTATTTACCCTTTTGAGGAACAACTGTGACGAGTGATTCTATTAGCCACCTTCTTTACACTGCCATGATTGAAAAGTTCCAAAATTACTTGGAACCAGTTGCTATCCGAAAACATCACTCATTCCTCAAAAACGAGTCTCCTTTAAGCTCTTTTTAGACTCGTAAAATATGAAAATATTGCCGAGCAATTGGCCTCTCCAACTCGTTAAAGTGATTGGAAGTGCCATCCCTCCTCTATATTCTAATATTTTTGGACCTGAGGGATTATTAAACAAAAAGATTGAGCGCTTGTCTTTGTCAGCTCATTAAAACTATCGAAAAGTCATCCCTTTCTTATTATTTTACACTTTTTGGACTTAAGGGATTATGCCACGAAAAAGGACTGTTGGAGTCTCCTTTTTGTCCAATTTTCAGACTTTCTAAATAAGAAAAGGACCGAGTTATCTTTGTCATTAAACTCATTAGAACAATAGAGACAAACTTGTCCACCCAGACAAGAACAAGTCTCACTAATGCTAGGCTCACTAAACACAAAGCGACAGGTTTGCCCGAAGGGCAAATTATAGACCAAGCATATGTTATCCTCCACAAGCTTGTCAAAAATAAAGAGGTACTGGTTAGCAATGACTGGGGAAAAATGGGAAGAAAACTTGAAGAACTCTATTGGTAGCAAGTCGCTCTTGAACTTGACACTTTCACTCCATCACCGTGATTGAGTTGGGTTGGGTTTCTGTTCACCATCACCATTGGTCCGCCGTGCCATAAATGGGGTTAACGCTACCAGTGCATATCAATGTCACCAATATGTTCGAGAGAAGTCATTCAGAGAATTCACCATCCAACAAATGCCTCATCCATTGCATTATATCCACGCTTCATTTTTCATGACCTCCATTCCTGAACCTCATATCATCAGATCGTTTTCACCTCCACAAAAATCATTTGCTCTGTTTCGCGTCGTAGATGTGGGATACATCAAGGCCCTCTTATGATAGGTCACTTCTTGTCGATATTATCTCATTGTCCAAGAATTTGACTTAGAAACAACCCTTTCAGTACTTTGAAGCTTGCATGCCTCAATGGCATGTTTCTCGCTTCCGGCGACAGGTTTACATCAATGACCTTCTACCGAAAGACTTTGCGTGGCGTTCAACATCAGCTCATATATTCACACCACGTTAATTGTACTGTAGTACTTTGAGGGTCATTATCCTTATCGATGACTCCTCTCCCATCTATTAACAGCTTACATTATTGGCTGGTAATCAGGTGATGTCTTTCCATGTTCGACTTCAGAACATCATTTCACATGGATTGACTTGTACATCAGGCAAAGATTGAACAAGTTTTGAAGACCCCGGATCTAGTTTCATCCATCCGGCCTATGATATATTCAAGAAAATAAATACATCAATTGTACACAGAAGTTGCATAGATAGTCATCTAAGCCAGGGAAGATGACTCTTCATGAGAAGAATCACCAGTCTTCAACAGCATACGATTATCTGTCCTATGTACATGAAAATGGATTTATAAAGTTGAGCATGGGAATGCTCGCCTTAGCTAGATCATGAAAATAATATGATGATGATGTATTGTATTGTATCTTATACAGGTCACCTTCCAGTTCAAATACCTCAGATCCTCATGATAAAGCATTTCAGCCAACATCAAAAGATTTACGACCTCATGCTTTAGGGGGCAGCTGTTATAGACATATTTGGGCATCGCAACCCCAAACTCATATGTCCATAAACTAAGGGCTCTTTAGTCCCTAAAAGTGCTATTTCATACCCTAAACGATCATGGTCAAATGATTACATCATCTCCCAGAAGTTCTACTTCAAAAACTACTCAGAATTGGCCAAAACTAGACCATACTAAATTCTCCATGGTTAGGGTGCGATGCATCTCACTTTCTACACACGATGGGTGCGATGCATACTAAAATGGCCTTATGTTGTGTGAAATGAGTGAGAATAGACAAATGGTAGAGACAATTTGCTATGTGGATGATCATGGAATCTTCCAGAAACTTCTCATATGACACTTACCTCTCTGAATTCGCTCAGGGATGAGTAATAGATCATGAAATCTCCAAGTGGAACCAAGAACTATCATTGAAATGACACTAATCAAAATCCCAGAAGTTGACTCACTCCCTTGCAAATATCTATATATGGATCCCTCATCCTAGAGATCTAAAGGCTGGAATTTCGTAATTTGGAAGGAAGTGCTGTTGGTTTCTCTTTGAGACATTGTATTGTTGGGTGATCTAGCTTCTCATGAGGTGAAGAGAGCTTTCATGCTGGGAGGATGATGCTAGATCAGATAGCTGGGTTGTAATCCTCTCTTCTACTACTTCTATCAATAAAGCTATTTGAGTTTTCCTCCATATACTTGTATATTTATGAATCTTGTATTTGTGTATGAATTTGTATGGTTAATGTACATCAGATTCTACATTGTTTATGGTTATAGATCTCTATGCTTTGATGGTATTTTTCTGCTTTGACTCTACAAGTGTTCTTTGAAGCGGGACAAGTGAGAAAGGAGTGGCAAAGCTCTATCAAAGGAGACAGGAAACAAGCAAGGAGCCAAGTGAAAGACTGAGGTTGGTACTCTCTGCTTCTCTCTCATCTATCTCTCATAAAGGAAAACACAAGTTACTTTGAATTGTTTGTTTCTAAGATAGCTACCCATCTTAGTGGAACTAGTAGCTCTGAATGGACACTATTTTTCCTAGAAACACACGCGTTGGTACATCTTGGCCACATGTCGCCCTAGAACTCTAGCATTCCTTAGCATTGCCAAGCATGCCTTGTAACTCCTCCTTAACACACTTGGAACTCACTAACACTCCATGCCACACACTCTTATTCTTCATTTCCATGCATTATGACCTAGTGCTCCCTTGTGTTGCCTTGGCAATCCCTAGCATGTGTTGGTGCCACATCCTAGAACCTAGCACACATTGGAATTCCTTAGCACTTGGCATGTCTTGACAAGCCTAACATTCCTTGGAACTTTATAACATGTGTTATCACTTCCTGAAATTCCTTGCACACCTTGGCGCTCCCTAGTTTTCATGCCCTCATAGATAACCTTACCTTTTTGTGACTTGGGAACCCAACCAAGTCATTGAAAAAAAAGTGTTATGCTTATCCAAAGTCTCCCTTTGTCTCAAAATACTTTTTGCATCCTCTTATTACAATCATAGGCTTTCCTCCTACAAGTCCTAATATGAAATTCTCCTAACACACTTTGTCCATGGGACACCTAGAATTCTTTGACACTCCCTCACATAATATCTCATTCATTCATTTCCATGCACTTTGACCTAGTTCTCCCCTATGATTCCCTGACACTCCCAAACACTCCTTGACATGCATTGAAACTATTTGGCATATGTCAACATTCCTTTTCATTCCTTGGCATGCCATGACACTCCTAAATTATCATTCCCTCATAACTACCCTTATTTTCTCTTAGATTTAGGAACCCAACCAAGTCCTGCCTCGAATACAACAACTTTACCAATTTACATGTACTACAACTAGAATATCCATTTTTCTCCTCATGGACTATAAATCATCTTAGGCTTACCATGTCCAATAGTAACTCATCCCACTTAACAAGTTACCAATTCAAGGCTTACATCCAACAGTGCCAATAAAACAACTAAGCAACATAGTTTACATCTTCACATGCCATAACATCTGGCACATATAACAATCCACTGGCACTACATGGCACACATTATCATCACTTGCATTCCTTGGCATGATTTTCCACTCCCTAGCAGACCCTACCACTCCCTAACAAGCCCTGACACTCTAGCATGCCTTAGCACTCCCTAGCATATACCCTTGTCACTCCCTCCTTAACACAATTAGAACTTGCTGACACTCCCTATCACACACTCTTATCTATTCATTTCCATGCAATTTGAACTAGTTCTCCCTTATGTTCTCATGGCACTCCCTAAAACACGTTGGCACACCCTAGGACTTGGCACATCTTGGGATGTCGCCCTGGCACTCTAGCATTCCTTGGAACTACCTCGCATACCTTATCACTAACTCCTTAACACACCTAGAATTCGCTAACAATCCCTGTCACACACTCTTATTCATTCATTTCCATGCATTTGAAACTAGTGCTCCCTTGTTTTTCCCTGACACTCCATAACTCACCCTGGCATGCATTGGAACACCTTAGCACCTAGCACATCCTTTCATCTTTCCCTGGCCTCTAGAATGCCTTAGCACTACCTAGCATACCTTGTCACTCCCTCCTTAGCACACCCTGAAATCATTGACACTTCCTGTCACAAACTCTTAATCGTTCATTTGCATGCATTATTTTCACGTAGTTCTCCCTTGTGTTTCCCCAACACTTCCTAGCACTATTTGGCACACCTTGGCACCTAGCACATATTGGTTGCATGTTACTCTGGCATGCTAGAATGACTTAGCACTGCTTAGCATACCATGTCACTCCCCTCTTACCACACCTGGAACTCATTGACACTCCCTATCACACACTCTTATTCATTCATTTCCATGCATTTTGACCTAGTGCTCCCTTATGTTTCCCTAGCACTCACTAACACTCACCACACATTGGCACACCTAAATGCAATGAGTTTCACTAACAGTCAATCCAAAAACCCTTCCAGAGTCTAGCTAGTTACTTGTTCTTCACTAATATATTAGGGTTATGTTTATTGTATAGTTTTCAGTGTGAAAATATTACTAGGTGTTTTTATCGTATAGAGTAATTATGATCTTCCCCATGTACACAAGGATAACTAAGAAGTGTTTCCCATAATCATGCAAGTGGAACTTCAACATGTACATCAGGGTAGCCACAAAATATTTATCATATCTACACAACGCAAGGCGATAGGAAAATATTTACATTATATACGTGAATGTACTAAGATCAGGACCATTAGCATCATATCTACATATTTACCACAAGAGGAGGGTTATTACAACCCCTTAAAAATAGCCATAAGGCCTTCCTCTTTAGCAGCTCCTTGAACACAAGGATTTAATTGAAAAACACATAGTTCCTTTAAAGATTTGTAGGTTGAGGCAGCCACTTCATGCCCTTGAACTTAAATATAATAAAATATTTAAAATTTGTTACAATAACAAGTCCATCATGCACACTCCTCATCTTAGAGTTGGGTAGAGAGGGATAATACTTGATTGATGCCAACCTTGTAAATGAAAAACTTTTCCCACTCATTGGTTAGACACTCCACCACTAGTTGACACCACTAACACACACCAAATGTCCAAGATACCCATAATATGTACCATACACCCAAGGGCTTAGACTACACCTCCTTAAAATGTACCTTCAACTTTATATGTCCCAAAACAGTGATATCCTAACCCTAGCCTATTTGTTAGATTTTTGTAACTTTCTCCTTAACTAACATTTGTTTTTAACTATTTAATCCACTTACCACATACTCTCTCTTGTTTGCACCCACCTAGTATACAAGAACACTTATGATTTTAATACAACCAGGTTAAGAGGGCATGTTTCTTTCTTACACTTAAATGTCTTCAATACAACCAAGTTAAGAGCATGTTTTTCCTTTTCAAATTCCAAAAGTATCACATATCTATCTCTATAAAATAACAACAAAATCATTGCATAAAAAAGGTAAACTTAAAATTAAATTAAAATTATGTTATTATTATTATTATGATAAATACACCAAATATGGAAAAAAGTTTTCAAATAGAACCATAAAAAAGTGTTAAGTCTATCAAATAAAAATACAAACTTATTAAGCCAACCTAGATCCATCTTAACCCAGATCTATCAAGCACCAAGAGGGATCCAATCTCTCGATGTGCAAACCTCTTTTTTGGTGCTTGGTAGATCCACATTAAGATGGATCTATGATAGTTATATAATACTATATAATATCTATATTTGTATCTATGTGTCTCTTTCATATTCCCTCTCTCTATCTCACCCCCCAAACATACACACTTTCTCTCCATATCTATCTCTCTCTCCCTCCCTCTTCCTCCTCGCCTCTCTCTCTTCCTTTTATCTCTCCTCTCTCCATCGCTCCCTTTTCACTCCTTCTCTCTCTCTACCTTTCTTCGTCTGTGTCTTTCTTCTTCCTTCCCTCTCTCTCCCCCTCTAACTTCATATCTCTCTCCTCTCTCTTAGTCCTCTCTCTCCCTTTCTCTCTCACCTCCCTCTGTCCCCCCCATCACTCTCTCTCTCTCCCACCCTCCATATTTGTGCCTCCCTCTCTCTCTCTTTCCCTTCTCTCCCTATCTTTATCCCCACCTATTCTCTCTCTCCCCTCCTCTCTTCTCTCTCACTCTCTCTCTATCCATCTATCCCTCATCACTCCCCCTCTCTCTCCACCTCTATCTCCTTATGCCTTAGTTCTTTCCTCCCTCTCTCTCCACCTCTATCTCACTATGCCTTAGTTCTTTCCTCCCTCTCTCTCCCCCACTCTCTTCTTCTCTCTCTTCCTACCTCATTCTCTCTGTCTCCCCCCATCACTCTCTCACTCTCTCTTTCTCTCTCTCTCTCTCTCTCTCCACCCTCCATCTTTGTCACTATCTCCCTCCCCATCTCTTCCCTTCACTTTTCATGCTATCATCACTTGGATCCTTAGTTAAGATAGATCTATGTTGGTTCTTACTAGTATTTGTATTATATAATTTTCACATCTTTAAATACAAAAGTTTTCTCATTTTTAATTTTATTAAAACCTTAATTTAATTTATATGGGAATAATTTTAGTAGTCCGGAGGATAGAGGGTTGGTGAGCATCAGTATTGCAACAATAATGCTACAACTCTTGGGCTGCCTACTTTACTCTTATCAACCCTGTAGTTCGTAAAAACTTGGAAGCGATGGTGTTGTATGCACAAGTACTAGTTCTTACTGCAGGCTGTCACTTGGTCAGCTAGCGCAAGATCACTAGGAGCTTAAGCTGACCTCTATGGATTCCAGAAGAAGCTCTATATATGATGAAAGAAAGGAAAGCTTACTCTATAGAGGCTACTCTACTTTCAGAAAGGAAAAAGACTGGAATGTAAAGTAAACCTAGCAAACCCTACTTAACCAACTAATCACAATTTTGCAGAAACAAATATGAAAACCATGAAATGAATTCCATTACCTACTCAAGGAAGTAAACAACATCTACTCAAGCGATTTCTCGAAGAAAATGAGGAAAAAACACATTTTTGGATTTCTATGTATTTTTATGTGAATTTGTCATGCATGTAATTTATTTGTTTGTGAATGTGGCAATGAATAGTTGGTGATGGAGGGTGGTTTTGGGACTTGAGAGGATGTAGGATGGTGTGGATGGGTCCTAGGAGGTCTCAGGTGGCCTTCTGGAGGCTTTTCCCGCAATCGTCCTTCAAAAGGAAGCCTACAAGAAAATCTACAGGAGGACACAAGGGATCTACAGGAGGTCTACAGGAGGATGCCAAGAGCAGTTTTGAAGGTTTTAAAGGTGCAAGAGTGGGTGGAAAGAGTAGATGAAGGATGGGATGGTGTGTTAGGGAACCTAGGGTTCACGAAGGATCACTAGGAGAGGGAAAGATGGTCAGGAGAGAGGAAGAAATCCTATGGAAAAACAGAGAGAGCTAAGGCAGATTTGAGGTGAACTTTGGGCGACATGTAGGGCATAGATCAGGGAGAGAATGTGATGGCTGATAGGTTGACCTACTGTGAGAAGAAATTTGCTACAAAAGAATTGACAGTTAAACAATGAAATCAAGCATGCAAGGAAATTAAGTACATCAAAAAACAAAATTTTGCATCAAGCTAGTCTACTTATGAGCTATGGGAAGAAATGCTGAAAAATGCTATAATGAGAGAAATCATGGAAGAATACTTATTGCAAAGATAGAAATGAACATGGTGAAAGAGATATAAATCAAAGCATTAACCTTCTAACAAACTGCAACACTAGAAATCCTATGGAAAAGGAAAATTTGTGTTTTTGTGGTAGCAAGAGGGTCTTGGCCTCAGTTCATGGTCCCAAAGGGAGGAAAGAAGGCCAAGGCACTGTTGCTAGCCTTTTGTATCTTCTTTCTATCACTGTTTAACCTGCTATAGAAAACACCAATGGAAAAAACCTTCTAAATCACCAAAAGCAACCTATTCTTAAATAAGAAAGAAATTCATCTAACAACAACTAATCCATAAACTGAAACAAAACATATAAATACAATCAAGAGGAGCTTGGCTTCTTGGATTGGGCCCTAACTCAAGAGCTTCAACCCTCTGAGGCAACTCAGTGCTAGCTCAAGAAGAATCTCATCTTTATTATCAAAATAGTAATAGGATTACATGAAACTGTCACCAAAAGTAAGCTCGAAGTTGAGCAGTGCAAAACTGCAACAAAAATTTAACAAAAATTTGACCAACTCCCTAGTGAGGCCCTAGGCCTCTCTACTTATTCAACTGAAGCTCCCAATAGCTTCCTTAAAATCAGGGAGGCTTGGCTTCCAAAAATCGAGATAAACATATGTTATCCTCCACTTGCCCAGCTGCCTCCTAGTGCATTGATTTGGTTGTTTGTGCTCCGAGCTGCATGAAGGAGAATTCAAAGTGGGGAATAATAAATGAAGGGGATTCCCTCCTATAAATCCTCTCCTTTGTCCACTTCGAATTATTGTTGCCAATTGTCCATTGAATCTTTGACTTTGTCTTCAAAATTCAACAAAAATATGCATTAAACACATATTAGACCTCATGGCATCATAACTAACCCAGCTCACTCCATAAGCATAAATATAATAAAAAAACATGCAAGCTAAGTGGGCTTGATTGTGGGGAAAACTCCACAGTTAAGCGTGCTTGAGCCAGAGGAGTTCTGGGATGGGTGACCTCCTGGGAAGTCCTGGTTACCGGGTGCAAGCCCCGGAAGTGATGATTGATGCTATGTGATTCGTTCTCCACATTTCACTAGTTTCAATCCCACTTCTTCACCCCTGTGAGCATCACCCGATGCAATGAGTGCTAAGTGAACTATTCAAAAATCATGAGAAATTAGTCAGTTACGACTACCTCTCATGGAAATGGTCATACGTTTGAATGACTTTCTTAACGCAGTTGAATCCCAAAAATGATATCTAATATAATGCACTACGTAATCCCCCATACTTAAATTCAAAAAGAGTCAAGGGATCTCTACTTGAATGGTTCATGAGGCACAATACTTGCTAAGTTTTTGCAAATGGGGTAGCAAGCTAAGTGGGCTTGATTGTGGGGAAAACTCCACAGTTAAGCGCGCTTGAGCCAGAGGAGTTCTGGGATGGGTGACCTCCTGGGAAGTCCTGGTTACCGGGTGCAAGCCCCGGAAGTGATGATTGATGCTATGTGATTCGTTCTCCACATTTCACTAGTTTCAATCCCACTTCTTCACCCCTGTGAGCATCACCCGATGCAATGAGTGCTAAGTGAACTATTCAAAAATCATGAGAAATTAGTCAGTTACGACTACCTCTCATGGAAATGGTCATACGTTTGAATGACTTTCTTAACGCAGTTGAATCCCAAAAATGATATCAAACATGCAATAAGCTAAGAGAATGGTTGATTTAACTATGTTAGGAGGCAAAATGAGCCCATATAATTACCCATTTATGGGGCTCATCATCACCCCCTACTGAAGGTGTTGCTCATCCTCTGAGAAACTTAGTCCATCTCCTAATCTTTGATGGCCCCGATGGCCTCCCTAACATCCCATGCTTCTGATGTGATCTCCTCTTATTTGTCATGGAATCCTACCTTTCTGTCCACCTCTTCCCACTACTGTTGCTCTTCTTCCTCTTTTCTACCTTTTAGCATGCCTAGAAGCAGCGGGGGACTCAATTTGAGGCCAATCCAATTGACCTTCAAACTCTGCATGGAGTGCTTGTACAATGGCACTCTCCCTAATGCCTCTTTCATCCTTGTTGGGGAGTGATACTCCCTGATCTGCAAACTGTGTGGTAGGGTGTTCCACCTCCTCATACAAGCATGAATACAGTCATCCCCAAGTAACCTTTCCATATCCTCAAAATGTGCAATGGCTTGAGCCTGATCATTGATATATTTAGGGGCAATTTGGGGATTATTTGCAAGTAGTTGGTGTGTGTTGATGAGAGCCATGGGATCTGATGGCTCAGCTTTGATCATTAGTGGCTCATTCTTCTCCTTTATCATCAACTTTCTTATTTCTGCTACCCTTAACTCTTCATGATTCATCCATGAGGCCATGGCCATTAGTTGCAGGTCCCCTAGCCTAGCATTGGGGTCCCACACATTCATGTCTGTGAGGGCCATGTTATGCAGATAGAATTCTGCTATTTTTGCCTTGTCTTCTGATGAGATTTGGTCACACAGGTCCATAAACTGTTTGTAATCTTGAAAATGCATTGTGCCTCTCTGTGCCAAAGTCTTTATCTGAAACTGTAGCCATTGGTCCTTGAGGTATAATCCATAGGATTTTTCTAGTGTTCTACATTGCAGTGCCTCCACGGACTAGCTAGCCATGCATGCCAATTGTGTCTGTTTTTCCTTTAGTTGTCTTCTTAGCAATTCATTTTCAGTTTGGAGTTGGCTTCTTGCAATTGCCTCCCTATGTCTGACAGCACTGAACTCCCTGCCCATTTCTCTAAGCTTGTTATCCATGTGGCCAACATCCTTAACTCCCTTGGATTTGGCTATTTGCATCCACCTATGTGTTCTTATTCTTTCCTTTTCTAATTCAAAGAATAGGGGGATTGCAAATGTTTGTGGAATTATCCTTCCTCCTTCAATGAGATGGTAACAGGAAGCAAGGTTGGGTTGAGGATCAAATTCTTGTGGCTCTGTAGCTTCCTCCTTCCCCTTTGGCTGTCCTTCTATCCTTTTTTCAAGATTTTTAGTCTCCTGTAGTCTTGACAGGGTCTCCTGTAGAACAGCTTGTGGCTCCTATAGAACTGTTTTTGAGTCTTGTAGTTGCACTTTTTCCTTCCAGGGTGGAAGATCTAGGAGTTCCTCTTTCATATGTGATAGGGGTTTTAGAGGGAGACTCTTCCCATTTTACAGTGGGTGAATCTTCAATTGTAATGGGCACTGTTAAAGATGGTTGGGGTTTCCCTAATTTGAACCTTGTGCTTTTCCCGGCCTTGAAATACAATGAGATCTGCCTCTTCCTCTCTTTTTTTGGTTTAGTTGGGGTGTTGAGGGCAGTGATAGTAGTGGTTGCCTCTCTTTCTAGGGTCTTAAGGGACACTTCTGTCTTTTCTGCCGTTTTCCTCCTCCTTCTATCTTTTTCTCTATCTCTGTTTGTTTTGTTTCTTCCTGCTCTATTTTGGTTTCTTCTTCTTCCCTTATTGTCCCTCAATTTTTTCCCCTTCTCCCCCTTGTTACTCTTCCTCCTCACTATCAGAAGGAATGATATCATAGGTGAGGGCCTTTATGTCATCATCTGCTATCATGTTTCGGAAAATTTCCCATGTTATGGGGATTGTGAATGTATGGAAGGCCTCTTCCACTAAAATTTTAATTAACCCATGGTGAGCCCGCTGATTTGGATTCCCTGCCTTGAACTTAATGGTGGAGTCTATGAGGGACTGCAGGAGGAAATAGGGGATGTTGAGTTTCTGGGGTGTTGGAGTGTCCATGCCATATCTCAGCTCATGAAGGATTCTAAAATGGTAGCCATAGACTATGCTATACCTCCCTTCACAGAAAACATATTTCATGATTTGATAACTAACCTCATCCCAAGGGTAGGGTATGCTTGTCCTTCTAATGCCATTTTTATCTTCTGTAGGATGTTCATTGATTTGGAAGAAGATTTTCTTGGCAGCCTGTCCAATTGGTTTTTCAGATTTTCTCCAAGGTAATCCAAGAGGAAGGGTATTAACCCTACTGATAAATTCTGGGGTGATTTCCATGGAAATACCTCTAAGAGTGACAATGGCATGGGTTCTTGAGTGAGGGACTAAAGAAAGGGAAAATTCCTAAGAAACTTCCTCATCAAACTCTTAGAATTTCTCAAAAAATGTCATCGAATTTTCCCTAGTGAATATGGCTACTACTTGGGGATGTTCATGGAGCCTGGTTGAATTACTGGGATCCTTCCTCATCAATCCTCCTGTCATTGTGCTTATACCCCTTTTGAACACCAAATGTAGAGATGGAGATAAGAATTTTGAAGAAAATAGGAAAACAAAGGAAAACTGTCTTTTTTTAAGAAAACATGCAGAAATTTTTTATGTAATTCCTCTTCTTCTATGGACTCAATTCTTCCTTGAAATGATATAATTTCTTGCACATATTGATAATCAAGGTGGGTATGCATGGAACCTACATCCTCAAGCCAGAAATTGAGCAAAAACGCCATGTTTTCTTCTTAAAAATAGCTCACTGACCCTCCTGTAGAACTGCCTGTAAGTGCTCTTGTAGAATGCTGATAGCAGGAGGGTGGATGAGAACGATGGAGTACAATGGTTTTGAGGCTATGGGGTGGCAAGGAACTTGCTGCAGCTAAGTGGATGAGGATAGAATGAAAGAAAATGTGGTGAGAATGTTTCGAGGAGAGTACTTATTTTTTCTTTTAAATATTTCTGGTGATGGGGTGAGCTGGAAAAAAGGTACATTGGCCATATTTGGACCGTTGGTCCCCACCTAACTTGTCATCATGGTTTCTTCCCTTAATCACCTCTCATCATTACCTCGGTGTTTTCAAACCCTCCACTACCTGTCCTTGGGATCTTTCTCTAAGTTGACTATGCGCACGTGCTATGACATCTTCGGATGAGTGTAGTCAACTGGATGAAGGTTCCCAAGTTAACTGGCCACCTTTTCTCGTTCAACCCCAACCATCTCATTTTCTTATTCATATCTTTCAATTACACAAATGCAATAGAGGAGTGGGTTAGTCATTTACTTGTGAGTCGAATGTATGTTTTGTGAGGTATTTTGGCTCCTTCTACTGTTGCATGCTTGTATTTCCTTTGTTGCATGCTCTCTACTTTCTGATGTGTGGCTGTTTCTCTTGTGTAGGTATCCTTTGGCTAGATATAAGCTTCATATGTCTCCTTCAATCCCATGATTGCACTTCTTTTGCTGCTGTGGCTTGATTTTAATAGGATCAGCTGCTACAGGAATTCCTACAGGAGCTCCTGTAGCTGCTTCTCCCTTTAAAATTTCAGCTTATTTTTGTACTGAAAGCTATGAGGATGATGTTATAGATGTTGATGGAGATGGAGAGGTACTAGGTAAGTTGTAGGTGATATTTGAGGTGTTGCTTCCTTTATTTATTTTTTTTGCTAAAAATTGGTTTTCTGTGTTTTTCTATGATAGGAAGGGGAAAAAATGATGATGATGATGTGATGCAGCTGTGGAATGGATGGAAAGGAGGGTTGATAGCTGTATGAGGGTTTTCATGTTCTTCATAAATCTTCCCAACCCCTCAAACTACTTTTCGGAACCATTTCTGGCTCTCAGTGATTCCTATAGGAGCCTCCTGTAGAACACACAGTTTCCAGGAAAAAAACACAGTGGGGTGGAAGAAAGGCCAGAAATGATGGAGAAGAGTGTGGAGGAGGTAAAATAGGCTCTTTGCCATCTTCTCTTGCTCCCTATGGTCCTCCTGTAACCTGCAATACACATTAAAATTCAATTTTCCTTTTCTTCTTTTTCTCCTCTTTTTTTTTTTTTTTTGAAAACAACTAGAGCGCCTCAAGGAGGTTTTCACCCTAATTGCTTGGCCTGGGCATATCCAAGGAAGGTTTTGACCCAGGGATCTTATTTTCATTTTCTTTTATTTTTTATTTTGTTTTTGGCATCACTGAGCTACCTTAGAAGAGGTTTTCAACTCAATGATGGGACTCAAGCACCTCATGGAGGTTTTCACTTGAGTCCTTATTTTTTATTTCTCTTTTTTGTTTCTTTAGTGAGTGGGTGAAATGGAGGCTAAGACATGCTCCACTACCATCATTTTCTTATTCAGATCTTCAATGAATTCTCGCTTTCTTGTAAATTTTCAACCTATGTCCATTGACAAGCATGGGGATGGCTTCCTCATCAATGGTTCTAATCAGAACTGAACCATTGTCATTACATTTTTCCACAGTGCAGGGTCCCAGCCATCTTGTCCTCATCTTTCCTTTGAAGTCTTTATACCTTGAATCATAGAGAAGTGCCCAATATCCCTCTTGGAATTACTTCTCCTTGATATTTTTATCATGCCATATCTTCCTCTGAAGTTGAACTACTTTTGTATGGAGAAGGGCCTGCAATCTTTGTTCATCCAATCCATTGAGCTAGAGTAGTCTTTCCTTATGTGCATGGCTAAGGTCTAGGTCCAGCTAAGCTGCCATCCTTAGTGTATTGAGTTCAAATTCTATTGATAGCAAAGCCTTCTTCCCATAGACAAATTCATAGGGTTTGAACCTTGTGGTGGTCTTCCATGCTGTGTTGTAGGCCTAGGTGGCCTCAACTAATCTGTCCACCCAATATTTTTCGCTGCTGCTCACTACCTTGGTCAGAATTCCTTTCAAAGCTCTGTTAGTGACTTCCACCTGCCCATTGGCTTGTGGATAGTAAGGGGTGGAGGCCTTGTTCTTGAATTTATGATGTGTGACCAGGTCTTCAGTCAAATTGTAAGTGATTTGACTGCCTCGATCTATGACCAATTCTCTTGGATACCTAAACTTGTAGAATATGTTTTCTCTCAAAAACTCAACTACTTTTTCCTCTGTTGCTTCTTTGATTGCCTTTTTTTCTGCCCACTTTGTTAGGTAATCGGTGCAGACAATGATGTATTACTTCAGTTTTGAAGGAGGGTTGATAGGACCCACAAAGTCCATGCCCCACTTCTCAAATGGATCAAAGGTCACTTGAGGTTGCATGGGAATCTCATCCTTTAGAGTAGGCTTCCCCATCGTTTGACACCAATCACATTAGCCAGTGTATCTCGTCACATATTGATGAAGAGTGGGCCAATAGTAGTCCGCTTGCAAGATCTTGAAGGCAGTTCTCTTTTCTGCAAAATGACCTCCACACAGCCCGTCATCATAGGTCAGGAGGATGTCAAAAACTTCCTCCTCCCTGACACATCTTCTCAAGATCTAGTCTGGGCCAAGTTTGAAGAGATTACCCTCAATCCAGGTGAAAGGGGAACTTTTCCTCACTATCTTGCTCTTCTCCTTCGAGGACAGGTGTGGTGGGAACTGTGCTGAAACCAAGTAGTTTGCTATATCTGAAAACCATGGAGAGAGTATTGAGATTGAAAATAGGTGTTCATCTGGCATTTGATCATCCATCATTCCTTCTTCACCTGCAGGAAAATTTACTCTAGACAAAAAGTCAGCAACAACATTTTCTTTACCAGGCTTATCAACAATGGTGAAATCAAACTGCTACAGTAAAAGCAACCATCTAATAATGTGAGCATTTACATATGGTTTGTTCATTAAATATCTAATTACAACATGATCAGTGCGCACGAAGGTTTGATAGCCTATGATATAATGTCTGAATTTGTTTAAAGAATGCACAATAGCTATGAGTTCCTTCTCGGTCACTTTATAGTTTAACTATGCCTTTGACAAATTTTTGCTTATAAAGTATATGGCATAAGGTAACTTTCCATCAATTTGACCTAAGGCTGCTCCTATTGCTTTGTTCGAGGCATCTGTGTGAATGTGGAAAGGTAGGGCCTAGTTTGGGCCTCTCAAAATTGGGGCCGTCACAAGTTTACTCTTCAAGGTATCTAAGGCTTCTTGACAGTTTTTCGACTATACAAATTCGACATCTTTGCCTAGAAGACCAAACAATGGAGAGGCTAACTTGTTGTAATCTTTAATGAATATTCAGTAATACATATCTAAGCCTAGCAAATTTATGACATCTCTCACCTTTTGAGGAGGTGGGACACTTTGGATGATGGCAACCTTGTTGGGGTCCACTTGCAATCCTTGTTGAGATATTGTGACCTAGCACGGTCCCTTCTGACATCAAAAATTCCCATTTTTCCAGAGTGAGGGACAAGTTCATCTCAATACACTTGTCCAAAATTTTTCTTGGGTTAGATAAAGCTTCCTGAAAGTTAGAACCATAAGTAGTAAAATCATCCATATATATTTCCACTGCATCATGAACTAGTTCAGAAAATATACTCAATACTGCTCTCTGGAAAGTGGAGGGAGTGTTGCAAAAACCAAAAGGAAGGAATCGGTATGCAAAGGTACCCCAAGGACAAGTGAAAGTGGTCTTATCTTTGTCCTCTGGGCTGATTTGAATCTGATTGTACCCGCTAAACCCATCTAGGAAGGAGAAAAACGTTTTCCTTGCCAGACCATGTAACACTTGATCTATGAAAGGCAAAGGAAAAAGGTCCTTTTTAGTGGCTTTGTTCAATTCTCAACAGTCGACACAGATTCGCCCCTTACCATTTTTCTTTGGCATTATCACCAAAGCAGAGACCCATTCACTATCAGAGATGGGGTAGATGAATCCTTCATCAAGTAATTTTTGCAACTCTTCCTTAACAATGTCTTTAAGTGCTGGATTCATCCTCCTTTGAGGTTGTCTAACTAGTTTGCAATCTTTCTTAATGTATATATGATGAGTACACACTGAGGGGTGCACTCACTTCATCTTCTTATAACTCCAGGCGAAGACATCGAGATGTTTTCTCAATAAGCTACACAACTCCTTCTCCTGGGAAGTGGATAAGGATGGATTGATTTTCAAGGTTCTTTCTGGGTGGAACTCTATATTCTTAACATGGATAGAGGTCGGGTCAGCCACACAGAGATCAGTTAAGGTGTTGTGTTGGGTTTCTCTCACCATGTCCTCTAATGGTAAGACACTAGGGGGTGGATTTTGGATCAAATTTTCAATCATATCATCCTCATCTTGCAGTTTCTCCCCCATGGCAGTTTCTAATGCACAAAGCGGTGCAGAATAGACTTCATCCTCGTCCTCCTCCTCCAACCAGAGAGGTAGATCATGTTCTAGCAAGGGTTGGGCAGGAGGGTATAGGATTAATTGTTTCGACATATGCCCATTCTTGATGGTCATGTTCCCAGCTTGACAGCTGATGTAAGCATCGGTAGTATCCAACCAGGGTCTTCCCAGGGTGAGACGATACCCAGTGAGCTTTGCCTTCGGCTGGAGAACTAAGAAATCAGCAGGGTACTCCCAAGAATCAATGGATACCATCACATCTTCCACAATCCCTTCAGGGGTCATGGTGGAGCGGTCTTCTAGCTACAGTATTGTCGTGGTCTTCCTTAAGGAGCCCTCGAGGTTAAGTTTGAGCATTGTGTCCTTTGTCATCACATTAATGACAGCTCCTAGATCAATCAAGGTATGTGGGATCATGGTGCCATTGATGTGGACATCAACTACTGGGCTTCTAGGGTCCTGTTAGCTCTGCTACAACTTCAGTGTTTAAAGCTTAAATTCAGGTTTGGTGGCTAATTTGTGCCAAGAAAGCAGTTCGCAGCAGTCATTCCCCTTCTGCTCCTTCAAGTTTCCTTATACCCTCTTAACCTCTCGGTCTCTATTTTTCTTCTGTTAACTTCAAATCCTTTATAAACCCACTTTCCCTTTCACCCCACTCATATTTCCTAACCCCCCATCTATCTCAATTTTTTCCAAAACTGCACATAAACCCATTTTCTTTAAATCTCGGGTGCCAAGATCATACTGCCTTGTAGCCCCTTTTCCTTAGTCCCTAGGTGCTTAACTCATGTAATCGCGCCCATATAACCCTCTGTCGCTTCTTTAATCATGGCCTTTGATCATCCTAATCTGATGGTCCCCATCACCCGAGCCTACACGTTAAACTTCGCACTCGTCCCCTGTCATTTGGTCGTCCATCGCAAGATCAACAGTGGACGCTTCCCCCGATCGTGTGACTTGCGCGCGCGTTAACCCGTGGGGGCAACAGTTTTCATCCACCACGGGGCACTTTCTTATTGGATCGCTGCCTATTATATGGAAACCGCCTTGGGCCGACAAGCGGTCTAGGGAATACCGCCCGCTGCATAATACCGTCCTCCCCGCCGTTTAAACTTCACACACCTTCCGATCCCGTTTGCTATCGGATCTGCCCACACGCAATCCGACGGCTGACGATTGTCTTCGCTTATCCGCCTCCTGATAGCTCCTCCCGATGTGATCTCCGCCATTGATCTATGTGATCCAACGGTTGAGCTTTATTGTCACCCTGTGCATGCTTCTACCATGAAATCTCAACTCCTTTTGACTGTCTCGAGCCCGCGAAGGACATCAACCATCAGTTATCTGTACCCGACACATTCAATCTGCAACCAACTGCATTTAAAGAAGAGCATGGCTGAGAGGAAAATGGATGACCTCGGGCAGATAACAGCATTTATCAGTTATGGGTTTGTATCAGTCAGTACTCCACCTGATCAGAGGACTGCAGAGCACCAGAAAAGGTCGATTTTGTCCATTAAAATTAGCAGTGTGTAGCAGAGGCCATATCTAATTGTAAATGTGGTTGGTGGTCCATTAAGACACCTCCACACATAGGTTAGCAGAGAATTTATGTAATCAACCTCCATATATACCCAGAAACAGAATGTAAGAGGTTGATGAATGTTATTTTGTTGTAAGCTTCAACTTCTGGAGACTGTAACTACTGTGATACCTGTAGCGTCTAGTCTTCATTTTCAGCTAATGCAAGCTTCTTTTGCTGTTAATTGCTCACTTTCCACTTCCCCTTCTTGTTCCAGGCTGTGCCAGTTATGCATTTATTCATGTGTAGTTAATGTTTAGCATTAGAGGGGCTATCATCCCACCTCTATGTTATCATTTAACATGTATTATTGAATATGTATGTAGGTTTCTATTGTTTTAATGCCAGAGAGTTGTCATCCTATCTCTTCATCAAGAAATAGATTTACAGACCTTTAAACTGGTTGTAGCAGGCCATCACAGGGTCCTGTGCATCTACTGGTGTGGTCAATCTTCTCCATCATCACATTTTCCTTAAACTGTGAGTAATTTGTGGTCTAAAGCCTTGTAGTCTGGGGGTGTTCACCCATGTCTGGGGTTAAGCATAGTAGAAGTGGTTATTTGGCTTGAATATGCAGCATTTGTTTCATTCATCCACCATTTTCCAACATTTTTTGTTGAGTTTGTAATGTTCCTGAGCATCTCTGATATACAACCTAGGAGAGTTTCTTGGGCTGACAACATTAATTGGCACCATTGACGGGGAAAGGAGAATTAAAGCTCAGCTTCCCTAGGAGAACGACACAATTCCAAATTTTGATGATAGATAAGGTCTGGGCATATAATTTGGTTGTAATCATCTATCTGGCAACTCCACTGGAGGAAGACCATCCTTTGGCGACTCCACATTGCAGTTCTGGCGGAGTTGGTGAGGCATGCTTGCAGAAATCCTTAGAAACCATCAGTTGAACCAGTGCCTGATCCTAAGAAGATCGTTAAGTAGAAGATAATCTTGTATAAAGGAGCATCAAGATCAGGTAAGCCTTGTCATTTTTATGTATCTCTGCTAGTGTAGAAATACCTTTAGAGATTCATATAGCTCCTTGCTATTCATTTCCCTTTCGGTCCTCAGTAGAAAGAAGCTTTCCATGTTGTCCATCGTATTCCTCTGTTTCTGTCATTCTTTTCACTGATCCATTCCACTCAGTCTACCAGTATTCTTCCACTTACTTCAGTCATGGCAGGCCAACAAGCCCTCACAAAGATAGAAAGAATAGTTGCTGCTAGGTATGGGCCCTTAGTCTTGCCTACCCCTTTGAATGCCATGCCTGCAGGAGATTATCAAGAATTTATGCCAAGGTTTACTGGTACAGAAGGAGTATCAGTAGAAGGGCACCTCGAATCTTTTTATTGTTATGCTGATAATCTAGATATTAATGAAGAGAATGTGTGGATGAGGGTTTTTGTGCAAAGCCTAGATGGGGAGGCTAGAAAATGGTTTAGAGATTTACACCCTAGGTCTATTGCAGACATTGAGACCCTAGGTGATGTGTTTTTAAAGCACTGGGGAAACAATAAAGATCTGCTCTTTTATCATACTGAATTTGGAAACCTGTAGAGAGAAGATGGTGAGTTGCTGTCTGATTTCAACATCAGATTCAATCTTATGTACAACAGAATGCCAGCTGAAGTAAGACCTACCCCTGCTTCTACAATGATTACTTATGCCAATGCTTTCGATTCTCAGTTCTACTTGCTGTTAAGAGAAAGAAAATGTGCTTCTTTGGCTGATATGCAAGATGCAACCTTTGAAATAGAAGCAAATATCATTGTTACAGAGAGACTCGAAGGTGATGCTGAAAGGCGAAGATAGGGAGGTGAATCCTCATCATCCTTAGAGCCTGAGATAGATGAATTAGCTAGGATGATTGAGTTTTTGGCCTCTGAAGTTTCCAAGCTAAAGGTTGAGAAGCATTTTGATGAAGTAGGAGCTCATTGTTCCTTTTCTTTTCCAACTCCATATCCATGTAGAGAAACACATGAGCATTTCCAGATTTTGCAAAGAAATAAAGTTACAAATGAAGTTAAAGGGGTGAAGACCCTTTTACAGAATATAGTCATGGAATAAGTGAAATATGAAGAAGAGGAGAAGGTCCATGGTTTGGAAGGTGCTCCTTTCCTAACCAGAGCTTCCTATGAATAAGCATTATCCAAAGGCATTGCTCAACAATTTGTTATAGCTGCAGAACAACAAGTTGACCAGCAGTGGTAGCCAACAGTAGATCCCTTAAACCTCCAAGGATTTGTGCTCGAGGACAGCTCATCTTCACATGGCTATGTAGATTTTCAAATTAGCCAGCCTGTTATCATTCCCAGCACAGTGATCAAGAAGGGAGAAGAAAGCTCCCCATCATCTTTTGTCCCTCTGTCTGCTCAAGTAAAATTCCCTCACAGCTGCCACTTAAACACTAAGGCAGAACAAAATTCAATGCTCAAGGATGAAACTGATCATCTCAGTCTTAATATTCTGAAACCTGCTCAGATGGCCTCCACACAGATTGAAAGGGCAACTTATCAGATGACAGAGGAAGAGGGTGTATAGATGTGGGATTCCTACTTGGATGAGGATTGTTCAAACAAAGATTCAGGAGAAGATAATGTCCCTGTGTCCTCCACACATGAACACATTGGTACACCATTTATATATATTGTGCAGGCCACAGGTGACAAAGATAAGTACGCAACAATAGTGGTTATTTAGCAGGTGTACAAAGGCTCCTGTGAAGAACATCCAAGGAGGAGAGCACACAGAAGGGAAATGAAATTTGATCCATATCTCACTATTAAGCTCAAATGTCCTAAACTATTTGAGGTGGATGATCAAATAAATCATGTTTTGCAACTCTATGATGAAGGGGTCGAGAGAAGGAGAAACAATTCTGATGGCCTATCAGTTGGCCAACTTTTGAGTAATTGTGTTGATTGTAAGCGGTTTCTTTTTCAGGTTTTAATGTAGACATGATTTGACTCCATGCCCAATGGATACTAGGACATGTTTTGGAAGCTGATTTTGTATGAAGGCATTGGTCTGCAGTTCTTGAGACCTCACAGGGAGGATCTCATCCCCAGAAGGAGCCAGTGTTAGCTCTGCTACAACTTCAGTGTTTAAAGGTTAAATTCAGGTTTGGTGGCTGGTTTGTGCCGAGAAAGCAGCTCGCAGTAGTCGTTCCCCTTCTGCTCCTTCAAGTCTCGTTATACCCTCTTAACCCCTCGATCTCTGCTTTTCTTCTGTTAACTTCAAATCCTTTTTAAACCCACTTTCCCTTTCACCCGGCTCATATTTCCTAAGCCCCCCACTATCTCTATTTATTCCAAAACCACGCATAAACCCGTTTTCTTTAACTCCCGGGCGCCAAGATCATACTACCTTGTAGCCCCTTTTCCTTAGTCCCCGGGCGCTTAACTCGTGTAATCACACCCATATAACCCTTCGTTGCTTCTTTAATCGCGATTGTTGATCATCCTGATCCAATGGTCCCCGTCTCCCCAGCCCAAGCGTTAAACTTCACACTCATCCCCTATCATATGGTTGTCCATCGCAAGATCAACTGTGGACGCTTTGCCTGATTGCGCGACTTGTGTGCGTGTTAACCTGCGTGGGCAGCAGTTTTCATCTGCCATGCAGTGCTTTCTTATTGGATCGCTGCCCGTTATACGGAAACTGCCTTGGGCCAATAGGCAGTGCGGGGAATACCGCCCGCTGCAAAAAACCACCGTCCCCGCCGTTTAAACTTCACACACCTTCCGATCCCTATCGCCGTTGGATCTGCCCACCCGCGATCTGACGGCTGACGATTGTCTTTGCCTGTCCGCCTCCCGATAGCTCCTCCTGATGTGATCTCCACCGTTGATCTATGCGATCCAACAGCTGAGCTTTATTCACGCCCTGTGCATGCTTCCGCCATGAAATCTCAACTCCTTTTGACTTTCTCGAGCTCACGAAGGAAATCAACCATCAATTATCTGTACCCGGCACATTCAATCTGCAACCAAATACATTTAAAGAAGATCATGGCCAAGAGGAAAATGGACAACCTCGAGCAGATAACATCATCTATCAGTTATGGGTTTGTATCAGTCAGTACTCCACCTGATCAGAGGAGAATTGCAGGGCACCAGAAAAGGTCGATTTTGTCCATTAAAATTAGTAGTGTAGCAGAGACCATATCTAATTGTAAATGTGGTTGGTGGTCCATTAATACACCTCCACGCATAGGTTAGCAGAGATTGTTTGTAATCAACCTCCATATATACCCAGAAACAGAATGTAAGACGTTGATGAATTTTATTTTGTTGTAAGCTTCAACTTCTGGAGACTGTAACTATTGTGATACCTGTAGCATCTGGTCTTCATTTTTAGCTAATGCAAGCTTATTTTGTTGTTAATACTCACTTTACACTTCTCCTTCTTGTTCTAGGCTGTGCCTGTTATGCATTTATTCATGTGATGTTAATGTTTATCATTAGAGGGGCTGTCATCCCACCTCTATGTAAGGATTTAGCATGTATTATTGAATATGTATGTAGGTTTATGTTGTTTTAATGCCAGAGAGCGGTCATCCTGTCTGTGCATTAGGAAATAGATTTACAGACCTTTAAACTAGTTGCGGCCGACCATCACAGGGTCCTGTGCATCTGCTGGTGTGGTCAGTCTTCTCCATCATCACATTTTCCTTAAAATGTGAGTAATTGGTGGTCTAAAGCCTTGTAGTCTGGGGGTGTTCACCCATGTCTGGTGTTAAGCATAGTAGAACTGGTTATCTGGCTTGAATATGCAGCATTTGTTTCATTCATCCACCATTTTCCAACATTTTTTGTTGAGTTTTTAATGTTCTCGAGCATCTCTGATATACAACCTAGGAGAGTTTCTTGGGGTGATAACAGGTCCAAATATGTTGGACAGATTACCTGTCCCAACATCAGGTCGGACAGTTGTCCTATGACATTGATGGTTACGGCATCTCTCTTGCCCTTCCTAGATGCCTAAAGCACTTCTCTTTGATCAACCTATTGTATATAGGCACATCTTTTATGGCTTAGATAAGTGGTATCTTCACACATAACTGTTTCAATTCTTCCAGAAGTTCATTTTCTTATGGGGTAGGATGCGTTGTCCTAGATAGTCTCTCAGGAAAGGATGGAATTGCTTTAGGTTCACTTTCCTCTTTATCTTCCTCAACCTCCCTTGGTGGAGGTTGGCTATGTGGGAGAACCTTCCTAGATTGTAAGTTAATCTCCTGAATCTCCACAACATAAGTTGGGCATGATGGTTCCCCACTATATACTTACTGAGCCTGTCTGTTTTTCAGGTTCGGGTTTGGCTGGGCAGGAATTTGGGGTTTCCTTGGTGTAGCAGGAGGCAATGGTTGTGGTTGAGCAGGTAGTGGAAGAAAAAGAGCGGGAGGAGAGTTGTACTGGGGCCTCCACCCCTGATGAGATGCATTCCACTGAGGTTGTGGCTGAGCATAGGATTGAAATGAATGAGCAGCTGGTTGGGCATGATATTGAGATAGAAAGGACCAAGGAGGAGGTGTGGACTAGGAAGGATGAGCAGGGGGTCCCCGAGAAGGTATGGAAGTGACTTGGTTGGTGTTGTAGTATGTCTGAGATGTCCCTTGCATCCCTTGCTAGTATGGTCTAGGTCCATGCAGTTTCCTTTGGTTCATGAAATAGAGTGGTTCAGTGGCTCCTTCGGTGCCCTAGTATATAGCTTCAACTCTAGGAAAGGAAGGGAACTTATCTATAGAATGATCTTCCTCACAGACTGAACAAACCTCTATAGAGTTCAATGGAAATTCATTCCTAGGATGCCTCCTGGTGCATCTAGGAAAAAATATGGCCAAAGCCCTCTCTGCTTCCTCTTGTTTCCTTTGATATGCAAGGTATCCATTTGCATGGCAAGAGTTTGCAACATCTCACTTTTGAAGTCTTTAAACATGCTTCCAAGTTCAACTTTGATGGATGAATTGGAAGAGGAGGTACTGGCTATGGGTTGACTCCCCCTACCTCTCTTTATGGCTGCTTTACAATGGTTTCTAGAGACAGTCTTTATGTCCTCATGAGATAGTTGGCAGATGTCTCCCCTGGCCAGTAGATGGAGGGTGTCTACAAGGTCTTCTGGGATTCCCCTGAGCAGAACCAACTTTAGAGATTCAGGGTCAAGTGTGCACTTGGCCCTTTTGTAACTGTGCTAGAACCTCTCTTCATAATCTTCCAAGGATTCATCACTTCCCATGGTCATTCGGAAGATTTCTTCCTTGGTATATCTTGACCTATAGTAGTCTCGATATTTGTTATTAAAGGCCTACTGCATCTAAGCCCAAGTTGTGATGCTATTGCCAGGTAACCCCATGAACCAGTGCAATGCTGCATCCTTGAGAGTAGAAGGGAATAGTTTCAACTTTTGCTCATCTTCTGCATAGTCATAGGTTCAATAGATGACAACAAACTCAAACAAGAAGGTGTCAGGATCTTCTGTATTCAAACCATGGAAGTGAGGTAGGGCTGAAGGACTTATATTCTTCATTTTGGTGTCCCCATTGGTCTCCTGAATGGGAAAGGTACCCTCTATTCTCTTTCCATTTCCCCTAGCATTTCTGTTTTTAGCCATTGGCTCAGGAGGGATGTTTTCTTCCTCTTCTTCCCCTATAGGTTCTTCAAATATCTCTGGTTGTTCACCTAAGCGTTCTTCTTGATCACTGCCACCAAAGAAGAGAGAAGGTTGGCTGTGTGATGTAGTGGGGGTGTTGGGCAAGAATTTTCCTTCATTATCTCTATTCCTACGAGGCATGAAAGGAAATCAATTTGGTTGTTTTTGTTTTTTTTTCACTGATTGTACCTGCAAAACTGAAATGGATTGAACAATACAAATTACAACTAGCTGAAACGAACTTTGTTGAAATGAAATTTGCAGAATTGAAAAGGAAAGCAAGGAAATGAAGAAACTGAAAGAAACAACTATTCTACTTTTCCTAAAATGAAATTTGCTGAATTGAAAAGGAAAGCAAGGAAATGTAGAAACTGAAAGAAAAAACTATTCTACTTTCGCTGAAATGAAATTTGCAAAATTGAAAAGGAAAGCAAGGAAATGAAAAAACTGAAAGAAACAACTATTCTAATTTTACTCAAATAAACTACTTAGCAGAATTTTGCAAGAAGAAATAGAAGAAAGCAGTAATCATAGAATAATAGAGTTTAGGCTTCTGTGATCCATATTAGGTTAGATAAAGATTTCGGCGTAAATCACATGAAAAGTCATTTGTCGACGCGTTTCAAACCAACCAGTGTGGTTCATCTTGTCCTGACGATGAACCACACTGGTTGGTTTGAAACGCGTCGACAAATGACTTTTCATGTGATTTACGCCGAAATCTTTATCTAATCATAGAATACTCTGATGCTTCCCTGGCAACGATGCCAAAAAGTGGTGAGCACCAATATTGCAGCAATAATGCTACAACTCCTGGGCTGCCTACTTTACTCTTATCAACCTGGTAGTTCGTAACAAACTTGGAAGCAACGGTGTTGTATGCACAAGTACTAGTTCTTACTACAGGTTGTCACTTGGTTAGTGGGCGCAAGATCACTAGGAGCTCAAGCCAACTTCTATGGATTCCAACAGAAGCTCTATATGGGATGAAAGAAAGGAAGCTTACTCTACAGAGGCTACTCTACTTGCAGAAAGGAAAAAGACTGAAATGTAAAGTAAACCTAGCAAACCCTACTTAACCAACTAATCCTACTTTTGCAGAAAGAAATATGAAAACCATGAAATGAATGCCATTACCTACTCAAGGAAGTAAAAAACATCTACTCAAGCTATTTCTAGAAGAAAATGAGGAAAAAACATCTTTTTGGATTTTTATGTATTTTTATGTGAATTTGTCATGCATGTAATTTATTTGTTTGTGAATGTGGTAGTGAATAGGTGGTGATGGAGGGTGGTTTTGGGTCTGGAGAGGATGTAGGATGGTGTGGATGGGTCATAGGAGGTCTCAAGAGGCATTCTGGAGGCTTTTCCCGCAATCGGATTTGAAAAGGAAGCCTACAGGAAAATCTACACGAGGACACAGGGGATCTACAAGAGGTCTATAGGAGGATGCTGAGAGTAGTTTGGAAGGTTTTAAAGGTGCGAGAGTGGGTGGAAATGGTAGATGAAGGCTGGGATGATGTGTTAGGGTGCCTAGGGTTCACCATGGATCACTAGGAAAGGGAAATATGGTCAGGAGAGAGGAAGAAATCCTATGGAAAAACATAGAAAACTAAGGTAGATTTGAGGTGAACTTTGGGTGACCTGTAGGGCATAGATCAGGGAGAGAATGTGACGGCTGATAGGCTGACCTACTGTGAGAAGAAATATGCTGCAAAAGAACTGACAGTTGAACAATGAAATCAAGCAAGCAAGGAAATTAAGTACATCAAAAAACATAATTTCTCATCAAGCTAATCTACTTATGAGCTATGGGAAGAAATGTTGAAAAATGCTATAATGAGAGAAAACATGGAAGAGGACTTATTGCAAAGATAGAAATGAACATGGTGAAAGAGATCTAAAGCAAAGCATTAACCTTCTAACAAACTGCAACACTAGAAATCCTATGGAGAAGGAAAATTCAGGTTTTTGTGGCAACAAGAAGGTCTTAGCCTCAGTTTATTGTCCTGTTATCACCTAAATCTGCCTTAGGCTGAAGGAAGGCAAAAATTAGGGTAACCACAAACCACGCTCAGTCTGGTAGCTAGCCCTACCAGAGCAGGAGAGGGCTCTCTCCGAGTCACGCTTAGCGAATGAATAGGCAAAATGGTTTGAGATGACTTACAATGCGATGTTTACCTTAGGCTAGTAAGTGAAAAGCGATTTTGGAAAAGATTTTTAAAAGTGACCGAGCTTCTAGGATGTATATCGGACTGGCGCTTAGCAAAGAACAGAGAATTGAGAATGAAGGCACATATTATTCTGTGAGGAAAGGTAGGCGGGCAGTGCAAAAACTTCAACTTAAGGTGAAACGGAATGGAAAGATTGCTGAAGATAGTGAAAAGGGCATGGTCGCATGAATCCTTTTCAATAGAAGAATAACACTGCACATGAAATTTTCCCACAAGCAGAACAATATAAATTGAATTCTACCTAATGTCACTTAGAAAATTTCACTGAAATGAAACATGAAATGAATTATGGAACATAACAAGATACATATGGAACATAAGAACACATTTGCTACACTCACAACCACAAGAGTCTCATGAAACACAGCCATTGCCTTTCATTCATTCTCTGTCAAAAATACACAGTGCAGAAACAGAGTTTCTTTCCCACGGTCTCCCAGAAGTTACAAGCAAGCCAACCCTTTTCAAATAACTTGCATACAATATATAGAAAGTGTAGAGAAGAGATGGAACACCCAGGGGTTTGGAAGTTACTCAAATCATTTCGAAAAGGAGATGCAGAGCCAACCATCAGCGACAGGTGCAGCGCTCTCAAGCATGACATTTGGCTGTGGTGACCCTTTGCATTCTTTTGCCACTTGGATAGATGCCCACCTGGAGAGAAAAGTCTTTAAAAGCTGCTCTTGGTGCCAAAAAACCAAAGAGTAGATGATCGGGCCCACTTGGAGAAGTCGCGACCCGAAATTTCGCGAAATGGGAGCATTTTGGCCGTTTTTTCCCCTGTGCGCCGCGCCAAATTCCCTGTGCATCGCACCACTTTGGAGCCTGTTTTGGGGCACTTTCAGGTGTCCAAAATGTGCCCAAGTGGGCTTGTTGGAAATCTTGTCCTATCTACTTTCCAACCAGCTAGAATTTCTGAATTTGAAGCTCAGTTTCCCCTCCAAAACGTCATTCTCCCAAGACTGCTTTCTGTGTGTCCAAAAAGTGGCAGAGAGGCCATTTTTGGGTGTTTTGTGACCTTTAGGAGACCCAAAACTTGTCAAAATTTCTTGTGTGGACACCAGTAGACATATTTTTCGATGCTGAATCCAAATATGCAAGCCGTTCCTCGATTAGAGTGCTAGAATTTTAGCGTCGCGCCAGTGGCGCGGCGCACAAGGAGGAATTTCCTGTTTTGTGCCCAAAAATTTTGCCTGTGACCAAAATTTGCCCAAATTTTTTGAAATTTGGGCTGGAGGTTCCCTATGAAGTGCTTTACTATGCCAAGGAAGCCTCAGCAAAGATTCAAAGCCGATCTTGCTCCTCTGCCTCCTTTGCCTCTTTTGCCCCTTTTCTTGCTTTGCTCAATTTTGCCTTTAGGCTCCTGATTCTTGCCTTGGAACTCATGTTGCAGGCCTGGTAGTGATAATTCATGCACCTCTGCATGTCTTTCTCCCTGTTTGCTTTGTCCAACAGCCTCTCCAAATGCATGTTGACCCTCTCAAGGTTGGACTCCCGGTCTTCATTGATTTCTTGCTCCAAATATGTGAGTGGAACCCTTCTTCTTTGAGCAACTTGGCGTTGCTCACGGATGTTCTGCAACTCCATGATCATCTGTTGGTCCTCAAGCTATTTCTTTCTTCGCTCCAGGTACTTCATGTTCCACTTGGCCCTTTTAAATCAATGGTCAAGTCTTCAATCTTTGATTGCTTCTCCTTGATGATCTCTATTAGCTCCTCAGTGGTAGGTTCTGCATTCGGCTCATCATCCTGGAGGAGAACAAACTTGGTCTCTTGCTCAGCTGATGGCCCCTCCTCCTGCACTGGCTCCTTTCCGTTGCCCTGCTCCTATGTTGCTGATGGCGGAAGCGAGTCCCCTTCCACCCTGGGTGGAGATAACACTCGCTTTGTTGCTGCAAATAACGGTCTGGTGCCTTTCGGATAACCTATCTGATATGTGATGAAAACTGGCATGGTGGCAGTCTCATGGCTCTCAAACAGATGTGTAGCACTTCCCATCTCAGGCTCAAACTGATGTGAAGGACCTCCCACCTCATGTTCTGCCTCTGATATCACCGATGGAGCGTTGAATAAATCACAGGAAATGAAGTCCTCCCAAGCAATACCCTGCAATCCCAACTGGTGGTCCACTAAAATCCGGATGAGAGAAAAATGATAGACACTGTTTAGCTGTTGTAGTGGGGTCTTATGCTGCATGAAGTTTTTCATCTTCTCAATGTTGTTGCAGATGAAAAATGGGAGTCTCATCATCTTCACCTTGGTGAAATGCATGAGCAAGCGGATGTGATAGGCATAAAGCCGAGAAAACCTCCCCTCGTAACTGAAATACTTCATGATCAATCTCATGAGTGGGCCATACTCTTCCCTCAAAAATCTGAATGGAAAAACACTAGTGAGATGGCTCAAGTAGCTGTTCTTGATGTAAGGCTCATAGTGATGCCTCTCCACTTTCTTCTTCTTATGCCACTGCTCTCCAACGTTAGGTATCCCTATTGCCACTGATATAGCCTCCGGTGTCAAGGTGAAAGTCACCCCAGCTATGACAGATTGGGTTCCTTGTAGATGAAGTGCAAAAAGACGGGCCAATTCATGATGTGCTCTGACATTTGCCACCCTTTGGCAAAATTCATAACATGCTAAGTGCTGGAAACAAGACATGGCAAGTGGGCATGCCTGTAGCTCTGTGAGGGTGTTGGGCTCGTCTCTGAGATGTCTGCCACTCCAGTGATGTCTCCTATGGGCCCTCTCTCCTGAAGATGTGTCACTGTGTGTGTTCCCCTCATAATCTGATGAATTTTCTGATGGCATCACTGCTGCTTGTAACCTGAGTTTAGTGCTGCCCTTTGAATCCAATGGCACTGATGAATGCTCTGAAAATCTGTTACAAAGGGGATAATAAAACAAGGGAGTGTTAGGAGGGGAATGATGAAAAGGGGAATATGGGTTTAAAGGAGGAATTTATGAGGGATTTGGGAGTGTTTGGGGTAAGATTTTGATGGGGTAGGGTTAAGGACATTTTGAGCTATAGGAGTAAGGGGACAAAGGGATATGTTTACAATGTAGTTAGGGTAACTATTAGGAAAAATTGCTCCAGGAGAATTTAGCAGATAGAGATACGATAGGAGAATATCAAGCTATCATGTTACTGTAGCAAAAACCCTAGCTTTTTGTCCTCCTTTATGTCATTTTTGGGTTTGGTTAAAAAAAAAATTGCTTTTGATTTCATGGTTAGCAACATATTTTTCCTTGAGTTAAGGATAAATGGTTAGAAGATTTATGGGAACTTTTGCAATGTTGAGAGCCAATTTACAAAAATTTGGGAGATTTGGTGCTTTTTTAGGCTCACACGGCCTGTGTGCCACGTGCCTTACCCAATGCAATGTGCGCCGGGTATGCACCGCGCCAATGTAGTGTTAACACTATGGCCGGGCTCTGAGTGTGCCACGCGCCCTGAGTGTGCCGCGCCACCTTGGGTGTGCACCGTGCACTGTGAATTTCACCCAAATTTGCTTGAAAAACAGGGGGAGGGGCTTAGTGGAGTTTTCTAGGGGGTTTTCTTGAGAGACAAGGAGGAATGGAGGTGAAAAGGATGAGGAGTGAGGGGACAAGGGGAGGAAAGTGACCTTGGTGCTAATCATTACCACCTGGCAACCCCATCAACCGTTTTTCTTGTTGCTTTTTCCATGGAAGGCCATTGTGCTTTTGGATACCTTTCAAACATCTTACAAACAGCTAAACATTGACCAAATTGATGGAGAAGAGGTGTCATAAGGCCTACCTCGTGATTTGATAGCTTTCACAAAGATTTGAAACGGTTTGGCACGATTTTTATGCCCCGGGCTGTGTGCATCGCACGCCAAGCCTAGTGCACCGCGCACTGTGAGTGCGTCGTGCCCTTGTTGGTTTTTCACTATGGTTTGGCTGCCGGTGCATCGCGCCCTTCGTGTGCGTCGTGCGCCCTGGTGTATGCGATGTGCCCTTTGGAAACCGTCTCTCCTCCACTCAAACCCTCATGAATTTGCTTTCTCACTTTT
Source organism: Pinus tabuliformis (assembly GCA_031772625.1). Lineage (NCBI taxonomy): Eukaryota > Viridiplantae > Streptophyta > Pinopsida > Pinales > Pinaceae > Pinus > Pinus tabuliformis. Next base: position 1,721,879,907 of record CM062817.1, on the reverse strand, counting down.
CTAATTTCTCTCCAAGCTTTCCAAAGCACAAATGATTTTTGTTTTAGGCCATAACATGTATATATAGGCTAGGGAGAGGTGAGTTTGATTTTTTCTTCTTTGCAAACCCACTTTATAATGTTTATGTTTTGCACTTTTTGTTGACTTTAAAACACTCTGCTTTTTTCCTTTTTCTTTGAAATTTTGGTTCTCATGATAAAATTTTCGGCATTTCTTTGTGGGGAATGTGTGACTGGGCCTCTGGCTTTGAAATCCATGACTGCATCTGAAAATGTTAATTGTTGATTTTTTGGATTATTTTGTCATAGTTGACCTTGTTTGACTTTTCTTCAAAACAGAGTTTTGAAGAAGAGTCGCTGTCTTTTCAGGTGATGATGAAGCTTTCAGAACCGTAGCTGTATAAGGTCTCCCTCTGGCCTGCATGGCTTGTTCTGGACATGTGTTTCAAAGACCAAACTGATGAATTTCTAGACCCTAACAATAAAAAATGACTCTGTCCTGCAATATGACCAGTCCTTGACTATCATGAATTTCATTGATTACGGACCAATTCACGAACCAACAGAGGCCAGACATGAGGGGAAATGAGTAGCATGACTTTCTCCATCAGATCATGGCATGTCCCTAGCGAAATGCAGCTGTGTGGATGGAGCGTGACACCTAAAATTGAAATGCACAAAGAGCTTTGATCTCTGATGGAGGGTTGACCAGACCAACTCTAACATTGGCTCCAATGGGGGATGGTAGCTCCTTGGAGGTGTCAAGAACAAAAGATCTTTGGAGGAGCTAGATAGTGCCTCTGGCTCCATTGGGCTATGGAGTCATCATTTTGATAAACAGCACAAGACTCTGACTTATTTAAAAAATTGAAGTAACCAAGAAGTTGACTCAAACTTGACAATTGGAATAACTCAAAAATTGACTGTACATACTGAAACCAAACTGAAATAAAAATGGTATTTACAATGACAGTGGAAGTAGCGTTAATAGATCAACAATTATACCACTTGAGCAGGCGACCATTGATCGACCCTCTAGGATAGTCTTCCCCATTCAATTCTTTAAGAAGAAAGGCATTTTGACCCCGTATGCTGTGATCTTGAAAGGACCTTTCCACAGATTTTTGAACTTTCCATGCTTGCCTTTCTCTTCATTCCTTGCATCCCACTTCAGCACCACATCATCCAATTGAAATTTGTCCGCTTTAGCTTTTTCGTCATAAATTTTCTTTATCTTCTCCTGCAATTTGGATGTGTTTTTGAAAACTTCTTCTCTTTTTTGCTGCAAGTGGATCATTTGATTCAGCCTTCTCTGCATGGGATCTTCCTCACTGCTGGTCTCCTGAAGAAGTTTGACCATCGGGGCAGCAAGGGAAGCGGGAAATACTGTGTCCACACCATAAACCAGCTCAAACGGTGACATGCCAATAGACTTTTTCTGACTAATCCAGTCTGCCCAAAGTGCATGGACCAACCTCTTGTTCCAGCTCTTCTTATTTATTTCGAGCAGCTTCTTGATGATGTTGACCAAAGATTTATTCGAAGATTCTTCCAATCCATTGCCTTGCAGATGATAGGCGATTGAATGACCAAAACTTATGTGATATCTGTGACAAAATTTTATCATCCTTTTCGATTTAAAGGCTGCTGCATTATCAGTGATTATTTTGTTTGGAAAACCAAAGCAAGACAAGATGTTATTTTCGAGAAATGAGATGATTACCGTGTCTGTCGCTTGTCTGGTAGGTGCTGCCTCAATCCACTTTGTGAAGTAGTTCGTTGCTGTAAGTATCCACCTATGTTGTCTGGAAGATGCGGGATGAATTTCCCCAATGAAATCCAACCCCCACTGCTGGAATGGAGCGCTCACTTCGATAGGCTTGAGTGGCAAAGGCTGTAGTTTCTGTTTTCCTTCGAAAATTTGACACTTATGACAGTGCTTTACCATCTTATGCACATCCACAAACAAAGTAGGCCAGTAGTACCCCGCTCTCAAGATTTTGTTCGCTGTTGACTTCCAAAAAAGATGTCCACCACACTCTCCTTCGTGGAAGTCCTCCATGAATTTCTTTACCTCCTCTTCCACCAGACAATTTAGTAAAATCCCACCGGGATCTTTCCAATACAGTGCAAAATTCAAGATACAAAACTTGGCAGCCTTCAATTTAAGTGTTCTCGCTTTGTTTCTAACCATGCCAGGTGGTGGTGATAGATTTTTCAGCACATAGATTATATCAGAATACCATGGGGACAAAGCAAACATTTCGGATACCTAAACTGAAGTTCCTTCTTCATTCTCATTGGACATGGTAGCGATCAGATTTATGTCCAATGCATGAAAATTTGACTCAGCCATTAGCTTCACCAATCCCTGTCCTTTGACCAGCTTTGTAGGCTTTATCTCCACATCGTATTCAAGCAAGGCTGTGATCCATTTTCCCATTCTCCCTTCCGGATTGGTCTGCACTAAAACATCTTTCACAGCAGTATTAGGAACATAGGCTAGAATGTGAGAATGTAAGATATACACCCAGAATCTTTCAATGCCTTCACCAATGCCAGGGCTTGCTTCTCAATGATGTTGTACTTCAAAGTTGCATCCCTTATAGCCCTGCTGAAGAATGCAATGGGTCTTTCATGATCATCCCTTTTCTGCAACAATACCGTTGCCATAGTGTGCTCAGAAGCAAAGGAAAACAATATGAAATCTTGAGTGTAATCCGGGCTGACTAGGACCGGAGCTTAAGAGAGGGCCAATTTGACCAAGTTGAAATATTTTACAGCCTCATCTTTCCATTTCACCTGGTTGTCCTTCTTAAGCATATTGGTCATTTCTTTCAAGTGTTCCGCAAGATTCAGCACAAAGTGACGCAGAAAATTCATCTTACCATTGAATCACTATATCTCCTTTTTGTTCGTAGGCAGATTGATTTTTTGAATTGATTGGACACGTGCTGGGTCTATGTGGATGCCATCTTTTGAAATGATATGCCCAAGTAATTTCCCTTCCTCCATGGCGAACAAGCTCTTCTTAGGATTCAGAGATAGGCCATATTTCCTGCACTTCTGAAAGACAATTTTTAGGTGATGCATGTGCTCTTCATCAGATTTTGAAAACACTGTCAAGTCATCCAAGTACACCACCAAAAGCACATCCTTCTCACTTGCAAACGCCAAGTCCATTGCACGCTGAAATGTGGCACTTGCATTCTTCAAACCGAATGGAATTTTGGCATAGTGAAATGTCCCCATGGAGTTGTGAATGCTGTCTTATCCCTATCTTCTTCTTGGACTGAAATTTGGTTATATCCTGAATAACCATCAAGCAAGGAAATACGAGATGCCCCCACTACTCACTGAAGTATATGGTCCATCTTTGGTAGCAGATAGTTCTCCTTCAATGAGACCTTGTTTAGATTTCTGAAATCAATGCATAGGCGGATCTCACCGGTATTCTTTCGTACAGGCACTAAGTTAGATATCCAATCTGAAAATCTGATAGGCACAATGATACCTGACTTGTACAACCTATTTACCTCTTTTTCGATGGATGGCAGAAACTTTGGATTGATCCTTCTTAGCTTTTGTCTAAATGGTTTCTGATTGGGCTTGATAGGTATGGTGTGTTGAATGATGTTCGTATCATAGGTCTTTAAATCAGAATAATCCCAAGAAAGTACATCTGCAAATGAAGCAATCAAACTGATATATTTGTCCTTGATCTTTGGCGGTAGTGTCTTGGACAATTTTACCAATTTTGGATTTACTGTTGTACAGATGTTGACTTCTTCTACACCTTTCTCTGTGGGCTGCAAAGTTGGCTTGTGGGCTACGTCATCCTGATTGAAAAGTTCTTCTAGGGGTATCAAGCCTTTAGGAATGATGTTGTTCTTCAGCTGCAATATGTCAATTTGATTGATTTGTACTTCTTCTGTACCATTCCCTCTATTCTGATCATTTTCCACATCGATTAAGGTTTCTTTGAACTTGCCTTTGTTGAGCAGAAAATCCTTAATCTCCTCATCATCTTGGAACACTTGCCAATGTCGCTGATTGTCTAGAATGGTTGGATGGTGCTTGACATGGATTTCGAACTTATTGCTGGAGTTCATGGGGATCTTCAAGCTGCTCGCTGCCTTGGCAAGAGCATCAACAATACTATTTTGTATTCGTGGCACACATGTCAAGGTGTATTCGGAAAATAGCTTCAAGATGTGCAAACTGCATTACGACAGGCCCGCATCCTAGGATGTTTTGCTTGGTACTCACCTCTGACCTGTTTTATCACCAACTCGAAGTCGCCATAGACTGAAATCCTCTTTGCATTCAACTTTCTAATAATTTTCAGGCCAGCAATCAGAGCTTCATATTTAGCTTCATTATTGGAACATTCGAAGGCCAGCTTGTAGGAGCAAACTCGCATGCTACTAGGTACTTTGTTTGGGGTGGAGAAAGGACTGCGTACCCAAATACCAATACCAGCTCCATCATTCCCTACTGCTCCATCAAAATCCATGGACCATAAGCCTTCCTCTTCTTCTTGCAAGTGCTGAAAATCTTTTTGCTGTCAATTGTTAGTTTAATGTCCATCATTTGTTTGTTGTCCATTGTTCGTTTACTGTCCATCGTTCATTTGCTATCCATCGTTTCCAACTGATTGCCCAATCTTTTGTTGCTTTTCTTGTCTTTCTTTCTTCAAAATCTCTCTAAAATTTTCTGTTATCTCTGGAATGTCGTTTGCTTCTACCATCTGACTATCTATTTCATTTAAACTATCTGAAAACAAAACAAAAGACTCTAAATCTGTATGTACATAGTTTATAGGATGATTTATCGGTTTCTCCTTGCTTGTGATCATATACTTCATCTTTTGTTCCTGATATAATTTCCTCATCTGTCCAAACACCGGGATTGTCACATAGGAGAAATTCAGCTGTAGTGTCCCCTTCAATTTTGCCACCCAAGACCTAGAAAGAAGCATACCAAACCCTAGAAAGAAGGAATGTCTGCTACCACCACATCCATCAGAACATTTTTCAGAAGAAGCTGATCTAGACTCACAACTAAGTCTTTTATGAGCCCTATGCATCTTACTCTACTAGAGTCGAATGAATGGAGATCATGATATTGGCAGGTGATGTCCAGACCAAGCTTGTCCATGATAGCCTTGGGCATGAGATTATGAGAGGCTCCGGAATTGAACATGGCATTGTGTAGCACAAAGTCATGCAATCGTAAACTGATATAGAAGGGTGGCACCTCACTCTCAGGGGACTCACCATTTATTGCTGGCCCAAAAATCATTTCAGGCTGATCATCTTCCACATTTACCATGTCGGACATTGGGTCGAAATTCAACATTTTAGAAATCTGTCCTCTATAGCTGCTATTCTTCATGATTTCAGTTAAAGGGATGGATACCTTTAGCTTAGAAATCTCATTCTCTAGGCTGAAAGTGGGAGTTATTTCTACCTCTTTTACTGGGATCTTTTTCCTTTCCTTGTCTTTTGAGGTGGTCGGTTGTTGTGATTGTTCCGCTGATTTCGATTTGCTGCTCTCTGGAACAACTACCTCCTTTCCCTTTCTTTGTGTAGCTGATAGATCTTTCTTTGTTGTTTCATCCTCCTTCTTTTTCTAAATTTGTTTAGCTAGTACATCTCTGTTTCGAAGGGAATATCACTGTTGTTGTGTGGACAAAGCATTCATATACCCCCTTTGATATTCTTTTGACTCTTCTTCCAACACGGTTTCGTTAGCTAGGATAAAATCGTTGTCTTGGTGTGTAGCTGATTTCACTGCACATTCTTCTTCTTCAGTGATGTAAGTAGGCAGCTCATCTGGAGTAAATAGATGGTTCTCTTCGCCTATTACATTCTTGTCCTCACCTGATTCCAGTCCATGTACAAAATTCTGCTGCAAAGGTGTTTGTATTGGCTGTTGTGCTGTCTACTCTTGAGTCCGTTGATCTCTTTGTCTTATCCTATATTGTGGCTGCTATTGGCCACGAAAGTTAGGATTCCTAACTTGTGGCTCTGGCTTGTCAAGTTTTACCCTTTCAAGCATCTGTTCTACCTTCTTGAGCAGCTGATCCATTGAAGAAGATTCTTCTTTCACCATGGTTTTCTTCTCTACTTTTGCTCTTTCTCTTTTGGACAGCAGGTTAGCCTCAACGCTGACTGCAATTTTCTGCATATCTTCCATTGTAGCCGGTTCTCTCTCTCGTAATTGGTACGCCATATCAGCATCAAAACCATCCGAAAACTTCATCATTGCTAGTCCCACTGGTGGCTTTAGATGGTCTGGGATATCATTGTAGACTGCATTAAATCTAACATAATAATCTTGGACCGACTCACCGGCATTCCGCTTGATTTGTTCATACTCGGCCAGAATTTGAAGGGGATTCTTTTTTAATTCCCACCTGTTCAAAAATTGTCTTTGTAGCTCAGCCAAGGTGGTGATGCTTGCAGCCGTCAAACCTCTGAACCATTTCCTCACATCACCTACTAATGTTTGTAAAAAGAGCCTCATTGCCACGTTCTCCGCATCGATCTCATGAAGTTCATAGAAATCTGCCATTTTATCCACATGTTGTTGAGCTTTAATATTGTTAGGAGTGCCATCAGAAAACGAGATTTTACTTTGATAGTCATTTGGCATGTCATCTAGGACTTGGGGTAGAACAAGAGGAGCAAAACGGGCAGCCAACATTCTTGGTGGATTTGGCCTTGGAGGTGTTGGAGGAGTGTGCAAAGTTTGCAAGTGGCTTGCACTTGGAGTTTGGGGCTGTGTGGCAATGTATTTATCAATTAATCTATTAGCTCTTTCCGTCTCAAGGTCTACAAGAAATTGCGATCGGGGACGGTGTTATAGACATTTTTGGGCACTACAACCCAAGCATGAAATGTCCATAAACCAAGGGCTCCTAAGTCCCTAAAAGTGTTGTTCTAACCCCTAAAGGAACAAGGTCAACAGATTATAGCTTCTCCCAGAAATTCTCCATGAAAACCTGCTCAGAATTGGTCAAAACATGATCATTTCAGCTGCTCCACTGGCCAAGTGCGTTGCATCTCACCTAAGTACACTATGTGGGTGCGTTGAATTTCAAAAAGCCCTTCTATGGGGTGCGATGGGTGAGGAATGACAAATGGCAGTGTCATTCCGCGAGGTGGAGAGGCAATGGAAGCTTCCAGAAACTTCTCCTGTGACACTTGCCTCTCTGAATTCGACCAAGGATGAGTAAGAGATCATCAATCTCCAAGTGGAAGCAAGAACTATCAGAGGGAAGACACTAATCAAATCATAAGCTGACTCATCTCCATTATAGATATCTATATATGGATCCCTCATCCCAGAGACCCAGGGGCTGTAATTTTGCATATTGTAAGGAATTGTTGTTGGTTTCTTGAGACAAACATCATATTGTTGGGTGATCTAAGCTTTGTATGAGGTGAAGAGGGGCTTCCTTACTGAGAGGTTGATGCTGGGTCAGAACAACTGGTTGTAACTCCTCTTGGCTCTTTCTTGTTTATCAATAAAAGCTATTCAAGTTTTCCTCCATACTCTTGTGTCATTGATGTTTGCTGCATTTGTATGGTAAATTGACATCTGATCCTATATTGTTTATGATTATAGATCCATGTCTTTGTATAGTGCTATGCTACTGTGGTCTTACAGGTACTTTGTGAAGCTGGGCGTGCAAGGGAACAAGTAGCGAAAGACTATCAAGGAAGAGAGGAATCAAATCAGGAGATTAGCGCAAGACAGAGGTTGGTCTTTTTGTTCCTCTCTCTCTATAATTCATAAAGGAAAAACGAAAGTAGCTTTACTCTATTTTTTTCTAAGGCAGCTGTCACACCTTAGTGGGATAAGAAGTTCTGAGTAGACACTTTTCCCTGTAAAAAAATGGCGACTCCGCTGGGGATGAATTAGTTTGTTTGTTTATCTTCCTTGTTTTCTATTTCATAAACTTACAAGTAGCATTCGAACTGCATTTGCCATAGCAAATGAAAAGTAGATAAATGCTACTTCAGTCCATCTACGGGATCTGTTTATGATTTAAACAACTAATTTACAAACTCTCTGATTGCCCTTGTGATAGCTCTTAGATCCTCCTTAGATCTACCCCTGATTGTTGCATTATTGATTACCTTTTGCTCGGCCAAAACCCATGAACTGAACTGCAAACTGTGACTTAGAACCCAAGCATAGTCTCGTTTCTGGCCCAACGCAGGTACTGTTCTAAGAATCTGAACTTCAGCGCACTTCCCGAGTGGAGAAGGTGCACTGCATTTCAAATTCCCTATGTTACAGGTGCGCTGATCAGACTAGGCTTTGTGCAGTGTTGGTTTCTGTGATTCATACTTTCCAGTTCTATTCCTGAATTTTGCTGCCTGTGATCAGTATATGTCTGTTTGAAACCCCTTTTCCTTACTGTTATTCCGCCTCCTTCGTACAAAAGAACTGTAAATGTTTTTGTGTTTTTGTTGGGTCATTTTCAGTTCTCCTTTGCAAAAGTATCATAATCGTACTGTCGTCCTTTGATTTGAAACTGTCGCAAGTGTCGATTTCAATCATAGGAAAGAGTTTGATTGCTGTTGATAGTCGATTATCCTGTTACTATTGTTTTTGGTCTGAATTTGTAATTTTCTAGTGTCAAAAACAAGTATTCATTTCAAAATCGTAAGGTGTTGTGATCGTCTCCATTTTTTATTTCGAAAAGAAACTTGTTGATATTTGTCGCTTGAAAAGAAATTCAAATTTGTGCATCAACTTTCTTCTTATCATTCATATACTAAGAAAGTTGAAAACAAATACATGCATGTGCATTTGCATATAGACAGTCTGATTAGTTTGATTTAGGAAAGTGCATTTAGAGTGTGCTCTTTGCTCTTTGTGAAAAGATTATGTCTTTCTTTCCTTAGTAGCTAGGATTTTCATTGCACAAAGAAGATAAAAAGATTGTTTATCATCTTAGATTGCATTTTAGGAATTACATCTACATCTCGCGGTGAACCTGAAAGGAAAACTTCATAAACAAGATCAACTATAAAATAAATTCAATGAATCTAACAACGCTTTGGAACTTAACGCACAACATTTAGAAGTCTAGGCTAGAGACGTATTCCGGCGTCGTAAAGTCTGGTAACTATTGTTCTCACTGATGGTTGGGTGATTCCTCCACTTTGAGACGATAAGTGCCAGTACGAACTTGTGCTCCCACTTACCGTCGAGTATATTTTGGGAGACCCCAATAGGCTTAATCCTTTATCCATAGAAAGCCGTGTCTGCCGCCCTATCAATCGCAATGCACTGAACACAACATTCGGGAAGATTGACTGCCGTACCGTAAAAAGTATTCTGTAGTTTTGCGATTTGTTTGGTAATCCCTCTACCTATATTTCCAGAGCAGTCCCTCTCGTTCATTTTTAGACTCTTTAACAGAAAAGGTCCATCTAAGCACTTGTCACTTCAGGCTCATTAAAAATCGAAGGAGACTAGAGTCATCTTTTGTTTTTTCTTGACTATTAAAAATTGAAAAAACAAGTTGTGTCAAAGCGTCTAAAATTCATTTAATTCGGAAACATACTTCCCCTTTATTTTTAGTTGATCGAGTAATCCGAAATCGTGGAAGAAAGTCAATTGAAACCCCGTCATTTGCGGAGGCTTACGAGTCAACCGTCTTTGTCTCCAGAATCGAAGCTAGTACGGACAAAGCGAACTTGTTTAACCTGTTCCAAATCTCCTGTTAAAGTTAGAACAAGTGTTCCAACAACATCAGAGACTCTGGTTACTCCAAACATTTCTAGAATCCCTGCCTCTACAGAAGAAGTTCAGCAGCCACAGAAGGACAGTAGTACTGATCCTAGTCTGAGGGTAAACACTTGTGTTACCGAACCAGTTCCATTTACAACCGGTTCAGAGAGTCTTGCTCCTCAAACATCTGTCGCTGCCGATTCCATACCTTCTTCGGCACCAGAAATATTCTACGGACCTGACGGTCTACCCCTTCCACCTAGTTTGATTGCCATAGAAGAGATTGTGGAAGATCCTCCAACTAGTACTCCATCGCAATTTGGAGTCGGGATCACTCTGTATCCTTCTTCATCAGAAGTTAGTCTACCGCCAGCGGAAGCTCCTGTAGAATCGCTAGGTAATCTTTTGGATAGACTAGAAATGTCTGAACAACCGTCAACATCTAGGACTGTGTCGTCTGACACAGTGACGACAGAACCCCCTGCTATCACTCCAACAATGTTTGTTGGTATACCATCTGTCCCAACTAGCTCTCAATCGCTAGAAGGAGCCCACTTAGGGGCCATTTCGATAGTATGGTCTATTCTTGTTTGTTCATCCGGAATAATATACAGAAACTCTTATGTTGAGTCTCAACAAATTGATCCATTTGGAGGTCAATTTAGGCAGTTCGGCCCTCAAGGGAAAACCATTCCCTTGAGTTCTGGATTACCACCGTATGGGGGGCAGTATACCCTTTCGTTATCCCCTCCGGGGGGACAACCATATTGGAGTTCACAACAAAATTCGGGTTATGTTGGAATTACTTCTAGTGGTTGGGTAACAATACTACCTCAACAACCAAGAGTTGTATACTCGATGCAGCAATGCTTACCTATGTCAAATATACCAACTACGCCAACTATTGTGACAGTGTCACATGTTCAAACGCTGCCTGTTGTATGCCAACCTCAGGTTTCTCAGGTTGTAATGCAACAGCCCCTTGACCCTGCAACTCAACCACAACCACCGACTGGTGGAATGACAGAAGTTCAGATGGGTACAATTACCCCTCATCTTGGTCAAACTGTTAGTATCGGGCAACAGCACATGGCTTCTCAACCATGGCTAGTACAATACCAACAACCGCAATTCCAAAAAGTATACCAAGGTTCTGAGCAACAAATCTTTGCAAATAGTGGACAGTCGTATATTCAAAACGGTCGAAATCAACCATTTTACAATGGTCATGCCCACCAACCTTACCAAAGTTACCAGCATCAAATGCATTATGCCTGTATGCAAAGACCAATTGCTCAGGCAATCCCATCTTATCCTGGGTATGCTTCACCTAACCTGAATTAACAGTTACCCTTTGTGGCAACTTTAGAGTTACCTAATTTAAATCAGTTAACAAACAATCCAATCGCTTACGCCCCTTGGTGGCCAGTGATTCTGCATAAACTTCCATAAGATATTCCTAAATTTAATGGAAATCTGGGTGAAGATCCATCGAATCATGTGATGACCTTTCATCTGTGGTGTTCATCAAACACCCTAAATGATGATTCGATAAGGCTTCGCCTTTTTCAGAGGACATTAACTGGTTTGACGGCAAAATGGTACATCGAATTTCCTAGAGCTTCATTCAACAATTTCAGTACCTTAGCCACAACCATTTTAACCCATTTTCAATTACCAATAAGGTACGAAATGGGAACGGAACTCCTTACCAACTTCAAACGGACGACGACCACTCACATATCTGATCATATACATGAGTGGCGACGTCGTCATAGAATGGTAAAAACATATGTTCCTGATCAGCTCTTAGCTGAATGGTTTATCAAGTCATTATTACCTTCCATCACGGAAGATGTGGCAAAGGGGGGGGGGGTCGTAACAAAAGAGCAATTTATCGCTCATGCACAATATTTGGACTTGATTTACACTCAGTCCGGCACGCTCTACGATAAAATAACTGACGCCCCTAGACCAGAATTCTTAGTTCCTCCTCCTCCTAAATCAAACAATGACTCTCATGCCGGCGATGGCGTGATTGGCGCAACAGACACGAAATCGACAAAGGATACATCCAAAAATGCCCGTAAGATTTCAGGTCAAAATGCAAAAGATGAACTTCTTGCCTCGGAAGTAAATTTCGTATCGACAGATAAAGGAAAAGAAACCAATCAACGAGGGGGCAAGAAGAAAGCCAAAGGGAAGAAGAAGAAACAGGAAGAATCATCACCTGAAAAATATTCTGCAAACCCTCCTGGAAATAGGAAACCAAAAAATCCATGCTTTATATGCGATGAGGATCATTGGACCGCAGATTGTCCACACAGAGTTGAGCTTAAAAAATTCTTCAAGAATTCAAAAACCTCCACAGTGTTAACTGATCCGTTTCCAAATCCAGGAACAAATCTGGTTGAGAGTGGAAATGCTTCCTCGTCTAAAGTGCTAATGTTGTCGGTTTCAAAACAGAAAAATGATGTTTTGATATTGACGAGGAACAAATATTATGGGAATCCACAGTTGTCGAACAACAAGGATAAAGATCAGCCTAGTAGTTCGACAACAACTTCGACAGAAGTTGCGCCGTCCATCATTCCTGAATTGACAATAAAACTGCCAAAGGGAGTAGTACACAAGTCGAAATTTAATCCCCATGCTAGAGCGGCACAACATTATAATATAGTGGAAGATTTGGCCCAATCACCATCCACTATGTCGACTCTTGAAGTACTAAAAAATTGCCCATCCCAAAAGCAGGCTTTATTATCAGCCATTGGTGGGATAGACCCAAAGGATTCCAATCTTGTATCCTTCGATCATAAAGGATACGATCCTCAATTACCAGCTCAACTAGCTTTCCTTGTTCAAGTGAAAGCCCTCAACAAAACTGTTCATTGAACAATTATTGATGAGGGGGCATCTACATGCATTATATCGATGAGTTGCTGGAAAACTTTAGGATCACCAACCTTGTCGCATTCTTCGATGACATTAAAAGCATTCGACGGAAGGACATATACCCCATATGGTATTCTAAGTAACTTGAAGGTTGAACTAGGAGTGAAAATAGTAGAAATAGATGTTGAAGTAATCGATGGAAATCTCAATTAAAACATCCTACTAGGAAGACCATGGATATATGCTATGGTTGCTGTTGTGTCCACCTATTTTAGGAAGATTGCATTTCCCTTCCAAGGAGGGATTACAATCGTCGATCAACAAAACCTCCTCCCCAATGGTTCTCAAGTTACAGGAAGCATTCCTATGATCCATGGAAGCCCCCATTCACTTCAAAATATCAGAGTAGGCCTACTAAGAGATCCTATATTAATGGAAACTTTCGCCCTTCCACCTCCAATCCATCTGGCGGAAGTAGTGTCGGTAGGAACCTACAATATGATATCTTCTAAAAAGATCTCAGAAAATGATATCGACATGGATCATGTGATGGTTTTGCCTCCGAGCCCAACGGAAATATTGTAGCAATCAATGTTCCTAGCCTGGATGGCGAACCCAAATCAATACTCATTGAGTGTTTGGATAGATAGGTCTAAGGAATATGGCACCCCTTCAGATCCTTGGTTGACAGTGCATGACACCGACGAAGGAATTGTTCAATCAATGGTAATTGAAGGAGCACCATGGAATGGTTCCCACCATCGTTCCCTTCTTCCGGATTGTGGAGAAGATACTCCTGATGACCTTTATCATCCTTCAGTTTTTTATTTTCTATCAAATACTGTAAACACGGTGGATTCTGAGCGAAACTTGTCCAACATTGAAGAGACTATTGCCATAAATATCTCGACCAAAACAGATGTTGTAGAGAATATTTATGTTGGCAAATTTTGTTCTCCTTCAGAACTGGAAATATATGACTCTCTTTTTCGCGAATTCAGAGATGTCTTTGCTTGGTCATATAGTGAAATGCCAGGCATTGACTCGAGTATCGTTGAACACAAAATTAAAATGTATCCAGATGTCAAACCAGTACGACAACGGCTAGGGTAGGTGCACCCCAAGAAAGCCGCTGCCATTAAGGCAGAAGTTGAGAAACTTCTCCATGCTTGTTTCATTTACCTGGTTCCTCTAACCGATTGGGTATCGAATATTGTCCCTGTTATGAAAAAACAAGGAACAATTAGAGTGTGCATCGATTATAGGGATGTAAATCAAGCTTGTCCAAAAGACAACTACCCTACACCCTTCATCGACCAGATAATTGATGAATGCGCCGAATGCAAAATCTTTTCATTCATGGATGGATTCTCCGGGTATAATCAAATAAATATCTGCCCACAGGACAAGTCAAAGACTGCATTTATTTGTCCATGGGGCACATTGGCATATCGAAAATTACCCTTTGGTTTAAAGAACACAGGGGCGACGTTTCAGAGGGCAATGAATTATGCCTTCCATGACATCAAAAACATCGTTCAACCATACCTCGACGACCTTCCGGCTCATTCGCGAAAGCGGACTGATCACCCGCAGCATTTAAGAGTGATATTTCTACATTGCCGACACTACAAGATATGACTCAATCCACACAAATGTGTATTTTGCGTCAGTTCTAGTCGTTTACTTGGCTTCGTAGTCTCAAAGGACGGGATTCGTCTCGACCCATGTAAGGTTCAGGCAATCATAAATTTTCCTCCACCTTCGAATTTGCTTCAGATTTAGAAACTCCAAGGGAAAGCAAACTTTCTGAGGAGGTTCATTCCAAATTACATCGAACTTGCTTAAGGTTATATGCGTCTTTTGAAAAAGGAAGTACCCTTTGTCTGGGATCAGGTTGCGCAAGCTTCCTTTGATGCTTTAAAAGAATCCCTAATGAAAGCATCATTAATGTACGCTCCTGATTATCAAAAAGATTTTAACCTCTATCTAGCTGCAGCAGATACGACCATCGCAATGGTTTTAGTTCAAGAAGACGACGGAATCGAAAATCCTATATATTATTTAAGTAAAAACTTAAATGATATAGAAAGTAAATATTCTTATGTTGAAAAGCTAGCGCTCGCAGCTGTTCAAGCGATACAGAGATTTCGACACTATGTCCTCTTTCGAAAAACTACCATTCTGTCAGATTGCAACCCCATCACTTATATATTGTTGCGACAGTTGCTGGGGGGAAAATATTCAAAATGGATAGCAATCCTACAAGACTTTGATCTGGAATTTGTAAAATCCAAGTCAAAGAAAGCTCTGGTTTTCACAGAATTATTATGCGATCTCCCATCGTCGTCCAACGATGAAACATCTGAAGAAACGATCGTGGACGAAAGTTTGTTTCTGATATCTTCAAGCAATGAGCGGTATGGAGATATAATAATTTATCTCCAAACCCAAAAATATAGGCCAAATGCCTCCCGCTCCGAACAAAAACATATTCGATACCAAGCAAAATACTACATGATTGTCGGTGATACACTTTACCGTCGCGGTATCGATACAGTTCTCAGAAGGTGCCTCACGCATGAGGAGGCCGAAAAAGTCCTGCATGATTGCCATTCAGGAACGTGTGGGGGGCATCAATCCGGTTATGCTACAGTGCAAAAAATATTATGAGCAGGATACTTCTGGCCAAAAATGTTTAAAGATTGCATAAACGCAGTCAGAAGTTGCCATGCTTGTCAAATTTTCGATAGCAAAACCAGAAGACCACCCGCACCTCTGCATCCAATAGTTGCTGTCGGGCCATTCGCCAAATG
Source organism: Pinus tabuliformis (assembly GCA_031772625.1). Classification (NCBI taxonomy): domain Eukaryota; kingdom Viridiplantae; phylum Streptophyta; class Pinopsida; order Pinales; family Pinaceae; genus Pinus; species Pinus tabuliformis. Next base: position 1,721,864,441 of record CM062817.1, on the reverse strand, counting down.
GGACATCGATTTCATGACATGTAACCCCACCTCGACCGGGGGGCATGGGTATATCATAGTCGCAGTTGACTATTTTACCAAATGGGCCGAGGCGATGCCTACATTAGATAATACTCGTGAAACAACTGCCCTCTTCTTTTTCAATCATGTAGTCGCCAGATTCGGCATACCACAAGCTATAGTCACAGATCATGGATCACATTTTCGCAATCACATGATGGTCGAATTAGCTGCCAAAATAGGGTTGTCTCACGACAGCTCTACTCCATATTATCCGCAATCCAACAGACAAGTTGAAGCAATCAACAAGGTCCTAAAACGCATGCTGCAAAGGATGATTGGAGTTCACAAAAGAAGATGGCACCTAATCCTGTACTTAGATTTGTGGGCTTATCGAACATCGGTAAGGAATGCAACTGGGTTTACACCTTTCCAACTGGTATATGGCCTGGAAGCAGTCTTACCAATCCAGTGCAAAATCTCGTCTCTCAAACTCGCAATTGATCTCCTCCCCGGAACTTCAGAAGAAGAAGCTCTTTTCTTGGAACTAATCCAATTGGATGAAACCCGTCGTGATGCCACTTTGGCTAATGAAGCCCATAAGAAACGAGTCAAAGTGCAGTTCGAAAAAAATGTCAAACCCCGTGTCTTCTCAGAAGGTGACTTGGTCTTGCTTTATGACTAAGAATCTGATAAATTGGGAGCAAGTAAATTTAAGTCTTTGTGGATGGGCCCCTTATTATAGACAATTTTGTGCCTTGCAGCATCAGGCATGAATTGTCAATAATCCAAGGGATCCAAATTCCCTAAACATGATGTTCCTACCCCTAGAGGAACAAGGTCAGCAAACCAATAGCTCTCAGATCAGTGCTCCACCTGAAAACACTCAAAAACAAGCAATCCTGAAATCAAAGCAGGTGCTCCACTAGGCTTCTGCGCTGAAACTCAACTCCTCCATGGTGTACCTGCATTGTAAAGTAGGTAGAACAAAGGCCACCTGCGCTGAGCGAGATGGGACAAGTGGCACACTGAGTCATTGCTCTGGGATCTTCCAAAAATGACACTTGGATCAAGGATTTCGCCTTGTGATGAGTCAGAGGCTCTGTTTCTCCAAGTGGAAGCAAGGTTCTCCAAGTGGACTTAAGAACCGAAGATCAACTGAAGGGAGAGAGGACACAAGGCAGCTACACATCAGTTGCAAGCTGACTCATCCTTTCTCAATTCATCTATATATTGAGCTCTCTCCTATGAGCTCAAGAGGCTGGAATTTTGTGCAAAGTAATGATATGCTGTTGGTTTCACTATAGAACTATTGGGTGATTGCTTGAAGGAGGTGAAGAGGAGAAATTCTTTCTGCTGGGAGGTGTTGCTGGATTGGGGCCTTCAATGGTTGTAACACTCTCAGAACTTTACTTCTTCCATTAATAAAAGCTATTGAGGTTCTTCTATATGCACTTGTTTCAATGATGTATTGTGATAATTGTATATTTGATTTATGCTAATCCTTGAATCAGTTATGATTGCATGCTTCTTGTAGTTTCCTTCTTTGTTATTTTGCAGGATCTCATTGTAGCTGGGCCAGCAAAAGAGCAAGGAGCTGGGAGCAAGCAAGCAAAGAGAAGAGTTTGGATTCGACATTAAGCGCAAGACAATGGTTAGTGCATCTCTTCATTCTCTCTTGCTTTCATAAAGAAGTAAACCTTAAGTAGTTTTCTTTACAGTTGTTGCTGAGGTACTATCACCCTTAGAGTGGGATAGGGTCATCCGAATCGGATACTTTTCCCTACAAAAAACTGGCGACTCCACTGGGGATCGTATCTGTTTGATTGTTTGTAGTATTTTGCTATTCATTTCCTGAACAAAAGAGTACCAAATCGAAAAGCTTTTGACTATATCAAAAGCGAAGTAGAGGGAAGCTACTCTAGCTCATTTCTGAGCATGTTCATGATTTGAAGAGCTGATCTACAAGGATCCTTGTAAGCTCTTAGTGATAGCTTTTCATCTTCCTTGTCATCCCTTAGTGTGTGCTTGACTGATAGCTTCTGATTTGAGCAAAAACTGTGAATTTTTGAGAAAATTGTGACCCGGAAACTGAGAAAACGCAACTTTCGTTTTCCAAAGCAGGTAGTACACAGGCTACCTGCTTTGCAACACAGGTCCCGAAGGGGCTACCTGCGCTGAGAGCCAGACTGGCTGTACAGCACCTGCGTTGGCCCAAATTTGCCTTGTGCATTTGGGGTTTCCTCCCTTTTTCTTGCCTGTTTTCACTATAGATTTTGCAGCCAGTTACCAGTCTTATACCTGTTCTGAAACCAACCTTACTTGCCATCATTCTGCCTCTGTTATATAACGAAATTGTACTTGTTCTTTTGTATTTCTTACATCATTTACAATTTCCCATAACGAAAGTAAACTAGTCTTGCTTTGGCCTCTTAGATCTGAACCTGTGTTAGGCATTTTGCTGGTCTAAAGAGTTAGCTTGTTTGCTGTCCATAGCTGATTAGTCTTTTTACTTTCGTCATTATGGTTTGATTTCATGTATTTCCAGTGATTAAACAAGTAAATCTTAAGGTGTCTTTTGATTTTGGACAAGCTTGTTTGTTTTCGCTTTAAATCGAAATCAAAGTTATATAACAACTTTCTTTTTGTAATACATCAACGTTAAGAAAGGGAAAAGAAAATACATGCATTGTGCATTTTGCATTTGACTGCTTGCATGACGATTTAGGAAATTTTGCATTAGTGTGTGCTCTATGATCTGTGTGAAAAGATTTGCCTTTCTTCTCCCTCAGTAGTTAAGATTTTCAAAGTTGAAAGATTGAAAAGTTTGCTTCTCATCTTAGACTGCATCAGGAATTTGTCATATACATCTCGTGGTGATCCTTAAAGGCAAACTGCTAAGCAAGATCAACATTAAAATAAATCCAATTTACATAACAACGCTTTGAAACATAACGCAAACACATAGAGGTCTAGGTAGAGACGTGTTCCAGCGTCGTTAAACGTAGTGACTGTCGATCTCTACGAAGGTGGGTGATTCCTCCTGAGAGTCGGTGGCACTAATACGGACTTGTGCTCCCACGTACCATCGCGTATATATTGGGAGACCCCTATAGGAACAAAGCCTTTATCCATAGGAAGCCGTGTCGGCCGCCCTACTGATCGCGATGCAGTGAACACAGCATTCACGAAGATCGACCACCCGTACCGTAAAACATATTCTGTGGTTTCGCGAAAAGTTTGGCACACCCTCTGCCTAGAACTCCAGAGTAGTTTCTTTTGGCCTTTTTCAAACTCTATAACTGAAAAATTCCATCTGAGCATTTGTCACTTCGGGCTCGTTAAAACATCGAAGGAGACTAGAGTCATCTTTAGCTTTTTCTCGACTCTTAAAACATGAAAAAGCAAAGTTGTGTCTAAAGCGTCGTTAATAAAATTTATTTTAATCGGAACATAATCACCTGTTATTCCCACATTGATCTTTCAGTTGAAAAGTATGGAACCCACCAACCAAGGAAGTCACCTTGGTGGAAGTCCCAATCCCTTCTCCTCTTGGGGAGATGTTGGTGCGCCTCATATGGCCACATTGTCACTTCCAGGATTGACAATTGGCCTACCTGTATGGCTCTTTTCAACTAATGTAGTTCAAATCGCCACTAATCCTGAGCAGTCGAATCAACAGTCAGACCAGTCTCGAGCTACCCACCAGCCTTCCACCTCTTACAATTCTTCCTCTGATCCTTCATCTTCGCAGGGTAGAGCCGGCAAAAGTCAGCCTCCCATGGAGAAGAAGGAAAAGAAGAAGAGAGAAAAGAAGCAGAAGGGGCCTATGGCAAAGGTGACTGGGGGCAAGCAAAAGACATCTGACAAAAATCCACACACTGCACCGACCGGGCCTAAATCGCCATGTGTCATTTGCAAAGGGACCCACTTCCATCGTGATTGTCCTTGTATTCCTCGGATACTAAGGGACTGGTCCCCCAGGTTGCACAATCTGGTAGCATCAACCTCTGGTAGTCATGTTGATTGCAGTCCATCAACTAGCGAGAGTGAAGGACGAAAAGGGAGACCAAGATCACCCTGTATGTTGTGTGAAGGCGATCACGCCATCCACCGATGTCCATTCTTAGATGAGGCGAAGAGAGTTTTGGAAGATCGTCCGGTATCACCGTTACGACTTCCTCCTGGATACCAAAAACTCGTGCCTATTCCCTCGATAGTTGAAAATCCAGCTGGCCCGCTCAAGTGGTCAGCTGAAGTGTCCGTCATTGAGAATGAACCTACTGAATCCAGACCAGACGAAAGTCTAAAGGTCGAAACGGCAGTTGACCCGGTTCTTCCTTCAGAGGTTTCATCCTCAAATGACACCGTCGTTGAAGATTCATCTTCGAATGACACCCTCACTGAAGAGAATAAGGATGACACCATCCAGATTCTTTTCATCAACACAGACTCTGATGAGCATCAGGGCAACGCGCCCATTCCTTTATCGCAGGAAGGAACATCGTCAGGGTCGTATCCGGCCGTGTATTCGGTCCCACCACCAAGCAACCTGGTTGTGTCCTTTGATTGGAATCAACTAGGCAGACCCCGGTTACCAGCCAGTATCCCATTCAGAATCATCGTCCAAATCTACAGAATGGTGATGGCTGGAACTATCATTGATGAAGGGGCTTCTATGAGTATCCTTTCCTCTATTGCTTGGAAAGCACTGGGTTCCCCGGCGCTTTTACCTGAGATGAGAAATCTATCAGGTTTTGATAAAGGAACCAGTCGCCCGTTAGGGATTCTCCCCAATGTTCCCGTTACATTGAAGGGGAAGACAGTTCATATGAACGTCATGGTCGTCCAAGGACCCTTGGTGTATAACTTACTCCTTGGACGAGACTATATATATTGCATGGAGGCAATAGTGTCCTCACTCTTCAGAGTTATGTGTTTTCCGCACGAAGGAAGAATGGTCAAGCTCGTAGACCAACTTTCATTTCTAGGATCACGCATCGCAAATAGTCAAATACCATCCCTTAACGGTTTATTCACTCAAGGAATGCCTCCACCCCCGGTTCTACTTCCCGATGAATGCGAGTGATTCGGAAAGATGTAACTGGGACCCAGGGGGCATGCACCCTGGCCTGCCTTGGGCAGAGGAAACCTTGGGTATAAAGTTGATTTCCGCAGAAGAATATGACTAGTCTGTACCCCGTCCGAAGGAAGGAAGAGAGGGTTGTTCTAGAATAAGATTCTTTTGTCAAAGTTATGTGAGTGAGATAATCAGCTTCTCGCTCCCCTTGTCTAGGTAAGTAGGCTCTCCTGAGGAAGGAGATCCATTTGTGGCAGCAAGTAGCCACCATCTTTGAAGGCAAGCCTCACCCATTAAAACATATGTTTTGAAGGATAAGTAGGGGCAGCCTCCAAAGAAAGAGATGAAATTGCTACAACAAGTAGTCACCATCCTTAGCAACCTAATGATAGACATCGCCGAAAAGAGAGTTCAGTTTGCGGCAGCAAATAAAACCATTTTTTGGATAATAAGAAAGAGGCAGCGCCTCGAAATTATACTTTATACCTGGGGGCATGCAAACCTTTTGGAATGCAAGCACGGGTCGACTATTTATTTTTTAAATTTTTAGGTCCTCCCTTTAAACCTGTAGGTCTAACCCGTTAAACTCGTAGGATTAGCCGTTTCCAGCTTGCATAAAGAAAGGATGTGGGGCAAAAGTCAAAACTTGCCAAATAGGAGCATAGCTTCGTGAGATAAAGCTCCTTAAAAAATAGCTATCTCACCTGAGGCGTTTCTTGTATTATGACTGGTATATTCGAGCAGTTTTAGCACACAGTTCATGCTCGTTAAAAAATAAACGCAAGATCCGAGCAGTTTTAGCACATAGTTCATGCTCGTTAAAAAATAAACATAAGGTTGAGCAGTGTTCAAGCTCGTTAAAAAACGAACCCAGCCCGGTAAATAACCTTGGTAAATGTAACCTTTGACAACCATATTAAAAGCCCTTGGTCGTGTTCTTGCAGTCTCACCTCCATCCGTTCATTTGGCCAATCGTTCATCTCCATATGTTTGTTTACCCATTTTGAGGAACAGCTGCGAAGAGTGATTTCACTTAGCCATCCTTGTGACACTGCCGTGATTGGAATATTCCAACCTGTACCTAGAATCTGCTGCTATCCCTGTTTATCACTCGTTCCTCAAAAGACGAGTCTTCTTTGAGCTCTTTTCTCCTGACTCGTAAAATATGAAAAGTTTGCCGAGTTTTGGCCTTCCAGCTCGTTAAACGACCGGAAGAGCTATCCCTCCTCTAGATTTTAATCTTTTTGGACCTGAGGGATTATTGCACAAAAAGATCGAGCGCTTGTTTTGTTCGGCTCGTTAAAACAATCGAAAATTCATCCCTTCTGTATTGTTTTATACTTTTTCGGACTTAAGGGATTAGATGACGAAAAAGGAATTCTGGAGTTGACTTTATGTACCTTTTCAGACTCTCTAAAAATGAAAAGGACCGAGTTATCCTTGTCGTTAGACTCGTTAAAATTATTAAATAGCGACAAACTTGTCTTTAGACGAGAACGAGTTTCCCTATCGCTAGGCTCGTTAAAACATAGCGATGGGCTTGCCCGAAGGGCAGGTTATAGAACAAGCATATGTTATCCTCCTCAAGCTTGATAAAAATAAAGAGGTACTGGTCAGCAATGACTGGGGAAAAATTGGGAGAACCTCACAGCTTTAATGGTAGCAAGTCGCTCTTGAACATGACACTTTGTCCTCCGTATCACATCGGGTTGGGTTGTTTCATTCACCGGTCTCATCACCATGGTCCTCGCCACACCATCCACATTTGGGGTAATGCTACCAATCCATCACATCAGTGTCATTATATGTTCAAGAGATGTTGTTCTGCAAAGAGTCAACCGTGTCCCATCCACTACCATACATTGTCCTTCATCCATTTCATGACCGCCACCCTGAATCATACATCACAGTTTGTTTTCACCTCATCACAATCACTAGCTCCGTTCCGTGTCAATGATGTGGGATTCATTAAGGCCCTCCTTTGACGGATCGCTCCTTGTCGACATCAGCTCATTATCCAAGGAGTTGATCTAGGAACAACCCCTTCAGTACTTTGAAGCTTGCATGCCTCAATGGCAAGTTTCTCACTTCCGGCGACAGGTATACATCAATGACCTTCGACCAGAGGATTTTGCATGGTGGTCGACGCCAAGTCCTTTATTCCCACCATGTGAATTGTACTACTGTACCTTGAGGGTCATCATCCTTATCGGTGATTCCTCTCGCGCTTGTTAACGGTTTACATCATTGACCGGTAATCAAGCGATGTCTTTCCATGTTCGATTTCAAGAAATTCTCACATGGATCGACTTGTACATCGAGTGAAGATCGGAAGAGATTGAAGACCCCGGATCTAGTTTCATTCATCCGGGTTGCGATATATATTCAGGATATAAAGACATTTGATGTGTACATCATTGCAGCAGATGATCATCCTTCTCAAAGGATGATAATTTCAGCAGAGAATTATCAGTCTATCATCAGACGATCGTCTGTTCTATGTACCGAAATGAATTTATAAAGCTGAGCATGGGAATTCCCGCCTCAGCTAGATCATGAAAAAGTATGAAAAAATAATGTATTGTATTGTATCTTATTACAGGACACTTCTCAGCAGATTGAATGAACTTCGGATCCTCCTAATAAAGCATTTCACCCGATAAACGACCTCATACTTTAGGGGGCATCTGTTATAGACAATTTTGTGCCTTGCAGCATCAGGCATGAATTGTCAATAATCCAAGGGATCCAAAGTCCCTAAACATGATGTTCCTACCCCTAGAGGAACAAGGTCAGCAAACCAACAGCTCTCAGATCAGTTCTCCACCTGAAAACACTAAAAAACAAGCAATCCTGAAATCAAAGAAGGTGCTCCACTAGGCTTCTGCGCTGAAACTCAACTCCTCCATGGTGTACCTACGTTGTAAAGCAAGTAGAACAAAGGCCACCTGCGCTGAGCGAGATGGGACAAGTGGCACACTGAGTCATTGCTCTGGGATCTTCCAAAAATGACACTTGGATCAGGGATTTCACCTTGTGATGAGTCAGAGGCTCTGTTTCTCCAAGTGGAAGCAAGGTTCTCCAAGTGGACTTAATAACCGAAGATCAACTGAAGAGAGAGAGGACACAAGGCAGCTACACATCAGTTGCAAGCTGACTCATCCTTTCTCAATTCATCTATATATTGAGCTCTCTCCTATGAGCTCAAGAGGCTGGAATTTTGTGCAAAGTAATGATATGCTGTTGGTTTCACTATAGAACTATTGGGTGATTGCTTGAAGGAGGTGAAGAGGAGAAATTCTTTCTGTTGGGAGGTGTTGCTGGATTGGGGCCTTCAATGGTTGTAACACTCTCAGAACTTTACTTCTTCCATTAATAAAAGCTATTGAGGTTCTTCTATATGCACTTGTTTCAATGATGTATTGTGATAATTGTATATTTGATTTATGCTAATCCTTGAATCAGTTATGATTGCATGCTTCTTGTAGTTTCCTTCTTTGTTATTTTGCAGGATCTCATTGTAGCTGGGCCAGCAAAAGAGCAAGGAGCTGGGAGCAAGCAAGCAAAGAGAAGAGTTTGGATTCGACATTAAGCGCAAGACAACGGTTAGTGCATCTCTTCATTCTCTCTTGCTTTCATAAAGAAGTAAACCTTAAGTAGTTTTCTTTACAGTTGTTACTGAGGTACTATCACCCTTAGAGTGGGATAGGGTCATCCGAATCGGATACTTTTCCCTACAACACCCCTATATTGTTAAGTGAGTGTTAGCAAAAGGAGCCTACGAGTTAATGGATTATGATGAAATTCCACTGGCGCAACCTCGTAACGGGTTGTACCTCAAGCATTACTATGCGTAATTCAGTATGGTAACCTATATGCCTTTGTTATGTTTTTGTTTTCGCTAAAGTGTTTATTTTGGTCACGTAATCCACTTTTTACATTTATTGCAAATGTCAAACCTATTGGAGTCATGTGTTGGATATGTCAACGGAGCGAGTCGTAGTTCACGGAACCTATCTTCCGCGGCCTGGGCCATTTTTGATCCAAGCGGCGAGTTAGTAAGTTCCAGAGGGGTATGTATTGGTCGATCAACGAATAACATCACTGAATATAGCGCGTTGATAGAACTTCTCTCTGATGCCATCACACATGGTATACGCCGACTGATTGTCAGGCTAGACTCACAACTTGTCATACTCCAACTCACTGGTATCTACTCTGTTCGAAATCCAGCTATTTATCGCATGTTCCTAAGGGTTAAGATTTTGGAAAGACAATTTGATTTTATTCAATATCAACATATTTCCAGAAACTTAAACACATTAACTGACTCATTGGAAAATTATGTGTTAGATAGACATTTGCAACATATATAAAAAGTAGCATCCCATAAATGTTTGCATTTGGATCATGTAACTTAACCAAAATAAAACTCTGAAAATCAAAAATATATATAACTGTTTATGGTTTACACATAATGTTCTGTAACCAAGACAAAATTGGTCAAATGACCAAAAAACTCAAAATCTTAGGGGGCACCCTAGTCTAATGATGCTCGTGATAGCAAGTCACAGCCTATGCGATCATGCATAAGAGACGAGTCCATCATCTTGGCACACCAGTAGTATGCCGCTGCAACCTCAAGGGCAGCTCGTCAGTCCTCACATCTGGAATACCAAGAGTGAGGTCCTCAACCTGCTCTCGTAATGCTGTGAGAGTCTCAGCCACATCGAGGTCGCGAAGGATAGCCTTTCCAACAGCCTCTCCTACTGGGGCGGCAGCTGGCACTCTCAGGCGTGCTACTGGATGAACAGGACCAACATCTGCATGAACACATGAGTTTGATTAAGTCTTGACAGAATAAAGCACAAGGACATTATAAATGAAAAACGATAAACATGAATATGGTCAAAGAATTTACCAATGGCGCCCCACTGTTCGCCATCCAGTAGTAATAAATCTGGATCACCCCGGAAGTCCATGCCAACATATAGATACTCAGAATAAACCATCTCTTGACGATAAAACCACCCGAAGAAGGTATCAGAAAATGAAATCTGAGACTGACCAGCATTCCTAGACATATGGTCAACCCATCTCTGCATATGTGGTTCAGTAGGTGAAGGTAAATCGAGTGAAATACACTGCGGCTGCATCATTGGTATCTTTTCCAAGGCAAAGGCGGTCAAAATAGAACCATACCCAAATTTCTTCAACCTCCCGGTCTTTACCTTGGTCAACTATTCTTTCGTCACAAGAAGTACTGCATCGCACCAGTTGAACACCTTCGGTTGGAGGCATTCCAAGGCATACTGCATATAAGATCGATTGGCTACATGAAGAGCCGCACCACCAGCCATCCCAGAAAAAGTAAACAGAATACTCCTGAGGGACCTGTCAGTGACATCACGGATGATGATCTTGCCGTCTTTACTCAGCTGAGATCCCTCTATGCAATACCGGCGAACATAATCTCTCACAGATTCACCTCCTCGGGCCGAACCTGATAAAGAGATGGGGGCACCCCACCTCGACAAGCCAGTCAAGAAATAGATGTCTACTACAGTCAAGGGGATGGATTTGCCCCTGATCTGGAAAACCTGGTTGGTAGGATCCCAAGCATCGAGCAAATACTGCAGTAAGTTGATCTGTTGTCTCATGCTAGAAATGCGGAAAAACTTCAGCAAGCCACAGTTCCGCAGTGCGTTTACTGTAACCGGATCATGTAGGGCAAGCATGTCCTCTTCTTCATGCTCACGTTCTCACCATGTAATAGTCATCTTACTCCAAAGATCTCTGAAAAACAAACAAGAGAAGAGTTAGATCCTGATTTTGGTAAGAAACAGGAAAAATTTCCATCAAAAACTGTGCATAAAATTCCTTCTCTACGCCCATCGCACCTACAGTAGTGCTCTGGGTTCGTTGCATGTTAAATGGCCAGTGAACAGGCCAACATCCAACGCACCTTTCGATACACAGAGGGTGCTCTAAAGGAAGAACGAGTTTTTCAAACCCCAGAGGCTCAGGAAAACCAGGAATCAAGCTCAAAATGCAAAATGGAAAGCATGAAATGAAAGAGCTCAGGTTTAGCTCCTACCTGGTCCAGACGGCACCAAGAATCATCCACAGAATCTCCCGAAATCAGCTGATGAAAATCAAATGGGGAAAGCACCTCCAAAGCTCCAACAAACCAAAGTTCAAATGAAATGGTAAAATGAGAGGTGAAAGAAATTTTTCATTACTTTTTACGTAGTTCAAAGTAAAATATTAGTGTTCTAACTTAGTTTTCAAGCATATATTGTTCATTTTTGACTAGTTTTATGAAGCAAGTGAGAATACAATACAATCTTTGAAAGAACAAAGCTATTTATGGTAAAGTAAAAAAGATACCATTTAATCGAGCAGTTTTAGCGCATAGTTCAAGCTCATTAAAAAATAAACATAAGCCATGAGCAAATGTTTCCCCCTGCATTTAAGCTCACTAAAAAAGGAACTATTCCTTGGTAAATAACCATCGTGAATGTAGTACTTCAGTCGTTAAAGCCTTGGTCGTGTTTGCATTGTCACCTCCACTTTTGCATTGGCCGATCATTCACCTCCATTTGATTGTTTACCCATTTTGAGGAACAGCTGCGAAGAGTGATCTCACTAGCCATTCTTATAACACTGCCGTGATTGGAAAATTCCAAACCTTACCTGGAATCAGTTGCTACCCATTTTATCACTCGTTCCTCAAAAGACAAGTCTCCTTTAAGCTCTTTTCAACTGACTCATAAAATATGAAAAGATTGTCGAGCCATTCGCCTCTCCAGCTCATTAAAGGGACCAGAAGTGTTATCCCTCCTCTAAATTTTAATCTTTTTGGACCTGAGGGATTATTACACAAAAATATCGAGCGTTTGTTTTGTTCGGCTCGTTAAAAGTATCAAAAATTCATCCCTTCTGTATTGTTTTATACTTTTTTCGGACTTAAGGGATTAGATGAAGAAAAAGGAATTTTGGAGTTTCCTTTACGTTCCTTTTCAGACTCTCTAAAATTGAAAAGGACCGAGTTATCTTTGTCGTTAAACTCGTTAAAATTTTAATAGCGACAAACTTGTCTATAGACGAGAACAAGTTTCACTATTTCTAGGCTCGTTAAAACATAGTGATGGGTTCGCCCGAAGGGAAAATTATAGAACAAGCATATGTTATCCTCCTCAAGCTTGATAAAAATAAAGAGGTACTGGTCAGCAATGACTGGGGAAAAATTGGGAAGAAAAATTGAAGAAACTTTGTTGGTAGCAAGTTGCTCTTGAACATGACACTTTCACTCCGCATCCAAGTCGGGTTGGGTTGTTTCATTCACCGGTCACATCACCATTGTCCCATCTTACCATCCACATTTGGGGTTAATGCTACCAATCCATCATGTCAGTGTCGCTGATATGTTAAAGAGAAGTCATTCAGAGAATTCACCTGTGTCTCACCCACTACAATACATTTATACTCCATTCTTTCATGACCTCCACCCTGAACCTTATATCACCAAATCGTTTTCACCTCCATTAAAATCATTTGCTCCATTCCATATCATTGATGTGGGATTCATTAAGGCCCTCCTATGACGGATCACTTCTTGTCGACATTAGCTCATTATCCAAGAAGTTGATCTAGGAACACCCCATTCAGTACTTTGAAGCTTGCATGCCTCAATGGCAAGTTTCTCACTTCCGGCGACAGGTTTACATCAATGAACTTCGACTGAAAGATTTTGCGTGGTGTTCGACGCCAAGTCCTTTATTGACACCACGTGAATTGTACTGCAGTACCTTGAGGTTGATTATCATTATCGGTAATTCCTCTCGTGCTTGTTAACAGCTTATATCATTGGCTGGTAATCAAGCGATGTCTTTCCATGTTCGACTTAAGAACATTTCTCACATGGATAGACTTGTACTTCGAGTGAAGATCAAACGAGATTGAAGACCCCAGATCTAGTTTCATCCATCCGGGCTGCGATATACATTCAGGAAAATAAAAACATCAAATGTACATCATTGCTGCACAGATAATCATCCAATCAAAGGGATGATGACTCTATCAGAATCATCAGTCTACACTCAGACGATTGTCTGTCCTATGTACATGAAAATGAATTTATAAAGATGAGGATGGGAATGCCCGCCTCAGCTAGATCATGAAAATATTATGAAGATAATGTATTGTATTGTATCTTATTACAGGTCTCCTCCCAGCTTGAAAGAACTTCGGATCCTTATAATAAAGCATTTCACCCGACATCAAAAGATTAATGACCTCATGGTTTAGGGGGCAACTGTTATAGACATTTTTGGGCACTACAACCCCAAGCATGAAATGTCCATAAACCAAGGGCTCCTAAGTCGCTAAAAGTGTTGTTCTAACCCCTAAAGGAACAAGGTCAACAGATTACAGCTTCTCCCAGAAGTTCTCCATGAAAAACTACTCAGAATTGGTCAAAACATGATCATTTCAGCTGCTGCACTGGCCAAGTGCGTTGCATCTCACCTAAGTACACTATGTGGGTGCGTTGCATTTCAAAAATCCCTTCTATGGGGTGCGATGGGTGAGAAATGACAAATGGCAGTGTCATTCCGCGAGGTGGAGAGGCAATGAAAGCTTCCAGAAACTTCTCCTGTGACACTTGCCTCTCTGAATTCGACCAAGCATGAGTAAGAGATCATCAATCTCCAAGTGGAAGCAAGAACTATTAGAGGGAAGACACTAATCAAATCGTAAGCTGACTCATCTCCGTTACAGATATCTATATATGGATCCCTCATCTCAGAGATCCAGGGGCTGGAATTTTGCATATTGTAAGGAACTGCTATTGGTTTCTTGAGACAAACATCAGATTGTTGGGTGATCTAAGCTTTGTATGAGGTGAAGAGGGGCTTCCTTGCTGAGAGGTTGATGTTGGGTCAGAACAACGGGTTGTAAATCCTCTTGGCTCTTTCTTGTTTATCAATAAAAGCTATTCAAGTTTTCCTCCATACTCTTGTGTCATTGATGTTTGCTGCATTTGTATGGTCAATTTACATCTAATCCTAGATTGTTTATGATTATAGATCCATGTCTTTGTATAATGCTATGCTATTGTGATCTTACAGGTACTTTGTGAAGCTGGGCGTGCAAGGGAAAAAGTAGCGAAAGACTATCAAGGAAGAGAGGAATCAAATCAGGAGATTAGCGCAAGACAGAGGTTGGTCTTTTTGTTCCTCTCTATCTATAATTCATAAAGGAAAAATGAAAGTACCTTTACTCTGTTTGTTTCTAAGGTAGCTTTCACACCTTAGTGGGATAAGCAGTTCTGAGTAGACACTTTTCCCTGTAACAGACGGTGTAATCGATAGCCTTTTCGGATTTAGATTCAAACAGTGATATCTCAAATCATTCGTCAAACTCAAGCTCTTCAAGATACTAAAAAATATCGGGACATGAAGGGGATTTGAATACGAGGGTTATGGTGCTTTCTTGACGAAGGAGTCTTGGTATCAAACTTGGATTTTCGTAAATGTGAGGAGGGTCCGGGTCCAGATTCACTCTGGTGTATCGTCTTGAAGCCAGCGTGCTATTGAGAGGAATTACGGGACACAACCAACTTACTCAACCTTTCCAATCCTAAGCTCATCATCCGAGAGCCTAGAATTCTTATGAAACAAGGGGATTTAATTTTCAACTTAAGATCCCTAGTGGAGTCGGCACTATGTTATCACCTAAATCTGCCTTAGGCCGAAGGAAGGAAAAAATTAGGGTAACCACAAACCATGCTCAGTCTGGCAGCTAGCCCTACCAGAGCAGGAGAGGGCTCTCTCCGAGTCACGCTCAATGAATGAATAGGCAAAATGGTCTGAGATGACTTACAATGTGATGTTTACCTTAGGCTAGTAAATGAAACGTGATTTTGGAAAAGATTTTTGAAAGTGACTGAGCTTCTGGGATGTATATGGGATTGGCGCTTAGCAAAGAACAGAGAATTGAGAATGAAGGCACAGATTATTCCGTGAGGCAAGGTAGGCGGGAAGCGTAGAAATTTCAACTTAAGGTGACGCAGAATGGAAAGATTGCTGAAGATAGTGAAAAGGGCATGGTCGCATGAATCCTTTTCAACAGAAGAATAACACTGCACATGAAATTTTCCCACAGGCAGAGCAATATAAATTGAATTCTACCTAATCTCACATAGAAAATTTCAGTGAAATGAAACATGAAATGAATTATGGAACATAACGAGATACATATGGAACATAAGAACACATTTGATACACTCACAACCACAAGAATCTCATGAAACAGAGCCGCTGCCTTTCATTAATTCTCTATCAAAAATACACAGTGCAGAAACAAAGTTTCTTTCCCACAGTCTCCCAGAAGTTACAAGCCAGCCAACCCTTCGCAAATAACTTGCATACAATATATAGAAAGTGTAGAGAAGAGATGAAATGCCCAGGGGTTGGGAAGTTACTCAAATCATTTCGAAAAGGAGATGGAGAGCCAACCATCAGCTACAGGTGCAACACTCTCAAGCATGACATTTGGCTATGGTGACCCTTTGCATTCTTTTGCCACTTGGATAGATTCCCACCTGGAGAGAAAAGTCTTTAAAAGCCACCCTTGGTGCCAAAAAACCAAAGAGTAGATGACCGGGCCCACTTGGAGAAGTCGCGACCCGAAATTTCGCGAAACAGGAGCATTTTGGCCGTTTTTTCCCCTGTGCGCTGCGCCAAATTCCCTGTGCATCGCGCCAATTTGGAGCCTATTTTGGGGCACTTGCAGGTGTCCAAAATGTGCCCAAGTGGGCTTGTTGGAAAGCCTATCCTGTCTACTTTCCAACCCAACTAGAATTTCTGAATTTGAAGCTAACTTTCCCCTCAAAAACTTCATTCTCCCAAGACTGCATTTTGTGTGTCCAAACAGTGGTAGAGAGGCCATTTTTGGGTGTTTTTTGACCTTTGGGAGACCCAAAACTTGTCAAAATTTCTTGCCCAAACACTAGTAGATGATACTGAATCCAAATATGTAAGCCATTCCTCGATTAGAGTGCTAGAATTTTAGCTCGATTAGAGTGCTAGAATTTTAGCGTCGCGCCAGTGGCGCGGCGCACATGGAGGAATTTCCTGTTTTGTGCCCAAAAATTTTGCCTGTGACCAAAATTTGCCCAAATTTTTTGAAATTTGGTTGGAGGTTCCCTATGAAGTGCTTTGCTGTGCCAAGGAAGCCTCAGCCAAGATTTGAAGCCGATCTTGCTCCTTTGCCTCCTTTGCCTCTTTTGCCTCTTTTCTCGCTTTGCTCAATTTTGCCTTTAGGCTCCTGATTCTTGCCTTGGAACTACCTTGGCGACTCCATTGTTGAAGAATTCAAGGTTTATACATTCATGGTGATTCCACTGGAGTTATGAAGGACCCAGAAGCTGCCATTCTTTGTTCAAGGTATGCATGCATAGATTTCTCAGGAATTCATGGTTTCCCAAATCATTTTCCCAAGGATGCATATTTTCTAAGGAATGGTCCCAAATACAACGGAGAAGATTTGAGTTTAACCTTGAATCATATATCAGATTTTTGTGAATTTTTAGAGCTTCTGAGAGTTAAACATGAGGATGTTTGTATAAGGTTATTCTATGATTCACTTCAAGGGAAGTGCAAACAGTGGGTTGAATGCTTTCCTGCCAAGTCCATTAAGTCATTTCAAGACCTTTGGCTCATGTTTTTGGAGGAATGGATAGATAGGTCAGAGTTGGTGGAAAACTCTCCTTCAGTTGAGGGTTTCAAACAATGGAATGATGATCATATTAATAAAGAAATAGGTGAAAATTTTTCTTTGTCCTTGTCCTCGTATCTAAAGTCCTTTGACTGTAAAGCAGAGGATAAGATGAGATTTTTTGATGCATTTGCCAAGGAAATTGAGAAAGACCTTGAAGGTTTAGAAGGTCAAATTCAGGCATATAATTTTCATGATCATGATCATTATTTTCAGAAGTTATCTATGACAGAACACAAGGAGAGAGAGAGACTGCCGTTTCCTTACTCTGCAGAACACAAGGAGAAAGTGCCACTTCCTTTCTCTTTCACGTTTAAGGAGCTGTGTATTGTTGTTGAAGATCAGTTTGCACAACCTGAAAGTCACAAGAGTCATCAAGCTGATAATATATTCTGGGATCCTATAGCTGATTACATGGAAGAATTCTACTCTTCAGTGTTTCAGTTTCAGTTTTCCTATAAAGATCAGAGACAATTCCAGTGGCAGCAGTCATCACAATATCATTGTAGCTCTGAACTCCGATGCAGCCAAAGGACTCAAATGTCAGATAAGATAAATGATTGGCTGCATTGGAAATTTCACATTGATTGAGCTGAAGAAGTTGAAATTGTTAGGGTAGGTAGGTAGAGGTAAATGCAAATAAGCTCAAGGTTAACTGAGCATTTCTTTTTTCAGTAGATGTAGTTTTCTTTCTCCTCCAGTCATGCTTGTCAAGCAAGTTTCTGTTTGTCATAAATGGATAAGGCACTGAAACTGCAGGTTCTTAGTGTACCACAAGGGCACACTATCCCAAGTGGAGCCACTGTTATCACTAAAAATTCTAATGCCAAAATTTCTCAGACTAGCTTGAAGACAGTTTCGCAGCGCAACATCTTCTAGGTGATTTCGTAGCGCATAATCCATATTTTGCACTGGCTGCGCTACGAAATTGGGGATTTGTTCGAATCCATAGCAACTGTCATGCAAAATAGCTCTGGGGTGGATGCATTTTACAGGTGGCATGTTCTCAAGCTCCTGCATGTATGCTTGTCATCAGTTCTGAATCTGAAGGGAAATATTACAGGTGAAGGAGTGTTTTGAGTGGGATGGTAACTTTTATGCTTTGCATCCACCACTGTTGCCAAGCAGAGACAAAGGAAAAGTCTGAGGTATTGCAGCTGCAAAACCACCTAATCCCCAAAGGTGCAGATATAACAAGATACAGGGACTACATTAAAGATCTTGGTAAGAATGAAAGGGTTGAAGTGATTGCACTGCCGAGTTCCTTAGTGCAGCATTCTGTTTTTCAAGATGCACTAGATTTGTTGGTTTCTTTAGATGCTCTGAAGGCACCATCTCATCATAGGGGAAGGTATGAACCAACATTGTATGGCAATTTGCTTGGGAGTCTTCCCCTTTCTTTGGAGGCATCAATGCTTGTCATTAAGTTTGGTCAGTGTGGGTTTCTTAGAGAGGGTGCAATAATTGGTTTATTGATGGATGCACGACCAATGCCTATCATACAGCCATTTGGGCAGCAATCTTTGTTCAATAAATATGTGGACAGCTATTATAATGATGCTAATGGATCTGTTGGTTCTTCATATCATACAAAGACTCTTATGGCAAATTTTTGTGCAATTCTTTTTTGGTAACGGATTTTGAAGGACAAGCATCGATTGCAACGACTCATTCAAGTGGCTGGCAATGAGATCTTCACAACTCAGACACATGATTTTGCTTCAATTTCTCCTAGGCTTGAGCAGGAGTGGTCCTCTTTCCACCATTTGGTGCCATCATCACTTCGTGCTATTGCTGAGACATGCCCAAGTTTCTCTGCATTTTGGAAGGTTCACCATTGTATTACAATGATTATGATTTCAAGCACACATGCTTTCTCTCTCCAAGACAACATGAAGAAAACTTGAGTTTTGCCATTGGCACTGAACTAGTAGATGATATTGTAACAAATGTTTGCATTCAGGCTTCATGTGTTGACTCAAGGTCCTGTCATCATGATATTGAAACAAGGCAAATAAGGCATATTTCTCTGTTTTAAGCAGTCAGTTTCCATGAGGTATTTAGCGCGGCTGAAAGAATATTTTCGAAAAATGAAAGAGGTTTTTATTCCTAACATACTGAACTAGAAAAACCTC
The DNA here is from genome assembly GCA_031772625.1 of Pinus tabuliformis. Classification (NCBI taxonomy): domain Eukaryota; kingdom Viridiplantae; phylum Streptophyta; class Pinopsida; order Pinales; family Pinaceae; genus Pinus; species Pinus tabuliformis. Next base: position 1,721,845,445 of record CM062817.1, on the reverse strand, counting down.
TTTCATTTTCTTGAAATTAATTATGAGCTGGGAGAAACGAGTGACTAAAGGTTGCGCTACGAAACTGCTGTAGATGCAGTTTTTAATTTCCTGTTTTACACATCTTCTTCAAGGATCGATTCTGGGCAGCTGGAGTAGTTTTTCAAAAAACCAAAAGAGATTTTTGTTAAGCACAGATGGGTTCACAAAAACCTCCTTCAGTTTTTCCAAATACGTCTTCTGTGAGAAATTACGAGCTCTGTCTCAAGACATATTTTTCAGCCAGAACATATGGGAGTAGTTGGTTCGATTGCAGATTTATGGGTTAAATATGAAGTTGAAGTGAACGAAGTTTTCTCAAATGATAGTGCTAATAAAGCTGTTGTTGAAGATACCCTTGATGAAAGCTGAACATGAGCCTGAGATCAGAAAATAAGGCTTTGAAGAAAGAGGTTAGCAGTTTGAAGAAGAAGCTAGGTAAACTAGCTCACTAACTTAAGAAGAAAGGTACTTTTCAAAGTTTTGATAAATTTTGGTTCAACTTCTATCATTTTGAAGTTATGTAGGTCCCTATGCACCTGTACAAATATCTGAAGAAGTCATGAGTTTAAGCTGAAAGCGCTGCAAGATGAATATGTTTTGTTTTGGCAAGAAACAGTAGTTTCGTAGCGCGCTACGAAACTACTGTAGAACGTTGTTTTATAAAGAAATAATGAAATTTGATGATGAGGTCAGCGAATTTTGAAAAGAATGTCTCGAGGACAGGAGGGAGATTATACATGGATATCATAGCAGCTCAAATAGTGACAGGTGTGAGTTTTGAAGAAAAAGTGAAATATTTTGTTTTTTGCTAAAAGTTCTCTTAAAGGCACTTTATGACCGAAATATTAGGGTTCTGGTAGGGTTACCGAGATTTTGGCTAGCACACCTGTTCACTCCACAAGGCATCCAGATCATAAAGCATATGGTGTTATGCGTGGTTATTAAAGGTATTAAAGAACTTGGAGTGTGCTCTTTAAATGGTAAAGAAAAGTGGAAGACAGGGACCATGAAAATAGGGTGTTCAGGTTTGCCAATTTATGAGTTATCTATACAGCTAGCACCCGAGGGTCAGCTCGTTCAGTGAATGTTCCTCAACATGTCTCAGCCACAACAGAAATTGTACAGTTGTCAAGGATCCAAGGAGAATCATGCATACGAGGAGATGGAGTTGGATTTGAAATATTTCTATGTATTTACAGCCCAACACTTCATGTATTTAATGAGTTGGTTTAGAAATAGATAAGGGTAATTAATGGTAGATCATCGAGTTCTCCCTTCATGCTTGTTGAGGAGACTCAAGATAGTGATAGCTTTGGGGGTTTTCCTATATATGGTGAAAACTAGGATGTAATAGGGGTTGGAGATTTTATACAAAAACAGAGTTTATTTGGGCCAATGTAAAGACTTATTACAGTAATAGTAAAACAGTGATTGTTTCTTCTCAAGATTCTCAATGGATTATATTGTTCGAATGTGATAGTGTTTTATTTTCTTAATGTTCTTTTACAACCTTGTTATAGCACAATCACTCAGAATTCATATCTTATGCTCTGACTTCCTGTGTGTTTGGCAAGCTGTGGTTTTTGTGAAGTATGTTTGAACATCTAATGCAAAGAGCCTTGACTTCCATGAAATGACTGTGCTTTTGTTTACTAAGTGTGTGAGACTCCATAGCCCAATGAAGACTAATTTGATATGTGTCCAACCAGCTTTGTTTTTATAAATTTGTAAAGAGTTAGCCATCTGTTGTTGTGATTGATTTTTATCAAAAGTCTGTGAGAGAGCCCTCTCTGATCAAGGAGGCTAATCCTTGGTCTAAAGTCTGGTTGAAAGAGTTACATGAAATCTTGCTTGGCTGCAGCCCTTAGTACTGATTTTGTGATAACATTTTGGTGCGTCTGCCGGGAGCCTGAAGCTTACTCTCTCCCGAAATTTGAAGATTGGATTTCTGAAGGTAGCAGGAGTTCAAAATGATTTTCGAGGCTACAAAACTACCTTGGCGACTCCATTGTTGAAGAATTCAAGGTTTATACATTCATGGTGATTCCACTGGAGTTATGAAGGACCCAGAAGCTGCCATTCTTTGTTCAAGGTATGCATGCATAGATTTCTCAGGAATTCATGGTTTCCCAAATCATTTTCCCAAGGATGCATATTTTCTAAGGAATGGTCCCAAATACAACGGAGAAGATTTGAGTTTAACCTTGAATCATATATCAGATTTTTGTGAATTTTTAGAGCTTCTGAGAGTTAAACATGAGGATGTTTGTATAAGGTTATTCTATGATTCACTTCAAGGGAAGTGCAAACAGTGGGTTGAATGCTTTCCGGCCATGTCCATTAAGTCATTTCAAGACCTTTGGCTCATGTTTTTGGAGGAATGGATAGATAGGTCAGAGTTGGTGTCAAACTCTCCTTCAGTTGAGGGTTTCAAACAATGGAATGATGATCATATTAATAAAGAAATAGGTGAAAATTTTTCTTTGTCCTTGTCCTCGTATCTAAAGTCCTTTGACTGTAAAGCAGAGGATAAGATGAGATTTTTTGATGAATTTGCCAAGGACATTGAGAAAGACCTTGAAGGTTTAGAAGGTCAAATTCAGGCATATAATTTTCATGATCATGATCATTATTTTCAGAAGTTATCTATGACAGAACACAAGGAGAGAGAGAGACTGTCGTTTCCTTACTCTGCAGAACACAAGGAGAAAGTGCCACTTCCTTTCTCTTTCACGTTTAAGGAGCTGTGTATTGTTGTTGAAGATCAATTTGCACAACCTGAAAGTCACAAGAGTCATCAAGCTGATAATATATTCTGGGATCCTATAGCTGATTACATGGAAGAATTCTACTCTTCAGTGTTTCAGTTTCAGTTTTCCTATAAAGATCAGAGACAATTCCAGTGGCAGCAGTCATCACAATATCATTGTAGCTCTGAACTCCGATGCAGCCAAAGGACTCAAATGTCAGATAAGATAAATGATTGGCTGCATTGGAAATTTCACATTGATTGAGCTGAAGGAAGTTTGAATTGTTAGGGTAGGTAGGTAGGTAAACGCAAATAAGCTCAAGGTCAACTGAGCATTTTTCAGTAGATGTAGTTTTCTTTCTCCTCCAGTCATGCTTGTCAAGCAAGTTTCTGTTTGTCATAAATGGATAAGGCACTGAAACTGCAGGTTCTTAGTGTACCACAAGGGCACACTATCCCAAGTGGAGCCACTGTTATCACTAAAAATTCTAATGCCAAAATTTCTCAGACTAGCTTGAAGACAGTTTCGCAGCGCAACATCTTCTAGGTGATTTCGTAGCGCATAATCCATATTTTGCACTGGCTGCGCTACGAAATTGGGGATTTGTTCGAATCCATAGCAACTCTCATGCAAAATAGCTCTGGGGTGGATGCATTTTACAGGTGGCATGTTCTCAAGCTCCTGCATGTATGCTTGTCATCAGTTCTGAATCTGAAGGGAAATATTACAGGTGAAGGAGTGTTTTGAGTGGGATGGTAACTTTTATGCTTTGCATCCACCACTGTTGCCAAGCAGAGACAAAGGAAAAGTCTGAGGTATTGCAGCTGCAAAACAACCTAATCCCCAAAGGTGCAGATATAACAAGATACAGGGACTACATTAAAGATCTTGGTAAGAATGAAAGGGTTGAAGTGATTGCACTGCCGAGTTCCTTAGTGTAGCGTTCTGTTTTTCAAGATGTACTAGATTTGTTGGTTTCTTTAGATGCTCTGAAGGCACCATCTCATCATAGGGGAAAGTATGAACCAACATTGTATGGCAATTTGCTTGGGAGTCTTCCCCTTTCTTTGGAGGCATCAATGCTTGTCATTAAGTTTGGTCAGTGTGGGTTTCTTAGAGAGGGTGCAATAATTGGTTTATTGATGGATGCATGACCAATGCCTATCATACAGCCATTTGGGCAGCAATCTTTGTTCAATAAATATGTGGACAGCTATTATAATGATGCTAATGGATCTGTTGGTTCTTCATATCATACAAAGACTCTTATGGCAAATTTTTGTGCAATTCTGTTTTGGTAACGGATTTTGAAGGACAAGCATCGATTGCAACGACTCATTCAAGTGGCTGGCAATGAGATCTTCACAACTCAGACACATGATTTTGCTTCAATTTCTCCTAGGCTTGAGCAGGAGTGGTCCTCTTTCCACCATTTGGTGCCATCATCACTTCGTGCTATTGCTGAGACATGCCCAAGTTTCTCTGCATTTTGGAAGGTTCACCATTGTATTACAATGATTATGATTTCAAGCACACATGCTTTCTCTCTCCAAGACAACGTGAAGAAAACTTGAGTTTTGCCGTTGGCACTGAACTAGCAGATGATATTGTAACAAATGTTTGCATTCAGGCTTCATGTGTTGACTCAAGGTCCTGTCATCATGATATTGAAACAAGGCAAATAAGGCATATTTCTCTGTTTTAAGCAGTCAGTTTCCATGAGGTATTTAGCGCGGCTGAAAGAATATTTTCGAAAACTGAAAGAGGTTTTTATTTCTAACATACTGAACTAGAAAAACCTCTTTCATTTTCTTGAAATTAATTATGAGCTGGGAGAAACGAGTGACTAAAGGTTGCGCTACGAAACTGTTGTAGATGCAGTTTCTAATTTCCTGTTTTACACATCTTCTTCAAGGATCGATTCTGGGCAGCTGGAGTAGTTTTTCAAAAAAAAAAAAGAGGTTTTTGTTAATCACGGATGGGTTCACAAAAACCTCCTTCAGTTTTTCCAAATACGTCTTCTGTGAGAAATTACGAGCTCTGTCTCAAGACATATTTTTCAGCCAGAACATATGGGAGTAGTTGGTTCGATTGCAGATTTATGGGTTAAATATGAAGCTGAAGTGAAGGAAGTTTTCTCAAATGATAGTGCTAATAAAGCTGTTGTTGAAGATACCCTTGATGAAAGCTGAACATGAGCCTGAGATCAGAAAATAAGGCTTTGAAGAAAGAGGTTAGCAGTTTGAAGAAGAAGCTAGGTAAACTAGCTCACTGACTTAAGAAGAAAGGTACTTTTCAAAGTTTTGATAAATTTTGGTTCAACTTCTATCATTTTGAAGTTATGTAGGTCCCTATGCACCTATACAAATATCTGAAGAAGTCATGAGTTTAAGCTGAAAGCGCTGCAAGATGAATATGTTTTGTTTTGGCAAGAAACAGTAGTTTCGTAGCGCGCTACGAAACTACTGTAGAACGCTGTTTTATAAAGAAATAATGAAATTTGATGATGAGGTCAGCGAATTTTGAAAAGAATGTCTCGAGGATAGGAGGGAGATTATACATGGATATCATAGCAGCTCAAATAGTGACAGGTGTGAGTTTTGAAGAAAAAGTGAAATATTTTGTTTTTTGCTAAAAGTTCTCTTAAAGGCACTTTATGACCGAAATATTAGGGTTCTGGTAGGGTTACCGAGATTTTGGCTAGCACACCTGTTCACTCCACAAGGCATCCAGATCATAAAGCATATGGTGTTATGCGTGGTTATTAAAGGTATTAAAGAACTTGGAGTGTGCTCTTTAAATGGTAAAGAAAAGTGGAAGACAGGGACCATGAAAATAGGGTGTTCAGGTTTGCCAATTTATGAGTTATCTATACAGCTAGCACCCGAGGGTCAGCTCGTTCAGTGAATGTTCCTCAACATGTCTCAGCCACAACAGAAATTGTACAGCTGTCAAGGATCCAAGGAGAATCATGCATACGAGGAGATGGAGTTGGATTTGAAATATTTCTATGTATTTACAGCCCAACACTTCATGTATTTAATGAGTTGGTTTAGAAATAGATAAGGGTAATTAATGGTAGATCATCGAGTTCTCCCTTCATGCTTGTTGAGGAGACTCAAGATAGTGATAGTTTTGGGGGTTTTCCTATATATGGTGAAAACTAGGATGTAATAGGGGTTGGAGATTTTATACAAAAACAGAGTTTATTTGGGCCAATGTAAAGACTTATTACAGTAATAGTAAAACAGTGGTTGTTTCTTCTCAAGATTCTCAATGGATTATATTGTTCAAATGTGATAGTGTTTTATTTTCTTAATGTTCTTTTACAGCCTTGTTATAGCACAATCACTCAGAATTCATATCTTATGCTCTGACTTCCTGTGTGTTTGGCAAGCTGTGGTTTTTGTGAAGTATGTTTGAACATCTAATGCAAAGAGCCTTGACTTCCATGAAATGACTGTGCTTTTGTTTACTAAGTGTGTGAGACTCCATAGCCCAATGAAGACTAATTTGATATGTGTCCAACCAGCTTTGTTTTTATAAATTTGTAAAGAGTTAGCCATCTGTTGTTGTGATTGATTTTTATCAAAAGTCTGTGAGAGAGCCCTCTCTGATCAAGGAGGCTAATCCTTGGTCTAAAGTCTGGTTGAAAGAGTTACATGAAATCTTGCTTGGCTGCAGCCCTTAGTACTGATTTTGTGATAACATCACCGGTGGAGCACTGAAGAAATCACGGGAAATGAAGTCCTCCCAAGCAATACCTTGCAATCCCAAATGATGGTCCACTAAAATCCGGATGAGAGAAAAATGATAGACACTGCTTAGCTACTGTCGTGGGGTCTTACGCTGCATGAAGTTTTTCATCTTCTCAATGTTTTTGCAGATGAAAAATGGGAGGCTCATCATCTTCACCCTGGTGAAATGCATGAGCAAGCGGATGTGATAGGCATAAAGGTGAGAAAACCTCCCCTCACAACTGAAATACTTCATGATCAATCTCATGTGTGGGGCATACTCTTCCATCAAAAATATGAATGGAAAAACTCTAGTGAGCTGGCTCAAGCAGTTGTTCTTGATATAAGGCTCATAGTGATGCCTCTCCACTTTCTTCTTCTTATGCCACTGCTCTCCAATGTTATGTATCCCTGTTGCCACTGATATAGCCTTCGCTGTCAAGGTGAAAGTCACCCCAGCCAGGACAGATTTGCCTCCCTATAGATGAAGTGCAAAAAGGCGGGCCAACTCATGATGTGCTCTAAGATTTGCCACCCTTTGGAAAAATTCATAACATGCCAAGTGCTGGAAACAAGACATGGCAAGTCGGCATGCCTGTAGCTCTGTGAGGGTGTTGGGCTCGTCTCTGAGATGTCTGCCACTCCGGTGATGTCTCCTATGGGCTCTCTCTCCTGAAGATGTGTCACTATGTGTATTCCCCTCATAATCTGATGAATTTTCTGATGCCATCACTGTTGCTTGTACCCTGAGTTTAGTGCCGCCCTTTGAATCCAATGACACTGATGAATGCTCTGAAAATCTATTACCAAGGGGACAGTAAAATAGGGGAGTGTTAGGAGGGGAATGATGAAAAGGGGAATAGGGGTTTAAAGGAGAAATTTATCAGGGATTTGGGAGTGTTTGGGGTAAGGTTTTAATGGGGTAGGGTTAAGGACATTTTGAGCTATTGGAGTAAAGGGACAAAGGGGTATGTTTGCAATGTAGTTAGGGTAACTATTAGGAAAACTTGCTCCAGGAGAATTTAACAGATAGAGATAGGATAGGAGCATATCAAGCTATCATGTTACTGTAGCAAAAACCCTAGCTTTTTGTCCTCCTTTATGTCATTTTTGGGATTGGTTAAAAAAATTTGCTTTTGATTTCATGGTCAGCAACATATTTTTCCTTGAGTTAAGGATCAATGGTTAGAAGATTTATGGGCACTTTTGCAATGTTGAGAACCAATTTACAAAAATTTGGGAGATTTGGTGCTTTTTTAGGCTCACAGGCCTATGCGTCGCGCGCCTTGCCCAGTGCGCCGCGCGCCGGGTATGCGCCACGCCAGTGCAGTGTTAACACTATGGCCGGGCTCCCAATGTACCGCACGCCCTGAGTGCGCCACATGCCCTGAGTGCGCCGCGTGCCCTGAGTGAGTCGTGCATCCTGAGTGCGCTGCACGCCCTGAGTGCGCCGCGCCACCTTGGGTGTGCGCCACGCACTGTTTATTTCACCCGAATTTGCTTGAAAAATAGGGGGAGGGGCTTAGTGGAGTTTTCTAGGGGGTTTTCCTGGGAGACAAGGAGGAATGGAGGTGAAAAGGATGAGGAGTGAGGGGACAAGGGAAGGAAAGTGACCTTGGTGCTAATCATTACCATCTGGCAACCCCATCAACCATTTCTCTTGTTGCTTTTTCCATGGAAGGCCATTGTTCTTTTGGATACCTTTCAAACATCTTACAAACAGCTAAACATTGACCAAATTGATGGAGAAGAGGTGTCATAAGGCCTACCTCGTGATTTGATAGCTTTCAGAAAGATTTGAGACGGTTTGGCATTGTTTTTATGCCCCTAGCTGTGTGCATCGTGCGCCAAGCCCAGTGCACTGCGCACTGTGAGTGCATCGCACCCTTGCTGGTTTTTCACTGTGGGTTGGTTGCCAATGCGTCGCGCCCTCCATGTGCGTTGTGCGACCTGGTGTATGCGTCGCGCCCTTTGGAAACCAGCTCTCCTCCACTCAAACCATCATGAATTTGCTTTCTCACTTTTCTAATTTCTCTCCAAGCTTGCCAAAGCACAAATGATTTTTGTTTTGGGCCATAACATGTATATATAGGCTAGGGAGAGGTGAGTTTGATTTTTTCTTCTTTGCAAACCCACTTTATAATGTTTATGTTTTGCACTTTTTGTTCACTTTAAAACACTCTGCTTTTTTCCTTTTTCTTTGAAATTTTGGCTCTCATGATAAAAATTTTAGCATTTCTTTGCGGGGACTGTGTGACTGGGCCTCTGGCTTTGAAATCCATGACTGCGTCTGAAAATGTCAACTGTCGATTTTTTGGAAAATTTTCTCATAGTTGACCTTGTTTGACTTTTCTTCAAAACAGAGTTTTGAAGAAGAGTAGTTGTCTTTTCAGGTGATGATGAAGCCTTCGAAACCGTAGCTGTATAAGGTCTCCCTCTGGCCTGCATGGCTTGTTCTGGTCATGTGTTTCAAAGACCAAACTGATGAATTTCTAGACCCTAACAATAAAAAATGACTCTGTCCTGCAATATGACTAGTCCTTGACTATCATGAATTTCATTGATTACGGACCAATTCACGAACCAGTAGAGGCCAGACATGAGGGGAAATGAGTAGCATGACTTTCTCTGTCAGATCATGGCATGTCCCTAGCGAAATGCAGCTACGTGGATGGAGCGGGACACCTAAAATTGAAATGCACAAAGAGCTTTGATCTTTGACGGAAGGTTGACCAGACCGACTCTAATAGGTCCCGAAGGGAGGAAAGGAGGCCAAGGCACTATTTCTGGCCTTTTTTATCTTCTTTCTATCACTATTTAACCTGCTATAGAAAACACCAATGGAAACAACCTTCTAAATCACCAAAAGAAACCTATTCTTAACCAAGAAAGAAATTCATCTAACAACAACTAATCCATAAACTGAAACAAAGCATATAAATAAAAACAAGAGGAGCTTGGCTACTTGGATTGCGATCTAACCCAAGAGCTTCAACCCTTTGAGGCAAATCAGTGCTAGCTCAAGAAGAATCTCATCTTTATTATCAAAATGGTAATAGGATTACATGAAACTGTCACCAAAAGTAAGCTCAAAGTTGAGCAGAGCAAAACTGCAACAAAAATTCAACAGAAATTCGACCAACTCCCTAGTGAGGCCCTAGGCCTCTCTACTTATACAACTGAAGCTACCAACATCTTATTTAAAATCGGGGAGGCTTGGCTCCCAAAACTCGAGATAAACATATGTTATCCTCTAGTTGCTCTGCTGCCTCCTAGTGCATTGATTTGGTTGTTTGTGCTTCAAGCTGCATGAAGGATAATTCGAAGTGGGGAGTAATAAATGAGGGAGATTCCCTCCTATAAATCCTCTCCTTTTTCCACTTTGAATTATTGCTACTAATTGTCCATTGAATCTTTGACTTTGTCTTCAAAATTCAACAAAAATATGCATTAAACACATATTAGACCTAATGGCATCATAACTAACCCAACTCACTCCATAAGCATAAATATAATCCAAAAACATGCAATAAGCTAAGAGAATGGTTGATTTAACTATGTTAGGAGACAAAATGAGCCCATATAATTACCCATTTATGGGGCTCATCAAGGGTTTATATATATCTCAAAACTAATTACAACCCTTTTCCTATTAGCTTCAAACAGAAAATGTTATAAAATTAAATTAAATTAAAATATTTTTATTGTGAAATAAGTTATGGTTTTTGGGCATGTGGTATTGATAAGGCATGATATTGGCCCATAGTATTGTAACAAAGTCTATTTCCAGGTTCATAATATCCATGGTAAAGTGAGAATGAATATCCATGGTTAAAAATATTTTCATATTGTTATTAAATATTTTGATTGTGAAATAAGTTATGTTTTTAGAGCATGTGGTATTAATAAGCCATAGTATTGGCCCATTATATTATAACAAAACCATTTTTTTACAAGTTAATAATATCCACTATAAAGTGGGGGGTGAATATCCATGGTTAAGAATCTTGTCATATTGTTATAAAATATTTTGATTGTGAAATAAGTTATGGTTTTTGGACTTGAGGTATTGATAATCCATGGTATTGGCTCATGGTATTGTAACAAAACCTATTCACAAGTTAATAACAAAATCAAAATATAACAAATTGAATTTTATTATTTTTATTATTAATTGAGCCAACATTTAGATTTTTGCACTCATCCCCATACTTTTGACTTTTATTATTATTATTACTATTATTCTTTAACTAAGCCCTAATGGGTGCTAAAAGGTGTCTTTTAAAACTCTTAATTGTCTCACATTAATTATCAACCTGGGTAAGTCTTTTGTTTCAAGAGTTTACACAATATGTGCAAGCTATAAATCCAAAGAGTAATTCTTTTTAAGTTGAACTATAAAACTTGATACAAGAGTAAACAGATGAATTTATAAAACTCAAGCTGCAACTGTTAATGGATATATTACATCCAAGCATCAAGACTTAATCTTCAACTGAAATCATAATCAAATCTGAAGCAAGTAATTCAATTGAAAATAACATCAACCGAGAGTTTAGTAGTATTAACCAATCTCTTTTAGTTGATTCTATACTAACCACACTCGATCTCAATTAAGCAATTCAAATGGAAATGATGTCAACCGAGAGTTCAATAGCATTAACCAATCTCTTTCATCTGATTCTATAATAACCACACTCAACAAGATTCAATGCATTAACTAATGATCAATTTAATCTACAGTAAGCATAAATGGAATTAACTAACAAAGCTGTGAATCACATAAGGAAGGTAAACTAACTTCAATACAGGAAATCGGCAAATAACAAATAAAATAAACTCACAGAGAACGAAAAACATCAAACCATTCAAACTTGTGTAAATTAGAAAATATAACACAAAGGGGTAGCAGTTTGATCCACCAGAGGCTGGGCCCTTAGCCACCAGTGAATACTGCTGAGCTACTTCAGAGGATACGAATGAACAACAACATAAATTATGTATTAACCATTGAACTCAATCCTCATTACAATACAGTCATGTTCCTCAAAGCACCAGTTTGTAAATTAAAATTACAATTTGAAATAAACAGAGATCGATCCCCTTTCCTCCTATCTTATCCTATCCTATCCTATCTCTAATAATCTCCCTCCTCTCTTTGATCTCTGTTCTCATTTAAATACACAGAGAGTAGAGAGAAGTTACAACAGAGATGATTACAAAATTATTCCCATAACAAAATTGGATTGTTCATAACAAATTGATTAGCAAGATCATATCTAAAATATCTTTACATTAGCGTTCAATAAGAATAGGTCGAATTTGGTATTGCAACTAAGATAATTTGGAAACCGACCACAACAGTGAATCTGAGAAAAAAATCTTCAGAGAACCTTTTATTTCTCTTAATACAGACTAAATTTTGGAAAACTACTTATCACAAAACTAATTTTGTTCGTTTTGAACAAAACCCATGTTTTGGATTTTCCAGATTCTTCTCCATTTGCCCAAAACGTCTAATACAAAACTGTCACTTCTTATTCTAGCGAATTTCTGAGTTGGAATATTTAATGATGAGCTGGAGATCAAATCTGCAATCTGGAAAATATCTTGGAGGCTAAAATGGTGAGTGATGTTACAAAAAATTTATTAATAAACTATCATTGGTAAAATCATGCATAATAATCATTAATTTATTAAAAATAAAGGAGAAGAAATAATATTTATCCATAAGAGCATAAATAATTATAAAATGGAATCATATGATAAATCATGCTAAATAATGTGATAAAGAAGGGTAGAAATGGATGAAATAGGTGTTAAAAAGTGATAATAATAATGACAAACTAGCAGCCCAACATACCCCCAAACTGAATAAATTGCATGTCCTCATGCAACCCAAGGACTCTATATTAACCAAGAAATAATACAAAAATTGTCCATCCCAACTCATGAAATGGATGGAACAAATGATTTCTTCCTCAAATAATGAATATTCAATTTTATCAATGTTGATGAAGGCGTAACAATTTTTACATTGACGTTCAACTATATGCATATGAAGTTGCAGCAAAATATGGTATAAGTAACAACAAATTTCATTAACAATTTTCTCAAAAAACTACAAATGCGATTTTGCTGAAATTTTGCAAGTATATTTTCACTATAGTAATGCTTCTATGATCCAAAAATTAAATCATTGTGGTGCACAGATCATGAGATATAAACAAAATAGTTGTAGGTGATAGTGCATGATTTCTGAAATTTGACAAACTAATTTAACTTGAAATTTTCTAGGTTTGTGTATTTTAATCATACCTCTTTGTTTTCCAGAAATAATAAGAATTCAATTCATAGTTTTAAAGATATACGCAAATCCATTTTTGCACTGTATAAAAATGAAATTGTATGTCTTAAATGAGAAAGAGAGTAGAAACATCCATCATGTGTAGCAATTCCTCCCCCAAACTGGAGAATTAGTGATCCAGGTGGATGTTGATGGCCACCCACCTATCCCATTTGGACCCCCACAACTGTCTCTTTTAGTTTTTCAGTTTCACAAATTGTAGCATAGTTTACTATTTTTAGCAGTTTTTCGGGTCTTGAACTTCTGGAGTCGTTTTGAAGCCTTAAACGACGTTTTTTGGGAAATCTGGGGGCAACATGGGTCCATGGTGTTATAGAAATTTTTGTGCCCTACAACCCCAAGCATGAAATGTCCATAAACCAAGGGCTCCTAAGTCCCTAAAAGTGTTGTTCTAACCCCTAAAGGAACAAGGTCAACAGATTACAGCTTCTCCCAGAAGTTCTCCATGAGAAACTGCTCATAACTGGTCAATACTGGATCATTGCACTTGCTCCATGGCCAAAGTGCGATGCATTGCACCTTGTACACATGGGAAGTGCGTTGCATTTCAAAAAGCCCTTCTACGGGGTGCGATGGACGAGAAAAGACAAGTGGCGGAGATAGTTTGTGAGGTGGATGATCATGGAATCTTCCAGAAACTTCTCCTAGGACACTTGCCTCTCAGAATCGCCCAAGGATGAGTAAGAGATCAATGAGATCTCCAAGTGGCATCAAGAACTATCAGAGAGAAGACACTAATCAAAAACCCAGAGCTAACTCGCACCTCTGCAAATATCTATATATAGATCTCTCATCCCAGAGATCTAGAGGTTGGAGGCTGGAATTTTGCATATTGTAAGGAATTGTTGTTGGTTTCTAGAGATAAACATCAGATTGTTGGGTGATTTATGCTTTGTTTGAGGTGAAGAGGGGCTTCTTTACTGGGAGGTTGATGCTGGGTCAGAACCACTGGTTGTAATTCCTCCTGGATCTTTTCTTGTTTATCAATAAAAACTATTTGAATTCTCCTCCATGCTTTTGTATCATTGATGCTTGTTACATTTGTATGGTTAACTTAAATCTGATCCTAAGTTATTTATGAATATAGATCCATGTCTTTGTATAGTGCTCTTCTTCTGTGATCTTACAGGTACTTTGTGAAGCTAGGCATGCAAGGGAGCAGGTAGCTGGAGACTATCAAAGAAGAGAGGGATTGGATCAAAGGATTAGCGCAAGACACGGGTTGGTTCTTTCTATTCCTCTCTATCTATAATTCATAAAGGAAATACAAAAGTAGTTTTTCTCTGTTTGTTTCTAAGGCAGCTATCACTCCTTAGTGGGATAGAGCAGTTCTAAATAGACACTTTTCCCTATAACAAAATGGCGACTCGACTGGGGAATGTCTAATTAGTTTGTTTGTGTATCATTCTTTGTTGTTTGTTTCATAAACTTATAAGTAGCTTTCGAACTACATTTGCCATAACAAATGCAAAGTAGATAACTGCTGCTTCAATCCAATCACTGGATTTGTTTATGATTTAAATAGCTGATTCACAAACTATCTGATTGCCCTTGTGATAGCTCTTAGATCCTCCTTAGATCTACCCCTGATTGTTGCATTACTGATTGCTTTTTACTTGGCCAAAAACCAAGGAATGAACTGCAAACTGTGACCCGGAACCTGGACAGAGTCTCGTTTCTGGCCCAGCGTAGGTACTGTTCAGAGATCCTGAATTTCAGCGCACTTCCCGAAGGGGCAACCTGCGCTGCATTTCAGATTCTCTGTGTTACAGGTGCGCTGATCAGACTCGCTCTGTGCAGTTGTGGTTCTTGTGCTTCATTCTTTCCAGTTCTATCCTTGAATTTTGCTGCCAGTGATCAGTATATGTCTATTTGAAACCTCTTTTCCTTGCTGTTATTCCGCCTCCTTTGTATAAAAGAACTGTAGATGTTTTTGTGTGTTTGTTGAGTCGTTTACAATTTTCCATTGCAAAAGTAGAATAGTCGTACTGTCATCCTTTGATTTGAATCTGTCGCAAGTGTCGATTTCGATCATAGGAGAAAGTTTGATTGTTGTTGATGGTCGATTATACTGTTACTATTGCCTTTGGTCTGAATTTGTAATTTTCTAGTGTCAAGAACGAGTGTTCATTTCAAAATCGTAAGGTGTCGTAATCATCTCTGTTTTTTGATTTCGAAAAAGAGCTTGTTTATATTTGTCGCTTGAAAAGAAATTCAGATTTGTACATCAACTTTCTTTTTAGCATCAATACTAAGAAAGTCGAAAACAAATAAATGCATGTGCATTTGCATATAGACAGTCTGTTTGGCTTGATTTAGGAAAGTGCATTTATAATGTGCTCTTTGCTCTTTGTGAAAAGATTCTGTCTTTCTTTTCCCCTAGTAGCTAGGATTTTCATTGCACAAAAGAGATAAAAGTTTGTTTATCATCTTTAGATTGCATTTTAGGAATTACATCTACATCTCGTGGTGAACCCGAAAGGAAAACTTCATAAACAAGATCAACTTAAAATAAATTCAATGAATCTAACAACGCTTTGGAACTTAACGCACAACATTTAGAGGTCTAGGCTAGAGACGTATTCCGGCGTCGTAAAGCCTGGTAACTGTTGTCCTCACTGATAGTTGGGTGATTCCTCCACTTTGAGATGATAAGTGCCAGTACGGACTTGTGCTCCCACGTACCGTCGATTATATTTTGGGAGACCCCTATAGGCTTAAATCCTTTATCCATAGGAAGCTGTGTCTGCCGCCCTATCGATCGCAACGCAATGAACACAGCATTCGGGAAGATTGACTGCCGTACCGTAAAAATTATTCTACAGTTTTGCGATTGGTTTGGTACTCCCTCTACCTAGACTTCCAGAGTAGTCCCTTTCGTTCCTTTTCAGACTCTTTAACGGAAAAGGTCCATCTGAGCACTTCTCACTTTAGGCTCATTAAAAATTGAAGGAGACTAGAGTCATCTTTTGTTTTTTCTCGACTCTTAAAAATTGAAAAAACAAGTTGTGTCAAAGCGTCTAAAATTTATTTTAAACGGAATAATCATCACCATTCCCTCGTTGGTCTTCGAAGTCAGTCTCTTTTCATCGCAAGTTCTTGTAGAATCGCTAGAAAATATTTTGGATAGACTAGATATGTTTGAACAACAATCGACATCCAGGACTGTGTCAGCCGACGCAGTAGCGGCAGAGCCTCCTGCTGCTACTCCAATGATGTTTGATGGTATATCATCTGTCCCGGCAAGTTATCAACAATAAGCCGGAGTCCAATCAGGGACTATTTCGACGACATGGTCAGTTCCTATTTCTTCATCCGGATTATCATCTGGTATTTCTTATGTTGAAACTCAACAAATCGATCCAATGTGTCTTCAAAGGCCAATATACCCTTTAAGTACTGGATTACCACCATATGGAGGGCAGTATACCTTTTCATTGTTCCCTCCTGAAGAACAACCATGTGGGGGTTTACAACAAAATTTAGGTCAAACTGGAATTACATCCAGCGGTTGGGTACCAATACTGCCTTAGCAACCAAGGGTTGTATATTCAATGCAACTATTCCACCCTGTGTCGAATATTCCCACTATACCTGCTATGGTGATTGCGTCGCAAGTACAAGCGCTACCTGTTGTATGTTAACCCCAAGTTTCTCAGGTTGCAATACAACAGCCTCTTGTCTCAACGACTCAATCAAAACCTCAGGTTAGTGCCTCCTTATCTGGAGCGACTCAGGCTCAAACAAGTACTATGACTCCTCATCTTGGTCAATCATCCAGTATTGGACAACAGCAAATGGTCCAACAACCAGGGCTGGTTCAATCTCAATAACCGCAATTCCAGCAATCATATCAAGGACCTGAGCAACAAGTCTTTGTAAGTAATGGGCAACTGCATTTCCAAAGCGGTTATCAACAACCATACTATAATGGTTATGCCCATCAACCTTGTCAAATCTGCCAGCATCAAATACATTATGCTGGTATGCAAAGACCCACTGCTCAGGTGATTCCATCTTATCCTGGGTATGCTTCGCCTAACCTGAATCAACAGTTTCCCTTTGTAGCAACTCTAGAATTACCAGATCTAAACCGGCTGACGAATGATCCAATTGCTTATGCCTCTTGGTGGCCAGCAATTCCGCATAAACTTCCATCAGATATTCCTAAATTTAATGGAAATCCGGGTGAAGATCCATCGAATCACGTGATGACCTTTCATCTATGGTGTTCATCAAACAACCTGAATGATGATTCGATAAGACTTCGCCTCTTTCAGAGGACGTTAACGGGTCCGGCAGCAAAATGGTACATCGAATTGCCTAGAGCTTCGTTCGACAACTTTAGTATCTTAGCCACAACCTTTTTAACCCATTTTCAGTTACCAATAAGGTATGAAACGGGAACAGAACTTCTTACCAATTTCAAACAGACAATGGCCACTCACATATCTGATCATATACATGAGTGGCGACGTCGTCGTAGAATGGTAAAAACATATGTCCCCGATCAGCTCTTAGCTGAATGGTTTATCAAGTCATTACTACCTTCCATCACGGATGATGTGGAAAAAGGGGGAGTCGTCACAGAAGATCAAGTTATCGCTCGTGCGCAATATTTGGACTTGATTTACACTTAGTCTGACACGCTCTACGATAAAATACCTGACGCCCCTAGACTAGAATTCTCAGTTCCTCCTCCTCCTAAATCAAACAATGACTCTCATGCCGACGATGGCGTGATTGGCGCAACAGACGCGAAATTGACAAAGGCTACATCCAAAAAGGCCCGTAAGATTTCTAGTCAAAATGCAAATGAGGAACTTCTTGCTTCGGAAGTAAATGCCATATCGACAGATAAAGGCAAAGAAACCAAACAACCAGGGAGCAAGAAAAAAGGCAAAGGGAAGAAGAAGAAACAAGAGGAATCATCACCTGAAAAATCTTCTTCAAACCCTCCTGGAGATAGGAAACCAAAAAATCCATGCTTTATATGCGATGAGGATCATTGGAAGAGAGATTGTCCACATAAAAATGAAGTTAAGAAACTCTTTAAGAGTTCAAAAACCTCAGCAGTATTGACTGATCCGTTTCCAAACCCGGGAACCAAACTGGTTGCTAATCAAAATGCTTCCCGATCCCAAGTCCTTATGTTGTCTATCTCAAAGCAGCAAAATGATGCTTTGACAAGGAATAAAGATTACGGGAATCCACAGTTGTCGAATAACAAGGCTAATGAACAACCTAGTAGTTCGACAACAACTTTGACCGAAGTTGTGCCACCCATTATTCCTGAACAAATGATAAAGTCGCCAAAGGGAGTAGTACACAAATCGACATTTAATCCTCGTGAAAAAATAGCACAGAATTATAACATAATAGAGGACCTGGCCCAATCGTCGTCCAATATGTCGACACTTGAGGTACCGCAAAATTGCCTCACCCAAGAGCAAGCTTTATTATCAGCAATAGGTGGGATTGACCCAATGGATTCCAATCTTGTGGCCTTTGATCATAAAGGATATGACCCTCAGTTACTAGCTCAACTAGCTTTCCTTATTCAAGTGAAAGCCCTCAACAAAACTGTTCATCGAACAATTATTGATGAGGGGGCATCCACATGTATTATGTCGATGAGTTGCTGGAAAAATTTAGGCTCACCACCCTTGTCGCAATCGTCAACAATGTTAAAAGCATTTGATGGACGATCATACACTCCATACTGAATTTTAAGTAACTTGCAAGTTGAACTGGGGGGTAAAATAGTAGAAATTGATGTTGAAGTAATCGACGGAAACCTCGATTACAACATCCTACTGGGAAGCCCCGGATATATGCCATGGCCGCAGTTGTGTCGACCTAATTTAGGAAGATTTCATTTCCCTTCCAAGGAGGAATTACAATCGTCGACCAACAAACATTTCTCCCCAACAGTTCACAAGTTACGGGAAGAATTACAATGATCCATGGAAGCAATCATTCCCTCCAAAATATCGGAGTAGGTCTCCTAAAAGACCTTGCCTTGATGGGTACTTTTGCCCTACCGCCTCCAAGTAATCTGGCGGAAGTGGCCACAGTGGAATATGAAATCTTCTATATCTAATGGATTCAGAAGATTCCTAAAACATTTTGTCAGCATGGATCATCGCCATTTTAGAAATATTGTAGCAATCAATTTTCTTGGCCTGGGGGGCAAACCAAAATCAACGCTCATCGAGTATTTGGATAGATAGGTCCAAGGAATATGGCACCTCTTCAAATCCTTCGTCGCATGTAAATTCAACAGACGAAGGAATCATTCATTCAATGATAGGAGAGGCACCATGGGAAGATTACCACCATCGCTCCCGTCTTCCAAATTACCACGAAGATTATTCCAGCAACCTTAATCATCCTTTAGTTTTTTATTCTCTATCAAATACTGTAAATATGGTGGATTCCAAGGACAGTTCTTATCTCGTGTCGACCTTGTTAAAAAATGAAACAAGGAGTCGTGAGGATAGTTCTTTTACTATGTCAACCTCATTAAAAAATGAAACGACTCCCTTTCCAAATCGAGTCTTTGATTACGATCTCGTAAAATCAAAGTCGAGTCTTTCGAAGATCTCGAAGGTAAACCTTCATTCCAACCAACAAGTTGAATGCAATGAAGCTTGGGGGGCATGCACCTCGATTTTCGTTATTATGCTGGGGGCATGCAAACTTATCACGAGCAGTGTTACTGCAGGGTTCAAGCTTGTTAAAAAATAAACCCACCACGAGCAGTGTTACTGCAGGGTTCAAGCTCGTTAAAAAATAAACCTGCATCGAGCAGTTTTAGCACATAGTTCAACCTCGTTAAAAAATAAACATAAGACAAGAGCAAATGTTTCCACCCGCGTTTAAGCTTGTTAAAAAATGAACTATTCCCCGGTAAATAACCATCGTGAATGTAGTACTTCAACCGTTAAAGCCTTGGTCGTGTTTGCACCGTCACCTCCACTTTTTCATTGGTCGATCATTCACCTCCATTTGATTGTTTACCCATTTTCAGGAACAGCTGCGAAGAGTGATTTCACTAGCCATCCTTGTGACACTGCTATGATTGGAAAATTCCAAACCTTACCTGGAATCAACTGCTACCCGTCTTATCACTCGTTCCTCAAAAGACAAGTCTCCTTTAAGCTCTTTTCAACTGACTCGTAAAATATGAAAAGATTGCCAAGCCATTGGCCTCTCCAGCTCGTTAAAGGGACAGGAAGTGCTATCCCTCCTCTAGATTTTAATCTTTTTGGACCTGAGGGATTATTACACAAAAAGATCGAGCGCTTGTTTTGTTCGGCTCGTTAAAACTATCGAAAATTCATCCCTTCTATATTGTTTTATACTTTTTCGGACTTAAGGGATTAGATGACGAAAAAGGAATTTTGGAGTTACCTTTACGTTCCTTTTCAGACTCTCTAAAATTGAAAAGGACCGAGTTATCTTTGTCGTTAAACTCGTTAAAAAGATCAATAGCGACAAACTTGTCTTTAGACGAGAACGAGTTTCACTATCACTAGGCTCGTTAAAACATAGCGATGGGTTTGCCCGAAGGGCAAATTATAGAACAAGCATATGTTATCCTCATCAAGCTTGACAAAAATAAAGAGGTACTGGTCAGCAATGAATGGGGAAAAATTGGGAAGAAAACTCAAAGAGACTTTGTTGGTAGCAAGTCGCTCTTGAACATGACACTTCCACTCCGTGTCTGAGTCGGGTTGGGTTGCTTCATTCACCGGTCACATCACCATGGTCAAACCATACCATCCACATTTAGGGATAATGCTACCAATCCATCACATCAGTGTCACCGATATGTTCAAGAGAAGTCATCCAGAGAAGTCACCTGTGTCTCACCCACTACCATACATTATACTCCATTCTTTCATGACCGCCTCCCTGAACCTTATATCACCAGATCGTTTTCACCTCCATTAAAATCATTTGCTCCGTTCCGTGTCATTGATGTGGGATTCATTAAGGCCCTCCTGTGATGGAGCACTTCTTGTCGACATCAGCTCATTATCCAAGAAGTTGATATAGGAACACCCCATTCAGTACTTTGAAGCTTGCATGCCTCAATGGCAAGTTTCTCACTTCCAGCGACAGGTTTACATCAATGGCCTTCGACTGAAAGATTTTGCATGGTGTTCGATGCCAAGTCCTTTATTCACACCACGTGAATTGTACTGCAGTACCTTGAGGGTCATTATCATTATCGGTGATTCCTCTCGTGCTTGTTAACAGTTTACATCATTGACTGGTAATCAAGTGATGCCTTTCCATGTTTGACTTCAGAACATTTCTCACATGGATCGACTTGTACTTCGAGTAAAGATTGGACGAGATTGAAGACCCCGGTCTAGTTTCATCCATCCAGGCTGCGATATATATTCAGGGAAATAAAGACATTAAATGTACATCATTGCAACACAGATAATCATCCTATCAAAAGGATGATGGCTCTATCAGAATCATCAGTTTACACTCAGACGGTTGTTTGTCCTATGTACATGAAAATGAATTTATAAAGCTGAGCATGGGAATTCCCGCCTCAGCTAGATCATGAAAATATTATGAAGATAATGTATTGTATTGTATCTTATTACAGGTCTCGTCCCAGCATTGAAAGAACTTCGGACCCTCATAATAAAGCATTTCACCCGACACCAAAAGGTTAACGGCCTCATACTTTAGGGGGCAACTGTTATAGACATTTTTGTGCCCTACAACCCCAAGCATGAAATGTCCATAAACCAAGGGCTCCTAAGTCCCTAAAAGTGTTGTTCTAACCCCTAAAGGAACAAGGTCAACAGATTACAACTTCTCCTAGAATTTCTCCATGAGAAACTGCTCAGAACTGGTCAAAACTGGATCATTGCACTTGCTCCATGGCCAAAGTGCGATGCATTGCACCTTGTACACACAAAAAGTGCATTGCATTTCAAAACGCCCTTCTATGGGGTGTGATGGACGAGAAAAGAAAAGTGGCGGAGACAGTTTGCAAGGTGGATGATCATGGAATCTTCCAGAAACTTCTCCTGGGACACTTGCCTCTCAGAATCGCCCAAGGATGAGTTAGAGATCAATGAGATCTCCAAGTGGCATCAAGAACTATTAGAGAGAAGAAACTAATCAAAAACCCAGAGCTGACTCACAACTCTGCAAATATATATATATAGATCTCTCATCCCAGAGATCCAGAGGTTGGAGGGTGGAATTTTGCATATTGTAAGGAATTGCTGTTGGTTTCTAGAGACAAACATATGATTGTTGGGTGATTTATGCTTTGTTTGAGGTGAAGAGGGGCTTCTTTGCTGGGAGGTTGATGCTGGGTCGGAACCACTGGTTGTAATTCCTCCTGGATCTTTTCTTGTTTATCAATAAAAACTATTTGAGTTCTCCTCCATGCTTTTGTATCATTGATGCTTGTTACATTTGTATGGTTAACTTAAATCTGATCCTAAGTTGTTTATGAATATAGATCCATGTCTTTGTATAGTGCTCTTCTTTTGTGATCTTACAGGTACTTTGTGAAGCTGGGCATGCAAGGGAGCTGGTAGCTGGAGACTATCAAAGAAGAGAGGGATTGGATCAAAGGATTAGCGCAAGACACAGGTTGGTTCTTTCTATTCCTCTCTATCTATAATTCATAAAGGAAATACAAAAGTAGTTTTTCTCTGTTTGTTTCTAAGGCAGCTATCACACCTTAGTGGGATAGAGCAGTTCTAAATAGACACTTTTCCCTGTAACACATGGACTGATGTTTCCCTTCCAAAATTTGTAGTGCTTGGATATATCTTTCTAACGAGCTATTATACACATCAAACAGAGATCTATGACAAAGTTACAACCCTGGGAAATTGATGTACAAATTTACCCAAACAAGGCCCACAATTTGGCATTTCATCTTCTAGGGTTAGGTTTTGGGATGTGAAGGGTTTTCCATTGTTTCTCAACAATAAATAGGCCTTCAAGCGTCATTGTAACAAATTTTAGAGGCATGTAGCTACCACATCTCTTCTTAGAGATAAGCTACCATCGCCCTAGCTGGTTTATTTCCATTACTGTTTGTAAGCATATTTTAGTATTTTACATTAATGAAATGAAGTATTATTTCCGCTGCATATCTGTGTTTATGGTTATCTCTATAATTTGTTGCATTCTTGTTTAAATCCGGATCAGTGGTATCAGAGTGGTCTACTTTTTCTATGTTTTTCTTTGCATTGCCCCAACAAGGTCGGGATATAAGGAGTTAGGGCTTGAACTGGTCGAACCTTTGCAAGACTAGCCTCGCAAATGCCGACAGCCTCCCATGGCGGATGAGAAGAAAGACAAGGGGGTAGGAGATCCTACCAAAATCTTGCTCGAAGAAGCCCTCGAGCAACAAAGGAACGTGATGATGGATAGCTTTACGCAGATCCTTCAGCGGCTATATAGAGGCGACGCATCAACTACCAATAGCTACTCTGGAAACACCACACCATTTAAGGTACAAGTTAATTTTGAAATCCCCATCTTCGAGAGTCAAATAGATGCAAATGTTGTAGATAAATGGTTAAATCTGCTAGATGGGTGTTTTTCTATTCATGAATTTTCAAGTCGGGAAAATATTGTTTTCACTCTTCTCAAAGAAACCCCCCACATCAAGGACTGGTGGGAAACCTACTGTGAGCATAAGAATTAAAGCACAGGCTCACTATTTTCAGCCACACCCACTTGGGATTCATTCCGAGATTCCATCAAGGAGCTGTACTACCCTGTCAAAAGCTATGAGGACAAATACATAAAGTGGACCATGCTACGGCAGAGAAGGGACCAAGATGTGCCAGAGTTCACAAACATTTTTCATACCCTTCACACACAGTTGGGTATCAAAGATTCTGATCTGCATCTGGTACTCAAATACCGTGGATACCTACACAAATGCATACAGGAAGAGATGGAGTTTCTGAGCATCTCCTCGCTCGGCACGATGTACCAATACGTTGTTAAAATCGAGCAAAAGTTCAAATAGAAGAATCGAGACTTTGGATCTGCAAATCTGAAGCCCAAAGGACAAAGCCAAGGCGGGGTGATGCAAGACAACCTGTTGAAGCCGCAAGAAAAGAACAACATCACGAAGCTGAAGAAGGACACAGGAAAGTGGTGTGAGTTCCACAAGAGTCCCACTCATAACACAAGTGAGTGTCGGACCAAGCAGTCGCTGCGGGACGAGTTGAAGGCTTCTGAATTAGATGCATTTTCTGACCCTGAGCTAGAACTCGAGAAGGGAAATGGCAAAGGGAAGGAGATCATTGATGCAGATCCCAATGCCACTGTTGCCACTGCCATGATACAGAAAAATGAGCCCGAAGATCTGGAGGAGGGGGAACATCTTTTCCACTCACAGATGTGGGTGAAGGGTTCACCACTGCAATTCATTCTCGATAGTGGCAGCCAAAAGAACCTCATTTCAGTAGAGGTCGTGAAGCGGTTGGACCTATCAACTACACCACACCCACAGTCGTACAGTATCGGGTGGCTTCATGAAGGATGAGATCTCAAATTTTTCCAGTAGTGTCGCCTTCCCTATAGCATGAAGCCCTTCATAGATGAGGTATTGTGTGATGTTACACCTTTGGATGTTTGTGATGTACTATTAGGCCAACCATACTTGTGGAGGCAACATGCTATGTATGAGTCAAGGCCTCGCTCTGTCATCATTTCTTTGGGTGATTCATTATACAGAATACCAGAGGTAGCCCCACATATCGCCACCTATTTGATCACTCCTAAGAAAGGCAGCAAGCTGATCTCCCAAACTAGGAAATTCATCTGTCTGGTTCACTCCCAAAGTAAGGGGAATATCGTTACCACATCCATGACCCCCGCAAAGGGTTCCTCCACATAGCAGCAACAACAAAGGAATACGGTCATGACAGAACACAGGAACAACTTCTCCTCACCCACAGGGGTACCACACAAGCTTCAGGTGGGCAACAAAGTCTGGTTGCATCTGCCAAAATAACGCCTTACAAGAGCCCATCAAAAGCTTCGACCACACTGACATGGTTCCTACACCATTACTAAGGTTGTGGGAAAGAATGATTTGGAGCACAAAATTCCTCCATTCCTTTTCCTACACCAAGTATTCAATGTTTATTGCCCTCGGCCATGCTTCCCACCATTACTGGACACATTCGAGATTGTAAAACAACTCACCAGGGACCAAGTTCAGCAGATGGAGGAACTCAACGCAATGGGGACCATTGCTTCCTAAGGGGGGAGGAATGATCCAGGTGGATGTTGATGGCCACCCACCTATCCCATTTGGACCCCCACAACTGTCTCTTTCAGTTTTTCAGTTTCCTAAATTGTAGCACAGTTTACTATTTTTAGCAGTTTTTTGGGTCCTAAACTTCCAGAGCCACTTTGAAGCCCTAAATGACGTTTCTTGGGAAATCTATGGGTAACATGGGTCCATGTACCAATTTTTCCCTTCCCAAAGTTGTAGTGCTTGGATAGATCTTTCTAACGAGCTATTATACCCGTCAAACGGAGAGTGTATGCCAAAGTTACAACCCCCGGAAATTGATGTACCAATTTACCCAAATGGGGCCCACAATTTGGCATTTCATCTTCTAGGGTTAGGGTTTTGGATGTGAAGGGTTTTCCATTGTTTCTCAACAATAAATAGGCCTTCAAGCCTCATTGTAACACAATTCAGAGGCATGTAGCCACCACATCTCTTCTCAGAGATAAGCTACCATCGCCCTAGCTAGTTTATTTCCATTACTGTTTGTAAGCATATTTCAGTATTTTACATTAATGAAATGAAGTATTATTTCCACTGCATATATGTGTTTATGGTTATCTCTATAATTTGTTTCATTCCTATTTAAATCCAGATCAATTAGCATGCCCTCATGCAATGCTAGAAAACAAATGGAGGTGGTTGCTACAAGCTATTGAAATCTATGCTTGGTGTAAAACAACATGGAATAAGGGAGGTGTTGAGAATGAATAAGAAGAGCAATGGATGATAAAGAATAATAATGGTATGGTCATAGTAAATAAATAAGTGAAAGGAACACTCCTCCAAACTGAAAGATTATATGTCTCTGAAAAATGGGAAGTGGTCAAGATGTGGAATGAATGATGATAAATAATGTTCAATGAATTTTCATGAAATTCTCCAAAATTTTCAATAAATCAGAAACTTACGCTATTTTACCTCAAGTTTTACCTCTGAAAAAATGTGGAATGACATGTATGGACTAGCATTTGTTGAAGATGATGTATGTTGAGTTGACGCCGAAAGTGATGCAAAAGGTGGAATCCAGGCAAGCACATCATGTATGAACAATTGTTCGCGTTCGTGAATTTCTCGAGCCTCTTCTGTTAGTTGCAATAGTGTGGAATTATTGCGAATATAGTTTCCCCCCCATACTTGTTGTTCTCCTATAAACAAATCACTACGTTGTATGCAAATTTCTTGAATCCACAGTTTTAGTTTTGAATAGAAATATATAAATCACATGCAAAAATTTCAATTAGATTTTTTTTTTGAATAACCTTCCCCCTCCAATTGGAAAAGGGAATTCATGACCATAAAGCATAGGAAAAGTGTTGTTCTGATGGCAAGGCAAGGGAATGAATAGTATGATAGTAAATGAAGTAGAGTACACATATCAACGATAGGACAGCAAGAGGTATAGTTATAATGAGAGCAGAGTGTGTAAAGATAGTTATGAATAAGAGATAG
Organism: Pinus tabuliformis; assembly: GCA_031772625.1. Lineage (NCBI taxonomy): Eukaryota > Viridiplantae > Streptophyta > Pinopsida > Pinales > Pinaceae > Pinus > Pinus tabuliformis. The sequence goes on along the minus strand of CM062817.1, from coordinate 1,721,818,802 downwards.
GATGCTTTGGATCGATGATAAGTTATGCGAAAAAGAAAAAGGAGAACAATATGCCAAAAATATGTTTTGCTGATGGTCTTCTAGCTAAAAATGATGTGATTGATTGGAAAACAATTTCTCATGCGTAAAGGTTGAAAACAGGGAAAAATTAGGGAAATAACTTCTCCAATAAAAAAAAAGAATAGGAAAAGGGTATTATAGTAATAATTGACGATAATATATAACTTCAATACCATAAGCAGAGCCTCTGCTGCCAACAAGCATCCATAGCCTCGGTAGGGTTTCTTTTTAACCCATATGAGCCAGGATCTTCAATTTATAAATGGAGAGTTCTAGTGTTGTTCTATAGAAGAGATCAGTTTGCTGGCGTGGTAACCAGATAACCACACTACCATTCACTGGGATGTAGCAAAATTGAGCAGGCTGGCTCATGATGAGACCTCCTATTCCAAGGATATTTTAGCTATCCAATGGATCATAACCCTGGTATGGTGGCCATAATGGGAATGTCACTCTGTTACAACCTTATGAACATGGTAGGCTGGCTCTTAATGAGAACCCCTATCCTCCATCTGCAAACAAAACTTTGCTGATATTACACATTTTTATGATAAATAAAGGGAGGCTCATTACTCCTTGAGAGTAGAGATGTTGGAAGAAGTTGAAGATGTCAATAGAAAAAACTATACCCATAATCCCATTTATTATAGACAAAGAAAATTATAACCAAGAAGGGTGAAACCCACATGTTATTAAGATGATCAATTAGTATCATGTACAACAGAAAATGATGCAGTAAAGTAGTATATAAATAATTGTGTCCCTTTTCTTAAAAAGAATCTCTCATCCAAGAGTTGTCATGTTAAAGATCATAACGTGAATGATATTAACTCGCTTCAATAGAATCCATAATTCTTGTCCTCAGAAAAGTAGTGTACTTCATGCCATGAAAGGGAATCAGTAAAATGTGGTTGAGATGAACTAGGAATAATCCCATAAGAGGAAAAAGGTGCTATTGACAACACACAAAACTTCACAAGAAGCAAAAATGTTGTTTCGAAGAGGGAACAACAAAAACTCAAAAAACACTAAAAAAAGAGTTGTTCCCTAGAGGGAACAACAAAAACTCTAAAATTGATGTTCCCTTGAGGGAACAACAAAAAACACTTGAAAAAAGTGTTGTTCCCTTGAGGGAACAACAAAAAAACACTCCAAAAAAGTGTTGTTCCCTTAAGGGAACAACAAAAACACTCGGAAAAGTGTTCTTCCCATTACGGAACAATAGTTTTTCCCTGGAGGGAACAACAACAAAAAACATACATAAAAAAATTTTGTTCCCTTTTAGGGAACAACAAAAAAATACTCGTAGAAAGCACTGTTCCTAACTATTCCCTGGAGGGAACAGCAAAAATACATGGAAAAGGTGTTGTTCCCTTTAGGGAACAATAAAGAAAAATACTTGCAAAAGGTGTTGCTTCCTGTAGGGAACAAGAAAGAAATTCACACGTGAAAAGTGTTGTTCCCTGTAGGGAATAACAAAGAAAAACACACACGAAAAGTGTTGTTCCCTGTAGGGAACAATAGCTATTCCCTGTAGGGAACAGCGAACAAAAATACACGCCAAAAGTGTTCTTCCCTATAGGGAACAACAGTTGTTCCTTGTAGGGAACATCAAAGAAAAATGCACACGAAAAGTGTTGTTCCCTATAGGGAATAGCAGTTGTTCCCTATAGGGAACAACAAAGAAAAATACATGCCAAAAGTGTTGTTCCCTATAGGGAAGTGTTGGCTTATTGGGACCTAACCCATGTTCGGAAGAGTTATTAGCCAAAAAAATCCTGCAGCTACCGGTCCTTTCAGCAACAGCCCGTAGAGTGCGGGCTGAGGTCTCAGCTGAGGTAGTAGGGGAGGGTGTTGGAACCAGGTTTTTGCACCTTGGGATGTCTTGATGTGGTCTGGAGGGGTCGCGAACTGTTCTGTGGCCTCGCGCTACTCTAGACTAGTATCAGGCTTCCGCGTAGATCCGCATAGGTGTACATTTTTATTAATGAAATTATTATATATATGATCTTCTTATACAGTCTTTAAGCAGTTATTTAACCATAAACCCAGTGTTCGCAACCATAAAAAGATATAAATTCATATAACAGATGCATAAACCAGAATACAAGAAATCCACGATATTTCATAAAAAACTTATCTTTATTACTATCTTCTTTCCAGTACAACCTTCCTCCTGCCCCGCGCACACAGCCGCAGGGGTCCCTGGACACCGCTGCGGACTCTATTAGGCCTATGCGCACATAGCGGCGGAGCCTCTATCTACCCACTAACACCCTTCACTCGAACTTACAGACACATACTCTAATTTCTTTCAACAATCCATAATACATTAGCTCGAATCTAGAACCAAAAACTTCCTTATACCCTTAGAGCCTCACTCTATTTATACATTCCCAACCGACTTACTTTATATTATTCTATATTATTTTTGGGCGGACAACCCCTTGAATCGACCTATTACATTTCGCGCTCTATGCATGTCAGATATTTACAATAATATTTCCCTAACTTCTAGGCTTTAAGCCCCAAAACCATTACGCGGGGCCTCCGCTACCCAACAGGCCCCCAACACAATCATCGTGACTCGTCTTGAGTCACTCATCAGTGTAGTGGTATGCACTACCTAGGCTTCGTAGTCCACCATCCATGTGAGTGACACACTTCATGCTGCTGCTCCCTCTTTGTCTCCTGCAACTCTTCTGCTAGCTCCTGATCCATTGCCTTCACTACTTTGTGCAACTGATGATGCTCATTCTGCTCTGCTTGGTTAATACAGAGCACCCCCTCATAGGATTTTAGCTCTAGCTAGGGTGCCACATACGGGAATTCCTCGTGCCAATGCAGCCAGTCTCCAATTTCTAGTCGCCTATACGCACTATCTTCTGCAACCTGTGTTGCAATTTTGCAAGACAATTGCTACTATCCGCGAGATCACAATCTTCAAGGTGTGTAAGAGACAAACTATTAACTGCAATTCCATCATTTTGCTCCATATTTATAGGCTTTCCCTTCTCTTTGATGGTTTGTCGTCCAACCCAGGGGTTAGGCAACGACATCCGGACCAGTTCTGCTTCATGTCTACGAATTTCTGGCACATCCCCTATTGATGGTGCTAAACTTTGCGCGATGCCCGCAACTGGCAACACCATAATATGCAGAAACTCCTGTATCATCATTGGCCATATCACAACCCATGGGCTTACTCCTTGAGTGTAAATAATGAACAATTCCATCTCGGCGGGGAGGCACAACAACTTACTTTCCTCAAAATTCCAGATCGTTTGGCAGATGCCCCCCTGTGATTTATAGGCATTTCGAAATTCAAATTCGTCGGTTCCCTTTTTTTTTTTGTGCCATAATGTTAAACCTACGATAGATCGTTCGAGATCTAACTCTTACCGTGTCTCTTAACTAGCCGCCACCTACTCCCTTTTGCCATAAGTCAAACATCTTGTCATGAATAGTGTCAGCGACGGTCACCTTTGTGCTTGTCCATGCAGCAGTGCAGCCCCTTATGCGCAACCGCGACCTAGGTGACATACTAATTCTGCATAGCCCTTGATTGTCGCGCATCTTCCCCACAAACTGCTTTAACATCCCGTGCTCTCTTTCAACTGCCTAGAGTGGTGAGATTTGTTGGCATTATGATTCAAGTGTTGTCCTTGATGGCAACTCACTCAGTGGATGGTACAGGTGCTCCGAGGTTAGTACAGGTGATGGCAACTTAATCAGAAGACAGATCTCAGTACAGCATGCCAAGGAAGCTCATACACGCTGTTTCGTTAAGCCCAAGTCGCGTGTACACGGTAGTTCGATTCAGAAAAAGCGCGTGTATGTGGAAAGGTTCCTTTGGTTCATGGTGGTTAGTCCTTGGAAGTTGTGCCTATGATTTCGGACCATTATGTCTCGACGGGCGTGTCGATCCCTAGTTTTAAAGTTGATGGTATTGTGTTACTATGGTTTTGGCTCTTGGTATTGAGAAAGGCCTAAGGCTATATAAGGAGAAGAACATCATTAGGCAAAATCATCTTTCGACAAGGCATGAATATCTAAGAAAGAAAGAGATCTGATATGCAGGTTCTGAGTTGCATGATCTAAGCCAAGGAGAGATCACATCGGTTAATGGAAGACTAGATCTAAGGATAGATCGGGATCTAATGGTTTGAAATGCACTATCATGATATGGTTGATTATGCGTATTTCTAGATCTGCATATTGTCGCAATGTTACGTTCTGAGTCTAACTAATGTCTGGTACAGCTGCAAATTGAGAAAGTTTATTTTTAGATCTGTACGCAGGTTGGCTTCGGTAAAAGAGCGTGTATACGCGGGTTCTGCTCATTAAAGTAGCGTATATCTTTTGAAGCTTGATTTGGGTTTACAGTGGGGTCTGACTGTTATTGCAGAGTTCTGTAGTCTGCTCTGTGTTCTGGTAACTGGTGATTGACAGGGTTCAGTGGTTCAGTGATTCAAAGTTTGGTTGTTTTATGCTTCAATGATCTGTTGTGGAAATTGAATGAATTGTGGTCTTCAGATTGTAATGTTGTGCTTCAGGAATATCCAAGTCTGAAAATGTATGAAAAGTGATACCTGGAAGAAGGAAGATTGTAGGTCAGCACCTACGTACTAGTATCTTGGCTAGTACAAGAGCAAAGGGGGTTGGAGCTCCCTTCCAAGGAAGTTTGGAGAACGAGAGAAGGTTGAAGCCTTCTGCAGGTTGTAGCCTGCGTACTGGTATAAGGCTACACCAGTACAAAAGATTGTAAACTGAAGTTTCATATTAAGAAAGATAGAGACAACTTGCAGCAGGTGGTTTTCACCCACATTGGGTTTCCACCTTATATCTTGGTGTTCATGTGTGTGGCTTTTTATCTGTTCTGTTATACTGCACATGTTTACTGTTAATATGATGAATAATGTCCTGATGCACTTAATTGAAGAATAAGCTAACTAAATTGTGAGTTTTCTGCTTATACGCTGTTTTACTTCGTCACAGTAGCGTGTACACGCTGGTTCACTTAACTGAAGTAGCGTATATGTTTCTGGGCATTTGAAAAGTTTGATTAATCTGATAATACTGATTCACCCCCCCTCTCAGTATTATTTCCAACAATTGGTATCAGAGCAGGTCCTTCAGAGAAGCTTGATCGCTTGAAGGAAGATCATTCATCATGAGCAACTACGAGAAAGAAGCATCAATCAGGCCACCGGTTTTTGATGGAACAAATTTCAATTATTGGAAGGTAAGAGTTACTGCATATCTTCAATCTCTTGGTACAGAAGTTTGGGACATTGTAGAAACAGGCTATGCTTTTCCTTCAGCTACTCCTACAGATCCAGCTGAGAAAAAGGCATATGAAACAAATGCAAAAGCAGTCAGTACTCTATTAGGAAGTATATCTCAAACAGAATTCATGAAGGTCATGCACTTCAAATCAGCAAAAGAAATATGGGACAAAATGATCACTAGCTATGAAGGAGATGAACAGGTAAAGCAAGCTAAACTTCAAACACTCAGGATTCAATATGAGACTCTCAAGATGTATAATGATGAAAGTGTGGCTAATTATTTTCTTCGGGTAGATGAGATTGTTAATTGTATGAAAAATTTGGGTGAAGAAATAAGAGAAACTATAGTAGTTCAAAAGATTCTAAGATCTTTATCCCCCAAGTTTGAATCTAAAGTATCTGCAATAGAAGAAAAAGAAAATCTCCGTGTTCTCACTATGTCTCAGCTACATGGAATTCTAACCGCTTATGAAATGAGAAAGGGAGGTCCATCTGACAGAAGGGAAGCTGCTTTTAAGGCATCAGGAAAAGAAGATTACTATGAAGCAAGCCATGTTCCAGAAGAAGAGGAAGAAGAATCAAATTTTGTCAGAAATCTTCAAAGGGGTTCTGGAAGGTTCAGAGGTAAGCTACCTTTCAAATGCTTTGCTTGTGGGAAAGTAGGTCATTATGCTGCAAAATGTCCTTATAAGGATAAAGGAAAAGAACCTGCTAGATGGAACAAGAAACAAAGTGCAAATAGGAAAAGCTACTACACCCATGAAGATAGTGATGGCTTATCAAACAGTGATGAAGATGAACAAGGTAATAAATATAAGCTGTTAATGGCATTTGAAGATGATGATTATGAGGATGCTATAGATGTGGATAATCTCTATAATGAAATCACTAGACTCAAGAGAGGCATAGAAGAAAAGAATGTGATCATTGATACTTTGCAATTTCAGATTGATGAAAAGGAAAAACATCTTGAAAAACTAGAAGGTGAAATTGTTGGTCTCAGAAAAGAAATTGAGAAAACAAAAGCTATTAATCTTAAATTTGTCAAAGGATCTGAAACTTTGGATGAGATTATCAGTGTGCAGCGGTCTCCTCTAAACAAGACAGGTTTGGGCTATAATGGAGAAACCTCTCAAGCATCCACCTCAAAAAGTTATCTTGATGCAGCAAGAGGAAATGAGCGAAAGAACAATGAAGATAATCAGGTAAAGCAGGGACGAGTTACAAACAGAAACTATCAGGGACAATCCTCCTTAAGGATGAACAAAAGCTACAACCAACCACAGGTAAAATCTTCTCAGTTTGGCTCAAGAATAGATGAAAATAGAAATTACAATCAGTTGGCTGGTAGATTCAATAACCGCAGAAGCTTCTTCAATGGACAATGCTTTTCTTGCCACAACTTTGGTCACAGAGCAGCTCAATGTGTTGCATATAAAACAATCATGACTAGGGAAGCTCAAAAACAAAGAAGTATGACAGGGATTACAAAAAGGACCTATAACAACTTTTCGGTGCTTGAAAATGAAGTTGAATGTTCTATTTGCAATAATTTTGGTCATAAAGACTCTGAATGCAGGAGCAGGTTTCAGGAGAAAAAGGAACAAGCCACAAGCACCAAAACATGGAGAATAAAGGAACCTCAAACAGAAAGATGTGGGATAGCATTTTATGCAGAAGGACAGGAAAATCTATGGTACATTGACAGTGGATGTTCGAAACATATGACAGGTGATAAAGAAAAACTTGAATCTTATTCTACTTTAGAAAAGGGAAAGAAAGTTTCTTTTGGAAATGATACTCCTGCAACTATAAAAGGAAAAGGTATTGCTCCTTTGAAAGAAAAGGTCAAGGCTGGAAATGTTTTGTATGTTGATGGATTGAAGCATAATCTTCTAAGTGTCAGCCAGATGTGTGATCAAAAAACAGAGGTTATTTTCAGATCGAATGGATGTCTTGTTCGTGATCTTGATACAGGTAAAACAGTTCTCAAAGGCAAAAGAACTCCAAATAATCTGTACATATTTGAAGAAGGACAACAACAATGCTATCTTAGCAAGGATGAAGAGCACTGGTTATGGCATCGAAGGTTGGGACATCTAAGCTTCTCACAAATAAGGAAAGCATGCAAATATCAGGCAGTTCGCGATCTTCCAGATATCAAAATTCCAGACAACACCATATGCAAATCTTGTCAGTTTGGAAAGCAAACCAGAACTAACTTTCCAGAGAAGGAAGGATCAGCTAGCTTGCCTCTTGAGCTAGTCCATACAGATGTATGTGGTCCATTTAGGAAAAGGACACCTCGAGGAGAAGAATATCTGATATTATTCATTGATGATTTCTCAAGGTTTGTTTGGTTAGGGCTTATGAAGCACAAAGATGAAGCATTCGAAAAATTCAAATCCTTCAAAGCATTGGCTGAAAATGAATCAGGACACAAAATCAAGTGCCTCAGATCTGACAGAGGTGGGGAGTTCACATCAAATGAATTTTTTGATTTCTGCGATGAACATGGGATAAGAAGAGAATTCTCTACAGCTAGAACTCCTCAGCAAAATGGGGTTGTGGAAAGAATGAACAGAACTATCCAACAAATGGCTCGTGCTATGCTCGATGAATCAGGTACTCCTGCAACCTTCTGGGGAGAAGCCGCACATGCTGCTGTTATCATTCTTAACAAAACAAATGTCCGAGTAAACAGCACTCAAACACCTCATGAGCTTTGGAGTGGTAAAACTCCTTCCGTGAAGCATTTCAAAATCTTTGGGAGCAAATGTTATATTAAGAATACTGATGAGCAACTTGGCAAACTTGAACCTAGAGCAGATGAGGGCATTCTTCTTGGTTATTCTCCACATAGCAAAGCATACAAGTGCTACAATAAAAGACTTGGCAGAATTGTTGACAGTATTGATATAGTGGTTGATGAGAAGGGATATATTCCTAGGCAAGTTCATCATGAAGAAGATGAAGGTTACTCTCAAAGGCGAAATGATGAAGAAGAAGAACCTCAAGAAGAAGAAGAATCTCAAGAAGAACCAGAGGAGCAGACAAGAATAGAAGAGAAGACTCCATCCAGATATGTCCAAAAGAATCATCCAGAAACTCAGATTGTGGGGCAGAAAGAAGCAGGAGTACAAACAAGAAGGACACTTGCAGAAGCTTCAAGCTACTTGGCTCTACTCTCCTCCATTGAACCACAAAATGTGAAAGAAGCATGCAAAGATGAATGTTGGGTCAAAGCAATGGATGAAGAACTTGAGCAAATCGAAAGGAACAACACTTGGGAATTAGTTCCTAGACCAAAAGATAAGAATGTAATAGGAACAAAATGGGTCTTCAAGAATAAGTTAAATGAAAATGGAGAAGTAATTAGAAACAAGGCCAGACTTGTTTGTAAAGGGTATGCACAGCAAGAAGGAATAGATTTTGAAGAGACCTTTGCTCCTGTGGCAAGACTAGAGGCCATCCGAATGTTCCTTGCTCTCTCAAGCTTTCAAAACTTCAAGGTATTTCAAATGGACGTGAAATCAGCCTTCCTGAATGGAGACTTAGAAGAAGAAGTATATATTGAGCAGCCAGATGGGTTCATTCTTGGGAATGATCCAAACCTTGTATGCAGATTGAAAAAGGCTCTCTATGGGCTCAAACAAGCTCCAAGGGCTTGGTACTATCGGTTGGACAAATATCTTCACCAACAAGGCTTTTCAAAAGGATCAGCAGATAGCAATCTCTATATAAAAGTTGAAAATAACAAATTGCTAATTCTTGTTGTTTATGTAGATGATATTATTTTTGGCAGCAATGAAGAGACTATGAGTCAAAACTTTGCCTTGGTTATGCAGAAAGAATTCGAAATGTCACTTCTTGGAGAATTGACATATTTTCTTGGATTGCAAATCCAACAAAATGAAGGAGGTATCTTCTTGTCTCAAACCAAATACCTCAAGCAGATCTTGAAGAAGTATGGCATGGAAGAGTCAAAACCAGTATGTACACCCATGGTTACAGGATGCAGCCTCAGTGCAAATGATGAATCAGCAGCAGTCCACCAACCCACTTATAGATCCATGATTGGGAGTTTGCTTTATTTGACAGGTACTCGACCAGATATTACACATGCAGTAGGAATGGTTGGAAGATTTCAAGCCAACCCAAAGGAAACTCATCTTCAGGCAGTCAAAAGAATCTTCAAATATCTTCAAGGGACCCAAAACTATGGCTTATGGTATCCTAGAAATACAGATCTCACTCTTCATGCTTACACAGATGCAGATTGGGCTGGAAGTGTGGATGATAGGAAAAGCACAAGTGGAGGTGCTTTCTTCATGGGTTCCAGATTAGTATCTTGGTTCAGCAAGAAACAAAGTTCGATTGCCTTATCTACAGCTGAAGCAGAATATGTGGTTGCAGCATCTTGTTGCACACAACTTCTTTGGATGATGCAGACCTTGCAGGACTTTCAAATCACTTGCACTCCACCTGTCTCTATCTTATGTGATAATACAAGTGCAATCAGCATTTCAAAGAATCCAGTCATGCACTCAAAGACCAAGCACATACCAATCAAGTACCATTTTCTTCGGGAACAAGTGCTTGAGCAGAAGGTCAAGTTGGAGTATGTTCCTTCTAAGGAGCAAGTTGCTGATATTCTCACAAAACCACTGCGCAGGGAAACTTTTGAATATCTCAGACAAAAGCTGGGAGTAGTTAATGCTTCATCCTGTTGTTGAAATTTGTTTGTTCTACAGAAAAGTTGGTATACGCAGGTTACGGAAGGGATATGAGCGTATACACGCGGATTCATGATGGGTAAGTCGCGTGTATGCTGGACGCTTGTTGCAGAAAGAATATCCGCGTACATACGCTGTTTTATACAGGATAAAACGCGTATATGAAGTTCTGAACAGCAATAGGAATGTCAGAATTATTCAGGCACAGTTTCAGGGAGTGCAACAGGCACAGGTTCAGGGGGAGCAGCTCAAAAGTCTCATAAAGCATTGTTGGCATTCAGATGTTTTTGGTTGTTGGTTTCAGGAGAAGGAGCTCAGAAAGAAATTCTAGTTGCTGATCTAACAAGATGTTTATCAGATGCTGCTGATGTCTTTCCTAAGTCTTGGTCTAGATCTGTTGTCTCTATGTCATGTATCTCTCTTGTCTCTTTTATGGTGTCAAGGTCATGTAACGGCCTTTGTTGGTTTCCCCACTATGCCTGGGATGAATGCTGTCATATAATTGGTTGTTTCTGATATGTTATGGTTGTATGTATTGAGTCCTTTGGTGATAGAAAGGTCCCATATGGTGGATAAGTCTTGGTTCTTGTTGAAGAACATCTTTTGCAGATCTGGCCTACTGTCAGGGGGAGCACGAGTCAGCACAGCCAGTATCAGCATGTCCTCAGGGGGAGCATAGCCCTTTGCCCTTGATGTCAAAGGGGGAGAGTGACTTGGTGTGGTGGTTGCCATCAAGTTCAAAGGGGGAGATTGTTGGCATTATGATTCAAGTGTTGTCCTTGATGGCAACTCACTCAGTGGATGGTACAGGTGCTCCGAGGTTAGTACAGGTGATGGCAACTTAATCAGAAGACAGATCTCAGTACAGCATGCCAAGGAAGCTCATACATGCTGTTTCGTTAAGCCCAAGTCGCGTGTACACGCTAGTTCGATTCAGAAAAAGCGCGTGTATGTGGAAAGGTTCCTTTGGTTCATGGTGGTTAGTCCTTGGAAGTTGTGCCTATGATTTCGGACCATTATGCCTCGACGGGCGTGTCGATCCCTAGTTTTAAAGTTGATGGTATTGTGTTACTATGGTTTTGGCTCTTGGTATTGAGAAAGGCCTAAGGCTATATAAGGAGAAGAAGATCATTAGGCAAAATCATCTTTCGACAAGGCATGAATATCTAAGAAAGAAAGAGATCTGATATGCAGGTTCTGAGTTGCATGATCTAAGCCAAGGAGAGATCACATCGGTTAATGGAAGACTAGATCTAAGGATAGATCGGGATCTAATGGTTTGAAATGCACTATCATGATATGGTTGATTATGCGTATTTCTAGATCTGCATATTGTCGCAATGTTACGTTCTGAGTCTAACTAATGTCTGGTACAGCTGCAAATTGAGAAAGTTTATTTTTATATCTGTACGCAGGTTGGCTTCGGTAAAAGAGCGTGTATACGCGGGTTCTGCTCATTAAAGTAGCGTATATCTTTTGAAGCTTGATTTGGGTTTACAGTGGGGTCTGACTGTTATTGCAGAGTTCTGTAGTCTGCTCTGTGTTCTGGTAACTGGTGATTGACAGGGTTCAGTGGTTCAGTGATTCAAAGTTTGGTTGTTTTATGCTTCAATGATCTGTTGTGGAAATTGAATGAATTGTGGTCTTCAGATTGTAATGTTGTGCTTCAGGAATATCCAAGTCTGAAAATGTATGAAAAGTGATACCTGGAAGAAGGAAGATTGTAGGTCAGCACCTACGTACTAGTATCTTGGCTAGTACAAGAGCAAAGGGGGTTGGAGCTCCCTTCCAAGGAAGTTTGGAGAACGAGAGAAGGTTGAAGCCTTCTGCAGGTTGTAGCCTGCGTACTGGTATAAGGCTGCACCAGTACAAAAGATTGTAAACTGAAGTTTCATATTAAGAAAGATAGAGACAACTTGCAGCAGGTGGTTTTCACCCACATTGGGTTTCCACCTTATATCTTGGTGTTCATGTGTGTGGCTTTTTATCTGTTCTGTTATACTGCACATGTTTACTGTTAATATGATGAATAATGTCCTGATGCACTTAATTGAAGAATAAGCTAACTAAATTGTGAGTTTTCTGCTTATACGCTGTTTTACTTCGTCACAGTAGCGTGTACACGCTGGTTCACTTAACTGAAGTAGCGTATATGTTTCTGGGCATTTGAAAAGTTTGATTAATCTGATAATACTGATTCACCCCCCCTCTCAGTATTATTTCCAACAAGATTGTCCTTCGGTCGGTTAGTCATGCGGTCGGCCTACCCATGTAAAGCTTCAGGTGAATGCCATTTACTCTATCTGGGAAAGGTTCTCCATTCAACTTGGCAAGCTAGACCGCACACCATCTGTGACTTCTTGTACTACATAAGGCCCCAACCAATGCATTCGGAGCTTTCCAGGGAATTTCTCGAACTTGCTATTGTAGAATAATACTAGATCATTTTCTTTGAACATGCAGATCTTGGTATGGCAATCATGCCACACTTTTTCCCTCTACTTCTGTACCTGCTGATAGAATCCTGCAAGAAACCATTCCTCCTCAAATTCTTCTAGTTGCACCATCCTCTCCTCCAAAGCCACGTGGTCTACCATGCCTATCATCGCTGCTATTTGCAAACTAGGTACAATGTATTCCATTGGCATGACGACTTCCTTTCCATATACTAACTGGAATGGTGTTTGGCCCGCCAACTTCTTGCACGTTGTTCGGTATGCCCCTAACATAGCAGGTATGTGCAAATCCCAATCATTCCACTGTGCATTACATACCTTTGTCAACACAATCTCCAAGATTTTGTTGAAAGCTTCAACGGTCCCGTTTGCCTGTGGATGGTATAGTGTGATTTGTTGATGATATATCTAGAACTCCTTAGTGAGTGCACTGATAGTCTCATTTAGGAAGTGTCGCTCATTAGTATTTTTGGAAATCCAAACCGTGTTAACTCATTCTTGAACAAAAATTTCGCTACTGTAGTGGCCGTGCAATCCTTAATCGGCTGTTCTTATGCCCATCGGGTCAAGTCTTATGTCGTAGTGATGATATAGCGCACCCCCGTCTTTCCTAGAGGTGTGATAGGCCATACAAAGTTGATTGCCCATTTCTTGAATGGCTGCAATGTCATCTGTGGCTTGAGTGGCATCTCATCCCTCTACGATGGTTTCCCCGTTCGTTGGCATACGTCACAGGCCCGACAGTACACTTTTGAGTCTTGATGTAGCGTTGGCCACCAAAGCTCTGCGCAAAGAATCTTTTGTGCTATAGTGTGCCCTATGTAATGTCCTCCTACAACCCCCCCATGCACTTCAGCAAGGATCTGTCCTCACTCAAATTCCGGTACGTATCTGCATAATATTTCATCATTGCCCATTTTGTAGAGGTGCCCTGCAATAAAGTAAAGTCTGTTGTGCATATCACCAATTCCTTCTTCTGCTGCACTGAATATCCTTGTGGCATGGTTCCTATGGTTAAGAAGTGGATTATATCCTCAAAGTGGCCATCCATGACGCACACTGCATAGAGTTGTGCATCCGATAGTCCCTCCTCCAGATTCGTGGGTTCTTCGCCATTCTTAATTCGGGACAAGTGGTCTGGTCCTATGCTTATACGCCCCAGCTTTATGATGACTTCAAAATCATATTCCTGAAACAATAACAACCATCTAAAAATGTTCCCCCCCAACACACGGTTATTCACTAGGTATTTTAGCGCAAAGTGATCAGTATACATCTTAAAGTTTCCGCCGAGTAGATAGTGGTGATATTTTTGAAGTGCGTATACCATTGCCAATACCTCATGCTTAGTAGTGGAGTAGTTCTTTTCCGCTTTGGACAATCTTCGACTTGCGAACACGATCGGGTGATCAATTCCTTTTGCTCCTTCTTGTGTGATTACTATGCCCAGTGTGATACACGACACGTCAACATGCAAATGACTTTTGATGTCCCATTTTGGAAAGACCAATTTAGGAGCTGATGCCATCTTTTCCTTGAGCGATTCCAAACTTTTGTTACATTCCTCATTCCAGCAATAATTAGCATCCCTTTTCAACAACTATTCCATCGATGCCCTAATCTGCTCATAGCTCTTGATGAACTTTCGATAGTAACCAGTGTGTCCCAGCGTGGCGCGCAGCTGCTTGACACTTCGCGACGCTTGCAAATTGAGTATGGCAACAATGTTCGTCGGGTCTACCATCAGGCCTTGCTTGCATACCACATGGCTGAGCAAGTTCCCGAAGGGGACAAGGAAAGTACACTTATTTATATTTAGTGCAATTTGGTGCCATCGGCAGGTATCCAACATTAACTGTAAACTCGCGGTATGTTTCTTAACTAGCCCAAATACAGTCCAATCATCAAGATATACCTCTAAGAACTTATGTATAAATTCCTTGAATGCAGCTACCACAATGCACGAGAATATCGCCGGTGCATTCTTTAGTCCAAAGGGCATCACCGTATACTGAAAACAACCCCATTTGGTAGCGAAAGTTGTTTTACTCCTATCCTCCAGCGCAATCTTGATCTGGTGGTACCCCGAGAAACCATCCGTAAAGGAGTAGGCTTCCTGTCCCCCAACATTTTCCAGGACTTCATCTGTAAATGGCGTTGGGAATGGATCATTAACACATGCATCGTTGAGCTTCCTGAGATCCACACAGATGCATATTTCTCCCTTCTGTTTTTTCTCCTATACAACCATAGGACTTACCCAGTCAGATTCCTCTACTGGTTCAATTATTCCTACTGCAAGCATTTTATCCAATTCTTCACGGACCTTTGCTTTATATTTAGGATTCAACTGATAGGGCTACTGCTTGATTGGCTTCGCATCCAGCTTCAGAGTTATCTACATCATCCCCAGGTCATCGAGGATTCCTTTTAGCTTCGTGATTTTGGTTGGGAATAAATCCTGATATTCACGAAGTAACTCGACAACCTTATCCACTGTCGCATCATCCCAATAGTACCCAAGTGTTGCATAATTCAGTTCCTCCTCCATACCAATGTTCACTTGTTTCGTTTTCAGCGACGCGGTGATGTCAAGGTCCTCGATTTCCGGTTTGCGCACCTCGCGACTCCCCTTTGTTTCTGGGATATTGATGTTTCTAGGATCGTCCTCATCATCTTCGATCTATACGTTGTAACATTCAAGGGCCCAGCTCAGCTGGTGCGACCAGTTTGGCTGCACTATTTCTTCCAGTTCCACTGGTACTTTGAAAATAGCAGCCTTTACTACTTGCAACGCATTGTCAACAGTGTCCATCCATTGGTCCTCAAATAAGAATGTTAATAAAAACCCTTCGTGCAAGATATCCCATTCGCCTATACCATGTCGGAGCTCTGTTTCAGTGTACCAGTTCCTTGGGATGACATCCAGGGAATGATAAAACAAGTGTACCCACTTTGGTTGAGGCTCTTCTCCATAGGCTTGGACCCATCTGGTAAGGTGCATGTGCAGGTCATCACATCCATCATATTTCTTAGTTATTCGTAATTCCAGCTTCCCAAATCTTATCTGCATCATGTGCCTATTTGTGCTTTAGTACTATGCTCTCAAACGTGGTTAGGAATTCATCTATTGTTGTCAGCCCATCATACATTGGCAGATTGCGATCCTGAGCTTTTACAAAATACAACGACATGGTTAGCATATTGCAGTTTAACATTGTTACTTTGTTCAATCGATTATGCCACTGCTCGTCTTCTTCATTTGAATCTTCGGTGCGGGACTCTGCATGCCCACATGATATTCTTCCTTCCATAGTTGGATTGACCCAATCTTGATTTCAAGCAGTAATCTTGTAGATACAATCCAGTTCATCATTGCTTCCTTCATCGCGCACGGGTTCACTGTAATGTGGTCCTTCAGCCAGGTCTAGCGGAATGACTACGCGGAGTGAATTCTTCTCAAATATCATTTTCCACTTCTTTAAATTAATAACCCCATTCATATCAGTGGCCCAGTCCATCCCCAACAACACAGAGTAAGGGCTACTTTCATCCACGATTTCTATTACCTCAAAGTCCGTTTGGGTGCTCACGCCTTCAATATCTACTCTAATTCCCTGCATTCTTCCCATGGGAAGGATCTTTTGTTGGTTTGCCATCCGCAATTGGATAGGAGACCATTGTAGTGAGGGCTTGCCCATGCGTTCCAGGTCTGTTTAGGTAATACATTTGCATCTGAGCCTAAGTCTAGAATGATCTAGTCCATCTCATAGTCACCAATCTACGCCATTAATCGCATTTCCCTCCAGTACACGAAGCATGTTTCCCAAATTTTCATACCACGGGAGGTTCACCCAACCCTGGGCACCTAGTTATTAGCTCTTGTAATCCTTTAACCGCCCTATTGTCACAAAGAAATTTTATACATGTCTCTAAAAAGGTAGTTAGCATCGAGGGATCCCTTTCTGGCTCAGGTTGATCCTTACTACCTGGGGTAGAGACCTCCGCGAAGCTCTTCCTAGCTTCCAGACATGTCTCCTTGTGGACCCCTGCATCTTCCTTGGTTAGGTCCCCCTTATCTTCCCTTGTGGCTGTGCCACTTCTGAGCATCATGTTCACGTTAGGATCTTCCTCACACGGTTCGAACCTCATCATCTGGATGTTTTTTGTCGTTGTAGGTTGTGCTACCCTTTTCTCATGAATCTGCGTTATCAGTGTGGGGAAATCTATCATTTCATGATCGAACTGGTCGCAATAGGGGCATGATATTCTGGTCGGGTTGGTACAAGCTTGCACGTAGTGCCCTGGTCCTCCGCAGTTGTAACAAATTAGCTGCCCGTGGCCCCTTCCTAGCTTCATTCCTCCTCGTCCTAGTCCTTGCCCTTGCAACCACTACGCGCTGCCATCGCAGCTAGATCCTAACCTTGTGCTTCTGTCTGCATCCTATAGGAAAGAGTGTGGTCCATTAGTAATTCATAACTATGGCAGTCTCATTCATCGTGGCCCACCGATCTTGAAAAATTGCAAAATAACTACTGGGGGGTCTAGGTAAAATTTTACAGTAGATGACAGTTGCCCATGTTGTGCTTTCTGCCCACCTGACAGATTGCACACCAGATCAAGGGTGCCACTCTTGGCCCTGTTTGTGCCTCTGGTCGCAACAACATTAGTCCCCCTAATGTAAAGTTGTTTGTGAATATCGGAAAATGATCCTTATCGTGGCTCTGGCCTCTACACTTTATGCACCATACCTCCTTGCATACTTCTGGCCTGGGTGCCTTTTCCTGTTTTAGACTCTGCATTTCCAAGAATAGACTTTATATTTGTGCGTAGATCTACTGAAATCCCAACCCAGGATCCTGTATTGGAGTCTCATGCAACCTCATCGTTATTTCTAATGCTTCAGCCTAGGTCGAGATCTTCTGCTATGACAACACTGTCCTCAAGT
Organism: Pinus tabuliformis; assembly: GCA_031772625.1. Taxonomy (NCBI): domain Eukaryota; kingdom Viridiplantae; phylum Streptophyta; class Pinopsida; order Pinales; family Pinaceae; genus Pinus; species Pinus tabuliformis. The sequence continues at coordinate 1,721,801,311 of CM062817.1, read as the reverse complement.
GTGGCGTTAAAGATGCCACAAAACATGCGTGATGTTGTGCATCTATTAGCATCATTTTAGCTTCTCGGATCGTACTCTTCAATCTCTGATCTAGATGCCAAGGGGTTTCCCTTGGCAGCATCACGATCTCCTTGAATCCTATAATCGACTGCGTTTCTGATTTCGGTCAACTAAACACCTTCTTTAGCGCATCCCGGATCTCTGCTATTCCAGCATTGGGGTGATCGCTACAATGATTAATATACCAAGTCAGTGCGTGATCTTGTAGTGCACTCACCAGGATAACCTTTTTAATATTATCATCTGTAACTCCATGAACTTCCCATATTGCTCTTATGATGAATCAAAATTGTTCTGGGTCTTCACTTCCTGCTCCTTTGAATACAAGAAACTTGATTGCGTTCACCATGCTAAACTTCTAGTTTGCGCGCATGTGTACTCAGGCCACCTAGGAACTCGTACCACTATCGATCCAATCAATCTTCAATCTCTTTCTTCGTATAGTTCCAAACTCTCGACATCAACCATCCTTTAGGCAGATCTCGGTCCCAGTAACGAAACCATTTGTTGGCTTATTGGGCCCTGACCCAGGTTCGGAAGAGTTATTAACCAAACAAATCCCGCAGAGTGCAGACTAAGGTCTCACTTGAGGTAGTAGGGGAGGGTGTTGGAACCAGGTTCCCGCACCTTGGGATGTCTTGATGTGGTCTGGAGGGGTCACGAACCGTTCTGTGGCCTCGCACCACTCTAGACTAGTATCAGGCTTCTGCGTAGATCCGCGCAGGTGTACGTTCTTATTAATGAAATTATTATAGATCTGATCTTCTTATACAGTCTTTAAGTAAACATTTAACCATAAACCCAGTGTGTGCAACCATAAAAAGGTATAAATTCATATAACAGATGCATAAACTAGAATACAACAGATCTGCAATATTTCAGAAACAACTTATCTTTATTACTATCTTCTTTCCAATACAACCTTCTTTCTTCCCCACACACACAGTTGTAGGGGTCCCCGCACACAACTGCAGACACTATTAGGCCTCTGCGCACACAGCTGCAGAGCCTCTATCTACCCACTAACACCCTTCACTTGAACTTACAGATGCAGACTCTGATTTCTTTCAACAACCCATAATACATCAGCTTGAATCTAGAACCAAAAACTGCCTTCTACCCTTAGAGCCTCGCTCTATTTATACATTCCCATGGTCCACAGACCATGGGCAAACCGACTTACTTTATATTATTCTATATTTTTTTTTGGGCGGAAAACCCCTTAACTCGACTTATTACATTGAACGCTCTGCGCATGTTGGAGATTTACAATAATATTTCCCTAACTTCTAGGCTTTAAGACCCAAAACCGTTACGCGAGGCCTCCGCTACCCAACAGGAAGAGTAGTTGTTCCTTGTAGGGAACAACAAAGAAAAAAACATGCGAAAAGTGTTGTTCCCTATAGGGAACAACAGCTGTTCCCTATAGGGAACAACAAAGAAAAATACATGCCAAAAGTATTATTTCGTATATGAAACAATAGTTGTTCCCTGTAGGAAACATCAAATAAAAACACACGCGAAAAGTGTTTTTCCCTCTAGGGAACAACAATTATTCCCTATGGGGAAAAAAAAAGAAAATCACATGCGAAAAGTGTTGTTCCATATAGGTAACAACAGTTGTTGCCTGTAGGGAATAACAAAGAAAACTACACGTCAAAAGTGGGAACAATAAAGAAAAATACACACGAAAAGTGTTGTTCCCTATAAGGAACAACAGCTGTTCCCTGTAGGGAACAACAAAGAAAAATGCACATGAAAAGTGATGTTCCCTATAGGAAACAACAGTTGTTCCCTGTAGGGAACAGCAAGGAAAAATACACACAAAAAGTGTTATTCCCTATAGGGAACATCAGTTGTTCCCTGTAGGGAACAACAAAGAAAAATCAGGAAAAAAACCGACAAACAATCATCTCTACTATTCTAAGCAAATACAATCGAATAGAAAGAAACTAGAAAAACAATTGTATGTACAAGTTTCAAAAATAAATTCTTTATTGGACTGGTGTTGTCGAAGAGTTACCTTCTGCAACTGAAACTTGCATGGTGGGATCCTCATTGTTCAATCGTCAATGGAGCGGAAACTACAATTTGAAGGAAGCAACATCTAAAACACAAAAACATAAAATAAACAACACTTTATTTAAAAAAATAGTATATAAATAAGTAAATTAAGTTACAACAGCTATGATGTTATTTCCTAAGGGAATATCAATATGTCAATGGAAAAAAAATGATCTCTTGGAAAAATGTTTTGGCAGCAGTGACATGAATCTTCAAATGGAAATCAATTCTTCTTTTCTTCTTTTATGAATTCGTTAGGTGATGAATTGAATGAAATTCCCTTCTTTCATTAAAATTTCTTTCAAGAATTGTTCGTCCATAAATTGACCTTCTTTATTCTCCTAAGACCTGCAAAAACGAGTGTCTACTTGCAATAAAACATTAAATCATGGAGAAAGAGAGGTGACCGGGCTCCCCTAATCCAAGAATTATGCAGAAAAACTAACAAGGAGTTACTCTGTAAAACAAAATCTATGGAAAAAATAACAAAGTAAAATTTATTTATTACTTGCAGGAGAGCAGTGGCCAATCATACTAACCAGCGATGGTTAATCACAACTCCTTTTTTTTTGGTCTGATTCGAGTGACTCAAAAGCCAAGTGAAATCTAATTCAAAATTATATCACAAATAGAAATAGGTTTTGAAAATTCCATGATATGATATGTTAATTTTACTTAGAACAACCTGCATAACAGAGTCATTTTCGATTTCCCCACATAGAACAACAATGGATATTTTAAGCATAGATTTTTTGTTTGATGACAGATTCGAATGATTCAAATTGGAAATGAAATTATATTCATTAATTTATCACTAATAGAGACAGGTTTTGAAAACAAAAATAATTGATGGGTCAAATACTCTAATGATCTGCCGGAAAAACAAAGTTTTAAGAGTGTTGATTTACAGTAGATAGTCAATATTTTGGTCATAACTTTCTCATACGATATCTTAAAGGAGTGATTCAAATTGAATTGTAAACTATATTCATAGGGGAATGTACCATAGAAATAGGTTTTCAAAATATAGTTATTTAGGCCTCCAAAAACGGACTGTCCCAACTCTGTTCCTAAGCTGCATACTAGACACCTAGTCGATGTTTTGGTTATAACGTTTTCGTTTCAAATCAAAATTGAGTGATTCAAATTGGGTTAGAAATTAAACATCAAGGGATACTTAGGATAGAAATAGGTTTTAAAAATATAGTCATTTAGTCCCCCAAAAACTGACTGTCCCATTTCTATTCCTAAGCTGCCAAATAGACACCCTTTCAATGTTTTGGTTCTAACATTTTAGTTTCAAATCCAAATTGAGTGCTTCAAATTGGGTTGGAAAGTAGACATCAAGAGCTACTTAGGATAGAAATATTTTTAAAAAAATATTCCCTTTTTGTCCCTCAAAACATGATTATCCCGCCTGTGTTTTCATAAATTTCATCAAGCCCATGAGCCAAAAAAATATGATATTCAAGAATTTTTTCCAAATTGGTGATGAAAATGAATATGAGTTTTTGTAGAAAATTTTATTTTCAATATAATACATGTACATCCATAAATAAATTAAAATATTTATCACCGATGTTGATTTCCATAGCGTGTTGTAACAAAAACAACTATTTTTTCATTAAAAAAATGTGTTTATTTTATTTCCTTATTTATTTTATTTTCTACACTAACCTATTATGATTTGAAAAATGAATATGATTACATATAAGATTACTTCCAGTGGAACCATTTTTGAAATAAGGCTTCAAGTATGTACATACTCAAATTTGAAAAATGCATGTTAATAAATATTAGGGTATGAGAAACCAACTTCCCTTGAAAAGATGGTGTCAAAAAATTGTTGAAGTATGGAGTGATGCTGCAAACAAATGATGGAGTGAAACCAATATTCAATATAATTTTTACTTTCTTGATTTCCTGTAGCCATCATATCATGAAGTTCTTGAGCTTTTAAAATGGCTTGTTGATGCAGACTAAAAGAAACCTCATTTTCTTCCATAACTTCTACAATTTTTGAATTTGAAACATTTTGAATCTCAATATAAGTTTTCTCCAATGGTGCATGTGAGATAGAATGGGTGGGAAGGGTGGGTAAATTTTGTAGTTCAACACTATAAGCATGTTGTACTGGTTTGGTGAGGGTGTGGAATGAGTTGAGTAGGAAATTATGTAGGGAATGGATCATTTTGATGATGTAGTTGATTGGGTTGAGTGGATGATTTTGATAGGCAAGAAAGATGTTATGAAAAAGCTGGTGAATAATATGGAGGATGTGTTTGTGCTACAAGATGAGGGAGAGTAGTCATGCAATCATAAGATGAACCATGCAAAACTTGTAGACAAGCCTGGTGGTGGTTATATTGAGATGGACATGGCTGCCCTAAAAAATGAGTATTCCATAATGGATTATGCAAGTAAGAAGATGGAGAGGAAGTGTTTTGAACCATACCTATAGGCCATGCTTTCCATGGTTTTGACCTTGTTGCAGCTTCCACATCTCTTTGATATGTTACTTCCATCCTAGATAAGGAAGAGTGACTATCTATGGGATGCTCCTTTCGGTAATGAGGGAAAAACACTTCATCAAATTCTTGATTTTCTAAACTTACAAAACATCCAATTTTGAATTTAGAGAGCTAATAAAATCAATTTTAAAATTTTTGAATAAATCATTGATTTCAACTTTTATGTCTCCTGTTCTTGTACTAGATTTGGAAAATAAAGAAGAAAATTCTCTAGAATTCATATCAGCCTTGGATATTCCTCTTGAATATCTTATGCATAATTCAAAAACATCATCATATGACAACAGAAAAACATCACCTTCTTCTATCAGATTTAAGATTTCTGAAAATTCATCTTTGATTCCTTTGAATAGGAGTGTTTTTAAGATCTCTTTTTCCAAATACTTATGCTTTGATTTTTGAAGGTTGTATCAAAATTGCTCCACATAGTCCTCCAAGATTTCATCTTCCCCTTGTATCATATCAAAAATATCTTCATTTTCCTTGAAATAGTCCTTGTACTTCTTCAAGAATACGTTCTTCATGTCCTCCCATGTTTGGATGTAGTTCCCACCTAGGCTCATGAACCATCAGAGAGATGCTCCTTTTAGAGTAAGAGGAAACAATTTCAACCTTTGATCATTAGTATAATAATCATATCCTCTACAAAGTACTTTGAACTCAAATAAGAATGTATTTGGATCTTCATTTGTCAAACCATGAAAATTTGGTAGAGAAGATGGGGGAATTATGTGCATTTGTGTCACTCCTCCTAGATCTCTGATAGAGAATTCAAAAGTAGAAATGTGATCCATTTCTTACGATAATAGAAGATGTTTTTCACGTGTTTCTTTGAGGCTCCTCTTTCAAATGTTCCTATAAATTGGTTAGTGAAATGGGTGGTGCTTACATCACCACTTGAGTGGAATTATGAGATTTTTTCAAAAATCCTACCTCTAAATTTCCTACGAAATTATGCCGAAAAGCAGGCGGAGGAGCAAGCACTTTACTTGCTCGTTACGCAAGTTCTTACCTTCCGTTTTTAATACCCAATTTTTTCACAGCAGACAAACATCAAACACCTACTTCAACTTTTATGCAATTGTGCTGAAAAGCGGGCAGAGGAGCAAGCACATTACTTGGTCATTACTGTTGGACACCTAATCCTCTAAGGGTTAGTGTGGAAGCCGAATAGACTAAGGAAGTCAAAGAGACCTTAGGATGTGGAACCCAATGGTCACACCATGTACTATAAATGTATATCATTTGTTAATAAAAAATGTACTCTCATGTTTTATCTTTCATACTCTTTCTACCATGTGTGTGTTTAACATGGTATCAGAGCAGGCGTATTCCTGCCCTGCATAATTACTTTGAGCCATTTGTTTTATGGCCTTTCTATGCAGGTCATTTCTGCCATCAGTTCTACATTTCATGAATATTTTCTCAGCTAAATTCTAGCTGCAACCTCTGTCATTTCTCCAGCGCCATTTTTGGCTTCCCTCTGCTTTGTAACTCCTTATTCTGCCTATGGTATTTTGAATCCTATGCAGACTGGCTAGCCTGGCAGCTCTGACGCTTCCACTGGCCTGAACGCATTATTCACTATAATTCTCTGCTACGCTGCTCCTGTCGCTGCTCCACCTGCATACAAAATGCTCACTGACATAGTCTAATAACGTCGCTCTTACCGTCGCCTTTAACTATGCGTCGAATATTTTTTGGAAGCGCTATCGGAATTGAAGAAGTTGTTTGATGCAAATGGGCTACGGTCAAAATATATTGAAATCTGGCATAGCAAACCAACCTATGCTGCATTGAACTATGCGAAGACTGTGGTATATATGTTGCGTTGAACAACAAGGTCATTTTGGTGATGGTCATTTGAAGGTCGTTCTAGTGATAGTGCCACGGAATATTCATTTGAAGGTCGTTCTGGTGATGGCGCAGCGGAATGGTATCGGACATAGTGTATGATGCATGCTCCAGTTACATTGAATGAAGGTCCTGAACTCTGCTTCCATTTCCACGCTCACCGCACCTGGTTGTTTTGAAGTTGTGGTATACGATGTGGTTTTATATTGTTTTGAATCTGTTGTGTTCGCAAAACTCCAGCTTGCAGTGGTGAATGCCAGCATTCTCTCATTTTCAGAAAACTATCTTGGACTTGATATCTAATGCTCAGATGAAAGAAAGATGTGATTTAACATTGAAGGACATAGCGAAGACCCTGCGGGCATTGTTCAATTCTAACGCTGCCTTGAACGCCTCTCCTCCCACGCTGCGCTGCTCACCTCAGCCATACCCCATTCCGCCATTTCCAGATCGCTGAATTTAGCAGTCCTGTGATTGAATTCGGTTTCAGATAGTAGAGCTGAATAAATTTTGCGCTGTGAAATCGAGCTTTTATGCTTTGTAATTTGGTAGTAATCCATGGCATATAAAGGAAAATCTGGTGTGTAGTTACCCAAGCCTAGTTCGTGAGTTAATTCTAAAGTGAAATTGTATATACTGGTATATAAGCTCTCCATTGATTAAAGTCATGGATTGAAGCAGACCATATGTGTTGACAGCATTAAAGATTCAAACCCTCTGTTGATTCTGGTCGAAACTTAGCAATGTGCTGAAAAACGGGCTCCGAGAGATCAAAGTGCTCTAGAGGAGGGTTGCACCAACCACCGTCGTCATTTGGAAGCGCATTGTTGGGTGGGCAGAAGTTAGTAGTAGTGACAACGATAGAGCCGGGAAGGCACCATTGCGGGTCATAGTTGCACTGGATTTCATAGCAAGCACCGCAACTGAAACCATTATTGAACAATGCAGTGCTCAGAGCCGCGGTGTTGGTATCGTAGCCCTGGCTGTACAGATTGCCATAACCACAAGCACCACCCATTGTGCCAGTAGCGTCACCACCACCGTAGAACGTAGCATGAGCACTGGTCCATCCGGAACCATGCGCAGCTCGGAGCATTGAAAGGAGACCCAATGAAACCAGCCATAGAAACGCCATTTCCAGAGAAAACAATAAAAACTGCAACAGATTTCAACTGATACTGATACTGAAGAGCAGGGAATGGATATGCATGTTGTTGAAGGACATCATGTTGGATTTGTTCGCGGACTGACTTTTTCCATCGAAACCTGAATTGAAAGTGGGTATTGAAAGTGGATTTGTGATATTCGGTTGCTGGTGAACATTGGTCAAACTGTGCATGTTGTTGTGTATTAAAAAAAAATGGTGTTGGAACGCTATTCATTGATGATTCCTGCACATGAACGGATACCATATGGCGCCAAACCCTCTGTTGATTGTTGTTCATTGAAATTGGTATGTATTTATTTTGATTGAAGTTGTGTGATGGTGTCAAATATACCTTGAAACCGTACAGAAAATGGATTAGAATTGGTTGTATATGGGTTATAATAGACATATGGTAAATCCTTTTTAAAGCCATCACTCATGTGGATTAAGTTCCCTTAAAGATGGTGGTAGTCTATTAAAGTTCGTTGAAATGTTTTGGATGGTGGTATATAATGGTTATATAATGAGATTTTTGGATGGTGGTAAAAAAAAAATCCATGTTCTATCTTAATGCAAAATTATCAATTCATTTTATGGACAGAATAGCATGTGGGGTTTTCGATATTTGAACTAATTTGGAGATTGGAGACTATTGAGAGCTTCTTTGTCTTAGCATTGTATTAGAATTTGGAGTGAGTTGAGATCTTCATTGTTTTAGTATTTTTGGAGGATGACTCCAATTGGTGCAATAGTAGAGTCACTAGACAGTCTAATACTCTCTACTATGGATAATACAATCAAAATCAGCAAGGATTTTCTCATTTATATTCACATTTGTTTACAAGATGTACATGACAAGATTGAATTTTTAGAGCTTGAATCTCAGCTTCATCAAGAAGAATTAAAACAAAGGAATCATCATTATGAACCTGTTTTTGTTTATAACATTGAAACAGACTCCCATAAGCAACAAGTTCATTCATATCCAGTGCCCAATAAAGTAGCAGTTGTACATGCAGATGTAGAAATTCAGTCTACACTTCCCAAGCCCATCATCAGACCTTGGGAAGAGCTTGTCCACAACAAGCATAGAACTAGTCTTGGATATGACAAGGACATGTCCTTTCATATTCTAGACTACTCCAAACCAGTCCAATTTCAGAGTGCTAGATTCCTTCATGACAGTTCATCTCCATTTGTTCCAGATTTCACTCCTCTTCCACAGCAACAACAACAGATTGTGAAATGCCAACACTATGACCGAGTTGGCCATATGAAAGTCATTGTTTTGATCTTCATCCATGATCCGAATTGGATCCATAGAAGACTGTCAAAGAACCATGATTGTATCAGGTCAGAACAAATCTCTAAAGAATCCAAAACCGTGATAAAAAACACCTTGAACCAGCGGCAATGGCAGCAAACATGGAATGATGAGGACCTCAGTCAAAGCGTGCTGACCGAGGCCCATGGAGACTACGCAAGAGGTCAAAGTAGCCCATGGGAGCCCCGGATCGGTAAAATAAGGTGATTTTTGATGCGCGATTAGTGCTTATTAAGTGCTAATCGTTGGGCAAACAGGGCCATGAAGGAGGAAGCCCGAGCACATAGATGCATGGGAAGCCGGAAAACTATGGGCAGAAAGGAAAAAGTGTTGAAAGTACAAAGGTAGGACCCACGCTCTAGAAACCAGCGGTTTTGATTAGGGTGCCCTCAAACGGTAAGAGGTTTTCGACGGGAACGAAGCGATTCCATTCATCGATCGACACATGGCAAGCAGAGGTGAGAGAAAATCATCGTTCATCGCACGTTATCAGTTAAGCAAGTCAACCATACGAAACATGCATATGGCATTAGATCTGGAGGACCCAAATCGGATGGCTGAGATCATGCTCGATGGAGGAAGCAAAATCAACAAGGGAATACGCCGCGTTTTGGAAGGATTTGGAATCTGTTTGACCACCACGGTGGAGGAAAGACTTCATCCACGATGTAACTGAAGAAACAAACTGATGAAGCAGGCTGGTGCTGTTTAGAGGAGGACATGTAGCCACTCCCTGAGCGCTAATGATGATGCCGAATAGGGAACTCCAAGCGCAGCTGCAGAAAGTGAAATGACAGAGGTGGAAGAGGAACTGAACGGTCTTGGAACGGATGGTCTAAAGGCCATTAACAGAGACAGGATACATAGGGAGTCCGAGAGGCGAAGAGAGGGACAGAGAACCCCAAAGACAGAGAGACCAGAATCTTGAGAGGAGGATAGAACACAGAGAAAGAAGACAGTAAATCAAAGTAGAAAGAGGACAGAGGGCCGAGCTGACCAGAGGCAGCATCGAGCACCAGAGAGCTTGAGAGATTCAAGCCATCCCATAGAGGAATCTGTCTGGACTGAGCACCACATTTGGCTCTTTCCACTGTAGACCAGAAGGTCATAGAGCTGGTAGGAAGAAGAAGAGTCTGTGCACTCTAGTGGCTTAGGGAATCCAAGAACCACCCTGCCAAGCAAAACCTGCTTCAGGAGAACTCACATTGAGTCCCTGTATTGTAATTCTCTGCTTAAAGGAGCAATAAAACAAGGCCACCACTGAAAGCTGGACCGGAAATGTAGCCCTGTAGAATAGGGTGAACTCCTTATTAATTTCTTGCATCTTTGTGTTTGCTTATTGTATTTCTCTACTGTCTTTTCTTTTGATTGCCTGTGTATTGGAAATCTGATCGATCTGTTGCTTCAATAACACAAAACACACACCAGCACATGATTCTGTAATACCTTTAAACAAATAAATCTTTAATTGATGTCACTTATAGGGTGAATATCAGCTCAAGTGGTATTAGAGCTTTAGGCTGTAAGGTTAGACAAGCTTGTGTTGGTTTAGCTATGAATGCTCACTAGATCAAAGCTCAAATTAGGAGAAGGAGAGTTGGCGGAAACTAATCTTGAAATTGGGAGAGTCTATCCTCGGAAGAGAATGTCAGAGGAAGGTTCTATGGGGCCAGACCCTCAATTCATAGAGAGTTTCCTAGCTATAAAGTCTATGGTAGAAGAAATGTACAGAGACTTTAGAAAGCATAAGGTAGAAGATTCATCAGGTTCTAAACAAGATAAGGAAGAAGATGAGTCTCACTTCCATGAACACTCCAAAAGGAAAGGGGAAGAGGAAATCTTTATCACACCTATGAATAGCCCTATGCATAATAAGAAAGCATCTTTGATTAAGCTAGATGTTAAATTTGATTTGCCTATATATGATGGAGAGCTAAATGCTGAAAAGTTGGACAATTGGATTAGACAAATTGATGTGTATTGCAGGGTACAGAACATAGACTCAGACAAGAGTAATATTTAGCTAGCAAGCCTATGCCTAGGAGCCATTGCCTTGGTTTGGTGGGAAGGCAGAACCCAAGCTGATATGAAAAGACATGGCAAGACCATATCTATCTGGAGTGAATTTGTTGCTGCAATAAAAAAGCAATTCTATCCATTGGCCTACATGCAACAAGCCAGATGAGTTGGCAAACTCTTCGACAGTTGAAAGGGAAAAGTGTGCAAGGGTATACTCAAGAATTTAGAAAGAGAGCATTGATGTTGGGTATCTCACTAGACTCACCAGAGACTCTTTTGAAGTACATTGGTGCTCTACACAACTACATGCGGCATACCATCCTCATGTTTAATCCCACTAGTATAGATGAGGTATATGTACAAGCTACTCATCTAGAAGCTAGAGGAAACAATGGAAATCCCGAAGTTGGGGGACCATCCCAACCCACTGTAAGCAAGAGCAAGGAGAAAAGAAAAAAGAAGTGGAAAGCAAGGAAGGTTAACACTACACAGAAAGCCAAAGCTTCATGCACTCACTGTAAAAAGGAGGGCCATGATGATGAGCATTGTTGGATTCTGCATCCAGAGCTAAGACCTAAGAAGTCCGAGGGTAAGAAGAAGAAGACTACTGCAGCTATTTAGAAATATTTGGGGTCAGACTCAAGAGATGAAAGAACTATAGCAGCCACAGGTATAAAAGGTAAGAATTCTAAAGCATCCACTAGTAATTCTGCTCAATCTATAATTGATGAAGAAAACGAGAGAAAAAGACATGAGCTTTTCCATATTCGAGTTATTTCTAAAAATCAAAAGATTGATACTTTGTTTGATAGTGGCTCACAAGTAAATCTAATTTCTGAAGCAATTGTAAAGAAATTAGGATTAGCAATTACACCTCACAAGAAACCATACCCATTAGGATGGTTGAATGATAAAGCACAACAAAAAGTGACTAGACAGTGCAAACTCAAGTTTTCTCTTGGGTTAGCATTTGTAGATGAGGTTGAGTTAGACATAATTCCTTTGGATATATGTGGAATTGTTTTAGGAAGTCCTTACTTGTATGATAGAAAGGCTATTTTCTATAGAGTTGAGAACAAGTATCTACTTGTTAAAGATGGAATCGAATAATTTGTAAGAGCTCATAAGCTCAAGAATAATTATACTCTCATAAACTCAGGGCAAATGAAAAGACTGATAAATTCATGCAAACAATTCTTACTGGTGGTTGTAAAGGAAAAGAAAACTCATAAAACAAATGTATTTGAGGGTTGTAATGCTGAACAAAGCTAATATAGAAAAGGTTGTTTCAGAGTATGATGTCTTGTTTCAAGAACCTAAAGGTTTGCCACCAAGAAAGGGAATAGTACATGATATTATTTTGCAGCAAGATGTTCCATTTCCTAACATTGGGATGTACAGGTTGTCTGCTTTAAAGAATGTTGAGATCAAGAAGCAAGTGCAGGAGTTGCTTGAGAAAGGGTTCATCATGGCTAGCACATCACCATGTGGGTCACCAATCATTTTGGTGAGAAAGAAAGATGGCTCGTTGAGAATGTGCATTGATTGTCGAGCATTGAATAAGATAACAATAAAAAATCATTATCCCCTTCCTCACATAGATGATATTTTAGATCAATTAAAGGAAGATGTTTATTTCACCAAGCTGGATTTGCATAGTGGATATCGTCAGGTCAGAGTTGCAGAGCAAGATGCATGGAAGACTGCTTTCAAAACAAAGCAGGGATTGTATGAATGGCTGGTTATGCCTTTTGGCTTAACTAATGCTCCTACTACTTTCATGAGATTAATGAATGATGTACTCAGACCTTTTCTTGATGATTTCGTTATTGTGTATCTAGACGACATTCTGATTTTTAGTAAAACGTGGGAAGAACATTTAAAGCATGTTAAGTGGACATTATATGTTTTGAAAAGAGAAAAACTTTATGTTAAACTCTTAAAATGTGAATTTGGAAAAACATCTCTAAACTACTTGGGTCATATAGTAGGGGGAGGTGAATTGAAAATAGATCCCTCTAAAGTGGTAGTCATTGTGAACTGGCCTAAACCCAGCTCTACTACAGAAGTGAGAAGCTTCTTAGGAGCAGCACAATATTGGAGAAAGTTCATTTCTAACTTCTCCTCAATTGCAGCTCCCTTACATGCTTTAACAGGATTGGATAAGGTGTTTCAGTGGGGAGGCAAGCATCAGAAAGCCTTTGACACCTTGAAAGAAAAGATTAGTACAACACCTATACTAGCACTGCATGATCTGCAAAGACCATTTGAGATCCAAACTGATGCCAGTGACTATGCCATGGGAGCAGTGTTGACATAGCACGGTAAACCCATATGTTATCATTCTGAGACTTTTAATCCTGCAATAGTTAACTATCCTACATATGATAAAGAATTGTATGTATTAGTTTAGAGTGTGAAAAAGTGGAAACATTACTTAATGGGCAAAGAGACAGTAATACATACTGATCATCAGCCACTTCAATATCTACACTCCCAAACTAAGTTGCAACAATCAAGACATTACAGATGGATGGGTTTTCTACAACAGTTTCATTTAGTCATCAGATATAAAAAGGGCATACATAACAAGGTTACAAACATGTTATCTAGACCCATTATAAATGCATCTACCATACTTAATCATAATTTTGTGCTGCATGAAAGTTACGTAGAACAATATGCTCAGGATATGGACTTTAAAGATGTCTATGCAACTTTGAGTCAAGGCAAAAGAGTAGAAGAATTAGACTATCATGTGAAGGACCGACTCTTATACCATTGTGGGAAACTCTGCATTCCACAAACGAAGAGGATAAAGATAATTAGGGAAGCACACACTTCTTTGATATCAGGTCACTTTGGGGTAAGTAAAACAGTTGCACAGCTGCAAAGATTTTGCTATTAGCCAAAAATGAATGAGATAGTTTCTAGATATGTAAGAGGGCGTGCCATGTGTGCTAAGCGCAAGCCCAACAATAGAAAACTAGGATTTTACACTCCATTGCCAGTTCGTTCTCACCCTTGGGAAAGTGTTTCCATGGATTTTGTTGGAGGACTGCCTAAATCTAGGAAAGGTCATGATTATCTATATGTTTTTGTGGATAGGTTCAACAAGATGTGTATTTTGGTACCTTTTAGTAAGCAGATTACAGCTAAACAAACTCCAAAATTGTTCTTTGAACATGTATGGGTTCATTTTGGATTACCCACTTCCATTGTATATTATCGAGACACCCGATTTGTGGGGAAGTTTTGGTCAAGTTTGTGGGAACTAATGGACACCAAACTGAAGAAAAGCATAGATTTCATCCACAAACAGATGGCTAGACAGAAGTAGTAAACAGGATAGTGATCCGGTTACTGAGAGGATATTGCAGTAAACATCCTAAGCTTTGGGATGAACACTTGCGTTATGTACAGCATGCTTACAATAGAGCCAAAAACTCTTCTACACGGAGATCTCCTTTTGAGACCTATTTTGGTTTCACACCAAGGTCTCCTTTGGATTTTGTCTTTGGTAAAGATACCATGGTTGATGGACACAGTGATGTGGACAAGGCAACTAGGTTCATTGAACAGATCCAGGAGATCCACCATGCAGTACAGGAATAGCTAGAAAAGAGCCAAGCCAAGTACAAGGCTAGGCATGACAAGCATCGAATGGAGCATAGTTTTCAATTTTGAGACCAAGTCTAGTTGTATATCAGCAAGGACAGGATGCAAGGTGAAGGTAAAAAGCTAAAGCCTATCAGGTATGGACTTTTTAGGATACTTGAGAATATTGGTGAAAATGCTTTTCACCTTGATCTACCAGCTTACATGCACATCTACTCAGTCGTAAATGTAGATTGCTTGAGATTGTTTGAACCTTCAATGATTGAGGACCATGAAGAGCAAAGTCAATTTCTTTCTATTGATGACCTGCTACCTGAATACCTTAATGGGTTGCAGGAAGACACAATGCTGGACAGGAAGGTGAGGATGACGTGTAGGGGAGATGTTGAATACCTCAAGATTGGGCTCAAAGGTTTGAAGCCAAGCAGTGCAAAGTGGATTGAGATTGGACAAATGAGAAAGAAATACCCTCACTTATTCGATGCTTGAAAACCAACTTTTGGTGGTCCAAAAGATTTTTCAGTGGGAAGGCCATTATCCGAATTGGATCCATAGAAGACTGTCAAAGAACCATGATTGTATCAGGTTGGAACAAATCTCTAAAGAATCCAAAATAGCGATCAAAAACACCTTGAACCAGTGGCAATGTAGCCAACATGGGATGAAGAGGACCTCAGTCAAAGTGCATTGACCGAGGCCCGTGGAGACTACGCAGGAGGTCAAAGTAGCCCCTGGGATCCCCGGATCGGGAAAATAAGGTGATTTTTGATGCATGATTAGCACTTAGTGATAATCGCACATCGCTGGGCGAACAGGGCCGTGAAGGAAGAAGCCCAAGCACACAGACGCATGGGAATCCAAAGAACCGCGGGTAGAAAGGAAAAAGTGCTGAAAGTACAAAGGCAGGTCTTGCGCTCTAGAAACCAGTGGTTTTGATCGGAGTGCCCTCAAACAGTAAAAGGTTTTGGACGAGAGCAGAGCGATTCCATTCATCGATCGATGCATGGCAAGTGGAGGTGAGAGAAAACCACCATTTATCACGCACTATCGGTCGAGCAAGTCATCCACATGAAACATGCATATGTCATTGGATTTGGAGGACCCAGATTGGATGGCTGAGATCGCACTCGATGGAGGAAGCAGAATCAACAAGGGAATACACTGTGTTTTGGAAGGATTTGGAATCTATTTGACCACCACAGTGGAGGAAAGACTTCATCCGCAATGTAGCTGAAGAAACAAACCGACGAAGCACACTAGCGCCATTTAGAGGAGGACATGTGGCCACTCCCTGAGTGCTAATTATGATGACGAATAGGGAAATCCAAGCGCAGCTGCAGAAGGTGAATCGATAGAGGCAGAAGAGGAACCGAACAGTTCTGGAATAGATGTCCTAAAGGCCATGAACAGAGACATGATACACAAGGAGTCCGAGAGATAAAGAGAGGAACAGAGAACCCCAAAGACAGAGAGACCAGAATCCCGAGAGGAGGACGGAACACAGAGAAAGAAGAGTAAAGCAAAGCAGAAAGAAGACAAAGGGCCGAGCTAACCAGAGGCAGCATCGAGCAGCAGAGAGCTTGAGAGATTTAAGCCATTCCATAGAGGAATCTGTCTAGACTAAGCACCACATTTGGCTCTTTCCACTGTAGACTAGAAGGTCACAGAGCTGGTAGGAAGAAGAAGAGTCTATGCACTCTAGTGGCTTGGGGAATCCAGGAACCACCCTGCCAAGCAAAACCTTCTTTAGGAGAACTCACATTGAGTCCCTGTATTGTAATTCTCTGCTTAAAGGCACAATAAAACAAGGCCACCACTGAACGTTGGACCGGAGATGTAGCCCTGTAGAATAGGGTGAACTCCTTATTGATTTCTTGTGTCTTTTTGTTTGCTTACTGTATTTCTCTGCTGTCTTTCCATTTTATTGTCTGTGTATTGGAAATCTGATCGATCTGTTGCTTCAATAACATAGAACACACACCATCACATGAGTCTGTAATAACTTTAAATAAATAAATCTTTAACTGATGTCACTCATAGGGTGAATATCAGATCAATCCATGTAAGCACTATGATAAAACTAGTCATTCTTCAAACAAACGCTTCAGAAACAAACGTCCTGCAAGAACAAAGATTCATCTTAGATGGATCGCTTCTTGGCAATGGGCATCAACAGCCAAGAAAATATTCCAGTCACATGTTAGAACTTGTTCTAGAGTATTGAACAGTGTTGCAATTGAGTTTTCTCCGTCATCTCACCTTGTACCTGACGGGGGGGAAATGATGGTCATCTACAAGCTTCAAAGCCACATCAAGCGAGCTTGAGCCACAACCTACCACATCAGTTTTAGAGTTGTAGCCAGAGACAAAGATGCCCCTGAGCATGCCTTCAGTTGGTAATGCCTCTTCAAAGAATTTGGGGCACTTCCTCTAGCAGAAGATTTCATCTTCTTGCCATTTTTGGAAGAGTTCCAGGAATAGAATTGGGGACACTTCCTCTAGCAAAAGACTTCATCTTCTTGCTAGTTTTGGAAGATTTCCAGGAATTGCATTAAGCATTCTAAAGTTGGTGGTAATCCCTAAACCATCACAAGTTGAGACTTCCCTTTTCAAGTTGAATGTCTCCCTTTTATGCGGGGTGAGACCTCCCTTTATTGGTTGAAGGTTTCCCTCTTCAAAACATCAAGAGCACTTCCTCTAGCAGAAGACTTGAGCTTCATGCTAGACTTGGAAGAGTTTTTGGAACTGCACTAAGCGTTCCAGTGTCGGTGGTCATCCTTAAACCACTGCCTTTTATACCAACATTTTAGAGAGCACATTCAACCTAGTGTTGCCATGCATTTTTGCACATTTTGTATTACATCTCTCTTCTTGCACTCATACATAACCCTTCCGATTAGGGGGGGAATGTTGGACACCTAATCCTCTAAGGGTTAGTGTGGAAGCCGAATAGACTAAGGAATTCCAAGAGACCTTGGCACGTGGAACCTAACGGTCACTCCATGTACTATAAATGTAGATCATTTGTTAATAAAAAATGTACTCTCATGTTTTATCTTTCATACTCTTTCTGCCATGTGTGTGTTTAACAATTACTTAGGTTCTTACCTTCCATTTTTAATACCCAATTCTTTCCCAGCAACAAATATCAAACATACATCAATCTTTGTGAAATGGCAACACTCTCTCGCCAAAATATTGGGTGGTAAAGGGTGTTTTTTAAAACTCATAATTGCTTCACATTAATTATCAACCTGGGTAAGTCTTTTTGTTTCAAGAGTGTACACAATATGTGCAAGCTATAAATCCATAGAGTAATGCTTTTTAAGTTGAACTATAAAACTTGATACAAGAGTAAACGGATGCATTTATAAAACTCAAGCTACAACTGTTAATGGAAATATTACATCCAAGCATCAAGACTTAATCTTCAACTGAAATCATAATCAAATCTAAAGCAAGCAATTCAATTGAAAATAGCATCAACCGAGAGTTTAGTAGTATTAACCAATCTCTTTCAGTTGATTCTATACTAACCACACTTGATCTCAATTAAGCAATTCAAATGGAAATGATGTCAACCGAGAGTCTAGTAGCATTAACCAATCTCTTTCAGCTAATTCTATAATAACCACACTCAACAAGATTCAATGCATTAAATAATGATCATTTTAATCTACAGTAAGCATAAATGGAATTAAATAACAAAGTTGTGAATCACATAAGGAAGGTAAACTAACTTCAATACAGGAAATCGATAAATAACAAATAAGAGAAACTCACAGAGAATGGAAAACATCAAACCATTCAAACTTGCGTAAATTAGAAAATATAACACAAAGGGTTAGCAGTTTGATCCACCAGAGGCCGGGCCCTTAGCCACCAATGAATACTGTTGAGCTACTTCAGAGGATACAAATGAATAGCAATGTAAATTATGTATTAATAATTGAACTCAATCCTCATTACAATATGATCGTGTTCCTCAAAGCACAACTCTCATGGGGCATCTTTGCCCAATCCAACACTAATGCCCAAACTGCTATTTTTAGCACTTCTATTTTTAACAATTTCTTTTTGCAAGTTTTCAACACTTGCTCTCAACAAGAAAGGCTTCCTCTCGAACCCAATCCTATACCTCTGGAATTTTCTGCATGCAACACATCTACCAAGTGTGGTTTCTCCAGCAACTCTCAGAACAAAAAAACTTCCAACTGACCTCTCTGTTGGGTTAGAAACATACTCTGATGCTAAAGCTCTACCTATTGCTGACAAGTGCTCCCTCTTTGACCTCTGCGCTACTGTAACATCTCCATGCATCTCGCACTGTTGCACACCTCTCTGTGCCATCCTACACTGTTGCAACACACTTGTGCCTCTTGCATTGCTGCAGCCTGCTAGCTCTGCGCTGTCTTGGGATTCCTCCACTGTAGCTCT
This sequence comes from Pinus tabuliformis, assembly GCA_031772625.1. Lineage (NCBI taxonomy): Eukaryota > Viridiplantae > Streptophyta > Pinopsida > Pinales > Pinaceae > Pinus > Pinus tabuliformis. Next base: position 1,721,782,257 of record CM062817.1, on the reverse strand, counting down.
CTCTGCCACTCCATCAACATCTGTCTCTACCCAATCAATCAGTCCTCCTACTCCTCATCAAGGCTCCTGTAACAAATTTGAATCAAAGAGGTTGGGTATCTCAAGGATCCTGCCCCTCCTTGGGATGATCACTCCACATCACCCCACCTCCTACCTAGAGGTATAGTTTAAAGTGATCCCTCAACCCACCTAGCTCGAAGTTTCCCCCTACTAGAGGTCTCTGCATGAGTGGATGCCTCCAATCTATCTCCTCTAGGCTTCCCTAGATGTGGCTGCTCCACAACCTCCTGAAGCTGCTTCACCAATTGTGGTTCCTCCACAATTGTCTGAGACTTCTTTTGGTGTTACATGTTGAGAGGTAATGTACTCTTCCTCTCAACCACCAAGTATCTAACCTTTGCCTTACTGCTCAAGGCTTTGCATGCATCTTGAACCTCAAGAGCATACAAGTTCTTGACCCGTGAACCAATTTGCTTCACCTGTCTAGTGATGATGTGTCTAAGGAAAACCTTTCCCTTACTGTATACTACATCACAGCCTCTATCTTCCAGCATCGCGATAGACACCAAGTTTCTCTTCAGTGCTGGTACGTACTTGACATCGGTCAAGGTAAGGCGAGCTCCATGCTCCCTCTAAAAGATAACCATGCCTATAGCTTAGACACTATGCTTTTCATCATTACCCATCGCTATGAGTATCTGGAGATCTTTCTCCTCCAAAGTACTGAATAAACTCTTGTCACCAGTCATGTGGAAAGAAGCTCCACTATCAAGAAACCAACCACTTCCCACCATGGATGACACCATGCATGCGAAGAGTGTGAAATCCAACTCAAACTGTGAAACAAGTGCCTCACCTTCAAATCCTTCCCCGGATCCATTCTTCAATTTCCTTTGTGGACAATTTGCAGCATAATGGCCCACCTCATGACAACAAAAGCATCGCACTTTCGATTTATCAACCTTCTTCCCAACATTGGAAGCACTAGATTTGAAAAGAGAAACCTTCTCCTTCCCCTTCTTTGCCTTACTTGCAAAGGCACAGTTCTCCTCATCCTCCATGGATGAAGAACCGTCTCTAGTGCTCCGTTTGATATCCTCCTGCATCAAATCCGACCATAATTGTTCCCAATCTGGTAGTTTCTCCCTCCCATTAACTAAGTCCTAGTAGCTATTCCAGCTCTTAGGAAGGCCAAGGAGTGCTAGACTCACCATATCATCATCATTTGTCACAACCCCTACAATTGCAAGCTCATCCCTGCATGAGGTGAGCTTGTTCAGATACATAGAGATCGTGTCATCCTTTTCACATTTGATCTTTCGAGTTTGTCCTTCAGTGCCAGCTTCCTCCGATCACTGCTATTTTGATAAATATCTTTCAATGTTTTCCACATCGAAAACGGAGTTTCCTCCCCATGGAGGCTCGAGACAATGTGATCTCGCACTCCCTCCAAGAGAATTCTCCTAGCTCTAGCCACACACTTCTTCCATTCCGTCAGTTGAGTAGCATCAGTAGGCTTAGGGACTTCTTGATCAATGAAGTCCTTAAGGTTGTTATCTTCCAATATTGCCTCCATGTGATCCTTCCATGCTATATAGTTTGAGATGCCATCAAGGGCATACTCAAGCCTCATACCAGAGAATGCCATTGGTGAAATAGATGTGATAAGAACTTTAGATATATATCCCAATTGATAAACTTCGAATTCCTTCTTGTATACTATTCTTCCTTAATCACCTGTGCTCTGATACCAGGTATAATTTTCTCTACAAATCATCTAGCTCACTGATATCATGTAGAAATTTCACCTGTAGATCCAACTGATATATGCAATGTACTAAAGCATAATATTAGATCTACATCTACCATAAACTTTGCGGAAGCTTAAGTGAACATGAGAAACATCAAGAATGAACACATATAACTGATAAGAAGGAATCAATCACGCATAACACTGAATATATCACTGGGGAAAGCACCAGCATAAAACCCCAACACTGTATTATCAATCAAGTGGAAATCCTCAACAACATACAAAAAGAATCAGCTCAAAAGCTATCCTGCTCTCTCTGTACTCTGATGATGTAGCTCATGGACTAATGTTATATACATTTTTGGGCACTACAACCCCAAGCATAAAATGTCCATAAACCAAGGGCTCCTAAGTCCCTAAAAGTGTTGTTCCAACCCCTAAAGGAACAAGGTCAACTGATTACAGATTCTCCCAGAAGTTCTCCATGAAAGAACACTCAGAACTGGTCAAAACAGGATCATTTCACCTACTCCATAGGAAAAGTGCACTGCATCTCACCTAAGTACACTCAGTGGGTGCGTTGCATTCAAAAATCCCTTCTATGGGGTGCGATGGGTGAGAAGTGACAAATGGCAGTGTCAATCCGCGAGGTGGAAAAGCATGGAATCTTCCAGAAACTTCTCTTGTGACACTTGCCATTCTGAATTTTACCAAGGATGAGTAAGAGATCATCAATCTCCAAGTGGAAGCAAGAACTATCAGAGGGAAGACACTAATCAAATCACAAGCTGAATCATCTCCCTTACAGATATCTATATATGGATCCCTCATCCCAGAGATCTATAGGCTGGAATTTTGCATCTTGTAAGGAATTGCTGTTGGTTTCTTGAGGCAACATCATAATGTTGGGTGATCTAAGCTTTGCATTAGGTGAAGAAGGGCTTACTTGCTGAGAGGATGATGCTGGGTCAGAACAACTGGTTGTAACTCTCTTGGCTCTTTCCTAATTATCAATAAAGTTATTTAAGTTTTCCTCCATACTCTTGTGTCATTTATGTTTCATGCATTTGTATGGTCAATTTACATCTGATCCTAGATTGTTTATGATAATAGATCCATGTTCTTGTATAGTGTTATGCTACTTTGATTCTACAGGTACTCTGTGAAGCTGGGTGTACAAGGAAGCAAGTAGAAAAGGACTATCAGAAGAGGGAGGAATCGAATTAGGAACCAAGCACAAGACAGAGGTTGGTCTCCTTTATTCTTCTCTCATCTATATTTCATAAAGGAAAATGAAAGTAGCTTTACTTTGTTTGTTTCTAAGGTAGCTACCACACCTTAGTGGAATTAGCAGTTCTACATAGACACTTTTCCCTCTAACAACTACCTAGGCCTATATATATAGGCTTCACAAGTCCTCCAAGCCCCTATTTCCTTGCAGAGTTTTGATTGGGGTCCAATTACATAACATGTGTGAATTGGCCAAATCATACGTGCTGTCACCTTAGGTCCAACTACGCAGTACTAGAAGGCATAATATTCCTTCCTCATGCAAGGAATATTCACTTGGAATATCCTAGCAACTCATAGTACATTGTCCCTCATCTGATCTCAACTGGGTCTCTGTCTGAACTGCCATGCAACAGTTATCCATGAGTGAATACTCAGTTATATCAAAATACCAGTTGTCACATGCATGCAAGCATCAACAAACTGAATCTCATTAATTTAACAACTTGTTAAATTAATCTAACTGGACTTGACTAAGTTAAACAAAGTCAACTGATCCTCTCAATATAGAACTCATCCTTAATTCCTCAATCAGTGGAGAAAATCAAGGACACATCAGTGGAGAAATTATTGCATGTTCTCACAAAGACTTCAAGTTTGATTTTCCTTAACTAATTAACTCAAATTGAATTAATTAATAAATATTCAAACTACTAGTAAGACCAAATTCAAATTTTACTTCTTATTTCTAGTCTAGGGACTGACTAAAATAGGAATCCACACTAAACTGCTAAAAATAGATCTTATATTTTTAGCACTTTCATTTTTCATTCCTTGTTGCCCAATCCGGCGCTGATGCCCAAACTGCTATCTATAGCAGTGCTATTTTTAGCACTTCTATTTTTATAAATTTCTTGTTGCCAATTTTCAACACTTTCCACCTTCCTATCCTATCTCTAATAATCTCCCTCCTCTCTTTGATCTCTGTTCTCATTTAAATACACAGAGAGTAGAGAGAATTTACAACAGAGATGATGTTATGAAACCAGCTCAAGAAAAGATAGAAGAGATAGATCAACGCCTTAGAATTCAGCCTCTTCGAGGGGGCAACCTCCTTTACATTACATAAATGAACAATTCTTGGATGATTCAAATGACAAAACCTCCTTTCTATATATAGGAGTCTAAGGAGTCACAATAGAATCCAGCCGACCTAACAATAATAATATAAAGCCACAAAAATAACAATAGAGGGATTCTATGGGCACATTAATAACAATATGGGGGCAATGGGGGCACAACAGTATAAATAAGGGGTATAACTACAATAGTAACGGGGCAATCACTAGTATTATAGGGACCCAACATGCCCCTTTCCTTCAAAAAAGTGTTTTCCTCAACGCTTGAGTAGTTCTGGATACTTCTGCATAAAATTCTCATCCTCCCATGTGGAATCTTCAGCGGATAAGTTCTTCCACTTGATAAGATACTCTGAAATTGATCGATTTCGTAGCTGTCGAGTTCTTGTTTCTATAACTGCTTCCGGTTCCAATATAATTTTTCCTTCCTCGTCAAGTTTGGCAATATTGTTTGAACTGGGAGCTTGTCGCCTATAACCTTCTTTAAACATGAAACATGGAAAACTGGGTGCAATCGAGAAGCTGCAAGAAGCTCCAATTTGTATGCCATAGTACCAATCTTTTGCAACACCTTGTACGGACCATAATACTTTGGTGATAATTTATTATCCTTCTTAGCTTGCTTGAGGGACATTTGCTTATATGGTTGTAGCCGTAGGAATACCCAATCACCTACATCAAAACTTCTTTCACTGCGATGTTGATCTGCCTGTTGTTTCATTCTATTCTGTGCCAACACGAGGTTATCCTTTAAGAGTTGGAGGACTTGTTGTTGATGTTCGATGTGATGTTCCACTGCCTGAACCTTAGAATTTTCTCTTAAATATGATGTGATGGATGGTGGTTGATACCCATAAAGTGCCATAAATGGGGTCATTTTTGTTGTTGTATGAAAGGAAGTGTTATACCACCATTCAGCCAGAGGCAACCATTTGACCCATTGTGTTTGTTTATCAGATACAAAGCAACGAAGATATCCTTCCAAACATTTGTTTACTATCTCAGTTTGCCCATCAGATTGAGGATGATAAGATGAGCTATGAGCTAACTGAGTACCAAGACAAGAAAATAATTCTGTCCAAAAATTTCCAGTGAAAATGGGATCTCTGTCACTTACAATAATCTTTGGGTTTCCATGTAGCTTTTGAATTGTTTCCATAAATGCAGTAGAAACTGTACTGGCTTTAAATGGATGTGATAATGCACAAAAGTGTGCATACTTGGTAAGTCTGTCAACTACCACCATGATGACACTCTTTCCCTCAGACTTGGGTAAACCTGTGATAAAATCCATTGAAACCTCCTCCCAACGTTGGCTTGGAATGGATAAAGGTTGTAATAGACCCGGTGTCTTAATTGTTTCAACTTTATTTTGTTGGCAAACCAAACATTCTGCCACAAACTTTTGAATATCTGATTTAAGGCCATCCCAAAAAAATTCCTTCTTAACCCTGTGGTAAGTTTTTAAAAATCCTGAGTGCCCTCCTAAGGGAGAAGTGTGCAATTCCATAAGAATCTTTTGTTTTAGCTGGGAATTCTTACAGAGGTATAAGCGATCTTTGTACCATAACGAATCATTTTTCCAGCTAAATGTATCAGATGTACTGGAATCTTGTTGTAGCTTTCGAATAAGTGCCCACACTTCTTCGTCATTCTTCCATTCCTCCCTTGCTTCATTTATCCAATCTGGTTGGATAATAGAAATGGCGCACAACAATGCTTCCACATCCTCATCCTTTCTTGAGAGTGCATCTGCCACCACATTTTGCTTCCCTTTTTTGTAGATGATTTCAAAGTCATAACCCAACATCTTTGTGACCCACTTTTGTTGCTCTTCAGAGGATAATCTTTGTTCTAAAAAGTATTTAAGGCTATCATGATCCGTTTTTACCTTGAAGTGTCTTCCCATTAGGTAGGGTCGCCATTTCTTAAGTGCATGGAGTATTGCCAACATTTCCTTCTCATAAATAGCTTTTCTTAAAAACTTTCCCTTGATTGGACGACTTTCAAAAGCAATGGGTCTTTCATCTTGCATTAAAACAACACCAATTCCATTTCCTGAAGCATCACATTCCACAATAAAGGTTTTTGTGAAGTCTGGTGTAGCTAAGACCGGTGCTTGGCACATTGCCTCTTTAAGATGTTCAAAGGCCTTTGTTGCTTCCGGAGTCCATGAAAATGCATCTTTCTTCAATAATGTTGTTAGAGGTGCTGCTATTCTCCCATAATTCTTAACAAACTTGCGATAATACCCTGTCAACCCAAGAAATCTCGCAGATGCTTTATGGATGTGGGGATTTTCCATTCCTTAATGGCTTTAATTTTGCTAGGGTCTACCTTAACTCCTTCATGAGATACAATATGACCCAAATATTCCACCTCCTGGACTCCAAAGAAACATTTGGATCTTTTTGCATATAATTGTTTCTCCTCCAATAGTTGTAGCACCCTGTCAACATGTTCAACATGATCCTTCCAAGACTTGTTGTAGATTAGTATATCATCAAAAAATACTAACACAAATTTTCTAAGGAATGGTTTGAAAATTGAATTCATCAAACCTTGAAATGTTGAAGGTGCATTGGTAAGGCCAAAAGGCATGACCAAAAATTCATAATGACCCTCATGAGTTCTAAATGCTATTTTCGGAATGTCTTCAATCTTCATTCTGATTTGATGATATCCTGAACGAAGATCCAACTTGGTGAAGTAAATTGATCCATGCAATTCATCCAGTAATTCATCAATGACAGGAATGGGGAACTTATCTTTAATAGTGAGCTTGTTGAGCTCCCTATAATCCGGACACATGCGCCATGATCCATCCTTCTTGTGCACCAATACTACTGGAGCAGAGAAAGAACTTTGACTCGGTTGAATTATACCAGCCTCTAGCATTTCTGCAACCATACGTTCAATTTCACTTTTTTGGACATAGGGATATCTGTACGGCCTGATGTTTGGAGGAACACTTCCTGGAATCAGATGAATAGCATGATCATGATCACGCATAGGTGGGAGACCTTTGGGAGTCTCAAATACCTTGGAATGATTGTCCAGGACTTTTTGGAGATCTGGAGAAATAGATGATTCCAATGTGGAAACATCTAGCGAACATAATTGTGCAATTACACCTCTTTGCTCCTTTTTTAGAAGCTTTGTCATACCATTAGAGCTGATTATCTTTCCTGGTTTCCCTGCAATACCCCTTAATTCAACTTCCTTTCCTTCTGTAGAAAATTTGATGAAAAGTTCTTGAAAATTAAAAGCTATTGTACCCAAGGATTGTAGCCATTGGACTCCTAGTACAACATCAGCACCTCCCATTGGAATGGAAAGCATTGGGCTAGTCAATACATATTCTCCCATGGATAGCTTGATATTATGGCACTTTCCAGAGCAATTTATTGTTCCTCCATTTGCAATCATCACTTGACACTCTGGTGCTGGATATAGGAAGCAATTCAATTCTTTTGCTACCCTACAATGAATAAAATTGTGGGTGCTTCCTGAATCAATCAACACTATTACCTTTTTCTTCTTGATTTGTCCTTCTATCTTGATGGTTTGAGGAGTGGTAATTCCCGCCAATGCATTACAAGATATGGTCGGATTTATTTGTTCTTCATCTAGGCTTTGTTCCTGGAGTATATCCTCTTCTTTTGACCTTTCTTGCTCCTTTTCTTCTTCCTCTTCACAATCTATGTAGAATAATTTCTTCTCAGCACACTTATGACCTTTAGTGTATTTGCTATCACAACTGTAACAAAGCCCTTTTGCTCTTTTTTCTTCCAATTGTTGTGGTGTCAACCTTATAGGTTGTGGAAGACTAGGGGCAACAACACTTCCGTCTTTATAGTTGTGAGTGGTATGCTTCCTGGTTGCCATAATTTTGCTTTCCATTTTTCTTGCTAACCTGAATGCCTTCTCTAATGAATCAGGTTCCCAAAGGCGAACATCATGTTGGATATTATCCTTTAAAGACCCTATGAACACATCAATCCTATGCTCCTCTGGAATATCTTTTACCCTTATGTTCAATTTTTGGAACTCCTCAATGTGCTCCATTATTGAACCCTTTTGTTTGAGACTTATCAATTGGCTAAAAAAAGTGTTGCTTTTTGTATCTTCATAATGTGCTATCAATTCTTCCGTAAAAATTTCCCAAGTGATAAATTGTTTACGAGAGCAAAGCCATTGATACCATACAAACTGATTTGGTTCCAAATATAAAGTTGCCATACGTACCTTTTGTGTGTTTTGCACATTATTGAGATCGAAGAACTGCTCCATCTGTAATATCCATGTGGCGGGATCCTTGCCATCAAACTTCCTCATATCGATTTTTGGAATATGGTGGGTCTTTGATCCAACATTAGCATCTATGGAATCATGATTAACATTTCTTTTGTTCACATCATGAGTTTCCTTTACAACCTTTTCACCAATAGCAAGTATTTCTTGTAGAAAATTTGTCAAATCTGTCTTCAAATCTGCCATGTTTGTCTTCAAATTTGTCCTCAAATCTACCTTCAGATCATCCATCTTAGCTTCCATGCCCTTTATCTTAGATTCCATGCCATTTATCTTAGCATCTGTTAGCTTTTGTGAGCGTGACATTTGTTGCACTTGTTCTTGTAATTTTTATATATCATGTAGCATTTCTTCCTCTTCTTCATGAGTCATGCTAGAGCTTTCAAGTTCCTTACTAGGTGTTTTCATTTTCTTTCCTCGGGCCATCAGTTACCGATAATAATGCTTTACTATGCCCTTAGAATTCCTTCAAACCAAGCTTATGCAAAAACTAAAAAAAAAACTACACACCTTTTTTTTCTTTGTAGAAGCCTGATATTGAATCTGATGTATCTCTATAATTTCGAATCATCCAGTTCTGAAATTGTGATCTGTAGTATCCTTCTCTGTCCTTTTTCCAATGCCACTAGTCTGATCCAAATTGGATTCTCCAAGAAGGAGTTATGCACAATCTCCCGCAGTGACCTAATTATAGACTAGTTCAGTAGAGCTAACTTGTATGAAGTTCCACGTGTCCTTGTTTCAACCTTTGACTCTGAAAAATATATAAAATAAAACTACAGTCCATCCTCTTTCTGTACCTTCTTACGAAATTTCAATCCGATGCTCAGAAAGAAAGTTATGACGATTTTCCCCGGGTCACCTATTTTGAGTGTAATTCAGGAGTCTGCAAAAAGACCAACTTCCTCAGATCATATCTCCAAAAATATCTCGCTAAAAACTCTGAAATGCGGACCCAAGGTTCAGCGTGATTTCTTCTCAAATGGGTTTTTGTTTTTACTTCTGAAACGTCACAACAAAAAAGTTATAGCGAAAATGCCACGATGACCTGTTTGGAGCAGCGAAACCCTAGAATCCAAAGCTCTGATACTAAATGTTATGAAACCAGCTCAAGAAAAGATAGAAAAGATAGATCAACGCCTTTGAATTCAGCCTCTTTGAGGGGGAAACCTCCTTTACATTACATAAATGAACAATTCTTGGATGATTCAAATGACAAAACCTCCTTTCTATATATAGGAGTCTAAGGAGTCACAATATAATCCAGCTGACCTAACAATAATAATATAAAGCCACAAAAATAACAATAGAGGGATTCTATGGGCACATTAATAACAATATGGGGACAATGCAGGCACAACAATATAAATAAGGGGTATAACTAGAATAGTAATGGGGTAATCACTAGTATTAAATGGACCCAACAGATGATTAAAAAATGGTTCCCATAACAAAATTGGATTGTTCACAACAAATTGATCAGCAAGATCATATCTGAAAAATATTTCGATCAACATTCAATAGGAACAGGTTGAATTTGGTATTGCAATTGAGATAATTTGGAAACCGGCCGCAACAGAAAATATGAGAAAAACGTCTTTAGAGAACCTTCTATTTCTCTTAATACAGACTGAATTTGGGAAAAATACTCATCAAAAAGCTAATTTGGTATGTTTTGAAGAAAAACCATGTTTTGGATTTTCCAGATTCTCTCCATTTGCCCAAAATGTCCAATACAAAACTTTCACTTCTTATTCCAGTGAATTTCTGAGTTGGAATATTTAATGATGAGCTGGAGATCAAATCTGCAAACTGGAAAATATCTTGGAAGTTAAAATGGTGAGGGATGTTACAACAAATTCATTAATAAACCATCATTGGTAAAATCATGCATAATAATCATCAATTTATTAAAAATAAAGGAGAAGAATAATATTTATCCATAAGAGCATAAATAATTATAAAATGGAATTATATGATAAATCATGCTAAATGACGTGATAAAGAAGGGTAGAAATGGATGAAATAGGTGTTAAAAAGTGATAATAGTAATGACAAACTAGCGGCCCAACAAGCCCATATTTAGAATTGTTTACATACTTACATTACACCTACACATCTACCGTATACTCTATAAATATTGTATTTATTGTTTTTTAGGGAGGGAAATTCTAACATTTTTGAAAAAAATTAGCCTTAATTTTGATGTAACAAATCCCTCCTAATTCCAATCTTCATTTACTTTCTAAAAAAAGTAGTATGTTTTCAATTTTCATAGGGCGGAGGGAAAACTTGTAGATATTTTCACTTTTCAAAAGGCGGAAGGGAAAACGAGATTGAAGAGAGTTGTGAATTAAATTTTCAATTTTCATAAGGCGGCGGAGGGAGGGAAAACTAGTAGCATTTTTTCACTTTTCACAAGGTGGGAGGGAAAACGAGATTGAAGAGAGTTGTGAATTAAGGATTTACCAGTAGCAGATTGATATCAAACCCCACCATTAGATATTCAATCCATTAATGGTGCCCAGGTATGTTTCATTTCTAACCTCGCTGCATTTACACCCCACTTTTAGTCTTCTTCCACATAGGGAGGAGTACACACACCTCAGATCTCTGGTTCAAAATTCACTATTTTTTTCATCCTTGCTTTTAAGTTTATGAGTAGCATATTTTCACTTTTCATGGGAAGGGAGGGAAAATGAGATTGAAGAGAGTTGTGAATTAAGGTTTTACCAGTAGCAAACTAATATTGAACCCCACCATTGGATCTTCAATCCATTAATGGTGCCCAGGTATGTTTCATTTCTAACCTCACTGCATTTCCACCCCACTTTTAGTCTTCTTCCACACAAGGAGGATTGGTTCAAAATTCACTATTTTTTTCATCCTTTCTTTTAAGTTTAAGAGTAGCATATTTTCAATTTTCATAGGGCGGGAGGGAAAACGAGATTGAAGAGTGTTGTGAATTAAGGTTTTACCAGTAGCAGACTGATATCGAACCCCACCATTGGATCTTCAATCCATTAATGGTGCCCAGGTATGTTTCATTTCTAACCTCGCTACATTTCCACCCCACTTTTAGTCTTCTTCCACACAGGGAAGATCCATTAATGGCGCCCAGGTATGTTTCATTTCTAACCTTGCTGCATTTCCACCCCACTTTTAGTCTTCTTCCACACAGGGAGGAGTACACACACCTCAGATCCCACACCATTGGATATTCAATCCATTAATGGTGCCCAGGTATGATTCATTTCTAACCTCACTGCACTTACACCCCACTTTTAGTCTTCTTCCACATAGGGAGGAGTATACACACCTCAGATCTCTGGTTCAAAACTCACTATTTTTTTCATCCTTGCTTTTAAGTTTATGAGTAGCATATTTTCACTTTTCATAGGGTGGGAGAGAAAATGAGATTGAAGAGAGTTGTGAGTTAAGGTTTTACCTCTTCAATCCATTAATGGAACCTAGGTATGTTTCATTTCTAACCTCACTACATTTCCACCCCACTTTTAGTCTTCTTCCACACAAGGAGGACTAGTTCAGGATTCACTATTTTTTTCATCCTTTCTTTTAAGTTTAAGAGTAGCATATTTTCACTTTTCACAGGGCGGGATGGAAAACGAGGGAGCATAGGTAAAAGCATATGTATTTTTCCTTCTTTTATGTTTTGTCTCTATAGAGTTGATTTTACTGGGTGTACATTGTATGCATCTCAAAATTTCTCTTTAAGAAATCCTATTTTTATTCTTTCCAAGAAACAATTTCTAGGGAATCCCAATGGATGTTTCCCCACATTCATGGATGGCATCCCTGGTAAACCCATTGGCATCGACTAGTGCACCTCACCCAAGGGATTTCAAAAAGGGCACCTGCCAACACAGAATTATCGAAATACCTAGTAACATTAATGACATTCGGTTGGGCTAACCCCTTGGGCTCAATAAATCATAATCAACTACACTATTTCCATATTAACATATTGGTCCTATTTATGATCCAGATTTAAATAGGAATGCAACAAATTACAGAGATAACCATATATGCAAAGATGCAGCGGAAATAATACTTCATTTCATTAATGGAAAATACTGAAATATGCTTACAACCATAAATGGAAATAAACCAGCTAGGGCGATGGTAGCTTATCTCTGAGAAGAGATGTGGTGGCTACATGCCTCTGAACTGTGTTACAATGTGGCTCGAAGGCCTATTTATTGTTGAGAAACAATGGAAAACCCTTAACATTCCAAAACCTAACCCTAGGAGATGAAATGCCAAACTGTGGGCCCCGTTTGGGTAAATTGGTACATCAACTTCCCGGGGTCGTAACTTTGACATACGATCTCTGTTTGACGCGTACAATAGCTCGTTAGAAAGATCTATCCGAGCACTACCACTTTGGGAAGGGAAACATTAGTCCATGGACCCATGTTGCCCCCAGATTTCCCAAAAAATGTCGTTTAGGGCCTCAAAACGGCTCCAAAAGTTCAGGACCCGAAAAACTGCTAAAAATAGTAAGTTGTGCTACAATTAAGGAAACTGAAAATGCTGAGAGAAACAATGGTCGGGGTCCAAGTGGACTTGGCAGGTGGCCACCAATATCCACCTGGATCAATTTAACATTCTGTTAGAGTAACGATAACAATCAAAGCCTGTTCCTATTTTCATTTTGGTTTTTAATTCCTTCTCTGGTGTGGTGACAACTTTATATGACTGTATAGATGTTTATTTTTGTCAGAGTATATATTGAAAAGTAGATGCTCTCTTACATTCTACCTTGTATGTTATGTTTTGATAGAGTTCAGTTTCATTAGTTGTGACCAAAGAACTATGTCAGGCATGTATACAAGAATTCTTGTATCACTATTTATAAACAGAACAATGTCCTTAAATAAGCAAAGTAGATCATTAATGCTACATGTTTGTACCTCAGGGACTTCCAATCCTAATAAATGAAGTGAAATTTAAGTGTTTCCATAATCCGAATCTCTGGTTTTGTGAATTCACTCATATATGGTCCTGGAAAAGCGAAGTGAAATTTAATTATTTCCAAATCTTAAGTTCTATGAATTCACTCATATTTGGTGCTAGAAGCTTTTGTGAGAACGGGAAGAATTTCTTTTCGTTGCATTCAAATTTTCCAAAAATAATAATAAATTTTTCCCTCACTAAAATTCTCCTTGAAAGGGCTTTGGTATTGAAAATTTTGTAAATATTTTTAGGGAAACAACCCAAAATACTTTTTCTAGATTAGAGTTTTATAACACTAGGTAATTAAACAGTCTTCTATTTTCTGCTGCAAATGTCTGATAAAGTCTTCCCAGAAACTAATAAGAAAATTAGGTAGATGCGCTAGACGAAATAAATAATTTTTAATGAATAATTACTTAACATAAATGATATATTAGGTTGCATAAATATATAACTTAGAAGCATGAAATGAAGAAGAAATCTCAACGAGATTGATATATTTTTAATTGAGTTGAATGAGGCGAGGAATAACTTTGACTAGAGGGTGTTGAAAATGGCATCATTTTGTTCTGGTTGGATAGATTTAGAACTAAAAATCAGCAGTTTTCTTTCTTTCATAACTTGGGAAGATTTTTGTATCTCAAGTCTCAACCTTATTGAATAATATGATTTATGCCTTGGAATACTGAGATATGTTGTGATACCACTTGCTAGTAACCTAAACACTTTGGATGAAAATTTAGATGTGAATTTTACTTGCAAAAGATATAAGTGAAAATATAGATTAATTGTCCCTTGTGCAGAATTTCCTTGAAATTTTGCTACTACTTGAATGAATAAATCTGAAACTAATTGTTTCATGAAGACAAAAAATATCTCTACCAATTTGTAGTGGAATAGAACAAAAACAAAACAAAACCACACTATAGCAAAGAAAACAAAATTTTCTCCGGAGCAAAAAAAACAAACTAGGGAACCCAACTAGGAAAACCCTCTACTAGCTATAGAAATTTAAAATACTATCCATATTAGACTTTGAGACACCTTATTCAAGACCAAGTTCATCGATGCTTATTGCTTTCCATATTCATTTTCAGACTCTCTAAAAATGAAAAGGACTGAGTTATCTTTGTCGTTAAACTCGTTAAAAAGATTAATAGCGACAAACTTGTCTTTAGACGAGAACGAGTTTCACTATCGCTAGGCTCTTTAAAAAATAGCGATGGGTTTGCCTGAAGGGAAAATTATAGAAAAAGCATATGTTATCCTCTTCAAGCTTGAAAAAAATAAAGAGGTACTGGTCAGAAATGACTGGGGAAAAATTGGGAAGAAAACTCAAAGAATCTTTATCGGTAGCAAGTCGCTCTTGAACATGACACTTCCACTCCGTGCCTGAGTCGGGTTGGGTTGTTTCATTCACCGGTCACATCACCATGGTCACGCCATACCATCCAAATTTGGGGTAAATGCTACCAATCCATCACATAAGTGTTGCCGACATGTTCAAGAGAAGTCATCCAGAGAAGTCACCCGTGTCCCATCCACTACCATACATTATACTTCATTCTTTCATGACCGCCATCCTGAACCATATGTCATCAGATCGTTTTCACCTCCATCAAAATCATTTGCTCCGTTCCGTGTCATAGAATTTGGGATTCATTAAGGCCCTCCTTTGACGGATCGCTTCTTGTCGACACCAACTCATTATCAAAGAAGTTGATCTATGAACAACCCCTTCAGTACTTTGAAGCTTGCATGCCTCAATGGCAAGATTCTCACTTCCGGCAATAGGTATACATCAATGACCTTCGACCAAAAGATTTTGCATGGTGTTCGATGCCAAGTCCTTTATTCACACCACGTGAATTGTACTGCAGTACCTTGAGGGTCATCATCATTATCGGTGATTCCTCTCGCGCTTGTTAACAGTTTACATCATTGACTGGTAATCAAGCGACGTATTTCCATGTTCGACTTAAAAAAATTTCTCACATGGATCGACTTGTACTTAGAGTGAAGATCGGACGAGATTGAAGACCCCGGATCTAGTTTCATCCATCTGGGCTGCGATATATATTCAAGAAAATAAAGACATTGAAATGTACAGCACTGCAGCACAGATAATCATCCTACCAAAAGGATGATGGCTCTATCAGAATCATCAGTCTACCATCAGACGATTGTCTGTCCTATGTACATGAAAATGAATTTATAAAGTTGAGCATGGGAATGCCTGCCTCAACTAGATCATGAAAACAGTATGAAGATAATGTATTGTATTGTATCTTATTACAGGTCTCCTCCCAGCATTGAAAGAACTTTGGATCCTCCTAATAAAGCATTTCACCCAATAAACAGCCTCATACTTTAGGGGGCAACTGTTATAGACATTTTTGTGTCTTACAGCTCTAAGCATGAAATTTCCATAAAGCAAGGGATCCTAAGTTCCTAAAAGTGTTGTTCCAGCCCCTAAAGGAACAAGGTCAACAAATTACAGCTTCTCCCAGAAGTTCTCCACCAGAAACTGCTCAAAATCAGTCAAATCAGGATCATTTCAGCTGCTCCACTAGCTAGCTGCGTTGCATAGCACCCAAGTACACTATCTAGGTGTGTTGCAACGCACCTAAATGCACTACCAGGGTGCGTTGAGTGGGAAATGACAAATGGCAGTGTCATTCCGTGAGGTGGACAGACAATGGAAGCTTCCATAATCTTCCCCAATGACACTTGCCTCACTGAGTTCGACCAAGGATGAGTAAGAGGCTCTCAGTCTCCAAGTGGAAGCAAGAACTGACAGGGAGAAGACACTAGTCAAATCATAAGCTGACTCATCCTCTTTGCATACATCTATATATGGAACCCTCATCCCAGAGATCCAGAGGCTGGAATTTTGTACATTGCAGAGAATTGTTGTTGGTTTTGAGATAGATATCAGAGTATTGGGTGATTAATGCTTTGTTGGAGGTGAAGAGGGGACTCCTTTGCTGGGAGGTTGATGCTGGATCAGGAATCATCGGTTGTAACTCCTCCTGGATCTTCTTTTTATATCAATAAAACTATTTGAGTTTCTCCTACATGCTTGTGTATCATTGATGTTTGTTACATTTGTATGTTTAGCTTAAATATGATCCTAAGCTATTTATGAATATAAATCCATGTCTTTGTGTAGTTTTCTTCTTCTGTGATCTTACAGGAACTTGGTGAAGCTGGGCAAGTAAGGGAGCAGGTAGCTGTCAAAGAGGAGAGAGATTGGATCAAAGGACTAGCGCAAGACACACGTTGGTTCATCCTATTCCTCTTCGTTTATAGTTCATAAAGAAGAATACGAAAGTAGTTTTCTCTGTTTGTTTCTAAGGTCACTGTCACACCTTAGTGGGATAGGGTCGTTCTGAGTAGACACTTTTCCCGTTAACACCCTCGTCTTTCTTCTCATCCACCATGGAAGGCCGTCGAGATTTGCGAGGCTGGTCTTGTAAAGGTTCGACCAGTTTAAGCCCTAACTCCTTATATCCCGACCTTGTTGGAGACATGCAAAGAAAAACAAAGAAAAAGAAGACCGCTTTGATACCATTGATCTAGATTTAAACAGGAAGGCAACAAATTACAGAGATAACCATATATGCAAAGATGCAGCGGAAATAATACTTCATTTCATTAATGGAAAATACTAAAATATGCTTACAACCAGAAATGGAAATAAACCAGCTAGGGCGATGGTAGCTTATCTCTGAGAAGAGATGTGGTGGCTACATGCCTCTGAACTGTGTTACAATGAGGCTCGAAGGCCTATTTATTGTTGAGAAACAATGGAAAACCCTTAACATTCCAAAACCTAACCCTAGGAGATGAAATGCCAAACTGTGGGCCCCGTTTGGGTAAATTGGTACATCAACTTCCCGGGGTCGTAACTTTGGCATACGATCTCTGTTTGACGCGTACAATAGCTCGTTAGAAAGATCTATCCGAGCACTACCACTTTGGGAAGGGAAACATCAGTCCATGGACCCATGTTGCCCCCAGATTTCCCAAAAAATGTCGTTTAGGGCCTCAAAACAGCTCCAAAAGTTTAGGACCCGAAAAACTGCTAAAAATAGTAAGTTGTGCTACAATTAAGGAAAATGAAAATGCTGAGATAAAAAATGGTCGGGGTCCAGCTGGACTTGGAAGGTGGCCATCAATATCCACTTGGATCAATTTAACATTCTTTTAGAGTAACCATAACAATCAAAGCCTGTTCCTATTTTCATTTTGGTTTTTAATTCCTTCTCTGGTGTGGTGGCAACTTTATATGACTGTATAGATGTTTATTTTTTTCAGAGTATATATTGAAAAGTAGATGCTCTCTTACATTCTACCTTGTATGTTATGTTTTGATAGAGTTCAGTTTCATTAGTCGTGACCAAAGAACTGTGTCAGGCATGTATACAAGAATTCTTGTATCACTATTTATAAACAGAACATTGTCCTTAAATAAGCAAAGTAGATCATTAATGCTACATGTTTGTATCTCAGGGAACTTCCAATCCTAATAAATGAAGTGAAATTTAAGTGTTTCCATAATCCAAATCTCTGGTTTTGTGAATTCACTCATATATGGTCCTGGAAAAGCGAAGTGAAATTTAATTATTTCCAAATCTTAAGTTCTATGAATTCACTCATATTTGGTGCTGGAAGCTTTTGTGCGAACGGGAAGAATTTCTTTTCGTTGCATTCAAATTTTCCAAAAATAATAATAAATTTTTCCCTCACTAAAATTCCCCTTGAAATGGCTTTGGTATTGAAAATTTTGTAAATATTTTTAGGGAAACAACCCAAAATACGTTTTCTAGATTAGAGTTTTATAACACTAGGTACTAAAACAGTCTTCTATTTTCTGCTGCAAATGTCTGATAGAGTCTTCCCAGAAACTAATAAGAAAATTAGGTAGATGCGCTAGACGAAATAAATAATTTTTAATGAATAATTACTTAACATAAATGATATATTAGGTTGCATAAATATATAACTTAGAAGCATGAAATGAAGAAGAAATCTCAACGAGATTGACATATTTTTAATTGAGTTGAATGAGGCGAGGAATAACTTTGACTAGAGGGTGTTGAAAATGGCATCATTTTGTTCTGGTTGGATAGATTTAGAACTAAAAATCAGCAGTTTTCTTTCTTTCATAACTTGGGAAGATTTTTGTATCTCAAGTCTCAACCTTATTGAATAATATGATTTATGCCTTGGAATATTGAGATATGTTGTGATACCACTTGCTAGTAACCTAAACACTTTGGATGAAAATTTAGATGTGAATTTTACTTGCAAAAGATATAAGTGAAAATATAGATTAATTGTCCCTTGTGCATAATTTCCTTGAAATTTTGCTACTACTTGAATGAATAAATCTGAAACTAATTTTTTCATGAAGACAAAAAATATCTCTACCAATTTGTAGTGGAATAGAACAAAAACAAAACACAACCACACTATAGCAAAGAAAACAAAATTTTCTCCGGAGCAAAAAAAACAAACTAGGGAACCCAACTAGGAAAACCCTCTACTAGCTATAGAAATTTAAAATACTATCCATATTAGACTTTGAGATACCTTATTCAAGACCAAGTTCATCGATGCTTATTGCTTTCCATATTCATTTTCATAAGCATTGGGGTTTTTTTCCATCAAATTAGAGTAGCTAGAAAGTGTCTTTTTCATTTCAGAAAGCAGATCAGGATCAACTTCATCCAAGAATCTCCTAGAAGGCTCATCAGTAGCAAGAAGAAAGGTATTTTCTTATTTTATTTCAGCACATGCATCCATCTTAATCACTAATTTGTCTTCCTTTCTTTCACAATCATTTTCAATGTTAGATGCAAAAGGTAATTTAGTGTGATATAATCCTTAGGTAACCAACCTCAAACATATTATTGGTTAATTTATGTTGTTTGAAGTTTATTGAGTTTGCGTTTTATCATGAAACTACTAGAAGTGTACTAGAATGGGTGAGTTGATTATCTTGATAACAATGTTATGGTTTGATCTATTCCTTGAAAGGAACTTATAGTTGATGGTCAAAATTTCACATTCCTTTCATTTTTTTATCTTCACATATAACAAATCTTTTTATGTTATAGCCTCTAGCTAGATATATACAATAACTGCCACTCAGAAGTTGGATGCCATCATTTTTGAGCTTGAGCTTACTCAACTTACCTTTGTTTGAGTTGAAAATGGTATTAGATCTCAATATATCGTCTATTGCCTAGCATGAATCCAATTTACTTTTGTTTCAATTAAAAATGCAATTCGATCTTGCTATATCATCTTTTGTAGAGAATGAATCCAATTTCTCATAGTCCATTTGCTTGAGGTATAACAAGGATAATTTAATTCATTAAACTTACTTTTCATATTCTATTTTCTAATTATGATTCTGCAGACCACATCTGCATTGGAAAAGGGGCATATTTAATGAAGTGTGGAAGGAGAGGGAAGATTCAGTTATGTGATTTCAAACATTCTAAGGTATGTAATAAAATTTTAATCTCCATAGAATGTTGTGCTTTAAAATTTTATTTTGATAATGGACTATTTATGTGATCTCCCCTCTATTACACACAACCAGAGTCTAGACATACATGGTTTTTTGGGATATGTGGACAATGGACAGATTTATGCTAACCATTTACCTAGAAATTTACACTGTAGAAGATCAAGCATTTACAGTTGAATATTTCCTTGCCACTAAATTAGAGTTGAAGAGTCAGACTCCTGTTTTTCAGGAATATACCACACTCTGTATAGACCTTCCATGGGAGGCAAAAGAGTGATCACTACCATTACTTAATCTTTCTGCAGACCAAGTAAAGATTCCAAATGTGTATAAATTAGTGGCTCCTTGGAGAATCCCATGAGTGGTGCTATTGTAGAAACAAGAAATTCGTTTCTTTTGAGTTCTTCATTAGTGCATTGATAGTATATTGTTTATTCCATACAATACCTCAACGGTGTATGATCAAATTACCGTTAAGCCTGTCATAATATTTTGACTTGCCCTCTTTTAGAGGAGAACTAGTGTGCGTGTCAAGCTTGCACATCACAATTGTATCATGCAAAGTTCACATGGGACAAGTTTTGTGGATCTAAGCAGCAAGATACCTATTGGAATTCAAGAGGCAACAATACTACAGCATGGGAAAGAGGTTTCACAGTTAACCTGGATTTCACATTATGATTGGAGTCGGTTTGTTGGGAAGACGCTGGATACCCCAACTTCCTTTTTATGATTGAGTGCAAGATTGAATCCTTCGACAAATTCCTCACTCAATTGTCATTAAGTGATGGGTTTTCTCAGAAGTGTTGCGTACTCCTATAAACATTACTAGAGTTGTTATTGATTCTTCAAAGGTGGTTGGATTTTCAAATCACACACGTACAAGAAGAGGAGAAATAATATGTCTGATTAATTTGAAGCTATCTACCTATGATTAGGGTGTTCCCATTCATAAACCTGACGAATCACTCTACCTCTTTCTGGTGAACAACTTTGGGACTTGCCATGAATTGTGAGACGATTCCAACCCCATAACTATAAATTTCTTATTTAAATCTATACCCAATAGATTAGAATCTACACAAGGAGAACTCCATTCTTGTTTCGAAAGAGCCTGTAATAAACTTGTACCATGCTATTTAATATTTTCTGTATTTATTCACATCCTTGGTTTGTGGCATAAAGATGTAACAGGCTACCTTGCATTTTCTATACTAACACTCCTAAAAAATAATAAAGTATGCCCAAATATATCATTTCAAATGATCTATGTAGCTCACCTTTTGGTTTTTCAATTATCAAAGTTGTTACCTATATTGATGAGAACTTCTACAACCAATACCACAGTGACAATATATGTTATAGTTTTATCCGTGTTTCTTTGAAGGTATTTCTCCTTCAATAGAGCAGCAATACACTATAGTTTCCATTTAGGAGAGAAGTGCACTCAGTAGTAACCTTGGCCTGTGTGAAGATGGGTTGAATGCACATTAGAATGTATCTGTTGTTTTGAAGGTGTTTCTCCTTCAACAATACTTTACCTTAGTAGATACTTTCGGTCTACTCCTTTAGTATATACATTTAGCCTTGGGATACATGTTGTAGATTATAGTTTTCCTATGAGGTTGTAGCAGCGATGAAAGAAGTGCATCGATTTTAGGCATATTTAGTATTGGTTTATAGTTCGACTTAGATGCTCACTTTTCTTAATTTAAGTGTTTTTCTTAGTTATATTTTATGCAAAAATTTATCTTTAAGAAAAGTGCACAGTAGAGAAGGGTTCTATATTTTGAGCAGGGGGCACACTTCTAGGTAGGAGGTACTCTATTCTAGGAAGCTTTTGCCATGCAGGTTAGGTGCTTTATCTGAGAATCCCAAGAGGCGCTATTGTAGCAATAAGAAATTCATTTATTTTGAGTTCTTCATTAGTGCATTGATAGTATATTGTTTATTCCATGCAATACCTCAATATTGTATACAACCATATTTAGTATGCTTTTATAGTTTGACTTAGATGCTCACTTTTCTTAATTTAGGTGTTTTTCTTAGTTTTGTTTTATGCACAGATTTATCTTTAAGAAAAGTGCATAGTAGAGAAGGGTTATATATTTTGAGTAGAGGACACACTTCTAGGTAGGAGGTACTCTATTATAGGAAGCTTTTTCCATGTAGGTTAGGCACTTTATCCAAGAATCCCAAGAGGCGGTATTGTAGCAATAAGAAATTCGTTTATTTTGAGTTCTTCATTAGTGCATTGATAGTATATTGTTTATTCCATGCAATACCTCAATATTGTATGACCAAATTACAATTAAGATTGTCATAATATTTTGACATACCCTCTTTTAGAGGGAAACTAGAGTGTGTGTCAAGCTTGCACGTCACAATTAGATCATGCAGAGTTTACTTGGCATGTGTTTTGTGGACCTAAGCAACGAGATACCTGTGGAATTCAAGAGGGAACAATACTGCAAAGTGGGAAAGAGGTTTCGCGGTTAACCTACCTTTCACATTATGTTTGGATTCGATTTGTTGGAAAGATGTTGGATACCCAAACTTCCTTTTTATGACTGAGTGCAAGATTGAATCCTTTGACATAGTCCTCTCTCAATTGTCATTAAGCAATGGGTTTTCTCAGAAGTGCTTCACATCTATAAACTTTACCATGGTTGTTATTGAGTCTTTGGATGTGGTTATCTTTTCAAAGCACACACGTACAAGAAGAAAATAAATAATATGCCCAACTAATTTCAAGTTATCTTCCTTCAAATAAGGTGTTCCCTTCCATAAACCTGACGAATCACTCTACTTATTTCTAGTGAACAAATTTGGGACCTTTCATGAATTGTGAGACAATTTCAACCCCATAACTATCAGTTTCTTATTTAATGTTATACCCACTAGATTAGAACCCGCACAAGGAGAATTCCATTCTTTTTACAAAATAACTTGCAATCGACTTATACCATGCTATTTAATATTTTATGTATTTCTTCACATCCTTTGCCTGTGACATAAAGATGCAACAAGTTACCTTGCATTTTCTATACTGGAACTCCTAAACAATAATAAAGTATGCCCAAATCTGTCATTTCAAATTACCTATGCTTCTCACGTTTTGGTTTTTCAATTATCGAAGTTGTTACCTATATTGATGAGATCATCAAAAACTGAGGCCACATTGACAATATCTGTTAGAGTTTTATCCATGTTTCAGTAAAGGCATTTTTCCTTCAACAGCACTACAATACATTGTAGTTTCCATTCAACGGAGAAGTGTACCCAGTAGCAGCCTTAGTCTGTGTGAAAATGGGTTGAATTCACAATAGACTTTATCTATTGTTTTGAAGGTGTTTCTCCTTCAATAGTACTTCATCTCAGTAGATCCTTTCAATCTACACCTTCAGCAAGTGCGTACAGCGTTGGGGTACATGCTATAGATTCCAATTTTGCTGTGAGAGTATAGCAATGATGAAATAATCACATTGATTTTAGGAATCTTATTGTTTTTGTATGAAAGCATGCTTGTCTAGTGTTTTCCAAACTTATATAGAGCCATATTTATTATACTTTTATAGTTTGACTTAGATGCTCACTTTTCTTAATTTAGGTGTTTCTCTTAGTACTATTTTATGCACAGATTTATCTTTAAGAAAAGTGCATAGTAGATAAGGGTTCTATATTTTGAGCGGGGGATACTCTTCTAGGTAGGAGGTACTCTATTCTAGGGAGCTTCTATCATGCATTTTAGGTGCTTTATCCTAGACAGAGTTCCAAGTCCTTGACTCCTTGACAAAGTCCCTACCAGACAAGACACTGGTGCATAGAGTTTTAAGTCCCTAAATTTTCCAAAAACCCACCCAACCCTAGCTATCTAGCCTAAAATCCTTTACCTTCCAGTCATATATTGGCTATGATTTAATAGAGAGAACCCTCTCTAGTTTGGTAGGGCTAGCTACCAAGCTAAAAGCTTGGTCTGTTGTTACCTTCGTCGATCTCTTCATCAGCCTGGGACATTATGGAGGATAACAGAGGGCATGACCACTAGGGAGTTCCAAGGTGTTCTAGTGAATGTAAGGTTCCCAAGTCATGGAAAAATGCAATGCTAGTTGTGAGATCATGACTACCAAGGTGTGTTACGGAATTCTAGGGCATGCTAAGATGTGCCAGATAGTACAAAGTCATCTCAAACAAGCTAAGATGTGCCAAGTGCTAAGGCATGCCAAGATGTACAAGGGTTCCAAGTCCCTGCCTCCTCTTATTCCATATGATATCCACTTATGACATTTCTTTGCAATATTTGGTGCATTTGATAGTTATAGGTCATTTATAGGTTATAAATGTCTTCAGAGTTTCACTTCTAATTGAGTATTCAACTGGACATATTGATTCTCTTATACATAACTATTTTTCCCTCCAGCCAATTTTCATAACTTCAATAACCATTAGGTAGGGACTTACATCTTCCTTGTTGATTTGCTTGTTTCATAAAATATTGTTGAGACTTTAATTTATTGAAATTTGTAGAATTTACAATTTATGAAGTTTCAAGGTCTAATTTTAAAAAATATAATTCTTTAAAGGGTTCTAGCCCAATGGAAGAGCACCTACTTTACAACCAAGAGGTTGGTGATTCAATTCCATCTTGCCCTGACATCCATATGGAATGGTGACGATCAATTTTTGGTGACGGAGACTCTTTTGACCATCACCAATGAGCTTTCATGACATTTTTCACCCTCACCAAAAATATGAAATGGTGACGGTCAACGAACACCACCATATATACACATCAATAATGACGACCCTCAAAGATCCGTAACCATAAATCGTTGTTGTTGATATGAAATGGTGACGATTGTTGTCCGTCATTATAGTCATTATTCGTGATGGACATTGAATGTCACCACAACACCTATACTTCTAGCAATGTGGCTTTTGGTAATGGTCAATGAATGTCACCATATATATGCACCAACAGTGACGGCCATTAAAGATCCATCACAATAAATCATTATTGTTCATATGAAATGGTGACAGTCACTATCCATCATCATAATCAATATTCGTGATGGAGCTTGAATGTCACCATGACACATATACTTTTGGTGACACCACCTTTGGTGACATTCAGTTTTTGATGACCCAGGCTATGGTCCATCACCATTGCTCATATGCAATGGTGACAATTGCTATCCATCATTATAAATCATTATTGGTGACGAACATTGAATGTCACTACAACACCTATACTTTTGGTGACGCCACCTTTGGTGACGTTCAGGTTTTGGTGACAAAGGCTATGGTCCATCACTATTGCTCATATGAAATGGTGACAGTTGTTATCCATCATTATAAATCATTATTGGTGATGGACTTTTTATGTCACTACAACACCTATACTTTTAGTGATGCCACCTTTGGTGACGTTCAATTTTTTGTGACAAATGCTCTTTTGACCATCACCAATGAGCTTAAGGTGACATTTTTCGCCCCTCACCAATGTCCTTTTTTCTTGTAGTGAGTGTATGGAATAGATGTTTTTTTCCCAACTTCTTTGGGAATTCCAGTACTGAAACTACTGCAAGAAGCTCAGGTGGAAACAAATGACATGCAAAGAAGGATTAATGAAACAATTCAGCTACAACAGTCAAGGGAAGAACTCTATCATAAAACTCAGATTACCCAAGAAAACATCAAAAGGATTTATGATAGAAGAACTAAGGTGGATGATTTTTAGCTCAATGATCTTGTTCTCAAATGGGATTCTAGAAATGAAGATAAGGGAAAACATGGAAAGTTTGATCACTTATGGAAGGGACCTTTCAGAATTGAGGCTTTTAGAGGACAAAGCTTTCATTTTATCAGATTTGGAAGGAAAAGAACTATCAGGTGGGCCAGTAAATGGCAGAAATTTGAAGCACTATATCCTTCCTATTTAGATCAGTTCATTCATTACAATTGTAAAATACCATTTTATTTTTTGTAGTGCAAGAGTGCAGGTAATTCCCACCAAAAGTTAAAGCCCGTAGTGAAGGCCCTAAGCTTGTGGATGATAAGTTACCATAGGTATGAATAATTACAGGTGAAACAGATCAAAAGAATGACCTCTACACCATGCCCAATGGATCAAGGCTACTGGTTCTGCAATGTTCTTGGCACCTCACCAGGAGGGTACCATCCCCATTGGAGCCAATGTTAGGGTCCCATATTTCATATGAGGAAGTGTATCTTCACCTGATGATTTCTAGATTTGACAATGTAAATAATGTTTCAAGTTTGAAATATATTTCCATATATATAAAGAAAAAGAGAAAAAATAGAAATTGCCTAAGAAAAGAAAAATATTGTAGGGGACAAAAAAAATAGTACAAAGAAAGAAAAAATGAAAAATAAAGAGGCATAGAAAAAAAAGAGAAAACAAAAAGATATATCAAAAAATTGTCCCCCTAGGTGAGCAAGTCTAAGTGCCACCAAAAATAAAATCAAAAATATCATCAAAGTAGTCTTCCAATTTCGTTTTTTTTAAATAAGTAAATGTGCATATTAATTTAAATGTGACTTTGAAAAGAAGACTAATAGGAATAAAACAGGCTAATTGCACTCTGTAATCGTGATTAAGCCTTTAGATAAAAATTAGCAGTAATCACACTCTTTAATCATGATTTACTGACTTAGGAAATAAATAAAAAGGCATGCTAGTCTAAGTGCGCCTTAAGGAAATTGATCATGCTTATGATTAATTGAATTGTAAATATTGTAATAATTTGGCTTAAGACCTTTATTTGTACTATCCCCTCATCAAATCTTTCCCTCCCCTTTCACTTTACTCATCCTATTCACTCATTCCATCTCCCCTCATTATTTCCCATCAATCACTCCCCTTACATAATCTTCCCCCTTCATTTACTTTCCCAAATTCACTCCACATCCCTCATTCCCCAAAGGAAAAATCAAGCAGTACATCACAGCAAAGAAACGAGAGAATTTTTCACAACGTCAAGCCCTCATCGTTGCTGAATACGTAAACTTTCACTGGCATCTTGGCGCCTCCTCCATGAAATGTTTTCAAGTTTTTTAACACCTCACAATCCATATGTTCGTCCCTTCAAAACCCATGTTTCAATTTTTTCCAAAATTCCCTCCTCTTATCAAAACCATCAATTTTTTTGAATATGACTACACAAAGACAAAGCATCTAAGAAATTCAAATTTCCACTCTTATTTCCTATTCAATTCCGCTTATGCATGACCAAATCTTCCTATATGTCTCCTAAATGTTTTTTATGCCCTTTTCTTTCCACAAAGTTATTGTTTAAAGTAAAGAAAAGTCTAGTTTCCCTTACTTTTGTATAACCCCTGTTTGCATAATCAGATTTGTTAAAAATCTTGATCGATTGAAAAGGAAACCTTTTATCAAAATCCTTGTAGAATTATCCAATCAAACTTATTTTAAGCAAGACATACCAAACCCGCCCCTACACTTTTCTACCCTCATTTTTGTTTATTATGCCTTATCTGACAATTCCTTAGTCGATTAATCAATGTATGCTCAAGATTGGTCATATCTTCCACCTCAAGATTCAGAAACGGTGACAAAGCCCACCAAGTAAGGTGTCTACTTTAGAAAGAAAGAAAATAATAACAGCAAAACCAATCACAGTGGAATATAGAATGAAAGAAATGTTGACAAGTGACCCACCCATTTGGTGAACCTTTGAACAAGTAGGGTGTCCAGAGTTTTGCAAGAAAATTTAGGTTCATGGTTTTCATTCCCAAGTGGCAGAATGGTTTGCACAGAACCTCAAAGGAAACATGGTAAAAGTAGGAAAAATAGAGTTTGAAGTGCCAGAAGAGACTACTGCTTTGGTTACTGATATCCATTGATATGATAGTGTTAGTTTAAAAACATCGAGCTTGACCCTGCTTTGCACAAAATCTTCATCAAACCTTATCATAGAAATATTTGTGGAAGGGTTTTCCCAAGAAACTACCTTTTGAACTAATATGATAGGTTTTTAAAGGCAATCCAAATGTACTTAACCTGTAAGGGCAAATTTTGTAGGATCTATCAATACCATATTAGGTTGCTTAGGCATTTCACTAGGAGAAAGAGCCTTAACATGCCTTTATATTTGCTTAAAATTTTGGGTAACATGACAAAAAAGGAGAAAACAAGAGGAGGGAAGCATGAGGCCAGCCTATTTCATTTTCCCCTCATCAAGCTGTTGGTTTTGAAGGAGATAGAAAAGAGGTAGCAGTTGGGAGGACTTCTTGGTAGCATCAAATTTCATAAAGCAGTCTCATATGTCGAAGATTCAAGAGAAAACCCCACACCTAAGGCATCTCAAGACATGCCATAGAAATATCATTCAGTTGAAGAGCTTTTAGGACAAAGGATAACCACTAGATCACAAGAAAATAAGAGAAAATAAAGTGAACTCCAAAGGGAAACACGAGTTGTATTTTTTGAGAAGATCAAGGTTCCACAAATATCAAGGAGAAGAGGCATCACCAAGAAAGTGGTAGAAGAAGACATTCCCAAGAGAGATATTAGTTCTTATACAAGAACTTTGACACAACAGTATGAAGATCAAGAGATTGGGGATGAAGGTCAAGAACGATTTGAAGAAGGGCAATCCATCAAACAAGATGAAAGATACCTTAAGATTGTTGAGTTATAGGAAAGATTGGGCAAGGCTCATTAAACCATTGCCTTTATACAAAAGGAAAATAGAGAATTACAACACACAATTAGGGAGGCACAAAGACAAAAAGAACATGAAATAGTGCCAAAATTACCATCACTTACTACTAAAGACAAAGAGAAACAAGTTATTGATCTAGAAGAGGCTAATGTCCCTGAAACAAAACCTCGAAGACCAAGGACAAGACTAATGACTAGGAAAGAACAAAACATTGAGGAAATGACTCTACCTCAAGCACAACCTACCATTGAAAATAATATGTGGGTAGACTTTGAAGAGGATAAAGAGTATTGGGTGGAAAGAGTGAATGACCATTTAGAGAGGCTACTACACAAGGCTAACAGAGACAATAACTTCTAGAGAAACCTAACAAGGCATTACTGTTATAGAAATTTTTGGGCACTGCAACCCCAAGCATAAAATGTCCATAAACCAAGGGCTCCTAAGTCCCTAAATTGTTGTTCTATCCCCTAAAGGAACAAGGTCAATTGATTACAGCTTCTCCCAGAAGTTCTCCATGAAAAACCACTCAGAACTGGTCAAAACAAGATCATTTCACCTGCTCCATAGGCAAGGTGCGTTGCATCTCACCTAAGTACACTCTGTGGGTGTGTTGCATTACAAAAAGCCCTTCTATGGGGTGCGATGGGCAAGAAGTGACAAATGGCAGTGTCAATCCGTGAGGTGGAGAGGCATGGAATATTCTAGAAACTTCTCCTATGACACTTGCCTCTCTGAATTCGACCAAGGATGAGTAAGAGATCATCAATCTGCAAGTGGAAGCAAGAACTATCAGAGGGAAGACACTAATCAAATCACAAGCTAACTCATCTCCCTTACAGATATCTATATATGGATCCCTCATCTCAGAGATCCAGAGGTTGGAATTTTTCATCTTGTAAGGAATTGCTGTTGTTTTCTTGAGGCAACATCATAGTGTTGGGTGATCTAAGCTTTGCATGAGGTGAAAAAGGGCTTACCTGCTGAGAGGATGATGTTGGGTCAGAACAACTGGTTGTAACTCTCTTGGCTCTTTCTTGATTATCAATAAAGCTATTCAAGTTTTCCTCCATACTCTTGTGTTGTTTATGTTTTATGCATTTGTATGGTCAATTTATATCTGATCCTAGATTGTTTATGATAATAGATCCATGTCCTTGTATAGTGTTATGCTACTTTGATTCTACAGGTACTCTGTGGAGCTGGGTGTACAAGGAAGCAAGTAGCAAAGGACTATCAGAAGAAAGAGGAATCGAACTAGGAGCCAAGCGCAAGACAGAGGTTGGTCTCTTTTATTCTTCTCTAATCTATATTTCATAAAGGAAAAACGAAAGTAGCTTTACTTTGTTTGTTTCTAAGGTAGCTACCACACCTTAGTGGGATTAGTAGTTCTTGCATAGACCCTTTTCCCTGTAACAAAGTGGCGACTCCGCTGGGGAGCGACTAGGTTGTTTGTTTATCTACCTTGTTGTTTACTTTATAAACTTACAGATGGAGCCTGAAGTTGAGCCAGGTAGCTTTCGAACTGCACTTGCTGTGCAAATGCAAAGTAGATAAATTCCGCTTCAGTCAATCTCCGGGTTTTGTTTATGAATTAAACAACTGATTTACAAACTCTGTAATTTCCCTTGTGGTGGCTCTAGTAACCTCTTTAGATCTACCCCTATTGTTGATTTACTGATTACCACTTGCTCAGCCAAAATCCCTGAACTGAACTGCAAACTGTGACTTGGAACCCAAGCAAAGTCTCATCCCTGGCCCAACGCACTCTCTGTTCTGTGATTCCAAACTTCAGCGCACTTCCCGAGTGTAGTAGGTGCGCTACATTTCAAAGTCACTGTGTTACAGGTGCGCTGATCAGACTAGACATTGTTCCTGAATGTTGGTTTTTGTTCATTCTTTTCAGTTCTATTCATGAGTTATGCTGCCTATGGTCAGTACACCTCTGTTTGAAACCCCTTTCCTTGCTGTTATTCCGCCTCCATTGTGCAAAGAACTATAAATATTTGTGTGTATTTGTTGAGTCATTTTCAGTTCTCCTTTGCAAAAAGTAACGTAATCGTACTGTCGTTTCTTGATTTGAAAGTGTCGCAAGTGTCGTTTTCAGTCATAGGAGAGAGTCTGATTGCTCTTGATAGTTGATTACCATGTTACTATTGTATTTGATCTGAATTTGTAGTCTTTCTAGTGTCGAAAGCAAGTATTCATTTCCAAATCGCAAAGTGTTGTCATTATCTTCATTTTTTATTTTGAAAAGAAACTTGTTAGTAATTGTCGCTTGAAAAGTAATTCAGATTTTTGCATTAGCTTTCTTTTTATCATTCACATATTAAGAAGGCTAAAAAAAAATACATGCATGTGCATTTGCATTTAGACTGTTTGATTGGTTTGATTTACGACAGTGCATATAGTGTGTGCTCATTGCTCTTTGTTGAAAGAATTCTATCTTTCTTTCCTTAGTAGCTAGGATTTTCATTGCACAAAGAAGATAAAAGTCTGTTTATCATCTTAGATTGCATTTTAGGAATTGTACATCTACATCATGCGGTGAACCTGAAAGGAAAATTTCTTAAGAAATATCAAGTATAAAATAAATTTAATGAATCTAACAACGCTTTGGAACCTAATGCACAACATCTAGAAGTCTAGGCTAGAGACGTATTCCAGCGTCGTAAAGCCTGGTAACTCTTGTTCTCACTGTTGGTTGGGTGATTCCTCCACTTTGAGACGATAAGTGCCAGTACAGAATTGTGCTCCCACGTACCGTCGAGTATATTTTGGGAGACCAGAATAGGCTTAATCCTTTATCCATAGGAAGCCATGTCTACCACCCTATCGATCGCAATGCACTGCACACAGCATTCGGAAAGATTGACTGCAGTACCGTAAAAAGTATTTTGCAGTTTTGCGATTGGTTTGATAATACCTCTGCCTAGATTTCCAGAGTAGTCCCTTTCGTTCCTTTTCAGACTCCTTAACGGAAAAGGTCCATCTGAGCACTTGTCACTTCAGGCTCATTAAAAATCGAAGGT
This sequence comes from Pinus tabuliformis, assembly GCA_031772625.1. NCBI lineage: Eukaryota > Viridiplantae > Streptophyta > Pinopsida > Pinales > Pinaceae > Pinus > Pinus tabuliformis. Next base: position 1,721,750,560 of record CM062817.1, on the reverse strand, counting down.
GACTAGAATCATCTTTTGTTTTTTCTCAACTCTTTAAAATTGAAAAAACAAGTTGTGTCAAAGCATCTAAAATTTATTTTAAACGGAATAATCATCACCTTTCCTATGTTGGTCTTAGGTTGAGAGAATGGAGTCCACCAACCAAGGAATTCCTCTTTGAGGAAATCCTAGTCCCTTCTCCTCTTGGGGAGATGTTGGTGCACCCCATATGGACACATTGTCGCTTCTAGGATTGAAAATTGGCTTGCCCGTATGGCTCTTCTCAACCTCTGTCATTCAGAACACCGTGATTCCTGAACAATCGAGTCAGCAACTAGATGATTCCAGAGTTACCCACCAACCTTCTACTTCCTCCAATTCTTCCTCTCCTCCTTCCTCTTCTCTTGATGGGAATGACAAAGCCAAAAATAAAGTACCTGAGAAGAAGAAGGAAAAGAAGAAGAAAGAGAAGAAGAAGAAGGAGCCAAAAGCGAAAGGGGGCAACCAAGCGTCGTCTAGCGAAAATCCACACACTGCACCGACCAGGCCTAAATCGCCATGTGTCATTTTCAAAGGAGACCACTATCATAGATATTGTCCCTGCATCCCTCAGATCTTAAAGGACTGGTCTCCTCGTTTGCACAACTAGATGTCGTCAACCTCTGATGATCATGTTGAAAACACACTGTTGACTAGTGAAAGTGAAGCCCCAGGACAAAAAGGAAAATATAGATTTCCTTGTAAACTGTGCGAAGGCGATCATGTCGTCCACCGTTGTCCCTTCTTAGACGAGGCTAAAAGAGTTTTGAATGATCGTCCGATTTCACCGTTACGACTTCCTCCTGGATATAAAAAACTCTTACCAAGTCCGTCACTAGTTGAAAATCCAGCTGACCCGCCCAGGTGGTTGGCCGAAGCATCTATCATTGAAGACAAACCATCTGAACCCATACCAGATGAAAGTCAAAAGGTCGAGGTGACAATTGACCCGGTCTTGCCTTCATAGGTTCCATCCTCAGATGATACAGTCATCGAAGAGAACAAGGATGACACCGTCTAAATTCTTTTCGTAAGCACAGACTCCGATTAACATGGGGGAAATTTACCCGTTCCTTTACCGCAGGAAGGAAGTTCGTCAGAGTCGTACCCGGTCGTCTATTCGGTCCCACCTCCAAGCAACCTAGTTGTTTCCTTTGACTGGAATCAACTAGGCAGACCCCGTTTACCGGCTAGTGTACCATTCCAAATTATTGCTCAAATATATAGAATGGTTATGGCCGGTACCATCATAGATGAAGGGGCTTCTGTGAGTATCCTTTCCTCAACTGCTTGGAAAACGATTAGTTCGCCATCACTTTTTCCTGAGATGAGAAATCTAACAGGCTTTGACAAAGGAACCAGTCGACCGTTAGGGATCCTTCCCAATGTAACCATAACATTGAGAGGGAAAACCATTCATATGAACGTGATGGTAGTCCAAGGACCTCTGGACTATAATCTACTCCTTTGACAAGACTATATTTATTGCATGGGAGCCATTGTCTCATCACTCTTTAGAGTAATGTGTTTTCTGCACGAAGGAAGAGTGGTCAAGCTCATAGACCAGCTTTCATTTCCTGGATCATGCATAGCAAATAGTCATATACCATCCTTGAGTGGTATTTTCACACAAGGAATGTCTCATTAATCTCCAGTCCATCCGCCTGATGAGCGCGAGTGATTCAGGGGACGTGACTGAAACCCAGGGGGCATGCACCTTGGTCTGCTTCGGCAGGAAAACTTCGGGTATAGGGTAGGTTTCCGCGAGAGATATATGACTAGTCTGTACTCCCGTCCGTGATTGGAAGGGGGTTAGACTGGAATAATATTCCCTCGTCAAAGTTATGTGAGTGGATTGTCTCACCTTTTTCTATTTCGGTAGACATCGCCGAAGAAGTGTTTTGTTTGTGGTGTGAATAGAACAATCTTTGGTAACATGAAAGAGGTAGACCTTTCCTGATAGAACAAATGTTTTGTCAGTAGAATAAAAGGTGACCTTGAAAAAAGCTTTATTTTATACCTGGGGGCATGCAAACCTTTTGGAATGCAAGCAAAGAGCGACCATTTATTTTTTTAAATTTGTAGGTCCTCTAACCCTTTAAACTCTTAGGATTGGTCGTTTCCTAACTTGCATAAAGAAAGGATGTGGGGAAAAACTCTAAAAATTGTCGTTTTCGTATATGAGACATTCTTATTATATGACTGGATTAATTGAGTAGTTTTAACGCAGACTTCATGCTCATTAAAAAATAAACATAAGCAATGAGCAAATGTTTCCCCCAGCGTTTAAGCTCAATAAAAAATGAACCAATTCCTGGTAAATAATCATCGTGAATGTAGTACTTCAGCCTTTAAAGCCTTGATTGTGTTCCCATCATCAGCTCCACTCTGTATTGGCCAATAATTCACCTCCATTTGATTGTTTACCCCTTTTGAGGAACAGCTGCGAAGAGTGATCCCGCTAGCCATCCTTGTAACACTGCCGTGATTTGAAAATTCCAAATCTTACCTGGAATCAACTGCTACTCAATTTTATCACTCGTTCCTCAAAAGACGAGTCTCCTTTAAGCTCTTTTCAACTGACTCATAAAATATGAAAAGATTGTCAAGCCATTGGCCTCTCCAGCTCGTTAAAGGGACCGGAAGTGCTATCCCTCCCTTAGATTTTAATCTTTTTGGACCTGAGGGATTATTACAGCAAAAGATCGAGCGCTTGTTTTGTTCAGCTCGTTAAAAGTATCGAAAATTCATCCCTTCTGTATTGCTTTATAATTTTTCGGACATAAGGGATTAGATGATGAAAAAGGAATTTTGGAATTTCCTTTACATCCCTTTTCAGACTCTCTAAAATTGAAAAGGACCGAGTTATCTTTGTTGTTAAACTCGTTAAAACCTAATAGAGACAAACTTGTCCATAGCAGACAAGAACGAGTTTCACTATCGCTAGGCTCGTTAAAACATAGCGATGGGTTTGCCCGAAGGGAAAATTATAGAACAAGCATATGTTATCCTCCTCAAGCTTGACAAAAATAAAGAGGCACTGGTCAGCAATGACTGGGGAAAAATTGGGAAGAAAACTTGAAGAAATTTTGTTGGTAGCAAGTCGCTCTTGAACATGACACTTTCACTCCGCATCCAAGTCGGGTTGGGTTGTTTCATTCACCAGTCACATCACCATGGTCCCATCACACCATCCAAATTTGGGGTTAATGCTACCAATACATCACGTTAATGTCACCGATATGTTCAAGAGAAGTCACTCAGAGAATTCACCTGTGTCTCACCCGCTGCAATACATTTACATTCCATTCTTTCATGACTACCACCCTGAACCTTATATCACTAGATCGTTTTCACCTCCATTAAAATCATTTGCTCCATTCCATGTCATTGATGTTGGATTCATTAAGGCCCTCCTATGACGGATCGCTTCTTGTCGACATCAGCTCATTATCCAAGAAGTCGATCTAGGACAGGTTTACATTAATGGCCTTTGACCGAAAGATTTTGCATGGTGTTCGACACCAAGTCCTTTATTCACACCACGTGAATTGTACTGCAGTACCTTGAGGGTCATTATCATTATCGGTGATTCCTCTCACGCCTGTTAATAGCTTACATCACTGGCTGGTAATTAGGCGATGTCTTTCCATGTTCGACTCCAAAACATCTCTCACATGGATCGACTTGTACTTCGAGTGAAGATCGAACGATATTGAAGACCCCAGATCTAGTTTCATCCATCTGGGCTGCGATATATATTCAAGGAAATAAAGACATCAAATGTACATCGTTGCTGCACAGATAATCATCCAATCAAAGGGATGATGGCTCTACCAGAATCATCAGTCTACACTCAGACGATTGTCTGTCCTATGTGCATGAAAATGAATTTCTAAAGCTGAGCATGGGAATTCCCGCCTCAGCTAGATCATGAAAATATTATGAGGATAATGTATTGTATTGTATCTTATTATAGGTCTCCTCCCAGCTTGAAAGAACTTCGGATCCTCATGATAAAGCATTTCACCCAACATCAAAAACGATTAACGACCTCATGCTTTAGGGGGCAACTGTTATAGACATTTTTGGGCACTGAAACCCCACGCATAAAATGTCCATAAACCAAGGGCTCCTAAGTCCCTCAAAGTGTTGTTCTAACCCCTAAAGGAGCAAGGTCAATTGATTACAGCTTCTCCCAGAAGTTCTCCATGAAAAACCACTCAGAACTGGTCAAAACAAGATCATTTCACCTGCTCCATAGGCAAGGTGCGTTGCATCTCACCCAAGTACACTCTGTGGGTGCGTTGCATTTCAAAAAGCCCTTCTATGGGGTGCGATGGGCGAGAAGTGACAAATGGCAGTGCCAATCCGCGAGGTAGAGAGGCATGGAATCTTCCAGAAACTTCTCCTGTGACACTTGCCTCTCTGAATTCGACCAAGGATGAGTAAGAGATCATCAATATCCAAGTGGAAGCAAGAACTATCAAAGGGAAGACACTAATCAAATCACAAGCTGACTCATCTCCCTTACAGATATGTATATATGGATCCCTCATCCCAGAGATCCAGAGGCTGGAATTTTGCATCTTGTAAGGAATTGCTGTTGGTTTCTTGAGGCAACATCATAGTGTTGGGTGATCTAAGCTTTGCATGAGGTGAAAAAGGGCTTACTTGCTGAGAGGATGATGTTGGGTCAGAACAACTGGTTGTAACTCTCTTGGCTCTTTCTTGATTATCAATAAAGCTATTCAAGTTTTCCTCCATACTCTTGTGTTGTTATGTTTTATGCATTTGTATGGTCAATTTATATCTAATCCTAGATTTTTTATGATAATAGATCCATGTTCTTGTATAGTGTTATGCTACTTTGATTCTACAGGTACTCTGTGGAGCTGGGTGTACAAGGAAGCAAGTAGCAAAGGACTATCAGAAGAAAGAGGAATCAAACTAGAAGCCAAGCACAAGACAGAGGTTGGTATCATTTATTCTTCTCTCATCTATATTTCATAAAGGAAAAATGAAAGTAGCTTTACTTTGTTTGTTTCTAAGGTAGCTACCACACCTTAGTGGGATTAGCAGTTCTGCATAGACACTTTTCCCTGTAACAATTACTATGCTAGAATTTTGAGTCTTAAAGCAAGGATAAGAGTGATGAAGATAAAAATCAAGAAAACCAGGAGAAAACTGAGAAATATCAAGCAAGAAAAGACAGGAGGGAGAGGAAGTGGTCTTGACATTTTGGCTAAGGCAAATAATTATTTTTTAGCCATATTTGCAATTTTGAGAAAGCCACATGAAATACCTTGCCCTAAGAGCTGCAATATGGTTTTTTCACATAAAATGATAAGTGTTTTTGAATCTAACTTGGTGCCATAAGGATGTTTTGGAGGAAAAAGTACCAGCTGCAGTAGCGTTTGGTTCCTTGAAAGTAGTTAGCAGACAATTTTGATCATAACTGCGTTTTGACTGTCCAAAGTCTGAAAGGGTGTTTTTTGAAATGTTTTAAGTTTAGTAAGGTGTTTTAGAGCTACATCATAAAAATTACACCTCCTTCCATCCATGGATCTACAACAGTGGTCAACAGGCCTCTTCAAAAACCAAATTAGGCACTTGGCTGCACTTTGATTGAGCAAAAATATTAGACATTTCTTTGTTTGGTTCATCGTTGTGAAAACTCTTTTGTGGACAACCAGAGCTAAATTTTGGGAAACCAAAGGAGGTTTTTGTTTCTAAGGAACCAGAGTAAAATAACCTATCTCACATTTTACATAGGGCATATAGTGTTAAAGATATGGGGGAAATGTTAAGACCCATATTTACATTTTCAGAGAAAATTGACATGACAGCCAGCCTAGTCATTATCAAGATTTTGAATTTTTTGAAAGGATGGGTGGAATATGAAGTAGTTGAGAGATGGAGGTGTGTAATAGGATGTATTGGGTGAATTTATTAGCATTAAGTATCATCTATATAGTGTTTTAAAATAGTTTTGGTTTAATAAATGCAACCCCTGTTTTTCTCCATTTTAGTTTTAGGTTCATTGAACCTGTCCTTTGATATTTTGAAGAGGAATTCGGTCACTTTAGTGATGATTTCAAATTCCTATTATATGTAAGAATGAAATACAAATAGGATTGGTTATTAGATATTTATGTTACTCAAGATAGTTTTTAAACACACACATATACATACTTCAAAATTTGAAGCATTATAGGTTGGAACTTTTTTAGAAGAAGGACTCATTGATGTAAACCAACTCACAAGGCCTCATTTGATCAAACTTCAGTAATAGAGTTGCAGAAATTACAAGATTCTCATGTCACTCATGCTGGTGAAGTGCATTTACCTTTGTATCTTTGTGTTCATTGTTTTTCATATGTTATTCATTGATTCTGGATTATTCTAAGAAGTAAACGAACAAAATTTGTTGCAAAATACACTCTGCTTCCAACTTAGTAATAATCTTAATCTTTTCTACTTGATGACTAGTATCAAAATTCTTAACTACTCTGATATAATCAAATTCCCTCATCTTCTCTTCTAAATCACACCTCAACCTTAAGAATCCAGCAAAGGTGCCTATCCTGCCCTGTAATGTTGCTTATACAACCTGTCTTTGTTGAACTCAACCTGTGAATCCATTGTCCAATGGCTCATCTTCCTTATTTCAACCCAACTCAATTCTAATAGCCAAAACCTGAACCCAATAGTTATCCTAATATTATTCAAAAGAAAAGAGCTAAATTATACATAGAGATCCCTCTCTGGAGTTGGAAGGGATAGATTCCCAACTCTGAAAGTGGTTTTGTGGTTACTTCTACAATTATTTCTCAGCCTTATTAAATTGCAGAGTAATAATGCCTAGAGGCACAACATTTAGATAATGTTTTACATGATCTTCATGACAGACCAGTCAGGGAACATTTCACGGGTAACACCACAACACAGAAGGTCATGTGGGTCAATTTCTATTGGCATACATTATTTAAGGATCCCTATTGCGGACACCTGCAAGTGTCTGGTCTGTCAAAGGTGTGCTGGTAGAAATTGGAACTTAGTAGCCCCGCTGCAACCTATTGCAGTGGAAGAACCATTCCAACAATGGGGCTTAGATATCAGTGGGGTAATTTTCCCTCATTCATCAAAGCAACACCACTATATGTTGACTACTAAATATTATTTCACACAGTGGATAGAGGTAGTTCTGCTGAAACAAGTGAACGATCAGGAATTCATCATATTTTTGCAGCAGAATATCATTTCCACATTTGGCATTCCTACATCACTTGTTTTTGACATTGCAACATACTTTTCTTTGTTAAATATTTATGACTTTGCATTGGAAAATGGTATTGTCTTGAAACATTTTTCTAACTATTATCCACAAGGAAATGGTCTTTCTGAACCCATAAATAAGAACCTCATTCACATCATCAAAAATACCATATTCTCTAAGTAGCAAAACTGGCACTCCACTTTGGTGAATTCTTTATGGGTTGACTGAATCACACCTAAGCCTTTGTTGATCTAAAGATGATCTGAGGTTGTCATTGATGTTAACCCAAGCAGCACCAAGGGCTACCCTAATCTTGCAAGGGAATTTTTACTTGACAACTTACTCTATTTTTAGTCAAGGATCTTCTGAACGAATTCTAATTGTCGAGATATTTCTGTTGATATATGGCATGCCAAGTAATTCTTCATGATTTAAGAGATATTCATGTTTGAATTTAGCAACCCCAATTAGTGGGCTAAAACCCTATGGGTTTGTGGCGTGTCACTCATAATTGGTTTTGGTAATTGAATAGTCAATAATTATAGTTTTTTTAAGCTCCTAAAATCCCTCCAACATTCTCTATAGAAGCCCCTCTCAACTCTATAAAAAGAAATCTCATATATCCTCCAAATGTAGTGATCATGGAATTTTCGCTATAACTTCATTTATGTGAAGTATTAGATTCTGAAATTAAAACCCATTTGATTCACAATCCTGATGAACATCGTGACCTAATTTCAGATCTTAGTGCCCTATATTTTCTGATATATGATCTGTGGAAGTTAGGTCTTTTCAAGCTGCTAAATTTCATCTCAAAGAAGTGACCTTGGGAAAATCGTCACAACTCTCTCTGAGAAGAGGATTGGAATTCTATAAAAAGTAGCAGATAGTGCATGGAATTTAGTTTTCTATGTGTCAATTTGAATGTCGAAGGAGGAAACAGTGACACACGGCATGTCGTACAAGTTTTCTCTACTGAACTAGTCCATAATTAGGTCATTGTGAGAGATTGTGCATAACTTTGTCTTGATGGGTCCAAATCAGGACAAACCTATGGCATTGGAGAGAAGACTAAGAGGGATTCTAAAGGATGGATGATGACATGTTGGGGATTTGAAATCGTAGAGATACATCAGATTAAATATTATGCTCCTAGAAGGCAAGAAAAACTAGATCAATTGTTGTCAAGGGGTGCAAAGGACCAGACTTTCTAGGGCAGCAAAGAGCAAGGTGCAACAAAATGATGCAGCAAAGGTAAGATACAGGTAAGTATCTTCTATATATGAATTTTCATCTCTTAATTACATTAGGTTATTTTTATTCTAATTTGTTTTTTTTGTTTAGCACTAACATATGCTCTATATGATGAGGTAAGTTTTTCTATTATCATGTCATGGGTATTTCCTTGAAGACATTTTGAAGGTATTATATATTCATCAAGAGAATAATCAATGCATAATATAATGTTCTAAAGAATGAGAAAGGGTAGCATGACAAGAGCAACAATCAAGGTGTAGAACAGCAGCAAGAAGTTCACCACATGAAGTCTTCAAGTGGGCAACACTGCATATAGACATTGTAAAAGTATCATTATAGAGAGTCATTCTAAAAGAATGTTTGTAAAATTTGTACAAGTGTATATGTGCCAAGAGTTTAAGAGGCAGTGTTGATAGGTCTAGGATCATTATTAGGTGGTTGTGTCAAAATTGGGGTCATGGTCTAGTGTGTTGTCTTCTTCTACATAATTCTATATCATTGTAAAATGGACCATTTTTCCTGGTACGGGAGTCCATTCTTCTTTTATTCTTCTATAGGGTGGTAGGTTGGTGCTGGGCTAGTGCATGAAGTCACCAACAGGTTCAAGCCTGTGAAAACTTCAGGGTGGTAGGGTGGTGCTAAGGTGAGTTTTAGCTCATTGGGTGTTGGGGCATCCATTCAGTTGACTACTGAAGAATCTTGGGCGTTGGAGCGTCCATCCAATTGGAGCTGGAGGAGAATGCTTTTCTAGATTCTAGGAAGTTGTAGCTTTCTTTTTAATTGGAGTTGAAGATTAAAGAATTATTAGAAAAACATTCAATGGTTTTTGACCTGGAGAGGATTTTCCACCTCAAATTTTTGTGCCTCTTGTGTTCTTTTATTCACTATTGTTACTACGTAAACATTAATGATAATTGAAGATTTACTAATTCTCTGAAAAGATTTAAAAGTGATAATCGCTAAGGAATATTGATTCACCCCCTCCTCTCAGTATTTTCCAACAACCTTCTCTAAATACTTCCCCTTACTTCTTGGTGTACGGAAAGGAATTCATCCTCCCATCGAACATATACTTGCATGCTCTCTTATTACCCCAAGAATCCTAGGGTAAGCCTTATCTCTTAGTTCAACGTGGGATGGACACTTTTCAAAAGTTATAGGAAGAAAGGTTGAAAGAAAAAGAAATTTTTTATCTCAATCAGAACTATATCAAGAAATGGTTTGACAGAAATATGACATGGAAGACTAGCTTCATTGTGGGTGACTTTGACATGAAGAGGGACAAATCCCATGAAGATAAAGGAAAGCACACTAAGTTTCAATCCTTGTGGATTGGTCCATACACAGTCCATGAAAAGGTTGGCCAATACAATTATTGTCTTTAATCACTTGATAAGAGTATTGACTCTCTCCCTGTCAATGGCCAAGACTTAAAATATTACTTTTAATGAAGATTTGGGGTTGCTCCCCACATTATGTACATAGTCTTTTGTTGTTTTTTGTCATGTTTTCTTTGATTTTTTGTTGTTTTGATTATGTAAATAAGTGTTGTGCCTTACTGTGTTGTGGCTTCCAAGTGTTTGTGGGGCTGAAATTCAAAGAGTCCTGTGACACTACAGCCCTTGGCTAGTCATGTGTCTTCCTTATTTGTTTTGGTTGTAAATTTTGGCCAATGAAGTTCTAACAGAAAATACGATCCATCCGTAAGGGGATTTTTGGTCCAACAATGAACTTGTGTCCAGTTTGGAACGCTCATGCATATACTCATTTTTCTACTTCAGTGTTTTCAAGCTTATTGATCTGAAAATCACTTGTGAGTGACCTCATTTAATTAATTAATGAAGGTATTACGGACTCATGTGCTGGTGTGTGTCTATGTTATCTTAGGCAATAGATCGATAAGATTGCAAAATACACAGACATTGGAAAATAGTAAGAGAAACACAACAAGCAAAACAGAAACACAACAAAATTTAATAAGGAGTTCACCCAATCCTCTTGGGCTACGTCTCCGGTCCAGCTTTCAGTGGTGGCTTTTTTTTTTATTGTGTCTTTAAGTAGAGTTTTTACAATGAGGATCTCAATTTGAGTCTCCCGAAACAAATGATTCTTAGTACGGTGGTTCTTGGATTCCCCAAGCCACTAGAGTGTACAAACTCCCCCTTACCAAGTCTTGACCTCAATTGGTCTTAATGGGACAAGTCCAATTTGGTACTCAGTTCCCGAAAGATATCCTCTCTGGGATTGCTTGAACCTCTCAAGCCTGGTTCTATCTACTCAATGTTGCCTTAGCTCTATAGGTCAGCTCGGATCTTTGTTCTCTACTTCGCTTTCTATTTGGTTTCTCTGGCTCACTTTCTCCTTTCTTCTCTTCTGTCTTGCCTGTTTCTATTCTCTGTTTGTTCGTGGCTTAAAGCCAATTTGTCCCATGAATTTTCGCTTCCTCTTCCGCCTCTTCGGATCGCCTGTTGTTGTTCATTTGGAATTCCTTGCCTCTACATCATTTCCACTGTGTAATGTCTCACAGGTAAGTGGCCACTTATCCTCTCATGAACTGCGCAATCTCTTCCTCAAATGGTTTGGTATATCGGTTACTCTGTGTAATGATTCATCCTCCAATTCAGCGGTCAAATCATACTTCAACCTTTATGCAACGTGGATTAGTTCCTCCTTTGAATCTGATTTCCATCGAGCACAATATCCGCCATTAGATTTGGAGCCCCTAGATCCTACGGTGTTCTCTCTTATCGCATGGTTGACTTGCTCGGACATTAGCCTGCGATGAGAGAGGTTTTCTCTCTCATCTACTGGACACGCATCAATTAACGTATGGAATTGCTCATCCCCCTGCTAAATCCGCTTACTGCTCAAAATGCCTCCGATATTCCGCCAATTTTGGAGCACAGGACCTGCCTTTCGCTTTAGCACTTTTCCCACGGTTTCTTGGCTTCCTTGTGACCATGCACTCGGGGCTTCTCCATTTTGAGGGGCTTTGCCCTCGCGCATTAGAAACAACCTCTGTTTTCTGATCTGGACTTCCCAATTGCTAGTTTGCATCCTGCGCAATCTCCATGGGCCTCGATCTACGTGCTTTGACTGAGGTCCTCGTCGTTCCTTGCTGGCTACAAACTGCCACTGTCTAGAGGTATTCCTGACAGCTCATTTTTCACAAGTTTTTGAAGTTTGTCATGATTTGATACAGTCATAGAACTCTAATAATTTTCATGGATCTAATTCAGATCACGGCCTTCCCACTGAAAAAACTTTTGGACCACCAAAAGTTATTTTTCAAGCATCGACTAAGTGAGGGTACAATTTTCTCACTTGTCCAATATCTATCCACTTTTCACTACTCAGCTTTGAACCCTTGAGCCTAACTCTAAGGTACTCAACATCTCCCTACGCGTCATTCTCACCTTCCTATCCAGAACTGTGTCTTCCTGCAATTCATTAAGATAGGCAGGTAAGAGGTCATCAATAGAAGGCAATTGACTCTGCTCTTTGGGATCCTCAATTAGTGAAGGTTCAAACAATCTCAAGCAATCTGCATTCACAACTGAGTAGATGTGCATGTAAGCTAGTAGATCAAGGCAAAAAGCATTCTCACCAATTTTCTCAAGTATCCTGAAAGGTCCATACCTGATAGGCTTTAGCCTTTTACCTTCACCTTGCATCCTGTCCTTGCTGATATACAACCAAACTTGGTCACCAACTTGGAAACTATGCTCCATCTGATGCTTGTCATGCCTTGCCTTGTATTTGGCCTAGCTCTTTTCCAGCTGTTCCTGTACTACATGGCGGATCTCTTGGATTTGTTCAATGAACCTAGTTGCGTTATCCACATCGTTGTGTCCCTCAACTGTTGTGTCTTTACTAAAGACAAAATCCAAAGAAGACCTTGGTGTGAAACCAAAATAGGTCTCAAAATGAGATCTCTGTGTAGAATAATGTTTTTCTCGGTTGTAAGCATGCTGCACATAACACAAATGTTCATCCCAAAGCTTAGGATGCTTGCCGCAATATCCTCTAAGTAACTAGATCACTGTCCTGTTAACTATTTCCATCTGGACATCAGTTTGTGGATGAAACATTGTGATTTTCTTCAATTTGGTGTCCATCAGTTCCCATAGGCTTGACCAAAACTTTCCCACAAATTAGGTGTCTCGATCAGATATAATGGAAGTTGGTAATCCAAAATGAACCCTTACATTCTGAAAGAACAGTTTTGCAGTTTTTTCAACTGTAATCTATTTATTACAAGGTATCAAAATACACATTTTGCTGAACCTATCCACAACAACATATAGATAATCATGACCTTTCCTAGATTTAGGCAGTCCTCCAACAAAATCCATGGAAACACTTTCCCAAGGATGAGAAGGAACTGGTAATGGAGTGTACAAGAGTAGTTTTCTATTGTTGGGCTTGCTTTTAGCGCACATAGTACACCCTCTTACATATCTAGAAACTATCTCGTTCATTTTTTGCCAATAACAAAATCTTTGCAACTGTGCAGCTGGTTTACTTACCCCAAAGTGACCTGATATTAGAGAAGTGTGTGCTTCTCGAATTATCTTTACTCTTTCAGTTTGTGGAATGCATAACTTCCCACAATGATATAAGAGTCGGTCCTTTACATGATAATCCAATTCTTCTATTCGTTTTCCTTGACTGAAAGTTGCATATACATCTTCGAAATCTATATCTTGGGCATATTGTTCAGTGTAGCTCTCATGTAACACAGAATTATGCTTAAGTATAGTAGATGCATTTATAATGGGTCTAGATAGCATATCTGCAACTTTATTGTGTATGCCCTTTTTATATCTGATGACTAAATGAAACTTTTGTAGAAAACCCATCCATCTATAGTGTCTTCATTGCTGCAACTTAGTTTGGGAGTGTAGATATTGAAGTGGTTGATGAATAGTATGTATTACTGTCTCTTTTCCCATTAAGTAATGTTTCCACTTTTTCACACTTTGTACTAATGCATACAATTCTTTATCATATGTAGGATAGTTAACTACTGCAAAATTAAATGTCTCAGAATGATAACATATGGGTTTATCGTGCTGTGTCAACACTTCTCCCATGGCATAGTTACTGGCATCTGTTTGGATCTCAAATGGTCTTTGAAGATCAGGCAGTGCTAGTACAAGTGTTGCACTAATCTTTTCTTTCAAGGTGTCAAAGGCTTTCCATTGTTTGCCTCCCCACTGAAACACCTTGTTCAATCATGTTAAAGCATGCAAGGGAGTTGCAATTAAGGAAAAGTTAGAAATGAACTTTCTCCAATATTGTGCTGCTCCTAAGAAGCTCCTAGCTTCTGTAGCAGATTTGGATTTGGGCCAGTCTACAATGACTGCCACCTTAGAGGGCTCTATCTTCAATTCGCCACCCCTTACTATATGTCCCAAATAATTCAAATATTTTTTCCAAATTCACATTGTGAGAGTTTAACATAAATTTTTTCTCTTTTCAAAACATCTAGGGTCTACTTGCTTTAAATGTTGTTCCCATGTTTTGCTAAATATCAAAATGTCATCTAGATACACAATAACAAAATCATCAAGAAAAGGTCTGAGTACATCATTCATTAATCTCTTGAAAGTAGCATGAGCATTAGTCAAGCCAAAAGGAATAACCAGCCACTCATACAATCCCTGCTTTGTTTTGAAAGCAGTATTCCATGCATCTTGTTCTGCAACTCTAACCTGATGGTATCCACTATGCAAGTCTAACTTGGAAAAATAAACAGCTTCTTTCAATTGATCTAAAAGATAATCTATGCAAGGAAGGGGATAACGATTTTTTATTGTTATCTTATTCAGTGCTCGGTAATCAATTCACATTCTCCACGATCCATCTTTCTTTCTCACCAAAAATATTGGTGACCTACATGGTGATGTGCTAGGTCTGATGAACCCCTTCTCGAGAAACTCTTGCACCTGCTTCTTGATTTCAGCATTCTCTAAAGTGGACAACCTGTACATTCCAATGTTAGGCAATGGAGCATCTTGCTACAAAATAATATCATGCACTATTTCCTTTTTGGGTGGCAGACCTTTAGGTTCTTGAAACAAGATATCATACTCTGAAACAACATTTTCTAAATCAACTTGTTGTTTAGCATCACAGCCCTCAAACACATTGGTTTTATCAGGTTTATTTTCCTTTACAACGATCAGTAAGAATTGTTTACATGAATTTATCATTCATTTCATCTGTCCTGAGTTTATGAGAGTGTAATTATTTTTGAGCTTATGAGCTCTTACAAAGTATTTGAATCCATCTTTAACAAGTAGATACTTGTTCTCAGCTCTATAGAAAATAGCTTTTCTATCATACAAGTAAGGACTTCCTAAAACAATTCCACATATATCCAAAGGAATTATGTCTAACTCAACCTCATCTACAAATGCTGACCCAAAAGAAAACTTGAGTTTGCATTGTCTAGTCACTTGTAGTTGTGCTTTATCATTTAACCATCCTAATGCGTATGCTTTCTTGTGAGGTGTAGTCACTAATCCCAACTTCTTTACAATTTCTTGAGAAATTAAATTTACTTGTGAGAAACTATTAAAGAAAACATCAATCTTTTGATGTTTGGAAATAATTCGAATATGGAAAAGCTCATGTCTTGTTCTCTCATTTTCTTCATCAATAGTAGATTGTGCAGAATTACTAGTAGATGCTTCAAAATTCTTACCTTTTATACTGGTGGCTACAATAGTTGTTTCATCTCCTAAGTCTGACCCCAAATATTTCTAAATAGCTGTAGCAGTCTTGTTCTTCTTGCCCTCGAACCTCTTAGGTCTCAGCTCCAGATGCAAAATCCAACAGTGCTCATCATCATGCCCATCCTTCTTACAGTGAGTGCATGAAGCCTTTCTTTTCTGTGTAGTGTTGGCCTTCCTTGCTTTCCATTTCTGTTTTATTTTCTCCTTATTCTTGCTTGCAGTGGGTTGGGATGATCCTCCAACTTATGGACTTCCATTCTTTCCTCTAGCTTCTAGATGAGTAGCTTGTACAGATACCTCATCTATACTAGTGGGATTAAACATGAGGATAGTGTGCCTCATGTAGCTGTGTATACCACTGATGTACTTCAACAGAGTCTTAGGTGAGTCTAATGAGATTCCTAGAATCAATGCTCTCTTCCTAAATTCTTGGGTGTAACCTTGTACACTTTGCCCTTTCAACTGTTGAAGAGTTTTCCAGCTCATCATGGATTTTTGCATGTAGGCCAATGGATAGAACTGCTTTTTGATTGCAGAAACAAATTCACTCCAAACAGAAATAGTATTACCATGTCTCTTCATGTCAGCTTGGGTCCTGCCTTCCCACGAAACCTAGGCAGTGCCTCCAAGGTGTAGGCTTGCCAGTTGAATCTTGCTCTTGTCTGAATCAATACTCTGCACTCTGCAATAAACATCAATTTGTCTAATCCAATTTTCCAGCTTTTCTGCATTCAACTCTCCATCATATATAGGTAAATCAAATTTAACATCTAGTTTAATCAAAGATGCCTTCTTTTTATGTTCAGGGCTATTAGGAGGTGTGAGAAAGCTTTCCTCTTTCCCTTTGCCTTTTGAGTGGTCATGGAGGAGAGACTCATCTTCCCCTTTGTCTCGTTTGGAGCCTGATGAATCTTCATCCTTGTGTTTTATAAAGTCCCTATACATTTCCTCTACCATGGACCTTATGGCTAGGAAAATATCTATGAATTGAGGGTCTGGCCCCACAAAACCTTCTTCTGACATTGTCTTCTAATCATAGACTCTCCCAATTGCAGGATTAGTTTCGACCAATTCTCCTTCTCCTAACTTGAGCATTGATCTAGTTACCATTCGACAGCGAAATCCAGCACAAGCTTGTCTAACCTTAACAGCCTAAAGCTCTGATACCACTTGATCTGAAAATCACTTGTAAGTGACCTCAGTGAATTAATTAATGAAGGTATTATAGACTCATGTGCTAATGTGTGTCTATGTTATCTTAGGCAATGGATCGATAAGATTGAAAAATACACAAAAACTGGAAAACAGTAAGAGAAACACAGAAAGAAAAACAGAAACACAACAAAATTTAATAAGGAGTTCACCCAATCCTCCTGGGCTACATCTCCGGTCTAGCTTTCAATGGTGGCCTTTTTTTTATTGTGTCTTCAAGCAGAGTTTTTATAATGAGGAGCTTAATTTGAGTCTCCTAAAACAGATGATGCTTAGTAGGGTGGTTCTTAGATTCCCCAAGCCACTAGAGTGCACAGACTCCCCCTTACCAAGTCTCGACCTCAACTGGTCTTAATGGGACGAGTCCAATTTGGTACTCAGTTCCCGATAGATATCCTCTCCAGGATTTCTTGAACCAACCAAGCCTGGTTATGTCTGCTTGATGTTGCCTTAGCTCTGTAGGTCAACTCAGCTCTCTATTCTCTACTTCACTTTCTGTTCAGTTTCTCTGGCTCACTGTCTCCTTTCTTCTCTTCTGTCTCACATGTTTCTGTTCTCTGTCTGTTCATGGCTTAAAGCCAATTTGTCTCATGAATGTTCACTTCCTCTTCCACCTCTTCGGATCGCCTATTGTTGTTCATTTGGAATTACCTACCCCTGCATCATCGCCACTAGGTAATGTCTCATAAGGAAGTGACCACTTTTCCTCTCACAAACTATGCTAGCTCTTCCTCAAATGGTTTGATATTTCAATTACTCTGTGTAATGATTCATCTTCCAACTCAGCGGTCAAATCAGACTTCAACCTTTATGCGTTGTGGATTATTTCCTCCATCGAATCTGGTTTTCCATCAGGCGCAATCTTTGTTGTTAGCTCTAGAGCCCAAGATCCTACAATATTCGCTCTTATCGTGCGGTTGACTTGCTCGGACATTAGCCCGTGATGAGAGCGGTTTTCTCTCTCATCCACCGGACACGCGTCAATCAACATATGGAATCGCTCATCCCCTTGCCAAATCTGCTTACCACCCGAAACGCCTCTGATATTTTGCCGGTTTTCGAGCGCAGGACCTGCCTTTTGCTTTAGCGCTTTTCCCACGATTTCTTGGCTTCCTTGTGACTATGCACTCGAGGCTTCTCCATTTCGATGGGTTTTGCCCAGTGATGCGTGACGGCTTCCTTGCCTAATTGTGCATCAGAAATGACCTCTGTTTTTCGATCTGGACTTCCCAACTGCTAGTTTGTGTCCTGCACAGTCTCCATGGGCCTCAGTCAACTCGCTTTGACCAAGGTCCTCGTCGTTCCTTGCTGGCTACAAACTGCCACTGTCCAGAGGTCTTCCTGATAGCTCATTGTTCACAAGTTTTTGAAGTCTGTCATGATTTGATACAGTCATAGAACTCTGATAATTTTCATGGATCCAATTTGGATCACTTATCCAACAAGTAGAAATGGAGAAGGGGAAACCTAAACGAGGAAACCTAAATCAGAGGCCTTTATATGCATCTTTGAAGGAACAACCTATCCTGCTCCCAATAAGTCATGATCCCTCTTATGCCCCAAAATAAATAAGTTTTGATGCACATTTCTCTTTAAATGAATAAATAAAGTTGAAAGAAGAGAAAGGCTTCCTGCACAATGAGGTGAAGCAGACAAATCCATTGGGGTATTTTCCAGGCTCACTGGCAGTGGAGAAATTCTTGTGTTCCTACATTACTCTACCAGGGTACTGTCCAGGCCTCCTAGTAGTAGAGCAACACTAGAGATGAAAACTATACTATGGAAATCTTAATCTCGTGAGCTAAACTACCCTTCCCAATTCGAAACATTATGATCCAGTTGAATCTTATTTTGTGTTGAACTAAGAAGGTACAAAAAAAACCATGTTTGTTGATGGGGTAAGTGGAGAAGCCAAAGTAATCTGCATGATGAGTCAATACTCCTTGAAGGACTAAGGCCCTACACTAAAAAAAAAAATATGAACCAAGACAGAGAATCTGGTATTCAACCAGTGTGTTGACAAGTGTTGTAGTGGCTGCAACACCCTCCAAAATTGTCGCTTTACTTAAATTTCAGATCCTTCCTTGGTATTTCCCTTTATGGTTACAAACACTTCAGCTCATTCCATGAGCTCTCTGGGAGTCTTTTCACCCCTTTTGCTTGTTTGATCAATTGTCGTCTTCTTCAATGTTTGATTGTTTTATCATGCTTGCAGTCCTTTTCTGATGATTTCGAAGGTTGGTCTTTATGTATTCGATTTTTCCTAGTTATGTAAACACCTGTCGCACTCATACACAAAGTTTTAAGAATTGTCTCACAATTGTCGTCAACATCGTCCCAAGCCCATCTTAAGTGTTGCACTTGTCGCTTATTGTTCTAAGGCAGTCTCACAGAGGGTAATGCTTCAGCTTGTTCTTTTGGTGGTATATGTTTCTATGTCATCAAGTATGCTAAGTGTGTGACCACAAGTTCAAGTTCTTCACAATTTCACTTTACTCCCACACTTAGCCATTTCTCTAAAAATCCTTCAGACTGGGAAATTCACTTTCACCCAACCCCGACTGAATTGTGCACTACACAATCTCAACCCTCAGTGATGAAACCTTGCTGCCTACAACTGCACATTGCATAGTCACTATCTGCAGGGTAGTTTCATTGCTCAATTCGAGAGCTGAGCACCCTGCCTAAATCCCCATAATTGTGCAGTAACTTCTCCTAGCCTCACCTGAACTGCACATTTTGCAAAATTATCCATCAATATTCTTCTGTGACTACTAGAACTCCACAATGTGCAAAGTACCAAGCCTACGTTACATCCCAGAACTGCACAAAAATCTCCCCTCTAGTGTCCTCCCTAAGTCGGGACTCATTGATCTCAAGAACTACATAGACCTATCCCCCAAGGTCCCTCTACTTTCCAATCCTATATTTCCACTGAAAACTATGTAGACCTACCTCCCCAGGTCCCATCCTGCATCAGCCACTAACTTTCTGAACTGCGCAACCTATCTCCTAGTGGCTTCAATGCAATTTTTCCCAACAGTAATGACTATGTTCAAGAGTTCCTAAACCAAGACTAAGCTGCACTCTGCATAGTCGCAGTGACCAACCTCCCTCATTGTCACCTATAACTACACAATCTGGAGTTACTGGGCCCTCTCTCCTAGTTTGTCACCTGTCTCGGACCCAATCCATGGATAACACTACATCATCTTAGACTAGGGAGTTTTTGGATTTCATATCGTCCCATCATGACTGAATTGCAGGAGCAGGTACACTATTAGATAATGGAGAGATGATGAACAAGGAGAAGAAGGATGTAACATGCTAAAAGTCTCACTCACAGCTAGACAGGAAAAGAATCTTATCAAGAACAAGAAAATGGAACACATGCATGAAACTACCTCTCAATACTAAAGATCATTGAAGACCCCACATCATCAAGCTATGAAAAGGAGGAGAGAAAGCACATCCAAGAACACATCTATCACTTAGTAGCAAGAGCAGCTTGACATTTCGACCTCAACAAGCTAGTCAATGTTAGTAGTGTCATGTCAAGTCATTTCATGAGTTGTCAAAGGCCACATCACTATTATGAGCCATGTATATTGTAATTCAAATGTAAAGTGGAATTCCAATATACCCACATGAATATGAAGAGTCATTTCAGTTGAAAAGTCATAGGAAGTTGAATAGTCATGAAGGTAGTGAAAGAGTCACAAGGTTCAATCATCACTCCTTGGTTATATATAGCCCCTCATTTTATGAGCAATGGACTTTTCACCTTGGATCCTCCCACAAAGCATAGAGAGTTCTATTCAGTTCTTCGAGGAGAAAGGAGTGGCTCCAATGTCCCACTACTGGGGTTGGTGATGTATGATGTGAATATGTGTCTTGGAACTTTTTCTTAATACAAAAGCCTTTTCAAGCTAGCACATTTACATGCACAACTTATGTATGTTTGTAAGACTCTTCTGTGAGCATTTATATTTCATGTTTATTTCACATGTACTAAGATATTTGAACTATTTCGGTTGTTTTAGTTATTATAATGTTGGGAATGTGTTATAATGCTCGTCACTATTTTCTCATCCTTATGGACTATTCCACAGGATACTTGACAGACCTTTCTCACTCATCATTTATAACAACTGTCACATCTGTTGTGGACTATTCCACTGGATGGTAGAGAGGTCTTTCCCTGTTCTTTGGTTTTAGCGACTGCCACGTCCTTTATGGACTATTCTACTAGTGTTGGACAATTCTTCTTGGTTCACGTGTGTCCCTTCCTAGGTAGTACTATTACCTCTCACTTAGAGGCTCACTTGTCTCCTCCCGTTTGTGTTAAGAGAACCTAGACACAGTCACATTGCACACTCACTAGGAACACTCACCTTTCTTTTTGAAGGTACCATTGCAACACTCTCTTGTGTTGAAAGCTAGAGCCGAGGAAAATCTCTAAGTATTTGGCAACTAGGCCATCATACCAGATGGGACTCCTACACCAAATGTTGTGAGGTCTAATTGGGACCTCATATCACAGAGGTCCCCTAAATGTTGGTGGATCCAACATCATTAATAGTTTCTAATTACTTCTCAAATTTCATTTAGTTTGTTTTTGAACACCCATTTTGTCCCAATAACATTTTTATCATGAGGTCTTGGTACTAATTCCCATGTATGGTTATTTTCTATTTGATCATGTTATTCATTCATTTCATTAACCCAATGTTCATCTTTGCTTGGTTGATTCATGCTTAGAGGTTCAATAATGGATAGTAAGGCTAGGTAACTAGAAATTCCAACAAGATTTATTCTAGTTTGTACTCCTACCTCCTTTTCACCTAGAATTTGAGATTCCAAATGGTTTTTCTAAACATACCTTGAAGGTGCCTTTTCTAATGCATTTTTATATTCATTTCTTTCTTCTAATGCTTCTCTATTACGTTCTTATACATCCTTCTAAATTGTAGTAGGAAGAAGTTCATCATCTGTTGGAGCTTCCCTTTTGGTACAGTGGATGCCTCATCAATAACAACATCAATGCATTCAACAATATTTTGAAGCCTTTTATTATAATATTTATATCCCTTTCTTCTAAAAGAGTACCCAAGGAGGATTCCTTCATCATCTCTAGATTCAAACTTTCCATGCTTATCATCATTTTTCTTTATGTAACATTTTCTTCCAAAACTCCAAAATTCTTGACAGTTGGAGGCTTACCAAATCATAATTAAGGGGTTTTAGAATTATTTACTCAAACATGAGATTTGTTAAGTATATTCATGGTTGTATGTGATGCCACCCCCAGAAGGTGTGTGGAGTTCTCGATTCATCACGCATGGATTGTGCCATTTGTTGGATTGTTCTATTCATTCTTTCTGCCACTCCAATTTGTTCAGGAGTCTTAGCTATAGAAAATTGTCCTTTGATGCCATGTTATTCACAGAAATTGAAAAACTCATCTGATACAAACTCTCATCCTCTATCAAATCTAAGACATTTTATTTTCAAATCTAACTCATTTTCTACCAGAGCCTTGAATAATTTAAATCTATCAAATGATTCATCTTTATGGTTAAGTAAGCCAATCCAACACATTCTTGTTAAATATCAATGAATAATATGAAATATTGTTCCTCTTGAGGATACTTCTTTCTCATAGGAACACACAAATCACTATGAATCAGTTCAAGTGGATTACTTGAAGTACCTTCTTTAGCATTAAATTGGACTCCGGTTTGCTTACCAAATTAGGATGATTTGTAGATGCTATTTTTCGGTGGAGAGATGTTGGGTAAGTCACGTACTGCTCTGAATCTACTTCATTTGTATAATTGATAAAAGATAAGGTGTCCTAATATTTTTTTCCAAAGCCATCTTTCTTCATATTTGCTTAACTAACAATGTTCTTGGCTTCCTTCCAAGACATAGACATTTCCTAGAGGTCTTGTTCCCTTTATCATTATCTCACATGTGTATAGATTTATTAGCACACAGTTCTTTGATATGAAAATAACTTCATGTCCTTGGTCACACATTTGACTAAAACCCAACAAGTTATGTCTCAATCCATCAACAGCTAAAACATTTCCAGCCTTGACCTTTTTCTTTAATAACACGGCTCCTTTCCCTTTGATAGAAATAGGTGAATTATTTCCAAAAGTTACATTCTATTCTTTCTTTATTTCATTAAAATACATAAATTTATCTTTGTGACTTGTCATATGATTTGAACATCCGTTGTCAATGTACCATAGATTTTCTTGATCTCCTGCATATAAATCTAGACCACAATTTCTAGAGTCTATGGTTTTCTTTTTCCATGCCTTGGGTG
The DNA here is from genome assembly GCA_031772625.1 of Pinus tabuliformis. Lineage (NCBI taxonomy): Eukaryota > Viridiplantae > Streptophyta > Pinopsida > Pinales > Pinaceae > Pinus > Pinus tabuliformis. The sequence continues at coordinate 1,721,727,714 of CM062817.1, read as the reverse complement.
TTTTTGTCTTCCGTTCATGCTGATAGGATGGTCCTATTCTTATTAAGAATTAAGTTCCTTTATGACCAAATTTATTGAAAACGGAACATTCAAATTTATCTTATAGAGGCGAGAATACATTGTAAGAAGATTTCTTTGCTCTAATATCACTCTTTTGTTTTCTTGCTTCTCTAGTCATGATAGTTTTATAAGCGACACACCGAATGACTTTATGACCAAAATTATGGCAAGTGAAGCATTGACCACTGAAGTAGGAGTACCAAGGAGTATAGTACCTTTTTTAGTAGCTTCCCCTTTGACTGTGGTAAGAATTTTTTACTTGAGAAACATTTGATCCCTCATTCCTTTGCTAAGATATAGAATTTTTATGATTGATTCCCTTCGTTTCATTGAGATAGCTTCTTGTGCTTGTTTCAGAATATTTTATAGTCTTTGATGATTCACCATTTCATCCAACACCTATATTTATTAGAGGAGAGCATTGTACTTTTATTATTTCTTCTAAAGTCTCATATCCTTTAGCAAATCTAAGATTTAGTGCCTTTTTTTTCTCTAGTTCCTTTCGTAGAACCACTATTTTAAGTTCTAACCTTTCATTGTGCCTTTATTTTTTTAGATTTTTTTTCTTCAAAACTTCTTCAGCTAATTTAGCTTCTTCTAGATGGATTTTTAGCTAAGTTATTTCTTCAATGAGAGTATATTTTTCTTCTAGAGCATCCATAAAAATATCATCAGATTCATCATATTTCTCTTTAAATTCCATAAGTAATTGATATTCTTGATCAAATTCAAAATCTTCATTATTTGAAGAATAATCACTATCTTTGTGTGTATAGAAACTTTTCTTATTATCAAACCTTCCTCTAACATTCACTTTTGAGGAATTATTTCCTTTCTCATGATTTTCTTTATAAGGGCATTTAGTCGCGTAGTGACCTACTCTTCCACAAGATAAGAATTTGAATGGAAACCTAGCTCTAAATTTGCCAATTCCTACATGAAGTTTGTTTATGAAATTTGCTTCTTCTTTGTCTAATATGTAGCTTGTTTCCTTAAGATCCCCCTTTTCTTTTCCTTTATAAGTAGCTTTGAATGTTGCTTCTCTGATATCTGATGGACCCCCTTTCCTCATTTCATAAGATGTTAAGATCCCATGGAGTTTTTCAATAGTAAGCCTCTTCAAATCTTGCATCTCTTCAATGATAGAGACTTTTGAATTGAATTTTGGGGTTAGAGATCCTAGAATTCTCTCAACAAGAGCCGAATATTTAACTTCATCACCAAGATTTCTGATTGAGTTGGCAATCTCATCTACCCTAATGAAGAAACTTGCAATGCTTTCATCATTATTCATTCTAAGAGTCTTATATTGGATTCTAAAAGTTTGAAGTTTGGCGCTCTCTACTTTAGTGTCACCTTCATAGGTTTGGATGATCTTATCCCATATAGCCTTTGTGATATTTAGATGCATGACCTTCACAAATTTTTATTCTTCCAGGCTTCCTAAGAGAGCGTCGACTTCCAATGCATTGGTCTCATATTTTTTCTTCCCTGCGTCATCTGTGGGGATGGAGGATGGATACTGATAGCCTCCATCAATTATTTCCAAAACATCAGCTCCAAGAGACTGCAGATGTGCTTTCATTCTCACTTTCGAGAAAACCAAGTGCGTTCCATTGAACAATGCTAGCCAGATAGAAGATACTCCCTCTTGATTGCTCATCTTCATGAATCTCCCATCAAGGGATCAAGTTTCTTCTAAAGGACTTGCTCTGATACCAATTGTTAGGAAAAATAATTGTGGAGGGGGGGGGGGGGGGTGAATCAGTATTTTACTCCCTTCAAATTTCCGATTTCTTATTCTGATATTTGTACTTTATTGTTATAAATGAAACTAGTGTATGTATGCGACTATTATTAATCTAACCCACGTATATCCAAATAACTAATATGCTTAGCTTTAGTCAGTGTATCATTACTTCATTATTCATCAATTAAATAGTAATTATGAGACATAAGAAGTAGAAATATCAGCAACACAAAAGAATCATATCAACACATATGAACACCAGGATTTTTAGGTGGAAACCCAATGTGGGAGAAAAGCATCATTGATGTCATCCTTGTCTTCTTATTTAATTAAAAGGAAAACTTATTACAATATTTTACTAGTGCATAATCTAACCAGTATGCAAGCACCCACCTGTAGAAGGCTACAACCTTATCTCATTTTCCAGCACCTACTAGAATGGAGATTGAACCCCTTGACTTTGTTTACTACCGAAAGGATGAACCACTTTTCATAATATTTCATAATAGATCCACTTTCATCAATAAGCTCAAACCAATCACTGAATCAAATCACCCAATCACTGAACCAACTAAATCATTAAATCAATCATTGAATCTTAACCAACTTGCAACTAGGTCAAATGAATCCATATCATATCAAATCTATGCACATCCATTCATAAGTATACCCTACCATGTAATGTTCGTCACAGAAACCAAATGTTGTCACAGTAAACCCTGATTAAACATATGTTATAATTTATACGCTACTATTATGAATCATACCCATGTATGTACTTACTTCCCTTGAAGAATACCTACATACAGATCTCAAATTATTGATAACTGAGTCTAAATCATTGTAACACTGAATCAATCACTGAATATTGTATTGAATTCATCACAAATTATTGAACCAAATATAGATCACCATATAGTAGCATCATCACTAATAAACATTCCATTCCATAACCAAATAAGCCCAACCAATACTTTCAAACATAGATTATTATAAGAGAGACATCATTGACAGACAACAACAAACATAATAGAACTAATCAAAGATCATCAACAACCCATACTACAAAACCATTGTATGTATAAGTGACTTTTACAAAGCATATCCATGTTACCATTCAGTACACCCACGTACAGATCTGTCTATACTAAAAATACTTCGCAAAATATATACGCAAATACCATGAAGCAGATCTGCGTATGTATGCGACTCACCTGAGACAAACCTGTGTATAGATCTGAAAATTTTCGTTGCAAACACAATTTTATTCTTTGCAACCCTTATTGTTAGAATTACATACTTTTAAGATTACTTCATTCAAGTTACAACACAAATCTATCATTGTTAGACATTTTCAATACACACATATGTCACCATACCTTAGATATGAGTTCGTTCCTTGCTACTTTGTGCACACATGTTTCAGATCAAATCATTCATAAAAAATTCATCACTTGCACACACAACACCTTGATCTCCATATATTTATAGTATTTTCTTTATCCAATACCTTAGGCCAATTCCTCAGTAATTCCATTGGTATTCTTTGACGAGATCAAATATCCACTATCACTCTCATTACTATGGTGTGGATACCATGGTAAAAACCCCTGTTATTCATAATATCGTGGTGCAGATTATGTACATGACTTCTCTTCACCATACCTATGTATGTACGTGATCTTGATTCACAGGATCCATGTCTACATTCTCACGCCTTATCTTTGCCATCCATATGTCTTTGAACTGATACTTTGTTCATATCACTAGTAGCATCTGCATAACCATCATGTTGACATTTCTATCAAGTAGGTTGCCATCAAGGACAACACATTAGCCATAATTCCAACATATTCATAAGTCGGGTAGTCAAGAGGTCGGGTGATCAGGTGAAAATAGTTTAAGATACTTGGTATTTTTCCCGACCTGCTAGTCGAGAGGCCGGGTGGTCGGGTGGTAAGGTGGTCAGGTATTTTTTTATTTAAAAATATTTTTATGGTTTTGATCTTTGACATTTAAAAACAAATTGATGTTTTTCTTATATTTTTCAACTTTTTTTTTCGTTTTTTTATGAAAAAAAGAAATGTTTAGGGCTTTTTGTTTTTTCTTATGTACAAAATAAATGAGGATTGTTGTAATCGTGACAAAAAATGGTGACACACTAGAAGAAGCAATTTTCTCTGTCAAGCTTAAATTTATAATTCAAAATAAAATAAAATTTTTAAAAAATATATATATAATTTATTATTTATCACTAAGATGCTTGATAAAGTGGCAATGGTACTATTGTAGAGGCTACAACCACCCTCTAAAATTTTTCCTTCGCCTTGTTTGGAAACTCCCTCCTCGAAATCATCACATCTATCCTGCACTGATTGGCTACTTGTGTTTATTAGAGTTTAACTATCATTTCACATCTTGTGTTAAACTCACTTTTTGTGTCGGTCAACCACAAGCACAACCAACACTTGGTTCAAATCCGGTCAACCAGATGTCAGGCAAGACTGTGTAAATCTAGAGATCGGATTGTCTTCTCCTCTAGAAATGTGCAGACCAGCCCAATAATTGCTCTGCACTCAGAAATTACATAGAGAAGGTAAGGCAGCCTAGCTCTGGAAATTGCCCAGAGCAGGTCAGTTGGCACTGCTCTAGAAAATTACGCAAGATCAGTGAGTTGTACTACCATCCAGAATTGTGCAGAACCTGGCCTAGCTACATTACCATCCAGAAATTTAGAGAGTAGCCAAGGCCAGTTGCAATGTTCTTCGAAATTGCGCAGAACTAGCTAGTTTCACTGCTCTCGAGAAATGCAGAGAGCAGCCCATCATCACTGCTCTAGAAAATTGCATAGATCTGGCTAGTCATCCAAGGCCTCTCCATTTAGAAACAACGTAGAAGCTTTCCCTCACTTATTGCCCATTGTCGTGAGATAAAAAGGTGTCTTTTTAACTCCTAATTACCTTCACATTAATTATCAACCCATGGACGACTTTTTATTTCAAGAGTGTACTCAGTCTGAGGCGGCTATTTACTCAAGAGTAATGTTTTGCAGTATAGTGCTTAAAATCCAAAGTAAATGAATGCTTGAAAAAGAAATGTAACTACAACAACATAAACTCAAATGCTCTGAAATCCAACTATTCACTTAGAAAACATCAATTGAGGATACAGTAGCAGTAACTCATTCCACTAGAGATTGATGCAATTGAAATCAAACTAGAACAAGACAATCAATCTGGGAACGAGGAAGCAATAACCAATGTTCTCTATAGTTGACAGTCCTGCTTTAAAGCAATTAAAAGGAAATAGAAATTGAACTAAAGCTGTCATTGAAAGTAAACTAGGAAAACTTTTTAAAAGCAAACTATTGCAATTAATCAACAGAAATGAACAACAAAGCTTCATCTAACAAAAGTGATTTATTAATGGAAAGGAATAGCAATGCTAAAATACTAGAATTAAACAACAATCTTAAATGGAACCGAACAACAAAACTAAGTAATTAGAAATACGCAGCAACTATAAATATAATTGAATCAGCAACCTTAATCCAACAGCATGAACATTAATCGCAGTTATTGAAGCAACAACAATCGTAGTTATAATGGAATAGTAACTTAATTGAACAGCCATTGCAATTATAAATGAGCAGCAATTAAATGAACCACAATCTTAATTAGACAGCGCAGTATTAGATTAGAATTAAGAGGAGGACATTTTAGGTTATAATTAATAATTCTATCACTAATGCAATCCAATTATGATTTCAATATAACAGAGCAATTCTGCGAAATGTTCATAAAGAAGAGATTACTGAACAAAACAATTTAAAGAAATGAAAAGGAAATCAAACCATCACACAATAGCAATTGTAAAGATATGATACAGCAGCAACATACTCCACTGGAGGCTGGGCCCTTAGCCGCCAGCAGATGCTGCTGGGCTACTTCAAATGAGAAGAGTGAACAACAACCCTTTTATTTATTCATCATCAAACTGTGAAATCATTACAGCAGCTGAAGCTTTGAGAATTACAATGGTAATGCAACAATATCCTTTTCCTCCTATTCTATCCTATCCCATCATCATTCTTGAATCTCTAATTCTGAATCCTCAATTCTCCATCATTTTTCCATCCCCCTCTCTGATCTCTGTTTTCATTTAAATAGAGAGAGATCACAGAGAAGTTACAACAGAGATAATTACAACATGATTTCTATCACAAGATTAGATTGTTTCCAACCAATTGATCAACAAGAAAATATATTTCCATCCATCTTTCAACAAGAGAAAGGTGAATTTGGCTTTGCAGTTGAGATTTGGAAAACGGCCACACAACGAATCTGAGAAAATCGTGCTCAAAGAACCCTAAGTTTCTCTCAATACAAGCTGAATTTGGGCAAACGGTTCTGTGTTAAAATTAATTTGGTCCGTTCCGGAAAAAACCCATGTTCTAGAGTTTCCATATTCATCTTCATTTGCTCAGAATATCAACTGCAAAACTGTCACTTATTATTCCAGCGCATTTCTGAGTTGGCAATTTTAATGATCAAATCTTCAATCTGGAAATTATCTTGGAGGCTAAAAATGGTGAATAATGTTATAACCAATTTATTAAACTTTCATTCATAAAATCATGCATAATCATCAATTTATTAGAAATAAAGGAGAATAAATAATATTTTTACATAAGAGCATAAATCATTGTAAAATAGAATTATATGATAAATTATAATAAATGATATGATAAAGAATGGTAGAAATGGGTGAAATAGTCGCTCAAAAGTGATAATAATAATGGCACATTAATGACCCAACATACCCCCACACTCAATATGTTGCATGTCCTCATGCAACCCAAAGACAAAACCCATGTGTTAACCAAGCAATAAAAATTTGTTCATCCCAACGCATGAAATGGATAGAACAAATGAATTCTTCCTTAATTAATGAATATTCAATTTTAGCAATCTTGATGAAGGCATAACAATGAAGTTGCAGCAAAATATGATATAAGTGACAGCAACCTTCATTAACCATTTTCTCAAAAACTACAAACCAGCTTTTGTTGAAATGTTGCAAGTAAATTTACAATATATGAATGCCTCTATGATCCAAAAATCAGATCGTTTTGATGCACGGATCATGAGATATAAACAAAATGGTTGTAGGTGACAGTGCATGATTTCCGAAATTTTATGAACCAATATAACTTGAAATTGTCTAGGTTTGTATATTTTAATGATACGTCTATGTTTTCCAGAAATCACAAGAATTGAGTTCATAGTTTTAAAAATATTATGGAAATCAATTTCTGCACTGTGTAAAAATGAAATTGTATGCCTTAAATGAGGAAGAAAGTAGAAAACATCCATCATGCGTAGCAATTCCTCCCCCTCTCTGAAGAATTAGCATGCCCTCATGCGATGCTAGAAAACAAATAGAGGTGGTTGCTACCAGCTGTTGAATTCTATGCTTGGTGTAAAACAACATGGAATAAGGGAGGTGTTGAGAAGGAATAAGAATAGCAATGGATGATAAAGAATATGAATAACATGGTTATAAGGAAGAAATTAATGAAAGCAACACTCCCCCAAACTGAAAGATGATATGTCGCTGAAAAATGGGAAGTGGTACAGATGTGGACCGAAGGATGATAAATAATGCTCAAAATGGATTTTCATTAAATTCTCCTAAATTCGTAATAAATTAGAAAATTATGCTATTTTACCTCAAGTTTTACCTCCCAAAAAGAAAAATGTGGAAGGACATATATGTACTGGCATATGTTGAAGCTGATGTAGGCAGAGTTCGTGCTGAAAGTGATGCAAAAGGTGGAATCCAGGTAAGCACATCTTGTCTGAAGAATTGTTCATGTTCACGAGCCTCTTCTGTTAAGTGCAATAGTGTGGTCATGCTACGAATAAAATTCTGCCCATACTTTTTGTTTTCCTGTAAACAAAGCACTATTTGGTATACAATGTTCTTGAATCCATAGTGTTAGTTTTGAATAACAACAGATTAAGATGTATGCAAAAATTTCAATCAGAAAAACTTGTGTATAAAGGCAATAGTAATATTTTGTTCAATCAACAAGTTATGGCAGAGTGCATGTTATCTCATGATGAATACATTCCCTTCTCCAATTGGAAAAGGGATTCCACGACCCTAAAGCATATGAAAGGTGTTGTGATGACGGCAAGGTGAGAGAACGAACAATATAGCAGTAAATGAAGCAGAGTACACATAGCAATGATAGGACAGCGAGAGTTATGGTGATAATGAGAGCAGAGTGTGTAAAAATAGTTATGAATAAGGGATAGGACAGTTTGGATTGATGATAAGTTATGAAAAAGAGAAAAAGAACAACAATATGCCAAAAAGATGCTTTAATGACGGTATTCTTAGCTGAAAATGATGCGATTGATCATAAAACAATTTCTCATGCATAAAGGTTCAAAATAGGGAAAAGAATTAAGGAAATAACTTCTCTGATAAAAAGGAAAAATAAGAAAAGGGTATTATAGTAATAATTGATGATAAGATATAACTTCAATACCATAAGCAGAGCCGCTGCTGCCAGCAGGCATCCATAGCCTCGGCAGGGTTGCTTTTTAACCCATATGAGCCAGGATCCTCAATTTATAAATGGAGAGTTACAGTGCTGTTCCACAGAAGAGATCAGTGTGCTGGCGTGGTAACCAGATAACCACACTGCCATTCACTGGGATGTAGCAAAAGTGATCAGGCCAGCTTATGATGAGACCTCCTGTTCCAAGGATAATTTGGCTATCCAATGGATCATAACCCTGGTGTGGTGGCCATAATGGGAATGTCACTTTGTTACAGCCTTATGAACATGGTAGGATAACTCGTAATGAGACCCCCTATCCTCCATCTGTGAACAAAATTTTGTTGTTATTACACATTTTTATGATAAAAAGAGGGAGGCTTAGTACTCCTTAAGAGCAGGGATGGTGGAAGAAGTTGAACATGTCAATAGAAAAAAATATACCCATAATCTCATTTATTACAGACAGAGAAGATTATAATCCAGAAGGGTGGAACCAGCATGGTATTAAGATGATCAATCAATATCATATTCAACAGAAAACAATGCAGTAAAGTACTATATAAATAATTGTGTCCTTTTTGAAAATAATCTATCATCAAGGAGCTATCCTATTAAAGATAATAACGTAAATGATATTAACTCGCTTCAATAGAATCCATAATTCTTGTCCTCATAAAAGTAGTGTACTTCATGCCATAAAAGGGAATCAGTAAAATTTGGTTGAGATGAATTAGGAATAATCTCACAAGAGGAAGGAAGGGTTGCTCTCTAAAATATTCCCAAAGTGTTTCTTTTTTGAAGGAACAACCAAAACACTCAAAAAGTGGTGTTCCGTGTAGGGAATAGCAAAGGAAACGCACACTAAAAAGCAAAAATACACATAAAAAAGTGTGAAAACGCAAATGCCATTCCTTTGGAAAAAGGAACAGCAAAAAGTGTCGTTCCTTTGGGAAAGGAACATTAAAAACGCAAGTGTCGTTCCTTTGGAAAATGAACAACAAAAATGAAAAGTGTCATTCCTTTGGAAAGGAACGACAAAAACGCAAGTGACCTTCCTTTGGAAAAGGAACAGCAAAAACGCAAGTGTCGTTCCTTTGGAAAATGAACAGCAAAAATGAAAAGTGTTGAAGTGTTTTTCCATTCGAAAAGGAACAACAAAACGTGAAAGTGCAGAAGTGCTGTTTCATTTCGAAAAGGAACAACAAAACGTGAAAGTGCAGAAATGTTGTTCCATTGGAAAAAAGAACAGCAAAAAAACCTAAATTTCATTCCTTTGGAAAAGGAACAACAAAAATCAGAAGTGTCGTTCCTTTGGAAAAGGAACAGCAAAAATCAAAAGTGTCGTTCCTTTGGAAAAGGAACAGCATAAACGCAAGTGTCGTTCCTTTGGAAAAGGAACAACAAAATGAACCGTGAAAAAGGAACAACAAAATGAACCGTGGGAAAGGGAACAACAAAATGAAATTCTGATCCAAAAGGTGTTGTTCCTTTGGAAAAGGAACAACAAAACGAAAATGTTGTCTCTTTGAAAAAGGAACAGTAGAAACGACAAAAGTGTACACAAATGCTGTCCCTTCAGAAAAGGAACAGCAAAATGCACAATCATAAAATGCAAGCATGCAAAGAATGAATTAGTTGTTCACTGCATTGATGCTGAGGATGGGTTATAGTTTGAATGAAGCAACACCTGAAACACAAAATATAAGAGAGATCAGAAAAGAAATGACATTTTATTTAAAAACAGTATGTAAATAAATAAATTAAGTTACAACAACTATGATATTATGTAAAAGAAATGATTTATTCGAAAAATGTTTTGGCAGTAAAGACATGACATGAATCTTCAAATGGAAATCAATTCTTCATTTCTTCTATTATGAATCAGTTGGGTAACGAGTTGGATGAAATTCCTTTGTTTCATTTGAAATTTCTTTCAAGAATCACTCGTCCATAAATTGATAGTCTTTTTCTCCTAGGACCTGCAAAAAACGAGTGTCTGCCTGCAATAAAACATTAAATCATGGAGAAAGAGAGGTGCACGGCTCCCCTAATCCAAGAATTATGCAAAAAACTAACAATTAGTTACTCTGTAGAACAAATCCACGGAGAAAATAACAAAGTAAAATTTATTTGTCACTTAAGGGAGAGTAGTGGCCAATCATGCTAACCTGCAGTGTTTTGATCACAACTTTTTTGTTTTTTGTCCAAATTGAGTGATTCCAAAGCCAAATGAGAGCTAATTCAAATTGTTATCTCCAGTAGCAACAGGTTTGAAAAAGTCAATGATATGATATTTCAATTTTAGTTAGAACAACCTGCATAACAGAGTCATTTTCGATTACCCAGTTTAGACTAACAATTGATATTTCAAGCATAAATTTTTCGCTTGATGTCGGATTAAAATGATTCAAATTGGAAAAGAAATTACATTCACTTATTTATCTTCAATATAAACATGTTTTTGACACAAGAAGAATTGATAGGTCAAATACTATAAGGAACAACCGGAAAGACATAGTTTTAAGGGTTCTGATTTACGATAGGCAGTCAATATTTTGATCATAAATTCCCCATACGATATCAAAAATGTGTGATTACAATTGCATTGTAAAATAGATTCATAGGGGAATCTATCATAGAATCATGTTTCAAAAATTCATTCAGTTAGGCCTCCAAAAACTGACTGTCCCAACTCTATTCCTAAGCTGCCCGCTAGACACCCTCTGAATGTTTTGGTTCGAAATTTTTTGTTTCAAATCCAAATTGAGTGATTCAAATTGGGTTGGAAATTATAAATCAAGGGCTACTTTGGATAGAAATAGGTTTTAAAAATATTGCATTTTGGTCCCTCAAAACATGACTGTCCTGACTGTTTTTTCATAAATTTCATCAAGCCCGCAAGCCAAAAAAATGTGATATTCAAGAATTTTTTCAAATTGGTGATAAAAGTGAATATGAGTGTTTGTAGAACTATTATTTCTATTATAAGTCATATACATACACAAATGAATTAAAAAAATATCACTGATGTTGATTTCCATAGCATGTTGCAACAAAAAAACAACTAGCTTTACGAAAATAAAAATAAAAAAGATGTGTTTGTTTTATTTGTTTATTTATTTTATTTTCTCCACTATCCTACTCTTATTTTAGAATCGAATATGTTTATGTATAGGATTATTTCCAGTGGAACCATTTTAGAAATAAGGCTTTACGTATGCACATACCCAAATTTGAAAAATGCATGTTAATAAAAATTAGGGTATGACAAGCCAGCTTCCCTTGAAAAGATGGTACCAAAAATTGTTGAAGTATGGAGTGATGATGCAAACACGTGATGGAGTGAAACCAATCTTCAATATATTCGTTACTTTCTTGATTTCCCATCATACCATGAAGTTCTTGAGCTTTTAAAATGGTTTGTTGGTGCAACCTAAAAGAAAGCTCATTTTCTTCCATAGCTTCTACAATTTTTGAATTTAAAACATTCTGAATCTCACTGTAAATTTTCTCTAATGGCACATGTGAGATAGAATGGGCAGGAAGGGTGGGTAAATTTGGCAGTTCAACACTGTAAGCATGTTGTACTGGTTTATTATGGTGAGGGTGTGGAATTAGTTGAGCAGGAAATTCAAAAGTAGAAATGTTGGGCAGTTTCTTACCATAACAGAAGATGTTCTTCATGTGTTTCTTCGAAGCTCCTTCTTCCAATGTTCCTGTCAATTAGTTAGTGAAATGGGTGGTGCTTACATCACCACTTGAGTGAAATCATGTGATTCATTTTTCAAAATTTCTATTTTTTCCCTAGTCATTCACACAAAAATTCAAACATCTATTTCTACTCTAAGTTCTTTAACAGTTCTGTTGAAAAGCGGGTGGGGGAGCAGGGCTTTTACATGCTCTATACGTAGGTTCTTACCTTCCATTTTTAATGCCCAATTCTTTCCTAACAGAAACTCATCAGATGCACACTACTCTTTTAAAAATGGCTACACTCTCCCCGGCAATGGCGCCAAAATGTCGTGCGATAAAAAGGTATCTTTTTAACTCTTAATTACCTTCACATTAATTATCAACCCAGGGATGACTTTTTATTTCAAGAGTGTACTCAGTCTGAGGCAACTATTTACTCAAGAGAAATGTTTTGCATTATAGTGCTCAAAATCCAAAGTAAATGAATGCTTGAAAAAGAAATCTAACTACAACAACATAATCTCAAATGCTCTGAAATCCAACTATTCACTCAGAAAACATCAATTGAGGATACAGTAGCAGTAACTCATTCCTCTAGAGATTGATGCAATTGAAATCAAACTAGAACAAGACAATCAATCTGGGAACGAGGAAGCAATAACCAATGTTCTCTACAGTTGACAGTCCTGCTTTAAAGCAATTAAAAGGAAATAGAAATTGAACTAAAGCTACCATTGAAAGTAAACTAGGAAAACTCTTTAAAAGAAAACTATTGCAATTAATCAACAGAAATGAACAACAAAGCCTCATCTAACAAAAGTGATTTACTAATGGAAAGGAATAGCAATGCTAAAATACTAGAATTAAACAAAAATCTTAAATGGAACCGAACAACAAAACTAAGTAATTAGAAATACGCAGCAACTATAAATATAATTGAATCAGCAACCTTAATCCAGCAGCATGAACATTAATCGCAGTTATTGAAGCAACAACAATCGCAGTTATAATGGAATAGTAACTTAATTGAACAACCATTGCAATTATAAATGAGCAGCAATTAAATGAACCACAGTCTTAATTAGACAGCGCAGTATTAGATTAGAATTAAGAGCAGGACATTTCAAGTTATAATTAATAATTCTATCACTAACGCAATCCAATTATGATTTCAATATAACAGAGAAATTCTGCGAAATGTTCATAAACAAGAGATTACTGAACAAAACAATTTAAAGAAATGAAAAGGAAATCAAACCATCACACAGCAACAATTGTAAAGATATGATACAGCAGTAGCACACTCCACTGGAGGTTGGGCCCTTTGCCGCCAGCGGATGTTGCTGGGCTACTTCAGATGAGAAGAGTGAACAACAACCCTTTTATTTATTCATCATCAAACTATGAAATAATTACAACAGCTGAAGCTTTGAGAGTTACAATGGTAATGCAACAATCTCCTTTTCCTCCTATTCTATGCTATCCCATCATCATTCTTGAATCTCTAATTTTGAATCCTCAATTCTCCATCATTTTTCCATCCCCTTCTCTGATCTTTGTTTTCATTTAAATAGAGAGAGATCACAGAGAAGTTACAATAGAGATAATTACAACACGATTTCTATTACAAAATTAGATTGTTTCCAACCAATTGATCAACAAGAAGAAGAATTTGGCTTTGCAACTGAGATTTGGAAAATGGCCACACAACAAATCTGAGAAAATTGTGCTCAAAGAACCCTGTGTTTCTATCAATACAAGCTGAATTTGGGCAAACCATTCCCTTTTCAAGTTAATTTGGTTCGTTCTGGACAAAAACCATGTTCTAGATTTTTCAGATTCATCTTAATTTGCTCAGAACCTCAACCGCAAAACTGTCACTTCTTATTCCAGCGCATTTCTGAGTTGGGACTTTTAATGATCAAATCTTCAATCTGGAAATTATCTTGGGGGCTAAAAATGGTGAATAATGTTATAACCAATTTATTAAACTTTCATTGATAAAATAATGCATAATCATCAATTTATTAGAAATAAAGGAGAATAAATAATATTTTTACATAAGAGCATAAATCATTGTAAAATATAATTATATGATAAATTATAATAAATGATATGATAAAGAATGGTAGAAATGGGTGAAATAGGCGCTAAAAAGTGATAATAATAATGGCATATTAACGACCCAACACCCATCACATGTGCAGACAGGTTGCCTGGTTCCCTCTAGAACTATGAAATATTTCCATTCATGTCGGGAATATTTTCCCAAAAAAGAAAAGAGTAAAAAAAGCAAAAAAGACTCCCTAGATTTTAGGTATCTATTTTTAGCAGCAAGAGTTACATACAAAACCATTTTTAGAAACTTCCTACCAAGTGTCGCTTTTTCCTAGATTTTTGGCATACGCGTCATAATCCCTGATTTTTCCAAATCTATTTAAATGAAACCTCAGATCTCATTCTTCACATTCAATCTTCAAGCTCTAGAATTCTCGAGGCATCTAGGAACCTTTGGCATGGTCGGTGCAACTTTTCTCGGTAAGTTTTTGTTTTTCATGACTTTTGCTGCTTTTTCTATCGCTTTTTAGTTTTCGTCTTATATGACTGTTATTTCCTTGGTTTTATTGAATGACCACTCTTGTTTCAATGTATTTTAACTTTTATAAGTGTTGTTTCAAGTTTTACATTACCTTCCTTAGTATTGCACATATAACATTGTTTTTGCACTCATAGTCACCATTTTGGAAACTTGCTTCTTGAGATTCTTGATTTTTTCAATTCATTGATTTCTGCACTTACTTGAATCACATGCATGTTTATTTCACTCAGATCTACACCAGATTCACACACACATTCACTCCTTCATGTTTTTGGGTTGCCATTGGGCAGATCCGGGTTCTCTCAGCCCTGATCTTGTGTCTCTCGGCAAGCTCTGTGCATTCCTGGAAGTCAAGCCTTTGTCTTGCCTCCAAGAATTGTACAGAGGCTTCCCACACTACCCTTAGGCTATGATCTACACAATCCTAGGAGGTAGTGCCTAGTCCTTCCCACAAGAACTGCACAATGTGAAGTTCCAGCCAACGACCCAGCCTGACTGTTTTGTGCATTGCACAGTTTCAGTTAGCAATCTACCTCTCTGGACTGTGTATTGTGAAGTTTCAGTCATTAGTCTACCTCACTGAACTACACATTGCATAGATCCATCCAGTAGTAAGCCTCACTAGCAGTTGGGACTGCACAATGCATATTTCCAGCTAACAGTCTCCCAGCTTCCCGAAGTCAGTGTTGTGGAATTTTTCCCAAAAGTCACTAGTTTGTTGCCCAAATGTTCTCGAAGTTGTTTGATATTTTTAGCTGGCATTGTCTCATCATGAGTGTCTTTTATGTCTCTAGGTACCATAGGTTTTTGAGCATCTTCTCAGCAGTACATGTATCATGGAATCCAAGAGAGAAATATCAGAAGGCACAGTTGAAATAATTATCGGGGACTAGTTGAATAGGGGTCAATGAGCTTTCCCATGTACACAAACACACACCTGTTCATCGAGAAGGACATCAAGATCACATGGAAATACATCAACACCCTATTTTTAGGTAGGTTTGAGAAAAATTTGGAGGATTGACAGGTCTATGTGAACATCCATAAGCGAGGACTATACAAGGTTGCATGCATGTTTTCCATGTTCCCTTACACAGACGTGATCCACTGTATTGTCTCACACATTGATCCTAAAACAATGATATTGAGCAGTGTCAGTGGAGAAAGGCTTGCTTCCTTCAGGATGGAGGATTATCAAGAGATATATAATTTCCCATTCCTAAAAAGCAGGATGGATGCACCATTTTACACTCCCAATGGAAACACGAATGAAAGAGACATCTTGAAGCATTGAGTAAAGGAGCCAACAAAGTTCAAGATGGCACCCAAATAGATATATAGTATGAAGACACTCAAGAAGGCATATTAGGTCTTGGTCATCTTCACATGTCGCTTGTATGGCTAAGGGAGTACAGAAACCTTCTTGGATGCTTGGGTTGTTATGTTGGATCAGCTGGTAAGTGAAGGAAAACCACTCAATTAGTCTAACATGTTGGCTCTCCAGTTGAAATTGTATCTATCCAATGCTGAGATTCTACCCAAGGATTAGCAAGAAAATTTCTTCATGTCTGCATACATGCTCGATGCAATCTGTGCCCATCAATAGTTTCCTATCATGGGTTGGGCATGGACACCTTCAGAAAATATTGTGAACATATATTGCAAGTTTCTCTTAGATTGCAGCTACCGAGGTGTCATGGCTAGAATATGTGACCATTTCATCACCCCTTTATACATGGTGATCTTTGAATAATATACACCCTGCATGTCCCAGGCAAAAATGGAGGCATTGTTTAACATTGGATGTTGGTATGCCTCACTTGAGGGAACCTTCATCAAGATGTATAGCATGGAGAAATATTTGCATGTGTTGTCAAGGTTCGCCATGGACAAGTTGGTCATGTAGAGGTTGCACACCACATCTCAACAAAGTTGTCAACTGGATTGCATAGGAAGAAGAAGGCACCATGGCCCATGATTCTTGTGTGAATCAAGTTGTACATGATCAAGAGTTTGAAAGAAGAAGATGCCAAAGTGGAATACTTCAAGAAGTTTAAGTTCGGAACTAGGAGTTCCAACCCATATGACCCACATGGTTTATGCAGGGACCACTGTGTGAGATTGTACTATCCTTGGATACACGGGGCATGCCATTGGCCAGAGGAAGACCCATGGAGATATTGTTACATCTCCTCTAGGCTCAACGAATCGTTCAACATTACAGTAGAGTGGCTATCGACACTGAACGCAGCAGTACCACACGGAGAATAAAAAACAGTAGCAACAAGAAGAAAAATTGTGCGAGACAAAGGTAAGAGGAAGATTGGTGAAGTCATAGAGATGGAGAAAAGCTACAATTTTAAGGAAGACCCACTTGTGGAAAAGGTAGCTTTGGAGATAGATGTGAAGAGGCGTCAACACAAAGAAAGAGAGAGAAACAAAGGCTGAAAGATACTAAGAGGATGTTGCAGGTGTAGAGCATTGGAAAGGTATGTTTTAATGCATAATTTAGTGATGTTTCAAGCAATGTTTGTAATCTTTTCTTTGTTATAAACTAGGGAAAATGTAATGAGAATGAGCACGAATGACCCAATCACTAATAGTTATCTTCTCTATGCAGAAAAAGACAAAAGTAGGAAGGCGCGGTGCAAAACTGGAGTTCCATGAGGAGATAACGGTTGTCCCTCCAAAACCAACTAAAATCCAGACCAGGGCGAGCAAATCACGGCAGATCAATCTGGGACGAGATAAAGGACTGTCAGTTCGGAAGACTAGGCAAAGAAAAGAGAGGAGTTAACAGTTTAACAGATCGTTACTTTCAATTATTTTGTTGTCTGGTTAACTCCGCCATTACTAGTATAAAAAGGGGCAGCATTGAAGACTTCGGGGACTTTTTATTATCTTGTATCTTTACTTTCTTTTTACAGACTTCACAGTCAGTTAAAACTCAGACTATCAAGTCTCTTTGAGACTTAGTTTTGTTGTACTATCATTGATGCGTTAATATAATATATTTGGTGTTACTTTCTCTCTGCGTCTGAAGTAAGTTACGGCGGTGTGCCATTGGAAGCTAAGGGCCCGGCTCCAACGGACACTGGCTGATTGTATCATTACAGTTTGGCTTTGTGTGGTTTGTTTATCATTCTTAATAATCTGATATATTTACATGCTGTTCCATACTCGTTCATCAGTAGTTTTTCCTTTTGTAAATCTTTGTAACAAGTTCGCATCATATTTCTAGAACTGATCACATAACATTGTTCTGAGTCGTTCACTTCTGTTACAGAATTTATAAGTGGAATGTTTTAGCTACATATGGTTGGATTGATGATCATGGGAAGATGGAATTAACGTTGCGTGTGGACCACTGGTGATCATTTCAGATTATGTGTACATATGATTGACGTTTCCTGTTTATGGTGGTTTGCTGTTCCAATTGATTAAGCTATCTACTTTTGTATATGATTGACGTTTCCTGTTTATAGTGGTTTGCTGTTTCATTTGATTAAGCTGTTTACTTGTACAAAAGGTTTCTCTTTCTTTGTATGTAAGTTGATGCCAAGGATTGAGAGTGTTGAACTCGCGAGACTTAGTTTCTTTACGGCCGTTCCTTTTACTGCTGTTCCATTTCTGAATTGCCGTTCCATTTTGCTTTCCTGCTGTTTCTTTTTACTTGCATTCATTGGTTTAGTGTGGGAGGAGGATCAAGGCTGTCGAGAGACACAGCAAACGCTATTATGCTCCCAGATCCATGATCCATACTCTAATTTCTTTTCTTTCATCAGTTTCTAGAGGGATGGGTTACTATTTCCGCACCCTCGACTGGTAAAGTTGCTGCGTGTGATTTCTTTCTGCAAAAGTAATTTAGCCATAGCTTAGCATCCATTTACTCTTGTATTTCTTAGACCTATACTACTAAGCATTACTCTGACAAATAGCCTCAAATTGAGATACCCTTTACAATAATAAAACGCTCCCGGATTGACTTGTTATGTGAGATAACTAGAGGTGAAAAAGGCCCTTGTTACAGCTCTACATTTTGGTGCCGTTGCCGGGGAAAGGGTATAGCCATTTGTCTTTTAAACAGGGTAGTGTACGAATCTGCTAGGGGAGAGTTGGATTTTAAAAACGAAAGGTAAGAACCTGCGTGCGGAGCATGTAAAAGCCCTGCTCGACCGTCCGCTTTCCTAGCAGAACTGATTGGTTAAATAGGATTTAGCAGTTTAATTGGAGTGCATGACTAAGCAGAAAAAGCCGGAGAAAGATCAAAAGCCTCCATCCAAAGCCAAGGGGCCGGTGACCCTTGGACGAACGACCCTTAAATAGCCTTTAAATAGCCCGGACAAGGGAAGCGCTGCAAAAATCCTCGTTGAAGGAATCCATTCATCGTAGACAGTTGGGACCATTATCATCCCTGATCAAGGGAGTGTTGTCAAAACAATCCCTGTTAAGACTACCCCTCCTCAACCAAGGAACACTCTCTTGGAAATTCCTGAAGATTACTGGCATATATTCGATCCCATGGCGCAGAATCAGCCAAACACCCAGACCTCCACATTGCAATATCCTATAGTAGATTCTGCAGCAAATGCGCCCATGAAAGATATCCCTCTCCAGCATATCCCCACATTTCATGGCCTTACATCAGAAGATTCAGACGCATTCTTGTTCGAATTTGATGTATTATGTAGAGGATACGATTACACCACCGATCCCCAGAAACTGAAATTGTTCCCCTCCACATTAAAAGGGGCTGCGTTAAGATGGTTTATGGGCTTAGGTGGTGGGGTTATTAACAATTGGGATCAAATGAAAGAAGCCTTTTTAAAGAAATATCAGGATTACTGTAGGTCAAGAGAACTAAAAGACGAAATTTTTCAAATGTCAGCCAGACCAAACGAAACTCTAGAAGAATATGTGGAACGTTTCCAATATAACTTGCAAAGATCTCCTTATGCATCGTTACCTCTGCCTGATAACGTGTTGAAAACCGCATTAATTAGAGGTATGAAAGAACAATGGATTGAAATGTTAAATATTATGGGGAAAGGAGACATTTATCAGGAAAATTTTGCTGATATCATTGATCTGTGTATCAGGAGCTCAAGAGGCAGCACGAGGATAAAACCAGCAGAATATGATCGCTTCACCAGAGATAACAGAACATCAACAGAGGGAGTAACACGGGTGGAACTTGGAAATTTGCTAGAAAATTTTAAAACTGATATCCTGGGGACATTAACTACACAGCTTGATATTGTGCAGGCTAAACAAAAGCAAGCAGAGGCGGAACAGAATCTAGCAGTTTTTTTCCCTCGATGCAGGAAGAAACATAGCCACAAGGAATGCCCGCTGGATACAGTCCAAATATGTGCTATCTGTACCAAGGACCACCTGACTGAAAACTGTCCCTCACTTCCTGGTTTGAAGGCAGTCTATAAAGAAGTAGAGGAGGAGCCAGAATCAGCATATTTTATTAACCAGCGTCGTCAATGGCAGCCTAGGCAATCAGGTATGTTTTCAGACCCCTCCTCTTCTTTTCAACCCCCGCAGTTCAATACTCAGCAACAGAATATGTGGCAAAACCAGTCTCAACCCCCGTTTTCGAATTGGTCACCTCAAATGTTTCCTACTCCGAATCCTTGGATGTCCCAATTTGGTTGGCCAAACTTCCCTTATCCCCCACCATATTCATATCCTCCGCAGTGGACCCCTTCCACTTCGCAAGGTTCACCCTGGCAGACAAGCTGGCCAAGATCGACATATCAGCCAGCAGGATCAATTCCATTCCCTCAACCAACTCTGCCAGCCTTACAACAAAACCCCCAGCCTAATCTGAGACCGCAGCTCCCAGCCCAACCCAACCCTAATCCAAATAATAGACCAGTTCAATCTCTTCAAATTATAGAATCCTCAGAGATTGAATCTGATTTGTGGGAGTGCAACGATCTTCAGTTAAGATCTGGGCGAATAATAGAAACTGAGGGACATAGAACAACTCACATTGAACATCAGTTACCTATAGAACAACCGTCACAACAGGAAGATGTAAATAAAGACCAGGCTCATCAACAAGTAATTACATCTCCTCCACCTTTCCCAGAGCGATTGGCCATTCCACGACTGTCAGGCGGAAAGAGTCGATTGTGCGGACACAACCAACCTCCCTAGGAGCCTAAGACTCTCTAGTGACAAACAAGACAAATAAGATCTATCCTTCTCTAAACATGCATTATGATATGAGATATCAAGTGTTTTGTTCTTACCTTTGTCCAAACGCTGTTGTAGAAGTCCAAGCTTTGTTGATCTGGATGAGCTCCTCCTTTTCTCCAAAACCTGTAATCACCAACAGTCAAACAATTAAATAGCACCTGATTATAACATAAAACAAAGCATATTCATCATGTAGACCAAGGAGCACATGAAATAACTCATAAACAACAAGTTATTGAGAAGAATGGACTCATTTGCATTAATAGGTAACAAAAAGAACAAATACAACCTGAGCCTTGGTGTTGTGCAAGTCCTTCCCAGGGTCCGTCAAGAGTTCTCCTTTACTTTGACAAAGCACACCCACTTCCAAATAGAACAAGCAAAGATGGCAATATCTGCTCACAAGCTTCTAAATGGGAGTCCTAATTCCTGCAGCATTTACTCTTAGAAAATGTATAGCTTCAACCTCTCCTCCTTCTGGCCCAATGCCTGTATTTATAGTGCTCAAGAGGAGGTTAATCAGGTCCACCATCAATGGGATAATCCCCTCTTTGGGTGGGATAGCTCCCTTATTGATGGGATAAGTTCCTCTTTGATAGGAGTGCATGAACCATCTGGAGGCGCCCAATACACGTCGAACAACCTTCTAGAATGCTCGAGAAATGACCACAAGTAACTTTTTAAAGATGAAACTTGCGCATTCTAACCTTTACAGGGGGACGCACCTGTCCCTTTACATACAGAGCGTCTTTGGACGCAGCTTTTGTGAACATTGGGAGCGTCCCCGCAGGTAAGGTTGAGAGAACCTGCGTCCCCAGAGATAAATACATTTATACAAGACTTTCTCTCTTTTTTGGAGTTTGACATGGAGAGCAGAGGCATAAGACTTGCCTAAGAGGGTAGCATGACTGTTGATTGAGCCATACTAACTGTAAATAGTCATGGTGACATTTTTTAGTGTAACAGATTGCCCCCTAAAGTGCGAAGCCTGGAATAGATTAGGGTTTGTAATATCTAGGAAGGGTTAAGTGCTTTATCATTTCAAGGATTATCCCGCGGAGAGCCTGGTCAGAACCTGCAATTTTCAACACAAAATACATGTATAAGATTATATCATCACTGAGGTAGGCATTCCCATACTCATATCAAAACTTTAACTAACAGACTAACTACTCTGATACAGGAATGATCTTGCAGTACATCACAATCATAGACTTTTGTAGACACAGTATGGACACAGCCATCTGTTTATGATTAGTCTACTTAGATAATGAATACAAAACTCCTCGCAGCCTGGATGGTGGAAACTAGATCCAGGGTCTTCATTTCTACTTCCCGAATTGGTACGATTCTAGCCATGCGAATAAATGAGTTGATGTCGAACATGGTAGTGTTATAGACAATTTTGTGCCTTACAGCAACAAGCATGAATTGTCAATAATCCAAGGGATCCAAAGTTCCCTAAACATGATGTTCCTACCCCTAGAGGAACAAGGTCAGCAAACCAATAGCTCTCAGATCAGTTCTCCACCTGAAAACACTCAAAAACAAGCAATCCTGAAATCAAAGCAGGTGCTCCACTAGGTTTCTGCGCTGAAACTCAGTTGCTCCATGGTGTACCTGCGTTGCAAAGCAAGTGGGACAAAGGCCACCTGCGCTGAGCGAAAAGGGACAAGTGGCACAGTGAGTCATTGCTTTGGAATCTTCCAAAAATGACACTTGGATCAGGTATTTCGCCTTGTGATGAGTCAGAGGCTCTGTTTCTCCAAGTGGAAGCAAAGTTCTCCAAGTGGACTCAAGAACTGAAGATCAACTAAAGATTAACTGAAGAGAGAGAGGACACAAGGCAGCTACACATCAGTTGCAAGCTGACTCATCCTTTCTCAATTCATCTATATATTGAGCTCTCTCCTATGAGCTCTGGAGGCTGGAATTTTGTGCAAAGTAATGATATGCTGTTGGTTTCATTCTTGAGTTATTGGGTGATTGTTTGAGAGAGGTGAAGAAGAGCAATTCTTTCTGCTGGGAGGTGTTGCTGGGTTGGAGCCTGCAATGGTTGTAATCCTCTCAGAACCTTTATTTCTTCATTAATAAAAGCTATTGAGGTTCTTCTATGTGCTCTTGTTTCAATTATGTATTGTGATGATTGCATGTTTGGTTTACACTAATCCATGAACCAGTTATGATTGCATGCCTCTTGTAGTTTCCTTCTTTGTTGTTTTGCAGGATCTCATTGCAGCTGGGTGAGCAGAAGGACAAAGAGCTAGGAGCAAGCGGCCAAAGAGGAGAGTTTGGATTCGACATTAAGCGCAAGGCAACGGTTAGTGCTTCCTCCATTCTCTTTTGCTTTCATAAAGAAGTAAACCTTCAGTAGTTTGTTTTACAGTTGTTGCTAAGGAACTGTCACCCTTAGAGTGGGTTAGGGTCATCCGAGTCAGATACTTTTCCCTACAACAAACTGGCGACTCCGTTGGGGATCGTATCCGTTTGATTGTGTTTGTAGTATTTTGCTATTCATTTCCTGAACAAAAGAGTACCAAATCGAAAAGCTTTTGACTATATCAAAAGCGAAGTAGAGGGGCTGCTACTCTTGCTCATTGTCTGAGCAGATTCATGATTTGAAGAGCTGATCTACAAAGATCCTTGTAAGCTCTTAGTGATAGCTTTGCACCTTCTAAATCATCCCTTTGATTGTGCTTGACTGATTGCTTCTGATTTGAGAAAAAACCGTGCATTTTTGAGAAAATTATGACCCGGAAATTGTGAAAACGCAACTCTCGTTTTCCAAAGCAGGTAGTACACAGGCTACCTGCTTTGCAACGCAGGTCCCGAACTAGCTACCTGCGCTGAGAGCCAGTTTGACTGTGCAGAGCCTGCGTTGACCCAAATTTGCTTAGTGCATTTGGGGTTTCCTCCTTTCTCTTGCCTGTTTTCACTTAGTTTTGCTGCTAGGTGTCAGTCTTGTGCCTGTTTTGAAACCAATATTACTTGCCATCATTCTGCCTCTGTTATATAATGAAATTGTACTTGTTCTTTGTATTTCTTACTCATTTACAATTTCCCATAATGAAAAGTAAACTAGTCATGATTTTGGCCTCTTAGATCTGAACCTGTGTTAGGCGTTTTGCTGGTCTAAAGAGTTAGCTTGTTTGCTGTCCATAGCTGGTTAGTCATTTTACTTTCGTTCGTATGGTTTGATTTCATGTATTTCCAGTGATTAAGCAAGTGAATCTTAAGGTGTCTTTTGATTTTGGACAAGCTTGTTTTCTTTTGCTTTAAATCGAAATCAAAGTTATATAACCACTTTCTTTTTGTATCCATCCACATTAAGAAAGGGAAACGAAAATACATGCATTGTGCATTTTGCATTTGACTGTGTGCTTGACGATTTAGAGAAATTTTCATTTTAGTGTGTGCTCTATGATCTGTGTGAAAAGATTTGCCTTTCTTTTCCCTCAGTAGTTAAGGTTTTCAAAGTTGAAAGATTGAAAAGTTTGCTTCTCATCTTAGACTGCATTCAGGAATTTGTTATATACATCTTGTGGTGATCCTTAAAGGAAAACTGATAAGCAAGATCAACATTAAAATAAATCCAATTTACATAACAACGCTTTGTAACATAACGCAAACACATAGAGGTCTAGGTAGAGACGTGTTCCGGCGTCGTTAAACATAGTGACTGTCGATCTCTACGAAGGTGGGTGATTCCTCCTGAGAGTCGGTGGCACTAATACAGACTTGTGCTCCTACGTACCGTCGCGTATATATTGGGAGACCCCTATAGGCAATTATCCTTTATCCATAGGAAGCCGTGTCGACCGCCCTACTGATCGCGATGCAGTGAACACAGCATTCACGAAGATCGACCACCCGTACCGTAAAAAGTATTCTGTGGTTTCGCGAAAAGTTTGGCACACCCTCTGCCTAGAACTCCAGAGCAGTTTCTTTTGGCCTTTTTCAAACTCTATAACTGAAAAAGTCCATCCGAGCATTTGTCACTTCGGGCTCGTTAAAACATCGAAGGCGACTAGAGTCATATTTAGCTTTTTCTCGACTCTTAAAACATGAAAAAGCAAGTTTGTGTCTAAAAGCGTCGTTAATAAAATTTATTTTAAGCGGAACAAAATCACCTGTTATTCCCACGTTGATCTTTCAGTTGAAAAGTATGGAGCCCACCAACCAAGGAGGCAACCTTGGCGGAAGTCCAAATCCCTTCTCCTCTTGGAGAGATGTTGGTGCGCCTCATATGGCAACATTGTCACTTCCAGGATTGACAATTGGCCTACCTGTATGGCTCTTTTCAACTAATGTAGTCCAGATCGCCACTAATCCTGAGCAGTCGAATCAACAATCAGACCAGTCTAGGACTACCCACCAGCCTTCCACTTCTTACAATACTTCCTCTGATCCTTCATCTTCGCAAGGTAGAGCTGGCAAAAGTCAGCCTCCCAAGGAGAAGAAGGAAAGGAAGAAGAGAGAAAAGAAGCAGAAGGAGCCTATGGCGAAGGCGACTGGGGGCAAGCAAAAGACAGCTGACAAAAACCAACACACTGCACCGACCGGGCCTAAATCGCCGTGTGTCATTTGCGAAGGGGCCCACTTCCATCGTGATTGTCCTTGTATTCCCCGGATACTAAGGGACTGGTCCCCAAGATTGCACAATCCGGTAGCATCAACCTCTGGCAGTCATGTTGATTGCAGTCCGTCAACTAGCGAGAGTGAAGGATGAAGAGGGAGACCAAGATCACCCTGTATATTGTGTGAAGGCGAGCATGCCATCCACAGATGTCCATTCTTAGATGAGGCAAAGAGAGTTTTGGAAGATCATCCGGTTTCGCCGTTACGACTTCCTCCTGGATACCAAAAACTCGCGCCTAATCCCTCGATAGTTGAAAATCCAGCTGACCCGCCCAAGTGGTCAGCTGAAGTGTTGGTCATTGAGAATGAACCTACTGAATCCAGACCAGTCGAAAGTCTAAAGGTCGAAACGGCAGTTGACCCGGTTCTTCCTTCAGAGGTTTCATCGTCCAATGACTCCGTCATTGAAGACCCATCTTCAAATGACACCCTCACTGAAGAGGATAAGGATGACACCATCCATATTCTTTTCATCAACACAGACTCTGATGAGCATCAGGGCAATGCGCCCATTCCTTTATCGCAGGAAGGAACATCGTCAGGGTCGTATCCGGCCGTATATTCGGTCCCACCACCAAGCAACCTAGTTGTATCCTTTGATTGGAATCAACTAGGCAGACCCCGGTTACCAGCCAGTATCCCATTCAGAATCATAGTCCAAATCTACAGAATGGTGATGGCTGGAACTATCATTGATGAAGGGGCATCTGTGAGTATCCTTTCCTCTGTTGCTTGGAAAGCACTGGGTTGCCCGGCGCTTTTACCTGAGATGAGAAATCTATCAGGTTTTGATAAAGGAACCAGTCACCCGTTAGGGATTCTCCCCAATGTTTCGGTTACATTGAAAGGGAAAACAGTTCGCATGAACATCATGGTCGTCCAGGGACCCTTGGCATATAACTTACTCCTTGGACGAGACTATATATATTGCATGGAGGCAATAGTGTCCTCACTCTTTAGAGTCATGTGTTTTCCACACGAAGGAAGAATGGTCCAGCTAGTAGACCAACTTTCATTTCCAGGATCACGCATTGCAAATAGTCAAATACCATCCCTTAACGGTTTATTCGCTCAAGGAATGCCACCGCCCCCGGTTCTACTTCCCGATGAATGCGAGTAATTCAGAAAGAAAGAACTGGGACCCAGGGGGCATGCACCCTGGCCTGCCTCGGGCAGAGAAAACCTTAGGTATAAAGTTAATTTCCGCAGAAGGATGGACTAGTCCGTACCCCGTCCGGCAGAGGAAGAGAGGGTTGTTCTAGGATAAAATTATTTTGTCAAAGTTATGTGAACGAAGCAATCGCTCCCTTTTTCTAAAGAAGTGGGCTCTCCTAAGGAGGGGGTCTATTTGTGGCAGCAAGAAGCCACCATCTTTGAATGTCAAGCCTCACCCATTAAAACAAGCTGTTTTGAAGGATAAGTAGGGGCAGTCTTCAAAGAAAGAGATGAAATTGCTGCAACAAGTAGTCACCATCCTTAGCAACCTAATGATAGACATCGCCGAAAAGAGAGTTTAGTTTGCGGCAGCAAACAAAACCATTTTTCGGATAATAAGTAAGAGATGGCAGAATCTCGAAATTATACTTTATACCTGGGGGCATGCAAACCTTTTGGAGTGCAAGCACGGGACGACTATTTATTTTTTTAAATTTTTAGGTCCTCCCTTTAAACCTGTAGGTCTAACCCGTTAAACTCGTAGGATTAGCCGTTTCTAGCTTGCATAAAGAAAGGATGAAGGGCAAAAGTTAAAACCTGCCAATTTGGAGTAATTAGTGAGGTATCGCTCGTTAAATAAGATTACCTCACCTAAAGCATTCCTTGTATTAAGACTGGTATAATTCGAGCAGTTTTAGCAATGTTCATGCTCGTTAAAAAATAAAAGCAATCATCGAGCAGTTTTTGTGCAGAAGTTCATGCTCGTTAAAAAATAAACGTAAATTGCGAGCAATCTTTCCCTAGCAGTTCAAGCTCATCCAGAAAAATGAACCGGTAAACAACCTCGAGAAATGTAACCTTTGAAAGCCATATTAAAAGCCCTTGGTCGTGTTTATATGCCATCACCTCCATCCGTTCATTTGGCCAATCGTTCACCTCCATATGTTTGTTTACCCATTTTGAGGAACAGCTGCGAAGAGTGATTTCACTTAGCCATCCTTGTGACACTGCCGTGATTGGAGAATTCCAACCTGTACCTGGAATCTGCTGCTATCCCTGTTTATCACTCGTTCCTCAAAAGACGAGTCTTCTTTGAGCTCTTTTCACTGACTCATAAAATATGAAAAGTTTGCCGAGTTTTGGCCTTCCAGCTCGTTAAAAGGACCGGAAGAGCTATCCCTCCTCTAGATTTTAATCTTTTTGGACCTGAGGGATTATTGCACAAAAAGATCGAGCGCTTGTTTTGTTCGGCTCGTTAAAGAAATCGAAAATTCATCCCTTTTGTATTGTTTTATACTTTTTCGGACTTAAGGGATTAGATGACGAAAAAGGAATTTTGGAGTTAACTTTCCGTACCTTTTCAGACTCTCTAAAAATGAAAAGGACCGAGTTTTCCTTGTCGTTAGACTCGTTAAAATGATTAAATAGCGACAAACTTGTCTTTAGACGAGAACGAGTTTCCCTATCGCTAGGCTCGTTAAAACATAGCGATGGGCTTGCCCGAAGGGCAGGTTATAGAACAAGCATATGTTATCCTCCTCAAGCTTGACAAAAATAAAGAGGTACTGGTCAGCAATGACTAGGGAAAAATTGGGAGAACCTCACAGCATTAATGGTAGCAAGTCGCTCTTGAACATGACACTTTGTCCTCCGTATCACATCGGGTTGGGTTGTTTCATTCACCGGTCTCATAACCATGGTCTTCGCCACACCATCCACAATTGGGGTAATGCTACCAATCCATCACATCAGTGTCGTTATATGTTCAAGAGATGTGGTTCTGTAAAGAGTCAACCGTGTTCCACCCACTGCCATACATTATCCTTCATCCACTTCATGACCGCCACCCTGAATCATACATCACAGTTTGTTTTCACCTCATCACAATCACTAGCTCCGTTCCGTGTCACTGATGTGGGATTCATTAAGGCCCTCCTTTGATGGATCACTCCTTGTCGACATCAGCTCATTATCCAAGGAGTTGATCTAGGAACACCCCCCTCAGTACTTTGAAGCTTGCATGCCTCAATGGCAAGTTTCTCACTTCCGGCGACAGGTATACATCAATGACCTTCGACCAGAAGATTTTGCATGGTGGTCGACGCCAAGTCCTTTATTCCCACCATGTGGATTGTACTGCCGTACCTTGAGGGTCATCATCCTTATCGGTGACTCCTCTCGCGCTTGTTAACTGTTTACATCATTGACCGGTAATCAAGCGATGTCTTTCCATGTTCGACTTCAAGAAATTCTCACATGGATCGACTTGTACATCGAGTGAAGATCGGAAGAGATTGAAGACCCCGGATCTAGTTTCATCCATCCGGGCTGCGATATATATTCAGGACATAAAGACATTTGATATGTACACCATTACAGCAGATGATTATCCTTCTCAAAGGATGATAATTTCAGCAGAGAATTATCAGTCTACAATCAGACGATCGTCTGTTCTATGTACCAAAATGTATTTATAAAGCTGAGCATGGGAATGCCCGCCTCAGCTAGATCACGAAAAATGTATGAAAAATAATGTATTGTATTGTATCTTATTACAGGACACTTCTCAGCAGATTGAATGAACTTCGGATCCTCTCAATAAAGCATTTCAGCCGATAAACGACCTCATACTTTAGGGGGCATCTGTTATAGACAATTTTGTGCCTTACAGCAACAAGCATGAATTGTCAATAATCCAAGGGATCCAAAGTTCCCTAAACATGATGTTCCTACCCCTAGAGGAACAAGGTCAGCAAACCAACAGCTCTCAGATCAGTTCTCCACCTGAAAACACTCAAAAACAAGCAATCTTGAAATCAAAGCAGGTGCTCCACTAGGTTTCTGCGCTGAAACTCAGTTGCTCCATGGTGTACCTGCGTTGCAAAGCAAGTGGGACAAAGGCCACCTGTGCTGAGCGAAAAGGGACAAGTGGCACAGTGAGTCATTGCTTTGGAATCTTCCAAAAATGACACTTGGATCAGGTATTTCGCCTTGTGATGAGTCAGAGGCTCTGTTTCTCCAAGTGGAAGCAAAGTTCTCCAAGTGGACTCAAGAACTGAAGATCAACTAAAGATTAACTGAAGAGAGAGAGGACACAAGGCAGCTACACATCAGTTGCAAGCTGACTCATCCTTTCTCAATTCATCTATATATTGAGCTCTCTCCTATGAGCTCTGGAGGCTGGAATTTTGTGCAAAGTAATGATATGCTGTTGGTTTCATTCTTGAGTTATTGGGTGATTGTTTGAGAGAGGTGAAGAAGAGCAATTCTTTCTGCTGGGAGGTGTTGCTGGGTTGGAGCCTGCAATGGTTGTAATCCTCTCAGAACCTTTATTTCTTCATTAATAAAAGCTATTGAGGTTCTTCTATGTGCTCTTGTTTCAATTATGTATTGTGATGATTGCATGTTTGGCTTACACTAATCCATGAACCAGTTATGATTGCATGCCTCTTGTAGTTTCCTTCTTTGTTGTTTTGCAGGATCTCATTGCAGCTGGGCGAGTAGAAGGACAAAGAGCTAGGAGCAAGCGGCCAAAGAGGAGAGTTTGGATTCGACATTAAGCGCAAGGCAACGGTTAGTGCTTCCTCCATTCTCTTTTGCTTTCATAAAGAAGTAAACCTTCAGTAGTTTGTTTTACAGTTGTTGCTAAGGAACTCTCACCCTTAGAGTGGGTTAGGGTCATCCGAGTCGGATACTTTTCCCTACAACAGGTAGAAACCACTTGATTACCAGTTGATGATGTAAACTGTTAACAAGCGTGAGAGAGACCACCAGTAATGTCAATGGTTCTCAAAGTACCCAGTACAATCCATGAGATGTGAATGAATGAGTTGATGTCGAACATTTCACGGAATCCTTCGATCGAAAGTCAATGATGTAAACTGACGTCAAAGGCGAGAAACCTGCCATTGATGCATGCAGACTTCAAGGTACTGATGATTTCTAAGTCATCTCTCTAGAGATAATGTGCTGATGTCGATAGAAAGCGACCCGTTGCAGGCAAGCCCGCAACACGAAATCATTGTTCAAGTTGAAGAAATGTTGCTGTAAGGACTGACTCAGGGATGGTCAAATGGATGACAAGTATTTTGCAGATGAAAGTTTTGCTTGCAGACCTCTTGAACACATAACGACACGACAGATGGCTTGGTGACGAATAACTCAAAGTTAATCCCTGGAACCCGGTTAAAGACTTTCAAAGTGGTTTGATCAACTGTGAGGTAAAATATTTCCCAACCGAGGTGAATGAAAAGTGTCGTGTTCAAGAGTGGTAATAAATTTTCTTTTGAGACAAAAGGTAACAAACAGGTTCATTCTTCTCTCTTTTCCCCCACCATTTCTGGCAAGTACCTCTTTATTTTTAACAAGCTTGAGGAGGATCACATATGCTTGATTATAAGCTCATCCTTCGGATGAGTCCAACCTAGTTTTGATTCGAACCCTAGGAAGGAGTGGTTCGTTCCTGTTTGTAATCGAACAGGTCCTTTACTGTGAAATGTTTAACGAGCCCAGTATAGGAGAAACTCGGTGTTTTTCAATTTTAGAGAGTCTGAAAAACTTAAGAAGACTCCAAGTTGAACTTTTTCGTAGATTTGTGTCCCTCAAGCCCGAAAAAGTATAAAATAATACCTGGGGGAACCGCTTGATCTTGCGACCAAGGAGTACTTTCATAATTAGTGCCACTGACTTGAAAAGTAAAAAGAGATCAAGGACACGTCGTTTTATTTCCGTATCGAGTTTGAAACGACAAAAACCCGACAATCGTTTCCTGATTTTACGGTCAGAAAAGAGCTATAAGGGGACCGTCTTTTAATTCCGTTTTAACGAGTGTAAAAGAAACGCTCGGCAATCTTTTCATATTTTAGGAGTCAGAAAAGGGTTTAAAAGATGACTCTGATATTTTGGTTCGTGAAAAATGACAATTTTCCCTCTAAATCCCTTTGTCCTGCACAAAAGCAACACATTACTCATACCTGTTTAAGATAGGCAAAAATACATCGAAAAACATCTTTCCATGGTGAAAAATGAACAAATTCATCCAAAAAACCTATAAAAAGACTTTTTACCATGTCATTTTTACCATTTTACTGTTGAGGTTGAACAAAGGGCTTTTGGGCAAGAAACTTCCCGTGGTCGCTGCGGAAAATCCGACCGTCAGAATCGAACGCCGTCTCTTCCAGGTATTTTACAACATCCTACTCTTCATTTCTATCCGATTAAAATTGTTTTTTAGGTTTTAGTTTTGTTTTTTGGGAGGGTTTAGGTTTCAAAATGCGCTCCTCGGTGGACGCAGGTGCCCTTCGGGTGACCTGCGTCCCCCGACTTTTTCCTATACAGGAAAATGGTCGGGGGACGCAGCCCACCTTTAGGCCAGCTGCGTCCCGACGCCCTGTGTTCCAAACGCGGGGTGCGTCCTCCGTGGAACGCAGAATTTGAAACCCCAATCCTCACAAATAACCAATCAAATTTCCCCAAATTAATTCTAATCATTATTTCTTGGTGTGTAGGGCACTCACCATGTTGGATTGGAGAGAAAGAGAGCACGAAGAGGTTGATGAAGCTGCAATAGAACACCAACCTTCCCTGGATGCCCTAAAAGCATGCGGGTTATACAAATACTGGGCCATACCGGGCATGAGGGCTCAGGTAAGATTCTTAGAATGGCTGGTTGAGAGATGGAACGTTCAAGAGCAATGCTTTTACATAGGAGGGCACCAGCTCGAGATAGAGCCCTCGGATGTATACTTTCTCACTGGCTTGCCAAACAGAGGCGAGCAACTCAATCTAGCCGGGACTAGGCCGGGTGGCCAATCCCTTGTTAGTCTCCGGGAAGATTGGTGCACACCTGGTGCACACCATTCGAAAGGCGTGGAGATCAAACACATCTCTCTGCGTGAGCTCAAAGTTATAGCGTTCACGGTTACCAGAATTTGCGGCGCAGCCGCTTTACACATTGCTTCTGGGTCCCAAATGCGGATGGCAATTGACTGTTACCAAGGCACCATTTTCAACTGGTGTGATGCTGTGTCGGCTAATGTGAAGAGCCAACTGACTAAGGCAAAGAACGGACGACTAAAAACTTTTGGATATGGGCCTTTAGTCGTGAGCTTTGCCTTAGAGAGAGTTCCGATGCTGAACCCTCAGCAACTCACTGTTGATATTTTGGGTCCTCGGGAGCCAAAGCTGGTACGATGGGTTGCGGTGATGGCCCGGCATCCTGACGAGGGCGCGGCAGTTGTTCGATTTTCTGATAGTTACTTTCACTGGTTGGAGGACCAGGTTTTCTCGATCCAGGACTTTCCGTACGTCGGAGTAGATTTTCGACATGATCCGGACATGGTTCTTCCACAAGGAGAACAATGGGATGACAGAGGTACCTTATTTTTCACAAGTTTTCAAATTATGTAATTTTTTTTTTTTTTTTTTTATATATATCGTCTCAAAACTGACAGTAAAAATTTTCAAAATGCAGATGTTGGTCCACAGCGCCCAGCCAACCTCCGGCCTTTTGAGAGGAGACACCCAGTTGCACCGGTACCGGCCCCACAGGACGCGGCTGCAGAAGTACTAGCTGAGTTGGAGCATGATCTAGAGCGTCTGACGGCAGATATGCCTGAGACTACTATGGATGACATTCCTATCAGGCTTCAGCGCTTTGTAGTCGCAGTCCCTGGACCGTTTAGGAGATTTTTGCGTAAGGTAGCCCGTGCAGTGGTGTCGTATAGGGAGCACCACCAGTGATTGACTAGTCACTTTTGTAGACACATATGACATTTTTGGCTTTTTGTACTTATCATTTTTGCCGATCATAAGGTGTTTTTCAACCTATGATCGAAGACGATGTATATTTTTTGACACACTCCTATCTATATATATATCACTATTACCGGCTTATCTTGTTTAACATATGTGATGAAATGTTTTTTAAATTTACTTGCATGATTATCGTAAATGTCTGTCCAACATTCGAGAAGCAATTGCATCTGCTAATGTATTTAAAGACCTTGGAATATGCTGATATTCAATGTAATCAAATTCACGTTCCAAGAGACGCACTCTCAAAAACAACCTTAATAACACAGGATTTCTAATGGCATAAACTCTATTAAGCTGTAATACAACAAGTTCAGAATCTAACCTCACTATCAAACGTCGAATTCCAAATGAAATAGATTCGGATAATAATTCAACCACTGCACTGTATTCTGCAATGTTGTTCGTTGTTTGACCGAGGCTTACCCCATGCATAGAAACTAACTCGTCAGAGGGCGAATAGATAACCCAAGCTGCGGAAGAGATATTCCGTGTACTACGACAAGCACCATCAGCAAATCCAATGTATGTTTGGAGAGGCGTCGACATCTGCAATATCAAGAGTAAAACCAAGATAAGCCAGAATAATGACGAAAAACACACTCTCTAAACTAAGCACACTGACTAAAATAACCAACACGCTAGCTAGAAAGAAAATCTATCCTATCTAAAAATTTCTCCATACCCACCATTTAAGCATAATACCTCTTTAGGTAAAGTCCATTTCTGGGTTTACCCAAAGAGTCCCCATCAAAATCAACCAGCTCATAAGCCCCTTTTGCTAGCTTTCGCTTTACAATGTAGGGTCCATGCCACATAGGAACGAATTTTCCAGCACCTAGCTTATCGTTAGCTTGATCATATAATAGCACTAGGTCTCCCTCCGAAAAACTTCGAGGGGTTACATTTCTATCATACTGAGCTTTCATTCGTTTCGCGTGAGTCTCGATTGCCAATGTAGCGTCACGTCGAGTCTCATCTAATTTAGCTAAGTACAATAAACGTTTCTCCTCTTCGGAAGTAGCTGGAAGTAATTCGACAGCCATTTGAAGTGATGGGATTTCGCATTCAATGGGTAACACAGCTTCCAAGCCATAAACTAGCTGGAAAGGAGTGAACCCTGTTGAATTTTTCACTGAGGTTCGGTATGCCCATAGCGCTGAAAATAACATGTTGTGCCAATTCGACCGATGAACACCAATGGTTCGTCGGATCATGATAACCAGAACTTTGTTGATAGACTCAACCAAACCGTTGGCTTGCGGATAATAAGGAGTAGAGCTATCGTGGCGCAAACCAAGCTGGCTTGTAAGCTCAGTCATCATGATGTTTCGAAAATGGCTCCCATGGTCAGTAATGATTGCTTGTGGGACACCAAACCTAGTTATGATATGATTGAATACGAAAACTGCAGCTGTTTTGCCGCTTGCGTCGAATGTAGGCATCGCCTCGGCCCATTTAGTAAAATAATCAACCGCGAGGATGATATACGCATGCCCCCCGGCCGAGTGAGGGTTACAAGTAATAAAGTCGATACCCCATTTGGCGAATGGACCAACGGCAATTATAGGGTGGAGAGGAGCAGGTGGAGCGCGCATCTTGCGATCAAACACTTGACAGTTGTGGCACTTCCTGACGGCAATGATACAATCTTTAAACATAGACGGCCAGAAATAGCCAGCGCGCAACACCTTCTGAGCTGTGGCATACCCAGACATATGACCGCCACATGCTCCAGAGTGACAATCATTCAAAACCTTCTCAGCCTCTTCGTGAGTTAAACAACGTCGAAAAACTAAGTCTGCCCCCCGGCGATAAAGTGTATCTCCAATAATTTTGTATTGCTGGGATTGAAACCGAATTTTTCGACGTTCTGCCTTGGAAGCTTCAGGCCGAAAGGTTTGGGTTTGGAGATAGATGATTATATCCCCGTACCACGGATCTACAGTACTGATTAGAAACAAAGATTCGTCCGCAATGGACTCCTCTGCCACAGTCTCTGTGTCAGCACTCGGGAAATCACACATCAATTCCGCAAAAACTAAGGATTTCTTAGACTTGGACTTCTCGAACTCCAAGTCGAACTCTTGCAGGATAACAATCCATTTAGAGTACTTGCCCCCTAGCAGTTGTTTTGTCAAAATATAAATCATAGGGTTGCAATCCGAAATAACTGTAGTTTTACGGAGAAGAATGTAGTGACGGAAACGCTGGACAGCTTGAACGGCTGCCAGGGCCAATTTCTCCACATGCGAATATTTTAACTCAGTGGGATTTAAGGTCTGACTAAGATAATATATCACATGTTCCGCTCCGAATTCATCTTCTTGAACTAACACCATTCCAATGGTGGAATGCGAAGCTGCGAGGTATAAGAAGTAGTCCTGGTTGTAGTTGGGAGGATGCAACAACGGTGCATGGGTCAACGCGTGTTTAAGTGCATCAAAAGATTGTTGAGCAATCTCGTCCCAAAAGAATTGTGCGTTCTGTTTCAACAACCGTGTAAAACCTTTAGTGACCTCGGCGTAGTTTGGGATGAATCGGCGTAAAAAGTTCGCTTTCCCTTGCAAACTTTGGAGTTGGCGCAAACTCGAAGGAGGAGGCAATTTGATGATAGCCTCGACTTTCGAGGGATCGACGCGAATGCCGGCTTTTGAAACAACAAAGCCCAGTAATCGACCTGTTTCTATACAGAAAACACATTTGTGGGGATTCAACCGAATTCGATAATGCCTACACGTCATAAAGATTGCTCGTAGGTGGACAAGGTGATCAGCAGGCAAATCATCGAGATACGGTTGCACAATGTGCTTGATGTCATGAAATGCATAAGACATCGCCCGTTGAAAAGTGGCCCCGGCATTCTTAAGCCCAAAAGGTAATTTGCAATAAGCAAATGTCCCCCATGGACAAATGAATGCCGTTTTTGGTTGGTCGGCAGGTAGAATATTGATTTGATTATAGCCCGAAAAACCATCCATAAAGGAAAACATTTCACTTCCGGCACAATCATCAATAATTTGATCGATATAAGGCGTAGGATAGTTGTCTTTTGGACAAGCTCGATTTATATCCCTATAGTCGATACAGATTCTTATTGTTCCTTGTTTCTTGTTGACCGGAACAATATTCGATACCCAATCCGTTAACGGGATCGGATATATGAAACCTGCTTTCAACAGCTTTTCGACTTCTGCTTTAATCGCAGCCGCTTTTCGAGGGTGAATCTGACGCAACCGTTGCCGGACGGGTTTAGCATCCGGGTAGGTCTTTATTTCATGAACAACAATGGCAGGATCGATTCCCGGCATTTCCTCGTAAGACCAGGCAAACACATCGCGGAATTCTTGGAATAGGGCCTTGTAAGTTTGGATTTCTTCTTCTGTACAAGTGGCACCTATATGAATGTTTTCCTCAATTCCGGGCTTCACTGAAATATCAATGGGAATAGTACGAGAAATATTCCCTAAATTCAACTCTGAATCAGAATGTTTCGTTGGATCCTGAGCGTCTTTGACATATTCAGCGGTAAAGATAGATGAAAAATCATTTTCAAATGCATCATCCTTAGGTAAAAACGAAGATCTGTGATGGAGATCCTCCCATGGTAGATCGTCTACACTTAGGATTTCGCGAAGTTGTTCGTCAGATGACACGACTTCGGGAAACGCTATCCGTTCTAAGGGTGAGGTGAAAAGTGACTCTTCACTGACCACATTCATTTGGTCGACCTCGGTCGAATGAAAGTCGGTAAAAGACATGAGAGCTTCATAAGCAATTTCATATGGACTCAAGGGCATAGCATTACCGAATGAGTCTATCTCAGAGTCAGATGGGACGAACCAAGGATCATCATAAATAATGTTTTCTGATGTAATCATATGAATTGTTGCAAACGAAGGATCTACGCTGAGTGGAGGGAGAGGAAAAGTTCCCAGTAAACCGGAATCTTTAACTAAACCTACACCAACGTCCCTATAAGGGATTGTCGTCTTACCGACATGCTGGATACTCTCTGAAGAGGCTGGGTCGGATGAAAAGTATGTCAGCTGATCAATAGTCACGATCTTACCGTTATGTGGAAACTTGATTATTCTGAAGACCGATGAAACGACCGCTGTCATAGCATATGACCAACTTCGACCCAAAAGAAGGTTGTAGTCTAGAGGGGCATCAACCACTTCCACATCCAGACTAACGGTTTTATCTTCTACCCCTATAGGCAATTCTTGTAGAATACCAAACGGACGGAACCCACGGCCATCAAAGGCCTTAAGGATGGTGGGGGATTGGTTCAACGAAGGAGAACCAAGGGATCTCCAACATTGAATCGACATAATACACGTAGAAGCTCCCTCATCAATCACAGTCCGATGAATAGGCCTGTTTTTGACTATCACTGGAATTTGGAAAGCCATTTGATGGGGGAGACACGGTGTACTATTTTCTAGATCGAAGATCATTAGATTCGGATCCTGAACATCAACAGCTCCGATAGCCGACAAAAGCAATTTTCGTTGTGCTGGGCATGATTGCAGCACTTCTAACGCCGACATTGCTGAGGGTGAAACAGCTAAGTCCTCAACAATGTTGTAATTCTGGGCCGCTCTCGCATGTGGATTGAAAGCAGACCTTCGAAGTACACCCTTGGCGGGCGGTTTAATTACTAAGTCCGGGTTAGGTTTTTCGATCTGTAGTGGATCGGAACCAGGAGCTGAGGTTGATGGGTTAGAATGAGAAGATTTTGCTTCTTTACCATCAACAGGAGTCTTACTGCCATAATCTTGCGATCGAGTCGCAATCCTCACATGAGACATCATCAAAATGGGTTCTTCACTGGCATTCGAAGAAGAACCTATCATCTTATTCTCCTGCTCCGAAAATGGATTTTTTAACACAGCAGGAGTGGGAGAACCTTTGACTATTTTCACAACCTCGGCCCGATGAGGGCAATCTCTCGTAAAATGATCCTCTTCACAAATAAGACAAGGATATCGAGGTTTGCGCTTTTCGTCATTGGTTTCCGACTTTTTAGTTTTCTCCTTTGGAGCCTTGTCTGCTTTAGCCTTCTTCTTTCCTTTCTTCTTTCCACCGTTTTTTGATTTGGCCGTAGATGACTCTACAGCGTGAATATCGGCGGTAAGTTCAGGAGAAGACTCTCCTGTCGGAGAATCAGGCAAAGTGATAATTGGAGTAGTTGAAGCCTTGGAAGACTTCTTCTTGCTCTTTGTATTCACGATACCAATCATACCATCAGCGGCATGAGATCCCGAAGGAGCAGCAGCGATTTGATTCGACTTTGGAAGATCCGGAATCTTCTCGTGTAACGTACCCGACTGAGTGTAAACTAAGTCAAGGTATTGTGCCTGAGCAATGACTTGCTCCTCAGTAACTACTCCGGCCTTAGCTACATCTTCAGTAATCTTCGGTAATAATGATTTGACAAACCATTCAGCTAAGATTTGGTCTGGGATAAAAACTTTCACTAGCCTTCTTCGACGTCTCCACTCATGAATGTGATCAGAAATATACGTGGACGTCGATTGTTTTAGTGAAGTTAATAACTCCGTGCCGTTATCGTATCTGACCGGCAACTGAAAGTGAGTTAAGAACGAGGTAGCTAACTGGCTAAAATTGTAAAAAGAGGCCCGTGGTAACTCAATGTACCACTTGGCCGCGAGACCAATGAGTGTACGCTGGAAAAGACGTAAGCGGATCGAATCATCCGAGATAGAATTTGAAGCACACCAGAGGTGGTAAGTCATCACGTGATTGGACGGATCCTCTCCAGACTTACCTTCAAACTTGGGTATATCACTGGGCAACTTATTTGGCATTGGCGGCCAAAACTGAAGATATTGAATTGGATCGTTCGTTAGGCGCGTCAAGTCTGGTAAATCCAAAGTTGCGATAAACGGTAACTGCCGGTTAGGATCTCTAAAACTCTGGGTCACAATACCAGCCCCAGGAGGAGGATATCCAGGATAACTAGGAACAGGAGTCGCATTTGGGATATTATATCCTCCTGGAAAACCAGGATTAACCGGACCGTACTGGGGTTGTTGAGGTTGTTGATAAGTGTACCCAGGATACGGTTGATACTGGTAAACCGGTTGTTGGACAGCTTGCCCATGTTGGTACTGTCCCTGGTACGGAGGTTGAACAAATTGAGGTTGAGTAGTGACAACCGTACTTATACCAGGCTGACCTACAGGCATCTGGACCGTGGTTTGAATCGTAGATCCAGACAACGGTAAAGATGTCTGAGGTGTGGTAACAGGG
The DNA here is from genome assembly GCA_031772625.1 of Pinus tabuliformis. Lineage (NCBI taxonomy): Eukaryota > Viridiplantae > Streptophyta > Pinopsida > Pinales > Pinaceae > Pinus > Pinus tabuliformis. The sequence goes on along the minus strand of CM062817.1, from coordinate 1,721,687,937 downwards.
ACAGTAGAAACTGGAGCCGTCGATACTCCAGAAGTAAGTATGGTAGATGTAGCGGTAGTTGCAGCAGCCGTTTGAGATGGAGTACTAGGTGCAATTGGCGGCTGAGTAACTACCGAAGTTACAGAAGTTTGAACATTTGACTGGACAGGTTGCGGTTGCTGGGTTGGACCAGAAACTACGGGTTGTCCAGCTTGAGGAACCATCTGTATACTTGGCTGCAACACCTGTTGACCCTGTGATGGATCCCACACTAACATTCCAGGGTATTGACCCGTAACAGGTTGAGGATACTGAGATCCATAACCGGATTGAGGGTAGGATTGATAATTGTAAGGTGCAGTTCCCATACTTGGAACATATGACTGACCTTGAGGCGGTTGATAACCTTGACTCGAGTATTGACCTTGAGGTTGATAACCTTGAGGTAAATACTGATACTGGGGTTGACCTTGACCTTGAGGTTGGTACCCTTGAGGTTGATAGCCTTGGGGTTGATACCCTTGAGGTTGCCATCCTTGAGGTTGCCATCCTTGAGGTTGATATTGATACTGAGGTTGACCCTGGGGTACATATTGAGGCTGGGGTTGACCTTGAGGCACGTATTGCACCATAGGTACATACTGACTTTGAGGTTGCCCCCCAGACACGATTTGTGTACCTTGAGGTTGCCCCCCAGGCGTTAACTGCGGTTGCCCCCCAGGCGGTAATTGGCCACCTTGAGGTTGAGAAACGGGAACTGAACCTGACATCATGTAAATGTCTCCTACACCCAATGGTACATTACCACTGTTTCCAAGTAATAACCCATGATCAACGGGTTGAGGAGATGCTCCCGCAAAGGTACCAGAAAGAGATTGATACCCAGTAGGAATAGAAGGACCGCCATGTAAAAAAGATTCAGGACTTTGTGTAAACATGGACGACTGACCAGACATATTTACAGGAGTATGAATACCTCCAGGTGGAAAAGGAGTACGAGGTGTAGAAAAACCTAGCCAAAAGTTGTCTAAATAATTGGTTAACGAAAGGTACCAAGTAGTACTTCTAGGAGGACTGTAAAAGATAGATTCACGCTCCCTTAGATCAAGGGTAATTTGATCTTTAGGATCAGAGACGCCTATTTCTTCCTCTGGAACAAGTTCTTCAATAGCAATCAAACCAACAGGAAGATTTTCGGTGATAATTCTTTCTATTCTCGGTGAATCAGGAACACTAGGAGTCAGAGTAACAGGTTCGGATATTTCTGGTTCTTCGCCTGTATCACTAGCAGACGAAAAACTACCAACAAGCTCAGAAACTGTAGCAGCTTCGGGATTATAACCTGTCTCTAAACTTTGGTAATCTGGATGGACCACCAAGGAAGATTCTCCTTCTTCAGGTGAACCTACTCTACTGCCACTAGGAGGAGTTACAAGGACCTTTAAACCTTCTAGATGACTGGACTCGTCTTGAGGAGGTTCACCCCTAAGTCTACGGGATCTTCTCAACAATTCGGCCACAGAAACAACTTCAGGAGACTGGCCCCGAAGTCTACGGGACTGTCTCGGTAATTCCGCCATAGCTAAAAACTTTTAACTACTACACACGAAAACAAAATAAAATTTCAAATCAAACCACCTAAAGTCTCTAAAGAACCAAACAAATTTGAATCACACGCCTAAAGAATCTAGGGCGTCAAACCAAACACAAACAGTAGTCTTCCGGACCAAAAGCGCTAGTTGGTGATGAAGCCCAACCTCGCTGGATTCAGTACAGAAATGGCGGGTGGAACAGTTACCCCTGCAACCTGCTTAATGAATAGACTGGACCAAGTTCCTCCACTTTAACCGTCTCGAGTGAAGTGAACCCCCCAGAAAATCCAAGTGAGTATAACCGACGTCTGCTCCAGGTACAGTGGGACCTTCCCTCCACCGTCACCTCGGTAGAATCCTAAAGATAATGGCCACTAAGGTTACCAACCGCAACAAATGCACCTGGGGGAACAGTCTAAACTCCGACAGCACGCAAGGGAAGAGTAGCAAGCTCAATCCCCTTGCCGGCTCCTTGACAATAATCCAAGGTTTACCGACAAGTGACCCCTGGCTCCTCGACAATGGTTAATCCGAGGTTTACCGTTTGTAATACGTGCGTGTCTGGCATCGTTCCCAACGAGGGGGGAATGATCCCCTCACTGGTTCGGACACGAGCTCGTGCTTCTCCTTTAAGAGGAGCTTTCCCAGAGTACAAATGAGACAATTGGATTTAATCTATCACAAGATAAGCTACTTGTTTGGTTTTGTTGTCTTGGAGAGTTAATTACTCACCTACTCCAAGACACTAGCCTGATCTAAATTGGTGCTTCAGAGCCCTAGTAAATAAAAGTTACTATTCCGATTTTACTTTAAGCGTTACTTTTATGGTTGTTCTTTAAAGTCACAAGGTAGTGGAAGTGAAACCAATGGTGTGTAGACTCGACTCCAACCACTACAAAGATGCACCTAAGATGATTTACGCTACTTTGCTTTTTCAATGAAATTCTTAACTAAGAGAGTTGAGAGAATGCAAATTTTAGAGAAAACAACTTCCTTAGAAAAGACAATCAAAGAAACAATTCTCTTTTTCTTTTCAAGCACACAAACATGACTACTCTTTACTTGCATGAAAAACTCTTTTTCTTTCAAAACTTTCAAAGCTACTTGAAACAAAACTTTTCAAAGGAGATGTTTTTGTATTTTCTCTTTTTAATAAAGCATATAAACCTATCTTAACACAAAACAATCTCAAAGGCTACAAAAACTATGAAAACTTGACTCACAAGCAAATCAAAAGAGAAATTACTCTAAACAAACCTAACAAGGCAAAAGCTCACAAAGATGATTCTAGGTTGTTTTACTTGATCAAAATCAAATCAAGGACTAGCTAATGCAGAATCAAAAGACTAGTCAAAACAAAACTCAAATCTTTTTGTTCTTTTTGTAAAATGGAATTCAAGACTTAAACAACAAGCACTTCGAAATTAGCCCAAAAGACAACTCAATGGTAAGTTGCTCTCACAGGTAGACTTTATGATAGGTCTGACTTCTTAGAATGCTGACAAAACCAAAGAGATCTAAGGCTTGACAACTCCTACCGCCAAAGTCACTACAAGACCTACTCAAAAATCAAACCCTAGGGCTTAAACTTCTATGAAATCCACTAAAACACTCAATGCTATAGAAACAAGTTCAGGTGAAGATCTTTGACAAGGGACTAATGAATCTGGGCAGTAAAAACTAAGAAAAACAAAATCTAAGAGTAAAAAAGCAAAAAATGGAGTTTTCTCAACTTTTAGCAGGGGGACGCAGGCGACCCGTTGGAACAGGTGTGGGCCCGCTCTGTGCACACAGAAAAAGTGCGTCCAGGGACGCACTGTGCAGCACTCAGAGGGTGCGTCCTACTGAAAAACTCAAGAAAAACCAAAATAAAACTAATCCTAAGCTAACCCACCCAGAGACAGAATCACAAAGCCAAAACCAGAAAAATAAACCAATTTTCTCAAAGCAAAGTTCACACAAAGGAAAAGACTTTTCTCATCAATGGAGTCCCCAGCGGAGTCGCCAATTTTTCAGGTGAAAAGAGTCGATTTTGCGGACACAACCAACCTCCCTAGGAGCCTAAGACTCTCTAGTGACAAACAAGACAAATAAGATCTATCCTTCTCTAAACATGCATTATGATATGAGATATCAAGTGTTTTGTTCTTACCTTTGTCCAAACGCTGTTGTAGAATTCCAAGCTTTGTTGATCTGGATGAGTTCCTCCTTTTCTCCAAAACCTGTAATCACCAACAGTCAAACAATTAAATAGCACCTGATTATAACATAAAACAAAGCATATTCATCATGTAGACCAAGGAGCACATGAAATAACTCATAAACAACAAGTTATTGAGAAGAATGGACTCATTTGCATTAATAGGTAACAAAAAGAACAAATACAACCTGAGCCTTGGTGTTGTGCAAGTCCTTCCCAGGGTCCGTCAAGAGTTCTCCTTTACTTTGACAAAGCACACCCACTTCCAAATAGAACAAGCAAAGATGGCAATCTCTCCTCACAAGCTTCTAAATGGGAGTCCTAATTCCTGCAGCATTTACCCTTAGAAAATGTATAGCTTCAACCTCTCCTCCTTCTGGCCCAATGCCTGTATTTATAGTGCTCAAGAGGAGGTTAATCAGGTCCACCATCAATGGGATAATCCCCTCTTTGGGTGGGATAGCTCCCTTATTGATGGGATAAGTTCCTCTTTGATAGGAGTGCATGAACCATCTGGAGGCGCCCAATACACGTCGAAGAACCTTCTAGAATGCTCTAGAAATAACCACAAGTAACTTTTTAAAGATGAAACTTGCGCATTCTAACCTTTACAGGGGGACGCACCTGTCCCTTTACATACAAAGCGTCTTTGGACGCAGCTTTTGTGAACATTGGGAGCGTCCCCGCAGGTAAGGTTGAGAGAACCTGCGTCCCCAGAGATAAATACATTTATACAAGACTTTCTCTCTTTTTTGGAGTTTGACATGGAGAGCAGAGGCATAAGACTTGCCTAAGAGGGTAGCATGACTGTTGATTGAGCCATACTAACTGTAAATAGTCATGGTGACATTTTTTAGTGTAACAACGACCAACACAATATCCAGACTTTGATATTCTGGGAGAACTACAAAACTTGTATATAAGAATTCCATTCCTTCAAGCTATACAGGATATCCCCATATATGCAAAAACCATAAAAGATCTGTGTAGCAGAAAACCAAAAAGAAATGTAACTTCTAACCCAAGAGTCTAGGTAGTCGGCACCTTATCCGACCTCCTATCAGGAAAAGAAACACCAGTTAAATACGAGAACCCTGGGAACCCAATTGTCACTGTTCAAATCTATGGGCAGACCTTGACCAACGTCTTAGTTGATCTAGGGGCTGCAATTAACATCCTGACAACATCAACTTGCCAGAAGCTCGGAATTACATCGGTAGAACCTACTTCCACTTTGTTAGAACTAGCTGACCGATCAGTAATTAGACTAGAAGGCACCTTGTATGATGTCATGGTTTCAGTAGATTCCTGGGAATACCCGACTGATTTCCTGATAATTAATCCGAAAACCTGACTAGATGGACATCCGCTAATTCTAGGTAGACCGTGGCTCGCTATTGCTGACGCCTACATTGGTTGCAGGCAGGGAAACATGACCATAACCAGAGGGTCAGATATCAAAAATTTAATTTTGTACCGTCCAGCTCAGCCAAGCATCACAATGATGAGAACCAACCTGCGCCCTACCTCATATATCACTGACAATATTAGACCCCCATTAACAGTCCAGGAAGCGCTAGATTTTAAAGATCAAACTGAAGACGATGCCATCAATAAATTCATTAATCAAACAGAATCCACATCGTATACACAATGTTTTATGATAAAAGCGGCATTTGACAACGAATTAGAGGAGGATCCTCTGAAAGATGAACATGACCAAAATATATCGGTGACTTCTGTCGCTAATAGCAAAGTAGTGCAAATTGAACCAGGGAAAACTTTAAATATTAATGCTAATCTGACACCAGAACAAGAGACAAAACTCATCCAGCTGTTACGAAAGTATCAGGAGGCATTTGCATGGGACTATCCCGATATGAAAGGGATTGATCCCCAGCTATGCACACATCATATTTATATAGAAAAAGATGCAAGACCTGTTCGACAACCGCAAAGAAGACTCAACCCCCATTTAAAAGATGTTGTAAAAGATGAGCTTCAGAAACTTTTAGATGTTGATTTCATTTATCCTATTTCTGACAGCAAATGGGTCTCTCCACTTGTGGTAGTACCTAAAAAGAACGGGAAATGGAGGATCTGTGTGGATTATAGAGAATTAAACAAAGCCACACAAAAAGATCACTTCCCTCTTCCATTCATAGATCAGGTACTGGACACCTTAGCAGGCAAGAAATTCTTTTCTTTCTTGGATGGCTTCAGCGGATACAATCAGATTCAGATTGCCCCTGAAGACCAGGATAAGACCACCTTTACTTGCCCCTGGGGAACGTTCTCTTATCGAGTCTTACCTTTTGGTTTATGTAATGCTCCAGCCACATTCCAAAGGGCTGTTCTTAGCATCTTTGTAGATTTAATTAATGATGGATTGGAAGTCTACATGGATGATTTCACACCATATGGAGAGGACTTTGATCCAGCTCTAGATACTCTCGAAAAAGTCCTACAGCGCTGCATCGCTACCAGACTTTGCTTGAGTCACGAAAAGTGTTACATGATGATGACTGAAGGACTCATTCTGGGACACTATATTTCAGCAGCTGGTATACAGGTAGACCCGGCTAAAATTCAAATACTTTTGCTTATTCCAACCCCCACTAATCAGACAGACGTACGCAGTTTTCTTGGTTTTTCTGGCTATTATAGACGATTCATACAACATTATTCACATATTGCCGCACCTTTAAATGCATTAACTGGAAATGTTGACTTCTTATGGACAGAGAAATGTGATCGAGCCTTCAAAGAATTAAAGAAGCTGGTATCTACAGCTCCAGTTCTCCGAGGACCTAATTGGAATTTACCATTCCAAATTTCAACCGACGCCTCAGACACAACAATCGGTGCAGTTCTGGGCCAAGAAGAGGATAAAAAACCATACGCCATCTATTATATCAGCAAAAATTTGGTTCCAGCTGAATTAAATTACGCTGTCACCGAAAAAGAATTTTTAGCTGTGATACACGCTGTTAATAAATTTAGACACTATATTACAGGCTATCCTGTTATTTTGTACACAGACCATTCTGCTATTAAGTACTTAGCAAACAATCCTGTTACGAATGGAAGAATAACCAGGTGGTTGATCTTGTTGCAGGAGTTTGATATTACAATTAGAGATCGACCGGGGAAGGAGAATCCTGTAGCCGATTTCCTCTCACGAATACCAAAATCAGTTGAAGCAGCAGCAGTCGAGGACCAATTTCCAGACGAACACTTATTTGCTGTCGCTGTTCAGACTCCCTGGTACGCTGATGTTGCTAACTATCTTGCAGTAGGCAAGTTTCCAAAACATTTAACCCCCAATGAACGGAAACAGATTGTTCAGAGAAGCAATCGATTTTCGTGGGTTGGGGGCTATTTGTTTCACACAGGAGCAGATATGGAAATCAGAAGATGTATTCGAGAGGACGAAATCTTTGATATCTTGAAAGCCTGCCATGACGGGCCATGTGGAGGACATTTTGCTGAATGAAGAACAACACATAAAGTATTACAAACGAGATATTACTGGCCTACAATTTTCAAAGATGCGAAAAAATTTGTCTAGGCCTGTGATAGCTGTCAGCGTGCAGGATGACCTGGTCCAGCCGACGAAATGCCTTTGCGGCCTGAATTAGTGATCGAACCTTTCGAACGTTGGGCTCTGGACTTCGTCGGACCCATCAGCCCGCCATCAAACCAAAGAACCTACATTTTGGTGGCAACTGAATACGTTACCAAGTGGGTTGAAGCGGAGGCATTGACTAGAGCCACAGAAGATTCGGTAATACAGTTCTTGTTCCATTTGTTTGTACGTTATGGTCTTCCGAGGGAAGTAATTACAGACGGAGGACCACAATTTGTGGGGCATCAACTAGCTGCAACACTTAATAACTATCGTGTCCAGCATAAAATTACTACCCCATACCATCCTCAGGCAAATGGGCAAGTGGAGAGCAGCAATAAGGTAATAGAGTCTATTTTGACAAAAACAGTCGCCTCACATCGGCGTGATTGGGCCGCCTGACTACCCGAGGCACTGTGGGCTTATCGAACCACATGGAGAAGCACCACTGGCTATTCACCATATCACTTAGTGTTTGGAAAGCAGCCCATTTTTCCTATAGAATTCGAGATCCAAACGCTACGAATGGCCCTAGAAGTCGGATTGGACTTAAGTGAAGCACAGAAAAATCGATTACAACAAATTAATGAATTAGATGAAATAAGGCTCTCTGCATTACAGAATACAGCACTCATTCAACAGCAGCGAGCCAAATGGCATGATGCGCTTATCAAAAACAAGATATTTCATGAAGGAGACTGGGCTCTGTTATATGATTCTAAATTTCAGGATTTCCCGGGGAAGCTTCAGACTCGTTGGTTGGGACCATATGAGATTCAAAAAGTCCATGACAATGGGACCCTTACTCTGATCACAATCGATGGGTCTGGATATACATTTAAGGTAAACGGTCATCAAGTTCGTCTGTATCGCAAACCGCTCACTCGGGAATCTTTTTGTCAGCAGCTATGCCAAGATACTAACATTGAGATTATGGGCGAGGAAGCAAAAACTTCCTCACCTATAGATCAGTAAGAATTCACCTTTTATTACCACATCTTGTATATAAGATTGTAAATTTTGTATATATGTTTTTAGTATCTGTGTGTGCTGTTCCTTTTCAAAAGGAACAACACTTTTGCGTTTTTGCTGTTCCTTTTCAAAAGGAACAGCATTTGTGTGTTTTTGCTGTTCCTTTTCAAAAGGAACAACACTTGAGTGTTTTTGCTGTTCCTTTTCAAAAGGAACAGCACTTGATTGTTTTTGTTGTTCCTTTTCAAAAAGGAACAGCACTTGTGTGTTTTTGCTGTTCCTTTTCAAAAGGAACAACACTTTTGCGTTTTTGCTGTTCCTTTTCAAAAGGAACAGCACTTGAGTGTTTTTGCTGTTCCTTTTCAAAAGGAACAGCACTTGAGTGTTTTTGCTGTTCCTTTTCAAAAGGAACAACACTTGTGTGTTTTTGCTGTTCCTTTTCAAAAGGAACAACACTTGAGTGTTTTTGCTGTTCCTTTTCAAAAGGAACAGCACTTGAGTGTTTTTGTTGTTCCTTTTCAAAAGGAACAGCACTTGTGTGTTTTTGCTGTTCCTTTTCAAAAGGAACAGCGCTTTTGCGTTTTTGCTGTTCCTTTTCAAAAGGAATAGCACTTGAGTGTTTTTGCTGTTCCTTTTCAAAAGGAACAGCACTTGAGTGTTTTTGCTGTTCCTTTTCAAAAGGAAAAGCACTTGAGTGTTTTTGCTGTTCCTTTTCAAAAAGGAACAGCACTTGAGTGTTTTTGCTGTTCCTTTTCAAAAGGAACAACACTTTTGGGTTTTTGTTGTTCCTTTTCAAAAGGAACAACACTTGTGTGCTTTGCTGTTCCTTTTGAAAAGGAAGCAGCATTTGTGTGCTTTTGCTGATTTTTTTTTAAGGCAATGCATCAAATGAACTCCTCCTCACCCTCCCTTTCAAAAACAAGTAGTATGCTCTTGTCCCTTTCACATAAAGGATGTGTTGTCCATCCTCTTTCCAAGGTCATAAGTAGCAGCTATACCTTTATGCAATGAATATAAAAGTCAGGACATATCGAGATCAGAATATCATAAATCGCTATCTTTAACAAGCCCTAGTATTGATGCAACAACAAAGGAAGGATCCACACACTCATCATTTTTGTTGTCATAGTCTCACCTTCTCTGCCTTGTTGGATAATTTTATCATGTTGAGTTCCTACAATTTTCTCTATTATTACTTGAAAATAAGAACAGAAGATTTATATCTTCCGAATTGAGATGACAAGACTTCTTCCGCCATTCCCACTCTTAAGGAGGGCTGAACCACCCTTATGTGTAATTATACAAGAGCAAAATCTGTTGTTAAAAAAAAAAAAAAAAAAAAAAGAAGAAAGTATTTGTCAAATGCAGGATAGGGGGTTTCATTAAAGAACCAGCCTACTATGATCATAAGATTGGAAGCGAAGTGGCATTCCCATCATGGCCACCACACCAGGGATATGGTCCAACGGGTTCACTACATAAACAAACCTTGGAACAGGGGGTCTCATCACGAGCCGGCCTGCCCACGATTCGCGCCTCTCTGGTGAATAGCATCATGGTTATCTGGTTACCAAGCCAGCATGATGGCCTGCATTTCGACAAGAATTGCTCTTCAAAAATACACAAAGGACCATGGTTCCAGGGTGAAATAAGCAACTCTGCCAAGGTTATGAACACCTGTCGGCAGCAGAGCTCTGTTAATGGTATCGGAGTCGTAATATATACACCAATTTGGATCATATTAAATACTTCCTTCTATCCTTGTAATAATGATATCTTACATTTTGATGGATACGTCGCATGAATATCTATCACTACCAATCATGGCAGAGGTATTGACTATGACTACCTTAGACTTTATATGAGTGCCAGACGTCCTATCCTCCTGTTTTGCATCACATCACGCAGGCTTATGCAAAACACGATCTACCTGTTGCCTCGATCTCGGCATTTCTTTGTCTAATCTGAAACATGGCAAAACTCTACATGTTGTTCCTTTATGACTTGGTGACGGGATGGCGGCTCCTCCTTCATTTGACGGCTGGGACAGCCTATCATATTGCGAGGGGGGAGGTGACCTCATTACTCCGCCGGCCACGTGGTAACACACCATTCGGAAATGATATGGTACGAAGGTACGATATGGGTTAACGGCATGATAATACTATTTTTGCAATAAGTTGTTATTTACAATCAATTTTCATGCATGCTCTGTGTTTTTTCTAGCTGCGATTACGTTCTTTGCGACAGATAATTGCTGTTCCATCTAGGAGCCCGAAACAGAACCATGGGAGGCAAGGCTATCAGAAGCGAGCCTAGTGAGCTAGTAGTCTCCGAAGCTGCTCGGGAAATCCTAGAAAGGGCGGGGTGGCTAACTTATTTTAGCCGCCTGCGTGAATCAAATGAAACTGTGGCCATGGAATTCCTGCAGAATTTGCAGGAAGAACACTCCGTAGTGGGTGGAAAGCAGATAACGGTCACGAAGGAAATAATCGCGGAAGTAACAGGATTACCAGCCTCAGGACCAATATGGACGACAAAGAAAGAGAGGTTGCAGAAGATCATAGAGATTTTCCAAGACGAAGGACAGAATCTAACAGTAAAGGGAAAAGGAGTGCTGCCGGCAACGTTAGGAGAACCCTGGAGCGAATTGGCAAAAGTGGTGCAGAGCTACATCACCTGCGAGGGCCGAAAAGATGTGGTAAGACCGCGTCACCTTAAGCTCTTGGCTGTGTTAAAAGGAAAATGTTCTGTGCATCTCCCTGCATTGTTAAATTCATTACTGCATGATGCCTCTCGGAGCCTGAAAAAGGCACACCATGAAGACGCAGTAGTTAGCCACCATGGGTTGATCCGCCTGATAGTGAGCTACAGTCTCACTCAGCAGCAGAGTAGCTGGGGGGAGCTTATTACAGCAATTGGAGGGGGAGTGGCATCACCATCCCCAAAGGCTAAGCATCCTGCTAGTACCTCTGAAGCACCCAAGGAGCCCAGAGCATCACCATCCCTAAAGGCTAAGCACCCTGTTAGTACCTCTGAAGCACCCAAGGAGCCCAGAGAATCATCAAAACCCAAGCATCCCTCGGATACATCCGAGCAATCCAAGAAACGCACGGAGTCAGTAAAACGAAAACGTTCCTCAAGAGCATCTGGACATGCAGAAAAACATAAGGAACTGGCCACAGAAGAGCGTGCTGCCTCGAAACGGAGGCATTCCTCTGGCACGCCAGAACAATCCGAGAAACGCAGAAAGGTGGTGGTGGAAGAATAGGTGGCCAGCACACCTGAACGGCCCGAGAGGCCTAGGAAGTCAGCTCGGTTGGCAAGAATAAAAGGCAGGCTGGAGAAAATCCAGCCAAGCATTGACCAGCCGATCGAAATAACAGATGAGCCACCAGTGCCAGAACAGGAACCTTCGAGGGAAAATGTGGAACAAATTGAGGACGAAGCAGAAGCCGAGGAAGGAAATGAACCTTATGACTCTGGGGCCGAGGCCGACTATCCGAAGGCAGCCACTGAGCAGCCAATTCAGGAGGAGGAGATGGAACAATTGGGGGGCAGCCCTCCACAGGTCGCCGTGGAGGAAGAAGAGCTGGCCACTATCTTGGCCAGCCTGGGAGATTATGCTTCACCTTCCAGTCCAGCAAACCCTCCTGAAGGACCCTCTGGGGAAGAGACGCATGAAGAATTGCATGAAGAAATGGTAGGAGGAGAAAACCTCCCTGTTGTTGACAAAGAGAATGTAAATACCGACCGGGAACAATCCGTTCCCAAGACACCAGAAGAAAACCCACCTGCTGATGACGTGGGGAATGAAAACGCTTATCGGGAACAGTCCATTCCCAGAATGCCAGAAGAAACCCTCGATGAAAGAGAAGCAGAACTGAGGGCCACTCATACGCCCACTGCCGAGGCAAGAGAAATTAAGAAATTGAGAAAGAAATAGCAGAGACTGCTGAATATTATAGCCCAGCTTCGGCAGAAAATTCGAAGTTTGAAAGCCAGTTTAAGAATAAGAAGGACCGTAAGGAGAAATAGAAGAACAAATGCAGCAGGGTCCTGTCAGAAGAGAAGGCAAGGGGCTTATAGGCGTTTCGTAGGTCAATACTCTGCTGACAGACCTACGACTGTTCCAACCAGCACTGAGGAACAAAATGCCGTTCCATCTGATATGGAACAGCAGAATGCCGTTCCGGAACAGACTGCTGTCCCAAATAGCCCATTGGGACCAACTGCCGTTCCAATCAAAACCGAGCCGCAAGACGACATTCCATTTACAGAGGGGCCATCGTACCCCTTTATTCATGTGAAGAAAGAAAGGGAAAACAAAGAAGTCCAAACTGAGGCATCACCTTTAGGGATAATTCGGGATACGAATTCCAGGCAGCGAAACGTGAAGGTACAGGTAAGACTCCCTGCCTCTGAGAAATCATGGAAAAGGGATCCAAAAACCAAGGCCTTGCACCACGAAATGAAGCAAGCCCGACAGGAGGCTGACCAGCTAAGGGAACAAATGATCCCTCGGGAAAAATACGAGGAGTTGCAGCAGGAAGCTGAGCAGATTAAAGAACGAATGATTCCTCGGGAAAAATACGAGGAATTGCAGCAGGAAGCTGAGCAGTTAAAAGAACAAATGATCCCTCGGGCAAAATATGAAGAATTGCAGCAGCAACTGCGAAACATGAGTCAATCAGAGAGTCAGGCCTTTGAAGGATGGCAGAAGGAACAGGAAAAGGCTGCCAAGGTAACACGTCGACTAGATGCTGTTATTAAACAATTGGACACGGTATGTTCGCTGTATAATGATGTTTTGACTTGCAGGGCCCCTGCAAAGAATTATGCTTTATTTCTCCTTGAAAGATACTTAAGATTGAAAATAAAAGCTGTCAGGGCAGGTGCCCCTATTCAGATTAATACTGTTAATGATTTTATTGATTGTTGCAAACATTATGGGGTTAAGGTTCAACGGTTGCTATGTGAATTCTATTTGCACAATATGGTGCTTGAGCAGGAAACTGATTTAAACCCTGGCCCCTTCGTGGGAGATATACAGCTCCAAGCCTTTGTTTCATTTGGGGTCAATCAGTTAAAGTGGCTCAGGGCTTATAATGCCTTTCAGAGGCAGGAGCACAGCCTAGATCTATGGGTCAGGGCCGAGCCTAGAGACCCAGTTCACCTATGGCAATCACACAAAAGCCTTATGAGAACCCAGGGCGTCATGGAACTGTTAGGACCCATGCATGAGGACTTGATCCGAAATAGCGTGGAATTCTTTCTGGCTATTAAAGATTCTGCCCTGGATGCTGCCAAATTCCGTTATCGGATTTCTACCCCAAGCATCCAGCTCAGGGAGCCATTCAAATATGAGAATTTTGAGCTGGCTGCTGAACGGTTGAGCCTTTATGGCCAGCGCATTTTGCAAGCTGGGCCGTCTTGGTTAGGATACCGGTTCCGTAGCCCAATTATTTGGCACCCTGCACCTGGATACCAGGCCTTGTATGATATGCCTGCAGATCAATTGAATCACTTCTTTGATAATCTGGTTGCTCACCATGGTTGCAGACCTCCTCACGAGATACCCTCTCCCGCCTATTCTCTTACCACTCTTCATGTCAATTATAACGTTTTCATGAGGCCATGAAACAGAGTAAGCCGGGGGGTGTGTAGAGCATTGGAAAGGTATGTTTTAATGCATAATTTAGTGATGTTTCAAGCAATGTTTGTAATCTTTTCTTTGTTATAAACTAGGGAAAATGTAATGAGAATGAGCACGAATGACCCAATCACTAATAGTTATCTTCTCTATGCAGAAAAAGACAAAAGTAGGAAGGCGCGGTGCAAAACTGGAGTTCCATGAGGAGATAACGGTTGTCCCTCCAAAACCAACTAAAATCCAGACCAGGGCGAGCAAATCACGACAGATCAATCTGGGACGAGATAAAGGACTGTCAGTTCGGAAGACTAGGCAAAGAAAAGAGAGGAGTTAACAGTTTAACAGATCCCTCAGGATCTTTGATCCTGAGGGATCGTTACTTTCAATTATTTTGTTGTCTGGTTAACTCCGCCATTACTAGTATAAAAAGGGGCAGCATTGAAGACTTCGGGGACTTTTTATTATCTTGTATCTTTACTTTCTGTTTACAGACTTCACAGTCAGTTAAAACTCAGACTATCAAGTCTCTTTGAGACTTAGTTTTGCTGTACTATCATTGATGCGTTAATATAATATATTTGGTGTTACTTTCTCTCTGCGTCTGAAGTAAGTTACGGCGGTGTGCCATTGGAAGCTAAGGGCCCGGCTCCAATGGACACTGGCTGATTGTATCATTACAGTTTGGCTTTGTGTGGTTTGTTTATCATTCTTAATAATCTGATATATTTACATGTTGTTCCATACTCGTTCATCAGTAGTTTTTCCTTTTGTAAATCTTTGTAACAAGTTCGCATCATATTTCCAGAACTGATCACATAACATTGTTCTGAGTCGTTCACTTCTGTTACAGAATTTATAAGTGGAATGTTTTAGCTACATATGGTTGGATTGATGATCATGGGAAGATGGAATTAACGTTGCGTGTGGACCACTGGTGATCATTTCAGATTATGTGTACATATGATTGACGTTTCCTGTTTATGGTGGTTTGCTGTTCCAATTGATTAAGCTATCTACTTTTGTATATGATTGACGTTTCCTGTTTATAGTGGTTTGCTGTTTCATTTGATTAAGCTGTTTACTTGTACAAAAGGTTGCTCTTTCTTTGTATGTAAGTTGATGCCAAGGATTGAGAGTGTTGAACTTGCGAGACTTAGTTTCCTTACGGCCGTTCCTTTTACTGCTGTTCCATTTCTGAATTGCCGTTCCATTTTGCTTTCATGCTGTTTCTTTTTACTTGCATTCATTGGTTTAGTGTGGGAGGAGGATCAAGGCTGTCGAGAGACACAGCAGACGCTATTATGCTCCCAGATCCATGATCCATACTCTAATTTCTTTTATTTCATCAGTTTCTAGAGGGATGGGTTACTATTTCCGCACCCTCGACTGGTAAAGTTGCTGCGTGTGATTTCTTTCTGCAAAAGTAATTTAGCCATAGCTTAGCATCCATTTACTCTTGTATTTCTTAGACCTATACTACTAAGCATTACTCTGACAAATAGCCTCAAATTGAGATACCCTTTACAATAACAAAACGCTCCCGGATTGACTTGTAATGTGAGATAACTAGAGGTGAAAAAGGCCCTTGTTACAGCTCTACAGCAGGAAGTCCAACAGAAGCTCAGGGAAGAACAAGAGTTTCACAGAAGAGAGAAGGAAGTGCAGCATGACCATGAAGAGGAGCAGGAATAGGGACAGGAGGAAGTGCAAGCCCCATAGACAATGAAAATTGCACCAATACAAGTTGAATATTTTGAACCAATAGTAGATGAGGAATAGGGTGTGTGATGTAGGAACAAGATTTTTCTCTACAATATGAATATATAGTAGAATATATGGACATGCAGGTGGAGCAACCGAAATAGGATAAGGATACTAACCTATTGTAGTGCCTACAACCACCCTCCAAAATTTTGTCTCGCATGAAAATTTTGGAGCCTACCTTGGATCCTGTGATTAATTGTCCTTGGTCACTTGCTAGTGCTCATGATCTCAAAATTCCCCTCCGTGATCTTAAGAGTTGTTTGTGTCCTCAACTTTATGCAACATGTGTCGTCTTTGGACATAGGGGTTGTTTTTTGTCATGCAAAGGGGATGTTGTCTTGATTACATGAGTTGTTATCATCACATAGACATGTTTCACACTCACTCCACACACTCTTGTCACAAAGGTTGTTGCATCAATTAGAGTTTGTTTATACATTATGGATGGTCTAAGTTGTATCACTATGTGTTGGTGTGCAATCACAGTCAATTCTTATCAATGTTTACATATGTTTGACTGATCTCACACTTAGCCAACTTCCCAAGTAGCTTAGCCTATTCCAACCTCCCATAACTATGCACTTTGCTTCTACAACCATCAAGATTCGTAACTTACCTGTTGAAACCTTGTAGTGCACAAAGACCCCAGCCATCACTGCTCTCCAGAAATGCATAGATCAATCAGGAAGCCAACACTACTCTCCAAAAATAAGTAGAGTAGTCAGCTTCTCGAGCTGCACTACACTCAAAAGTTGGGCATATGTGTCCTTCCAAGACCCCCATCTCGTAGAAGTGTCTTGTGCCTCAAAACTGTGTAGTGTTTCCCGGGTTGTCCTGTCAGTCTTGCATGCAGAAACTGTGTAGATGGGCCTCCTATGGCCTCATCCCGACAGAAGTCACTACCCACTAAAGTTGTGTTGATCTACCTATCAGTGGCTAGAGGAAAAGTTGACATGCTAATATCAACCTCAAGGAGTCAAGGAGAAGGACCAAGAGACTAAGTGATGGTAAAGTTCAGCACTACATGCAAACTCTGTCAAATGCATGATCATCTCGAGCATAAGTATGGTAAGTAAATAAAACCTTTCTAAGTACATCTCTTAGTTGAATTTGCAAGACTACTTGTCATTTTCATATCATTATGTCTTCAGTAACATGCATGTGTGCAAACATAAAAAGTCATTTCATGTGTTTCCTCTACATATCTTGCTTCGTCTTCGCTTGTTTGACCAACTGTCGTCCTCGACATGTTGATTTCTATATCATCCTTGCGACCTTGTTCTGGTGATGTTGACGGTTTGTGTACGAGTTTTGTTTTCTATGTAGACATCTATCAGACTATCAAACTCACACACAATGTTGTAATAATTATCACGCAAGTGTATACACACTTGTCCGAAGGTCTATCTGAAGTGTTGCACTTTTCACTTTCGCCATTAGACAGTCTCGCAATCAGTCATACTGAGACATGTTGTCTTGTTGGTTTGAGGTGTCTTATCGGTGAGTCATGTTGGGTGTGTGTTCACTAGGTCATGTATTCAAAAGGTCACTTGCTCACACACTTAGCCATTCTTTCTAAAACTTTGTCGACTGGACCACCCTCCATCAGTTGGGTCTCCATTGAGCTTCACTATGCAGTCTCAACCCTCATTGACCAAGTACTACTATCCAGAATTGCACAGAGCTTGATGCTGCCTCCCAGCGGTCTACATTGTGCAATCTTGGAATTGACCTAGCTAACTATCACCCATAATAGGGAAAAAGTTGCCCAAGAAGCTATCTCAATTTGCGTTGCTCGCAATCCTATCCATCAAGCCTCCCATTGGTCAATTGAAGAATTTGACCAAGAAGTGACCCCGGACTTCACTCCTCCCAAAAATTGCACAAAAGCCATCAACCTGCTTGCCTGCACTGACGTAATAAATTGCGTAGACAAGAGGGACAAAAACCCGCTACCTGTCACTGAACTGTCTCTGAAAATTGTGTAGTTCTATCAGTCAATCCCCTTGTTAACTGACCTACTGCTCCTCCTAAAAATTGTGCAATTTTATTGGACTATCCACCAACCACCTCGCACTCTACTCAGCCTAGAAATTGTGCAGACATGTCCTGCACGACCACCTCTTGGTTTTTCATTGTTTTTCTAGTAATCTCTCGCATCCCACTCCCAAACTCCTCTGAAAATTTGCGCATTTTTCATTGCCAATGTCCTTTGCTGCTCGTACTGCCTTCGTGAAAAAAAAATTGTGTAGTTATGCCTCCCAGTTGAGCCACATCCCACAAAATGTCATTGCTTTTTTGGACTACTTATCCCAACCTCCCAGTGAACTCTGCGTATTTTTTCTTGACAGTGCCTCAGAGCCATGCATCCTAGCCTGAAATGTGCTTTGCGTAGTTTTAGAACCTTGTCCTCTCTCTATTAGGAAGCTAACTCACAAAAACATAGAAAAGATAGATCAACGCCTTAGAATTCAGCCTCTTCGAGGGGGAAACCTCCTTTACATTACATAAATGAAAAATTCTTGGATGATACAAATGACTAAACCTCCCTTCTATATATAGGATTCTAAGGGGTCAGAATATAATCTAGCTGACATAACAGTAATAACATAAGGGCACAAAAATAACAATAGTGGGTTTCTATGGGGCATACTAATAACAATATGGGGACAACAGGGGAAAAATAATAACAATAAGGGATATAATGACAATAGTAATGGGGGAATCACTAGTATTATAGGGACCTAACATGCCCCTCTCTTTCCGAAAAGCATTGTCCTCAACGCTTGAGTAGTTTTGGATGCTTTTGTATAAAATTCTCATCCTCCCATGTGGAATATTCAGCAGATAAGTTCTTCCACATGATGAGATACTCCGAAATTGATCGATTTCATAGCTGTCAAGTTCTTGTTTCTATGACTTCTTCTGGTTCCAATATGATTTTTCCTTCCTCATCAAGTTCTAGCAATATTGTTTGAACTGGGAGCTTGTCACCTGTAACCTTCTTTAAACATGGAACATGTAAAACTAGGTGAACTCGGGAAGCTACAGGAAGCTCCAATTTGTATGCCATAGTACCAATCTTTTGCAACACCTTGTACATACCATAATACTTTGGTGATAATTTATTATCCTTCTTAGCTTGCTTGAGGAACATTTGTTTATATGGTTGTAGCCATAGGAATACCTAGTCACCTACATCAAAACTTCTTTTGTTGTGATGTTCATCTGCCTATTGCTTCATTCTATTATGCACCAACATGAGGTTATCCTTTAAGAGTTGGAGAACTTGTTTTTGATTCTCGATGTGATGTTCCACTGCTTCAACCTTAGAATTTTCTCTTAAATATGATATGATGGATGGTGGATGATATCCATAAAGTGCCATAAATGGGGTCACTTTTGCTGCAGTATGGAAGGAAGTGTTATGCCACCATTTAGCCAAAGGCAACCATTTGACCCATTGTGTCTATTTATCATATACAAAGCAATGAAGATGTCCTCCCAAACATTTGTTTGCTATCTCAGTTTTCCCATTAGATTGAGGATGATAAGATGAGCTATGAGTTAACTAAGAATCGAGACAAGAAAATACTTCTGTCCACAAAATTCCAGTGAAAATGGGATCTCTGTCGCTTACAATAATCTTGGGGTTTCCATGTAGCTTTTCAATTATTTCCATAAATGCAGTAGAAACTGTACTGGCTTTAAATGGATGTGATAATGCACAAAAGTGTGCATACTTGGTAAGTCTGTAAACTACCACTATGATGAAACTCTTTCCTTCGAACTTGGTGATGAGCCCCAGAAATGGGTAATTATATGGGCTCATTCTACGTCTTATTTTGACTTAATCCACCATTATCATTAGTTTATTGCATGTTTTTTAATATATTTATGCTAATAGAGTGAATTGGGTTAGTCATTTTGCCATGTAGTCTAATGTGTGCCTTATGCAGATTTTTTGGTCAATTTTGGACAAAGTCAAGGAATTTATGAACAAATGGTAGGAAAAACTCAAGAAAAACAGGGAAGAGGACTTGTAGGGTGGGTGTATCCTTCATCTATGACCCCTTTCCTTGAATCCTCCATCAGTAACCCGGAGCACAAAGGTCCACATTGATGATTTCAAGGGGCAACCGAGCAAGTAAAGTAGGATTGTTGTTTATCTCCAGTTCTAGGAAGTCGAGTTCCTTGATTTTAGGAGGACTATTGGAGGACTCCATTTGTATGAATAAGGGGGATTAGAGCCTCAGTAGGTTAGCTAGTTATTAGTAGATTTTCACACTTTTTTGCAGTAGTTTGTTCAACTAATTTTCGAGTTCCTTTTTGAGAACAATTTATGTAATGTAACTGCTATTTTTGATAATGAAGATGAAACAGTTTTTGAGCCAGCACTAATCTCTTCCATAGGGCTGAACTCTTGGGTTAGGGCCCAAGCAAAGCTTCCCAACACCTCCTTCTATGTACTTATATTTTTTTGCTTCAGTTCATGAGTTAATTTTTGTTGCATAGATTCATTTTAATTTGTTAGATTACGTTGCTTTCGATGGTTAGTATAGTTGTTTTTGTTTCAGTTGCTTAAGTAGGTTACTGGAGTGATAGAATAAGATTCAAAAAGGCCAACATCAGGCCCTGATCTCCTTTCTCCCTTCCTAGGACTATGATTTGAGGTCAAGGCACTACTGTTGCAACCAAAAACATAGTTTTTGCTCTTCCATGCAACTGCTAATGTGATAACTTGATTTGGAAAAGTTGATATTGGTTCAGATTCAATTTCTTATATCATTTTGTGTTATTTTACCATAGTTCTCTCCGCATGCTTTTATTTTCATCGGGTATTGTTCAATATTTTCTGTTTGTAGGTAAGAAATTAGGTCAAGCTAGAAAAAGTTTTGTTTTCATGGTATAGTTAGTTCTTTCCTTGGTCAGTTTTGATAAGTAAATGTGTAGATCTCTTGTAGGACATCTCGGCTCACCATACACCCATAGAATAGCCAGAACCAACTCACTTCTCATAGATTTCCCAACTCATTCGCAACATTTCGCCAATCTGCCCTAATTTTTGCTTTCTTTCCATAAAGCTGCTTTCTTGCCATTTGAACAAATCCAACCACCACGTTTGTTCTTGATCTTCATTTATGAGTTCTAGACACCCCAATAGCTTCATCTAGTCTTCAGTTCCCATTTCCCATCATTTTTCCACTTTCAAAGCTCCAATAATGTCCTCCTATAGATGCTCCTATAGATCCCCTGCAGCCTCCTGTAGAACTTCCTGTGAGTGATTTTTCGAAGTCCGATTGCTATGGAAGTCTTTAGAAGGGTACTAGAGGCTTCTTAGGACCTCTCCACACCTTCCTCACCCTCTACAAAAGCTAACTCCATCATCCTTTACCACAAAACCTCTTCATAGTCAGAACCAGATAAATCAGAAGCATAATAATTTCACATAAAAACACTCAAAACTACAAAAAGATGTTTTCTTCTCATTTTTTTTCAAAAGTAACTTGAATAAATGCAATTTACCTTTTCAGTAGTCAATGGCACTCATTTCATCAGTTTTCATCTCTTTTCCTGCAAAATTAGGGTTAATAGGTAAATTAGGGTTTGTTAGGGTTTGCATTCCAGTTCAGTTTTCCTTCTCTCTCTACAACTAGAATAGCCTTTGTAGAGTTAGCTTTCTTTCATCATAGTTAAAATCTTATTCTGAGAATTCATCGAAGTTGGCTTAAGCTCCTAGCGATCTTGTGCCAGCAGACTAAGTGACAGCCTGCAGTAGGAGCTTGTACTTGTGCATACAACACCGTCGCTTCCAAGTTTGTTACGAACTACCAGGTTGATAAAATTAAATAAGGAAGCCACAGGAGTTGCAACATCATTGCTGCAATGCTGGTGCTCACCATTCTTTTTGACGTCATTGCCAGGAAAGTGTCATAGTATTTTGTGATTACTGCGTTTCTTCTATTTTCTACTGCAACATTCTGCTAAGTAGTTTATTTCAAAAAAAGTAGAGTAGTTGTTTCATTTCAATTCCACAATTTCAATTCTACAATTTCAATTCTACAAAAGTAGATTAGGCATTTCCTATTTTCATTTCAATTATGCAATTTCATTTTAGCAAGCATAGATTAGGCATTTCCTACTTTCATTTCAATTCTGCAATTTCCGTTTCAGCAAGAGTAGATTATTAATTTCCTGCTTTCATTTCAACTCTGCAATTTCCATTCAAGAAAAGTAGATTAGTCATTTCCTTGCTTCCTTTTCAATTCTGCAATTTCATTTTAGCAAGATTCATTTCAGTTAGTTGCAATTTGTTGTTCAATCCATTTCAGTTTTTCAGGTAAAAGCAGTAAAAAAAAAAAAATCACCCAAAAAGAGATTTCCTTTCATGCCTCGTAGGAATAGAGAAAATTGAAGAAAATTCCTACCCAAAACCCCCACCACATCACTAAGTCACCCTTCTCTCTTCTTTGGTGGCAGTGATCCAGAAGAACCTATAGGTGAAACCATTCCTCCTAAGACCATGGCTGAAAACAGAAATGTTAGAGGAAATGGGGAAAGAATAGAGGGTACATTTCCTATCGACATACCAATGGGGAAAATAAAATGAAAAACATAAGTCCTTCAGCCTTACCCCACTTACATGGATTGACTACCGAAGATCCTGATACATTCTTGTTTGAATTTGTTGTTCTCTGGCGAACCTATGATTATGCAGAAGATGAGAAAAAGTTGAAATTGTTTCCTTCTACCCTCAAGGATGCATCATTACGTTGGTTCATGGGGTTACCTGGAAACATCATCACAACTTGGGCTTAGATGCAGCAAGCCTTTAACATCAAATACAGGGACTACTGTAGGTCAAAGGATACCAAGGAAGAAATCATCCGAATGGCCATGGGAAGTGATAAATCCTTAGAAGAATATGAAGAGAGGTTTCAACTCAGTTATAAAAGGGCCAGGTGCACACTTGCCACGAATCTCTGAAGTTGGTCTTGCTCAAAGGAGTCCCTGAATACCTTCTAGGTACCCTCCATTTGCTAGTTGGGGGAGATATCTACCAACTACCTTATGATGACATAAAGACTATGTTTAGAAACCATTCTAGGGCAGCGAGAAAGAGAGGTAGGGGAAGTCAACCTTTAGCCATTACATCCTCATCCAGTTTGTTAGTGTCAGTATTTGCAGCCTTCCTCGAGTGATCAAACATGCTCTTACAAAGTGATTTTAAGGTGTCAAGGTCAAATTTTGTCATTTCAGTGAGTCTTCAAGTAAAATTTGGTCACTAGGTATTAGGTCTAGGGTTTGCTTTTACTCTTGTCAAAGTTGTCCAAATATCAGTCCATGTCACCATTCAGCTGAGTGTACCATCATTCAGAGGGTTTTCATCATCATGTTAGGTTCCAATGGGTTATTTTACACCTTGTTCATGCTTCAGTTGTGCCTAGGTAAGGTTCATTTCCCTCTCCTAGGGTTTTGAAGGTAATTTCTCTTGGATGGTAAAATCATTAGAAAAGCTTGTATTCTTATGTTCATACACCTTCCCCTATCCTTAATGTACCTTATTAAACACTTCCCATCACTGATATCCCTCAAATTCCTCATTTTCGCACAAACCCTAGTTTCTTGCTACAACTTGGCAATTTTCTATGCTAGACTTGTGCTTTGCCCTTCTGGACCCCTTCCCTCACTCAATCTTTGAAATTCCACTTTCTCCTACTTCCTAACATCCCTCCATACTTCCAAACATTTTCTCAGGAATTTAGAAGCCCCTTATCCCCTTCATTTCGCTTCATTTTGACAAATCCCCTGTTCCACACATCGAGATAGGTTTTACTTCAATGATGTTTTTGAGCATGAAAAGATAAACTTGGGAAAACTGAGAGAGGTTGTTGTCCAAAATATGCCAAGGAAGAAAACCCTCCTTCACATTTTACACAGGTGCCATGGTTTTAGAGAAATGTCAAAAATACAGTTGCCTCAGGAGAATTGATACACCTCTGAAGTGACATTGGGAAAATCAAGATTTCTCCTAGCTTGGTTAGCCAAATGACTTGTTTGATGAGTCAAATAATAACTAGACACAAATATATTTCCAGTGAGATATCATGACCTAAATTTGGAGTTGAGGAAGACCTTCAAAATTTTACTGCAACAACACTCTGCCTTGAGGCAGCCTCAATTTGCACATTTTGACCAGTCTTGGGAGATTTTATTTTTGATAGGGCGGATAAACTCCAAATTGAAAAATTATATTTGGGTTAGAAAGTAGACTCAATAATATTTCCAACGCGCTATCCTGTGCCAAATTTGGACACCGAGAAGGCCCTCAAAACTGGTCTGAAAAAAGGCGCTACGCAGAGAAAGTTTTAAACACAGGTTTTTCTGCCCAATGCGCCGTGCCACCTGGCGCTCGCTTTTGATGGGGGCCTCCAAATGAGAAAACCTCAGCATTTTTGGATTTGGCATGAAGAAATATGCTTTCCTACCAATGGCCAAGAAATTTTGACAAGTTTTGAGCCCCCAAAAGGGTGAAAAACACCCTAAAAGTGACCTTTCTACCTCTATTTGGACACACAGGAAGTAGTGTTAGGAAAACTCAGTTTTGGAGGGGCAAATGAAGGCCAAATTCAAAAATTCCACTTGTTCTGGAAATTAGACAGACAGCAGTTTCTAACTAGCACACTTGAAGAAAATTGGGACACTAGGAAGGCCTTCAAAAGTGGCTTCAAACAGGCACTACGCATAGGGAAATCAACACGACATATTGGAGAAATTTTGCTCAGTTTGACCAAATTACTCTGTTTTTCGCCTAGTTTCTTGACAGTTTGACTTTTCTCCTTCTTAAAGTAAAAATAATGATGTAATTTAATGTAATTTTATGGATCTTGATGTAATTATGTTGAATTTTTACTCATAGAGGTAGATTCATCCATGAAAATGTAGTTTGCAACTGAATGAATCAGTTCCCTAGTTTTTAGAGGCATGCTGTTCCATTGCCTACATTTTAGTTCCCAGTTTAGAATTTGTTGGAAAAACTCCTAAAATCATGAGCTCGACCCCTAGAGGCTAGGATGAGTTGTTTTTTGCCTATATCTTATGTTTTTTCAGTCATTAACATGGTTGGACTTTTGAGAAATCCTTGAGCTTCATTGTACACTCATATCAGCATTTTGGCTAAGGAATTGAGACCAGGATTTGCAACACTCTTTCGGATCCCTCTGGCATTTTGTTTTGGTACTGTGCTTTTCTTTGTAATTGTTAATTTACTTATGTGTTACGTATGAAATTATCTATATTGTTTCCTCCTAACTAAATCAAACAAGAGTGTAAGTAGAATCCATTGAAATTGAAGTGCTCTACTTGAGGTTTGCTTTAGTTTCTTGATGTTTTCAGCTATTTCGAGAGGATCCATGGTTTCTCTTGCCCTATTCAACTCCTCACCTATCTAATCCTTCCACCTCATTCAATTTTAAGTGCCAAAATCAGTTACCTACCTTGCCCCATTGAGATCTCTGCAAAACTGAGCCTCATTCCCCACACCCAAAATCAGCTTTTTCATTTCAGCCAGCAAAAACATCATTTTATTCAATCAAACTCTTTTGCACACATACCTAGCGTAAGATCAATATTTATATTAGCTTTAGCGATCATATTTTGCTGATATTGACCCAGAGAGAGCCCTCTCCCGACCTGGTAGGGCTAGCTACCAGGTTAAGCGTGGTTTGATGTTGGCCCTAGATCCTACCTTTCTCAGATTGAGGTAAATCTAGGCACTAACACAATTCATCTCTCAGAAATGAATTTGAGAATTGGCTAGAAGATTTCAAGAGTGAGATGAGGCAGACTCTTGCCATGCAAATGGATACCTTGCATATCAAAAGGAAACAAGAGGAAGCCGAGAGGGCTTTGGCCATCTTTTGTCCTAGGTGCACTAGAAGGCATCCTAGGAACAAATGTCCATTGAACTCTATAGAAGTGTGTTCATTCTGTGAAGAAGACCATTCTACGAATCAGTGCCCTTCCTTGCCCAGACTTAAAGCTACATATCAGGGGGCCGAAGGAGCCACTGAACCACTCTATTTCATGAACCAAAGGAGGCCACATGGGCCCAGACCTTACCAATAGGCAATGCAAGGGACATCCCAGATCTATTACAACCCCAATCAAGCCATTTCCATGCCTTCTTGTGGTCCCCCTGCTCATCCTTCTTGGTCCACACCCCCTCCTTTGTCATATCCATCTCAATACCATGATCAACTAGTTGCTCATTTGTTTCACTTTTATGCTCAGCCATAGCCTCAGTGAATGCATCTCATCAGGGGTGGAGGCCCTAGTACAACTCTCCTCCCACTCTTTTTCCTCCGCCACCTACTCAACCACAACGATTGCCCCTTGCTCCACCAAGGCAACCTCAAATACCTGCTCAACAGAACCCGAACCCCAACAACAGACAGGTCCAACAGGTATATAGTGGAGAAACATCATGCCCGACCTATGCGGTGGAGATTCAAGAGATTAACCTACGATCTAGGAAGGTTCTCCCAGATAACCAACCTACCCTAAGGAGGATGAGGAAGAAAAATAGGAAAGTGAACCAAAAGCAATTCCACCCTTTCTTGAGAGATTAACTCGAACCACACAACCAGCCCCAGAAGAAACTGAACTTCTAGGAGAATTGAAACAATTATGTGTATAGATACCACTTCTCCAAGCCATAAAGGATGTGCCTATATACAACAATATGATCAAGGAGAAGTGCTTTAGGAACCCAGGTAGGTGCAAGAGATATGTTCCAACTATCAATGTCATAGGACAATTGTCCGACCTGATGTTGGGGTAGGTGATCTATCTGAAAATATCTTAACCCTAAAATTCTTGTAGTCGATGTCCACATCAATGGCACCATAATCCACCATACCCTAATTGATCTAGGGGCTACCATTAATGTGATGACTAAGGACACTATGCTCGAGCTCAACTTTCAGGGCTCCCTGAGAAAGACCACAATAGTATTACAGTTAGCAGAGCTCCACCATGACCCCTGAGGGGATTGTGGATGATGTAATGGTCTCCATCGATTCTTGGGAGTACCCTGCTGATTTCCTTGTTCATTGGGTATCCTCTCATCCTGGGAAGACCTTGGTTGGCTACTACAGATGCCTACATCAGTTGTCAATCTGGGAACATGACAATCAAGAATGGGCATATGTCCAAGCAGCTAGTCCTATATCCTCCTGCCCAACCTTTGTTAGGCCATGATTTACCTCTCTCGTTGGAGGAGGAAGATGAGTGTTACTGGGAAAAGTGTCTATTTAGAACTGCTCTATCCCACTAAGGTGTGACAGCTGCCTTAGAAACAAACAGAGAAAAACTACTTTTGTATTTCCTTTATGAACTATAGATAGAGAGGAATAGAAAGAACCAACCTGTGTCTTGCGTTAATCATTTGATCCAATCCCTCTCTTCTTTGAGAGCCTCCAGCTACCTGCTCCCTTACTTGCTTGGCTTCACGAAGTACCTGTAAGATCACAGAAGAAGAACACTATACAAAGACATGGATCTATATTCATAAACAACTTAGGATCAGATTTAAGTTAACCATACAAATGTAACAAGCATCAATGATACAAAAGCATGGAGGAAAAACTCAAATAGATTTTATTGATAAAAAAGAAAAGATCCAGGAGGGGTTACAACTGATGGTTCCTGACCCAGCATCAACCTCCCAGCAAAGAAGCCCCTCTTCACCTCCAACAAAGCATAGATCACCCAATACTCTGATGTTTTTCTCAAAACCAACAGCAATTCCTTACAATGTGCAAAATTCCAGCCCCTGGATCTCTGGGATGAGGGATCCATATATAGATATGTGTAAGGAGGATGAGTCAGCTTGTGATTTGATTAGTGTCTTCTCTCTGTCAGTTCTTGCTTCCACTTGGAGACTGAAGGCCTCTTACTCATCCTTGGTCGAATTTAGTGAAGCAAGTGTCACAGGAGAAGATTCTGGAAGCTTCCATTGTCTCTCCACCTCGCAGAATGACACTGCCATTTGTCATTTCTCACCCAACGCACCCTCACAGTGTATTTAGGTGCATTGTAACACACCTAGCCAGTGTATTTAGGTGCAATGCAACGCACCTAGCCAGTGGAGCAGCTGAAATGATCCTGTTTTGACTTATTCTGAGCAGTTTCTGGTGGAGAACTTCTGGGAGAAGCTGTAATCTGTTGACCTTGTTCCTTTAGGGGTTAGAACAACACTTTTAGGGACTTAAGAGCCCTTGGTTTATGGACATTTCATGCTTGGAGTTGTAAGGCACAAAAATGTCTATAACAGTTGCCCCCTAAAGTATGAGGTCGTTAACCTTTTGGTGTCGGGTGAAATGCTTTATTATGAGGATCTGAAGTTCTTTCAATGGTGGGAGGAGACCTGTAATAAGATACAATACAATAAATTATCTTCATACTGTTTTCATGATCTAGCTGAGGTGGGCATTCCCATGCTCAGTTTTATAAATCCATTTTTATGTACATAGGACAAACAATCGTCTGAGTGTAGACTGATGATTCTGATAGAGCCATCATCCTTTTGGTAGGATGATTATCTATGTTGCAGTTCTTTTACATTTAATGTCTTTATTTCCCTGAATATATATCGTAGCCCGGATGGATGAAACTAGATCTGGGGTCTTCAATCTCGTCCGATCTTCACTCGAGGTACAAGTCGATCCATGTGAGAAATGTTCTGAAGTCGAACATGGGAAGACATCGCTTGATTACCAGTCAATGATGTAAACTGTTAACAAGCGCGAGAGGAATCACTGATAATGATAATGACCCTCAAGGTACTACAGTAAAATTCACGTGGTGTGAATAAAGGACTTGGCATCGAACACCACGCAAAATCTTTCGGTCGAAGGCCATTAATGTAAACCTGTCGCCGGAAGTGAGAAACTTGCCATTAAGGCATGCAAGCTTCAAAGTACTGAATGGAGTGTTCCTAGATCAACTTCTTGGATAATGAGCTGATGTCGACAAGAAGTGATCCGTCACAGGAGGGCCTTAATGAATCCCACATCAATAACACAGAACGGAGCAAATGATTTTGATGGAGGTGAAAACGATCTGATGATATACAGTTCAGGGTGGCGGTCATGAAAGAATGGAGTATAATGTATGGTAGTGGGTGAGACACAAGTGGCTTCTCTGGATGACTTCTCTTGAACATGTCGGCGACACTGATGTGATGGATTGGTAGCATTAACCCCAAATGTGGATGGTATGGTGTGACCATAGCGATGTGACCGGTGAATGAAACAACCCAAACCGACTCGGACACGGAGTGGAAGTTTCATGTTCAAGAGCGACTTGCTACCAATAAAGATTCTTTGAGTTTTCTTCCCAATTTTTCCCTAGTCATTGCTGACCAGTACCTCTTTATTTTTGTCAAGCTTGAGGAGGATAACATATGCTTGCTCTATAATTTGCCCTTCGGGCAAACCCATCGCTATGTTTTAACGAGCCTAGCGATAGTGAAACTCGTTCTCGTCTAAAGACAAGTTTGTCGCTATTAATCTTTTTAACGAGTTTAACGACAAAGATAACTCGATCCTTTTCAATTTTAGAGAGTCTGAAAAGGTACGTAAAGGTAACTCCAAAATTCCTTTTTCGTCATCTAATCCCTTAAGTCTGAAAAAGTATAAAACAATACAGAAAGGATGAATTTTCGATAGTTTTAACAAGCCGAACGAAACAAGTGCTAGATCTTTTTGTGCAATAATCCCTCAGGTCCAAAAAGATTAAAATCTAGAGGAGGGATAGCACTTCCTGTCCCTTTGACGAGCTGGAAGGCCAAGGACTCGGCAATCTTTTCATATTTTATGAGTCAGTTGAAAAGAGCTTAAAGAAAACTCGTCTTTTGAGGAATGAGTGATAAAACAGGTAGCAGCTGATTCCAGGTAAGGTTTGGAATTTTCCAATCACGACAGTGTCACAAGGATGGCTAGTGAAATCACTCTTCGCAGTTGTTCCTCAAAATGGGTAAACAATCAAGTGGAGGTGAATGATCGGCCAATGAAAAAGTGGAGGTGACGGTGCAAACATGACCAAGGCTTTAATGGCTGAAGTACTTCATTCACGGTGGTTATTTACTGGGGAATAGTTCATTTTTTAACGAGATTAAACGCGGGTGGAAACATTTGCTCATGTCTTATGTTTATTTTTTAACGAGCTTGAACTATGTGCTAAAACTGCTCGATTAATCCAGTCGTGTGATAAGAATGTCTCATATAAAACGACAACTTTTAGAGTTTTGCCCCACATCCTTTCTTTATGCAAGTTAGGAAATGACCAATCCAAAAAACAGATAAATGATCAATCTTTGCTTGCACTCCAAAAGGTTTGCATGCCTCCAGGTATAAAATAGAGTTTCAAGGTTACCCCTACTTCTTTCCGATAAAACATTGTTTTACCGAGAGAGGCCTACCTCTTACAGGTTACCCAAAGATTGATTTATTCACAGCACAAACAAAACACTTCTTCGGCGATGTTTACTGAAATAGACAAAGGTGAGTGAAGGAGGCTACTCCACTCACGTAACTTTGACAAGAAAATCTTGCTCTAGAATAACCCTCTTTTCCACTCACGGACGGGGTACAGACTAGTCATATTCTCCCGCGGAACCTACCCTATACCCGAATTTTTCCTGCCGAAGCAGACCAGGGTGCATGCCCCCTGGGTTTTAGTCATATCCCTCCGAATTACTCGCGCTCATCGGGAGGACAGACTGGATATTGAGACATTTCTTGCGTGAAAATACCATTCAGGGATGGTATATGACTATTTGCTCTGTATGATCCGGGAAATGAAAGCTGGTCCACGAGCTTGACCACTCTTTCTTCGTTCGGAAAACACATTACTCTAAAGAGTGAGGAGAAAATTGCTCCCATGCAATAAATATAGTCTCGTCCAAGGAGTAGATTGTAATCCAGGGGTCCTTGAACTACCATTATGTTCATGTGAACTGTTTTCCTTCTCAATGTTATGGGCACATCGGGAAGGATCCCTAACGGTCGACTGGTTCCTTTATCAAAGCCTGTCAGATTTCTCATCTCAGGCAAAAGCGATGGTGAACCAAACGCTTTCCAAGCAGTTGAGGAAAGGATACTCATAGAAGCCCCCTCATCTATGATGGTACCAGCCATAACCATTCTATATATTTGAACGATAATTCGGAATGGTACGCTTGCTGGTAAACGGGGTCTGCCTAGTTGATTCCAGTCGAAGGAGACAACTAGGTTGCTTGGAAGTGGGAGCGAATAGACGGCCGGGTATGGCTCTGACGAACTTCCTTCTTGCGGTAAAGGAACGGGTAAATTGCCCCCTTGTTCGTCGGAGTCTGTATTTATGAAGAGAATTTGGATGGTGTCATCCTTGTTCTCTTCAGTGACTGTATCATCTGAAGATGAAACCTCTGAAGGCAAGACTGGGTCAACTACCGCCTCGACCTTTTGACTTTTGTCTGGTATGGATCCAGATGGTTTATCTTCAATGATAGGTGCTTCAGCCGACCACCTAAGCGGGCCAGCCGGATTTTCAACTAGTGACGGACTCGGCAAGATTTTTTTATATCCAGGAGGAAGTCGTAATGGTGAAACCGGACGATCATCCAAAACTCTTTTAGCTTCGTCTAAGAAGGGACAACGGTGGATGGCATGATTGCCTTCACACAGTTTACAAGGAAATCTACATTTCCCTTTTTGTCCTAGGGCTTCACTTTCACTAGTTGATGGTGTGCTTTCAACATGATCATCAGAGGTTGACGACACCGGGTTGTGCAAACGATGAGACCAGTCCCTTAAGATCTGAGGGATGCAAGGAAAATCTCTGTGAAAGTGGTCTCCTTTGCAAATGACACGTGGCAATTTAGGCCTGTTCGGTGCAATGTGTGGATTTTCGTTAGACGACACTCGTTTTCCCCCATTCGCCTTTAGCTCCTTCTTCTCTTTCTTCTTCTTTTCCTTCTTCTCCTTAGGAACTTGACTTTTGGCTTTACCAGCCCCATCAAGCGAAGAGGAAGGAGGAGAGGAAGAATTAGAGGAAGTAGAAGGTTGGTGGGCAACTCTGGACTCGTCTAATTGCTGATTCGATTGTTCAGGAATAGTGGTGTTCTGAACGACAGAGGTTGAGAAGAGCCATACAGGCAAACCAATTGTCAGCCCTGGAAGCGACAATGTAGCCATATGGGGTGCACCAACATCTCCCCAAGAGGAGAAGGGACTAGGATTTCCTCCAAGGGGAATTCCTTGGTTGGTAGACTCCATTTTCTCAACCCAAGATCAACGTAGGAAAGGGTAATGAATATTCCGTTTAAAATAAATTTTTATACGCTTTGACACAACTTATTTTTTCAGTTTTTAAGAGTCGAGAAAAAACAAAAGATGACTCTAGTCTCCTTCGATTTTTAATGAGTCTGAAGTGACAAGTGCTCAGATGGACCTTTTCTGTTAAGGAGTCTGAAAAGGAACGAAAGGGACTGCTCTGGAGGTCTAGGTAGAGGGAGTACCAAACCAATCGCAAAGCTCCAGAATACTTTTTACGGTACGACAGTCAATCTTCCCAAATGTTGTGTTCAGTGCATTGCGATCGATAGGGCGGCAGACACAGATTCCTATGGATAAAGGATTTAAGCCTATAGGGGTCTCCCAAAATATACTCGACGGTACATAGGAGCACAAGTCCGTACTGGCACTTATCGTCTCAAAGTGGAGGAATCACCCAACCATCAGTGAGGACAACAGTTACCAGGCTTTACGACACCGGAATACGTCTCTAGCCTAGACCTCTAAATTTTGTGCGTGAAGTTCCAAAGCGTTGTTAGATTCATTGAATTTATTTTAAGTTGATCTTGCTTATGAAGTTTGCCTTTTGGGTTCACCACGTGATGTAGATGTAATTCCTATAATGAAATCTAAAGATGATAAACAAAATTTTATCTCTTTTGTGCAATGAAAATCCTAGCTACTATTGAAAAAGAAAGACACAATCTTTTCACAAAGAGCAAAGAGCACACTGTAAATGCACTTTCCTAAACCAAGCCAAACAGACTGTCTATATGCAAATGCACATGCATGTATTTGTTTTCGACTTTCTTAGTATTGATGCTAAAAAGAAAGTTGATGTACAAATCTAAATTTCTTTTCAAGTGACAAACATAAACAAGTTCTTTTTCGAAATAAAAAACAGAGATGATTACGACACCTTGCGATTTTGAAATGAACACTTGTACTTGACACTAGAAAATCACAAATTCAGACCAAAGGCAATAGTAACAACATAATCGACCATCAACAGCAACTAAACTTTCTCCTATGATCGAAATCGACACTTACGACCGATTCAAATCAAAGGATGACAGTACGACTATTCTACTTTTGCAATGGAAAACTGTAAATGACTCAACAAACACATAAAAACATCTACAGTTCTTTTGTACAAAGGATGCAGAATAACAGCAAGGAAAAGGGGTTTTAAACAAACATATACTGATCACAGGCAGCAAAATTCAGAGATAGAACTGGAGAAAATGAAGCACAAGAACCACAACTTCACAGGGCTAGTCTGATCAGCGCACCTGTAACACGGAGAAACTGCAATGTAGCGCAGGTTGCCCTTTTGGGAAGTGCACTGAAATTCAGGATCTCTTAATAGTACCTGTGCTGGGCCAGAAACAAGAATTTGTCCGGGTTCTGGGTCACAGTTTGCAGTTCAATCTTTGGTTTTTGGCCGAGTAAAAGCAATCAGTAATGCACAATTAGGGGTAGATCTAAGGAGGGTCTAAGATCTATCACAAGGGCAATCAGATAGTTTGTGAATCAATTGTAGAGTTGAGGCTTCTGTGATCCATAACAAGTTTATGATATATTTTTCGGCGAAAATCACATGAGAAACCATTTGTCATCAGCTTCAAATCATAAACAGATCCAGTGAATGGATTGAAGCAGCAGATGTCTACTTTGCATTTGTTATGGCAAATTTAGTTCGAATGCTACTTATAAGTTTATGAAACAAACAACAAAGAGATACACAAACAAACTAATTAGACTTTCTCCCCAGCGGAGTCACCATTTTTTTACTGGGAAAAGTGTCTATTTAGAACTGCTCTATCCCACTAAGGTGTGACAGCTGCCTTAGAAACAAACAGAGAAAAACTAATTTTGTATTTCCTTTATGAACTATAGATAGAGAGGAATAGAAAGAACCAACTTGTGTCTTGCGCTAATCCTTTGATCCAATCCCTCTCTTCTTTGAGAGCCTCCAGCTACCTGCTCCCTTACTTGCTCAGCTTCACCAAGTACCTGTAAGATCACAGAAGAAGAACACTATACAAAGACATGGATCTATATTCATAAACAACTTAGGATCATATTTAAGTTAACCATACAAATGTAACAAGCATCAATGATACAAAAGCATGGACGAAAAACTCAAATAGTTTTTATTGAGAAACAAGAAAAGATCCAGGAGGAGTTACAACTGATGGTTCCTGACCCAGCATCAACCTCCCAGCAAAGAAGCCCTTTTTCACCTCCAACAAAGCATAGATCACCCAATAGTCTGATGTTTGTCTCAAAACCAACAGCAATTCCTTACAATGTACAAAATTCCAGCCCCTGGATCTCTGGGATGAGGGATCCATATATAGATATGTGTAAGGAAGATGAGTCAGCTTGTGATTTGATTAGTGTCTTCTCTCTGTTAGTTCTTGCTTCCATTTGGAGACTGAAGGCCTCTTACTCATCCTTGGTCGAATTCAGTGAGGCAAGTGTCACAGGAGAAGATTCTGGAAGCTTCCATTGTCTCTCCACTTCGCGGAATGACACTGCCATTTGTCATTTCTCACCCAACGCACCCTCACAGTGTATTTAGGTGCATTGCAACGCACCTAGCCAATGTATTTAGGTGAAATGCAACGCACCTAGCTAGTGGAGCAGCTGAAATGATCCTGTTTTGACTTATTCTGAGCAGTTTCTGGTGGAGAACTTCTGGGAGAAGCTGTAACCTCTTGACCTTGTTCCTTTAGGGGTTAGAACAACACTTTTAGGGACTTAGGAGCCCTTGGTTTATGGATATTTCATGCTTGGAGTTGTAAGGCACAAAAATGTCTATAACAATGAGGATGAAGTCTATTCTGCACCACTGTGCGTAATAGAAGCTACCATGGGGGCCCACAAACCAAGGATGATCTTATTGAAAACTTGATTCAGAATCCACCCCCAATGTGTTGCCATTAGAAGAGCTGGTGGAAGAAAACCAAGCCAATCTTTTAGTTGATCTCTGTGTGGCTGCTCTGACCTCTCTTCGAGTTAAGAATGTGGAATTCGGCCCAGAAAGAACCTTGAAGATCAACTCATCCCTATCCACCTCTCAGGAGAAATAAATGTGTAGCTTATTGAAAAACCACTTGGATTCTTTTGCTTGGAGCTATAAAGAGATGAAGGGATTCCACCCTTCAGTTTGTACTCATCACATTTACATTAAAGAATATTTTAAACTAGTCAGGCAACCTCAAAGGAGGATGAATCCAGCCCTTAAGGACATTTTCAAAGAAGAACTGCAAAAGTTGTTGGATGCAGGATTCATCTACCCTATCTCTGACAGCGAATGGGTCTCTCCTTTGGTGCTAGTGCCAAAGAAGAAAGGGAAGTGGAGAATCTGTGTCGATTATCGGGAACTAAACAAGGCCACCAAGAAGGACCATTTCCCTTTTCCTTTCATAGATCAAGTGTTAGATGGCCTGCCAGGGAAGAAGTTCTTCTCCTTCCTAGATGGGTTTAACGGGTACAACCAGATCCAAATCAGGCCAGAATACCAAGATAAGACCACTTTCACTTGTCCTTGGGGTACGTTTGGAGACTGGGTCCTTCCTTTTGGTTTGTGCAATGCTCCTGCCACTTTCCAGAGAGCAGTATTGAGTATATTTGCTGAACTGGTTCATGACCCAGTGGAAATCTATATGGATGACTTTACCCCTTATGGTTATAACTTCCAGGAAGATTTGAATAACTTGGGAAAGGTTTTAGACAAGTGCATTGAAATGAACCTATCCCTCAGTCCTAAAAAATGTGAATTCCTGATGACTGAAGGGACCGTGCTAGGTCATACAATTTCTCAGCAAGGGTTATAGTTGGATCCCAACAAAATTGCCATCATCCAAAGGGTCCCACCTCCTAAAAAGGTAAGAGATTTTTGGAGTTTCCTAGGCTTAGCAAGGTATTATAGAAGATTCATTAAGGATTTCAGTAAGCTAGCCTCTCCATTGTTTGGTCTTTTGGGGAAATATGCTGAGTTCATATGGACTGACAACTTTCAAGAGGCTCTAGATACCTTGAAAAGTAAACTAATGGTTGCCCCAATTTTGAGAGGTCCAAACTAAGACCTACCTTTCCACATTCATACAGATGCCTCGAACAAAGCGATAAGAGCAGCCTTAGGGAAAATTGATGAGAATCTACCTTACGCCATATATTTTGTAAGTAAAAACTTGTCCAAGGCAGAATTAAATTACACTGTAACCGAAAAGGAGCTCCTAGTTGTAGTCCATTCCATAAATAAGTTCAGACACTACATCACTGGCTATCAAACATTTTTACACATTGATTATGCTGCAATTAAGTATTTAATAAACAAACCAAATGTAAATGCTCATATTATTAGATGGTTACTTTTATTGCAGCAATTTGATTTAACCATTATTGATAAGCCGGGTAAGGAAAATGTTGTGCTAATTTTCTGTCTAAACTAGATCTACCTGCGGGTGAAGAAGGAATGGTGGATAATCAAATGCCAGATGAACACCTATTTTCTATCTCAGTACTCTCTCCATGGTTTGCGGATATAGCAAATTACTTGGTTTCAACACTGTTTCCGCCACACCTGTCCTTAAAAGAGAAGAGCAAGATCGTGAGGAAAGGTGCCCCATTCACCTAGATTGGGGGCAATCTCTTCAAACTTGGTCCAAATCATATTTTGAGGCGATGTGTCAGGGAGGACGAAGGTTTTGGCATTCTCCTAACCTGTCATGATGGGCCCCGTGGGCACCATAGTGCAGCAAAGAGGACTGCCTTCAAAATTCTGCAAGCAAGCTACTATTGGCCCACTCTTCATCAAGATGTCAGGAGATATATTAGCCAATGTGACCGATGTCAAAGGATGGAGAAACCTACTCCAAGGGATGAGACGCCCTTGCAACCTCAAGTGACTTTTGAGCCATTTGAGAAGTGTGGCATGGACTTTGTGGGTCCTATCAACCCTCCTTCAAAACAGAAATCTTACATCATTGTGTGCACTGATTATCTAAAAAAATTAGTAGAAACAAAGGTGATCAAGGAAACAACAAAAGAAACTGTAGCTGAGTTTTTGAGAAAGAATATCTTCTATAAGTTTAGATATCCAAGAGAATTAGTCATAGATCAAGGGAGTCAATTTACCTCCAATCTAATTGAAGACCTGCTCACACATCACAAAATTAAGCACAAAACTTCCACCCCTTATCATCCTGAAGCAAATGGATAGGTGGAAGTCACTAACAGAGCTTTGGAAGGGATTTTGACCAAGGTAGTGAGCAATAGTAGAAAATATTGGATAGATCGACTGGTTGAGGCCACCTGGGCCTATAACACCACGTGGAAAACCACCATAGGGTTCACACCCTATGAGCTGGTCTATAGGAAGAAGGCTTTGCTGTCAATAGAATTTGAATATAACACACTAAGGATGGAAGCTCAGCTAGACCTAGATCTCAACCATGCACAAAAGGAAAGGTTACTTCAGCTAAATGGATTGGATGAACAGAGATTGCAGGCCCTTCTCCA
This sequence comes from Pinus tabuliformis, assembly GCA_031772625.1. Classification (NCBI taxonomy): domain Eukaryota; kingdom Viridiplantae; phylum Streptophyta; class Pinopsida; order Pinales; family Pinaceae; genus Pinus; species Pinus tabuliformis. The sequence goes on along the minus strand of CM062817.1, from coordinate 1,721,650,277 downwards.
CTCAGAGGTAGTCCAGCTTCAAAGGAAAATATGGCATGACAGACACCTCAAAGAGAAACAATTCCATGAAGGAAATTGGGCGCTGCTATATGATTCAAGATATAAATATTTCAAGGGCAAATTGAGGACAAGATGGCTGGGACCATACACAGTATAAAAGTGCAATGACAATGGTTCAGCTCTGATCCAAACCATTGATGAAGAAGCCATCCCAATGCTCGTCAATGGACATAGGTTGAAGATTTACAAGAAGCCCCTCTCCAAGCAAGAATTCATTGAGAATCTGAGTAAAACAGTGTTGGTAGTGGAGTAGGTGTTTGCCTCCACTCCACCCACACCCTAAACACACAAAAAAAATAGAAAAAGAAAAAAAACCAGGAAAAAGAGAATAAAAGATCCCTTGGTGAAAACCTCCTGGAGGCACCCAGGGTAGGCAATGAGGGTGAAAACCTCTTGTATGCACCCCAACTGTCTCATAAAAAAAAAAGAGAAAAAAAAGAGAGAAAAAAATAGAAAAACTAACTTCTTTTGAATGCATTGCAGATTGCAGGAGGGTCACAGAAGAAAAAAGGACATGGCCAGGCTGAATACACCCTTGATAGATCATTTCTCCATCACCATTGTCTTTTCCTAGGCCCTGGTCTCACTTTTTCTAGAAATTATGCATCCTACAGGAAGCTCTGTGCATTCTACAGGAGGCTCTTGTAAAAACCATAGAGAGCTCGAAATCAAGTTCAAAAAAGAATCAGAGGGCTAGAAATTTGTCCAGAAGACCTGTGGACCTCCCTGCCACCATTCATCCCCCCAAATCTCCATTCCATACCTGCACCACTACATTTCCATTCGCTTCTTTCTTCATTGCACAGAAAACACAGGAATTCTATTTCTTTTGTTGTTTTAAAAAAAATGATGAAGAATAAAACAACAACATCCTTAACTTGTTTCTTACCTAGTGCATACCAGCTACTTTTCCTTTTCCTTCAGAACCTTCCTCAACTATCTCTCCAGTCCCTGCTCAAGCATCAGCCAGAAATTTCAGAGGGAGAAGCAGTTATAGGAAATCCTACAGGATTCCTGTAACAGCTGATCCCTTTAAAAAAACAAGCTCCAGAGGCAAGGTCAGTGTAGCCACAGGTGTATACAATGTGTAAGGAGCCATTCCTGATCAAAGATAACCAACACGAGGTAGCCAAGCCACCATTTTAGAAACCATGAGCGCCAACAACAACAACAATCCATGAACAGAGTGCCAAAGTTTGAGCATGCAACATCACGGTAGTGACTAACAGGTAAGTGACGAAACATGTTCCTCTGTTGCATGAGTATAATTTAGAAACTGCATGAACCATTGAGATGGTCATGATTAAACAAAATTGGTGGCCAACTACCTGGCCATCCTCGTCCAGTTCAAACAATTCCTTGTCCAATTCAAACAACATTCAGTGGGTGCAATCGGCATGTGTGTTCAGTTAACTCAGGAAGAAAAACTCAAAACAGGTAGTGGTGGTAGCGTATAACGAGAATGATGGAAGTGATTGCGGGCAGGCAGCATGAAGTATCATAATGGCACTGGAGTAGGGACCAGTGGTCCAGATGAAGATAACGTACCCTTCCTACCACATCACCTCATCACCACAGAACATGCCATAAGCTTAAGTACGCTGCAGTCGACACCTTCATCCACTTTGTTTCATTTTCATCATTGTGCTCTCAACTGTAACAACTTACCTACCACCTTTAGGACCTTGAAACAGTCGTTGTCTATTTGTTTCGAAACCCTTCTACTTATGAGGCTCTACAGGAGTATTATCGCACTCTACAAGAGTAGAAACATAGTCTACAGGAGCCTTTCTACAGGAAGGCCAGTGAGCAGCTCTACAGAGGGAAAATTTGAGATTTTATGCCAAATTCGAGCTCGAAAAAGGTAGGCTTAGTAAAACCCACTCTATATTTTATATATCTACAAAAGGTGGTGGGATTTGAAGTGAAGTATTGTGTTGAAAAGAAAGGAAAAGTGAGAATAGAAGTCTTCCTATGGTTTTTTGAAATATATACAGTCTCTCCATTTTACACTCTACACTGAAATTCAATCTCTTTCTCCTTCGTAATATTCTCCTGTGTAAAGAAATGATGCAACCATAGGAAATTAAGCCTGTAAAATAATGAATTTGCATTGGGTGGTTTTCTTAATTTGTGAAAAATAACACCGTCTTACTCTCTGTGTTTAAAAAAAAAAAAAAGATATTGATTTCCTCAAACAGTCCGAGAAGTAAATTAAGGTTGAGAATAGAGTTTGAAGGGAAAGAAAGTTACAATTTGTTTTTTTTTTAAAGAAGAAACATGAAAAACTCTCTCTGGTTCCAGAAGAAAACCTCAGTTGTTCCTCCGTTTCCGGGTTTAAAATTTGTTGTCTCCCTCCTCACCTGAGAATTTCTAGTAGTCACTGAACATCATGACATGGGGTTTTATGAGGAAGGAGCCTATGAATTCAACTAAATTGCATCAACATCCAGAAGTGGTATCCCTCTTTATCATGGAAAATTGGATGCCCTTCTTTGAGAAATTTCATGGGTATGATGAGGAAGTCACAAAAGGAATTTTTATTATCTTTAAGACCCCATTCAAAAACCCATGCTACAGTCAGTTTCAGGGTTCTAACCATAGAACTTACACCAAAGTTCATCAGCAGAATTACAGGTCTTCCACTTGGGCTCCCCTAGAGCAAAGAAGAAAAACCACTAGGATAGGTTGCTAAAAAGACCGTTTTCTGGCCTGATGAACATCCTGTGGAGGATAAGAATGGGATCAGAAGGACAAGTATACCTTATCCATGGGGTGAGGTCAGCTATCAAATCATGAAGTATATCTCCTGTGAAGGAAGATACAATATCATTTATGGTTATCATTTCAGATTGTTACATGAACTAAGATATGGCATGGACCTGCCTGCATCTAGAAAACTCAGTATTCCATATTTTCTCCTCCAATCCTTCATAGAGTGTAGCACCAAATTGAATGCAAGGGTTCCAGACCAACTGGCTCACCATGGGCTCATTAAGTTGCTGGTAGAGGATGCCCTCCACACATACACAATCCCTATAACCTGGAAGATTTTCAAGAACATGACTAAATAAGATGACATAAAATCTCTCACTGATGACCTTAGTCTATCTGGCAGTGAAGAGGAGGAACAGAAAGAGGAACCCGAGAAGGAAATCCATGAAGAAGCATAGAATATTCAATTGGAAGAAGAAAAAGAAGAAAAACATAGATGAGAGGAGAAACATGGCACCACCACAATTGAACCTAAAGCAGAGAAGAAAACATCATCAAAAGTAGAAAAGGGAAAACCATAGTAGAGTAAAGGAAGAGGACAAGACCTGAAAAGAAGAAGCCCAAGACAGCTCAGAAAAAGGCTGCCACAGGAAAGGCATAAAGTCACCAAGTAGAGGAGAAAACGACACCAGATACAGCAGAAACAAAATTAGAGACAACAGACACAGGCAAAACAACAGACGAAGAAGAAGAAAAACAGCAAGAAGAAGTGTCTCCTGAGACACTAGCAAGAGACGTAGCAGCTGTTATTGCTACACTTAGTACTCCAGCCAAGAAATAAGGGAAAATAAAAATACAACCATCTATGTACTTCAAAGCTCGAAAGAGCACTAGAATCAAGATGGGGAAGCCTCAGCCACCTTCAAAGGAGCCCATCATCATTGAGGATGTACCTGCTATAACAAAGGAGGAATCTCCATCACTTACGAAATAGGGAGCCCTAAGACCTCTACCTGGAAAGAAAGGATCAAATTAATGGAATCTACAGCAGTCCTACAGGAGGTGCAGACCTCTCTACAGGAGATGTTGGCAGAGCTCAAAGAAACTGAGAATTTTGAAAAGAAGGCAGAAAAACAGAACTAGGAGGAAGATAAGGAAAAAGAAATACCAGAGCCTAGACCTTAGCCTAACTTAGGCTCCTACTACAACCTTCTCGAAGGTGGGAGGATCATCCCACAAAATTTGCAGTGTCCCTTTTCTTCGAGCTGGAAAAGGAAAGAGTCAAGACCCATACATGGATGCAGATTGCAAAATCAAAAGGGGTAGAAGACATTGGGCACATGGAAAACAGGTTGAGAGAGATGGGCAAAGAATTGAGCATGGTCAGGTATACAGAAAGCATCATAATAGCTCAATTGGAGGAAGAAAATGAAATGTTGAAAAAGCAGCTACAAGAAAGGGAACCTTAAGGAGGAAATGAGCTATCAATCTTAAAAGGACAACAACATAAAGAGGAACCCCGGGCAGATAGTGAGGCAGCAAAAAGACAACATCAAGAAGAGGAACCCCAGACAAATAGTGAGACATTGATGAAACAACGACAGGAAAAAGAATCCCAGGCAGAAAATGAAGTGCTAATTTTGAAAAGGAAGCTACAGGAAAAGGAAGCCCAGTTAGCCTGCATGGCCAGCTAAGCAATGGAGGCATTACAGTGCAGGTAGCTCAAAGATCAGTGGCTCCAATTTCAGATTAAGACACTGGCCTAGAGGGGCACAATATCATTTCAGGATTATGGCCAATTTATGCATTTATGTGATCATAGTTCAACTGAGGATAAAGCAAAGCTAGCAGAATTTTACCTGTACAACATGGCAAAAGAGCTAAGTGAACCCCTGATGATTATAGCAGAACCCTTGGCAAAAGAGCTAATCCTCAAGTTGTCCGTGACTATGTTGACAGGCAAGCCCAGGCTATTACTCATTTCTAGGATATGGAGAGATTGTTTGGAGATGACTGCATCCATTGAGAAGGTGGAATACATTTCCACACAACCTAAGGATCAAGGAGTATCACTTCCCAAACATGATGAGGGAAGCCATGAGGAGAGTGCCTCTATATAAGCACTTAATGCAAAGCTTAAAGGCAAATTGGATTGGCCTTAAATTCAGTCCTCCACTACTGCTAGGACTGCTGGAAGGAGTAAAGGAGGAGGATGAAAAGAAACAATGGGAAGAAGTGGATAGGAAAGCAGGTTTCCATGATAAAGACGAAGACATCACATCAGAGGCTTGGGATGTCAGGGAATCTGTCAGAGGCATTAAGGATAAAGAGTTAGATTAGTTGCTCAGAGGATGAGCAACCCATTCAGTAGGGGGTGATGATGAGCCCCAGAAATGGGTAATTATATGGGTACATTCTTCCTGTTATTTCGACTTAATCCACCATTCTCATTAGTTTATTGCATGTTTTTGAATATATTTATGCTAATAGAATGAATTGGGTTAGTCATTTTTCCATGTAGTCTAATGTGTGCCTTATGTAGATTTTTTGGTCAATTTTGGACAAAGTCAAGGAATTTATGAGCAAATGGTAGCCAAAACTCAAGGAAAATAGAGAAGAGGATATGTAGGGGGGTGTCTCCTTCATTTATGACCCCTTTCCTCGAATCCTCCATTAGCAACTTGGAGCATAAAGGTCCACATTGATGATTCCAAGGGGCAGCCGAGCAAGTAAAGTAGGACTACTATTTTTCTCCATTTCTAGGAAGCCAAATTCCTTGATTTTAGGAGGAATGTTGGAGGACTCTATTTGTATAAATAAGGGGGCTTAGAGCCTCAGTAGGTTAGCTAGTTATTTGTATATTTTCGCACTTTTGTACAACATTGTGTTCAGCTCATTTTCGAGTTCCTTATTTGAGAACAATTTATGTAATGTAGATGAAACAGTTTTTGAGCTAGCACTGATCTCTTTCAAAGGGCTGAAGCTCTTGGGTTAGGGCCCAACCCAAGCTACCTAGCACCTCCCTCTGTGTACTTATTGTTGGAAATAATACTGAGAGTGGGGGGGGTGAATTAGTATTATCAAATCGTTAAAACTTTTTCATTTCCATATTAAGATTCATAAACGCAACTTCAGTTAAGGATACCCGTGTATATACGCGACTGTGTTTAATGCAACTAGCGTATATCCAGTAAACTTATGATTCAGTTAGTTGATCTTCAATGAGTGCATCAGAACATTATTAATCATATGAACAGTCAACAGGTGTAGTAAAATAGAACAGATCGTCACACATAAAGAGCACACATGAACACTATGATATAAGGTTGAAACCCAATGTGGGTGAAAACCACCTACTGCAATTTGTTTCTATCTTCCTTTAATAAGAAAATTCTTTTACAATGTACTGGTGCAGTCCTTTACCAACACGCAGGCTACAACCTGCAGAGGGCCACAACCCTCTCTCATTCTCCAGCTTCTTCTGGAAGGGAGCTACAACCCCCTTAGCTCTTGTACTAGCTGAAATAATAGTACGTAGGTGCTAACCTACAGAAGGCTACAACCTTCTCTTTACTTCCAGGGACCACGTTTCATAAATTTTCAGACTGGATCCATAAGTAAAAAACAATCACCACTGTAAGACAATCATCAACTATACCTGAATCATCAATCACTAAATCACCCAGTACTGAATCACTGAAACCCTGTCATCAAAACATAGTTACCAGAACACAAACCAGAGACTAGAACTCTGCAACAAGCACTAGAACCAACAGCAACCTGAAACATCAAATCTCATAATGCGTACACTACTTGACTATATCAAAACTATGTGTATACATGCTTTCACCAGAGAGAACCCGCGTACGGATCTAAAGATAATTACCCATACCTTCGCTGCCATTTCCAACTTGAGCCAAGCATCGCAAACCCATAACCAGCATACTAGATCATCACACTTTGTCAAACATTCATTACATGCTCATCCACCTTTTCCTAATGATCTTCTCCTTATATAGGTTTAGGCTTCTCTCAATACCATGGTCCAAAACCATGCAGAAACAATACTTTGGACCCAATACCTGGGATCAACACTTCGGACCAAATACCACATACCAATACCAAAATACCATGGACCAAATACCACGGACCAAAACTTAGTTTTCCAACATGTACGCACCTTTCCTTGCATGAAAGTGCGTGTATATGCATACATGTCTTTGGAATGTATAACCCGCATGTATATGCGGCTTGGTCACGATGAACCTGCATATATATCTCTCTTGACCTGTTGTACTAATATCTGACCTCCGATTGAGTTGCCATCACCTGTATCATACCTGTGAGTGAGTTTCCATCAAGGACAACACGTGTATCATAATGCCAACAATCCCCCCTTTGGACTTGATGGCAACCACCACACCAAGTCACTCTCCCCCTTTGACATCAAGGGCAAAGGGAAGGCCAGGGAGTTCTCTCCCTCTGTTGTCCATACTCCCCCTGAGTACCTATTGAAATCTCTGATTGGGCTCCCCCTTTGTATATGTCAAGATGTATCAATCCATCCATGCTCCCCTTGAGCACATGCAAGTTCAAAGACCAGCAATCCATTCAAGACCATGATAGTCATTAGCCACTATCATACATCATATATGATCTGCACCGTAAGCATCAGCATCCAAACCTGCACTACCATTCCTTTGATCAAACAACAAGATGTATCATTTAGCCTCATAAGCTTCATCACAAAAGACTTCTTACCATAATGCCAACAATGCATTATTTGAAGTATATGCTCCCCCTGAGCCTGTGCCAACCATCATATACCATGACCGAACCATTTCCTGAGTTCTTTTTGCTACCTTTTTCTTCTAAGCTCCATATATGCGACTCTGTAGCCTTTAGATCGCGTATATACGTGACTTATCTTCATTATATCAATGTATGAAAAATGGAATACTGAAGGTCTTCACTTTCAGTTTCCCCTGTGTCTGTTATGTCAGCTAACTGAGTTATGTCGCATGTTTATGTCTCTAATTCTATCTTCTTCAATACCTAGAGTTGTGATGATGTATAATCCTCTTGCTTTGGAGTTTGAATTTTTCTCCTGCATTCCCTTGCTTTATGTCCAAACTTGTTACATGCATAACATCTTACATGATTTATGTTCCTTCTATTGCAATCATTGCTTTGTGGCCAAACATATTGCAAGCAAAACAATATCCTTTGAAGTACCTGAAATGTGATGATCTTGTGTGATGGTCTTGAACCATTCTACTTCTGCATCTGGCTACAACATGTCCAAGATTATGACATACATAACATTCAACATTATCCAATGAAGGGAATAATTGTCTATCACGTCCATAGTTAGGAGTAAAGGATTTTCTTTGAGTAATTTCTTTCCTTGCATGTTGATGAGGTTGTCCTCTCATCTCCTTGTTGAGCATTTCAAAATTCTCATTAGAGTTCCTTGCCTCACCTTGTGAGCTAGATTCACCTTCAATTGATTCATAAAATCCAAGACCAGTTTTGATAGTAGGGGATCTTTGACTACCAAGAATGTCATCCAAAATCTTAGTACTATCTTGAAATCGTAATAGTTTATCCTTTTCTTCTATTTTACTTTTCAAGATATATCTCAACCTAATGTTGTTCTTCATTTTCCAGATACTGCTTCCTTATTTTTTCTTCGGCTTTTCTACCTTCTTCCACTTGTTGCCTTAATTCGATCACTTCATGTTCTTGTTCTTCAAGAGCTTCTCTATTTTTCTTCTTTGATTCTTTAAGATCTTCCTTTAGAGAGAGAATCTTCAATTCAAGTCTATGAATTGTTATGCTCTGATCTTTTACTACATCCTGCAATTTCTCCCTTATTCTAGTTACTAACTCCAATTGTTCTTTTAATCTGGTAACTTCTTTTGTTTCTACGTCCTTCTTTTCATATGCCATGAGAATTCTAATGTCTTCATCATTGTTGGATGAGTCATTACTTTTAACATGGGTATAATAACTTCTATACCTACTTCAGACATCTTTCCCTTGTTATGAGGGCATCTAGCAGCGTAGTGACCAACTCTACCACATGAAAAGCATTTGAAAGGTAGCTTACCTTGGAACCTTCTAGATCCTTGCTCAAGATTCTTGACAAAATTTAGCTCATCTTCTCCTTTTGAAATATATCTTGACTTATTTGCTGATACTTCGAATGCGGCTTCTCTCATATCTGATGGTCCTACTTTTCTCATCTCATAAGAAGTTAAGATTCTATGAAGCTGTGACATAGTGATTTTCTGCAGATCCTCCTTTTCTTCTATGGCAGAAACTTTGGAATAAAATTTAGCAGATAGGGATCTTAAAACTTTTTCAACTAAGACAACTTCCTTAAATTGTTGACCCAGATTCCTCATACAATTGACAATCTCATCTATACGCAGAAAGTAATTAGCTACGCTTTCATTACTATGCATTTTAAGATTTTCATACCGTATTCTGAGAGTTTGAAGCTTTGCTCGGTTTACCTGTTCATCTCCTTCATAGCTTAGAATGATTTTGTCCCAAATTTCATTGGCTGATTTGAAATGCATGACCTTCATAAATTCTGATTGTGACAAACTTCCCAATAACACAGTAACAGCTTTGGCATTGAGTTCATATTGCTTTCTCTCTGTTGTATCTATAGGAATTTCTGATGGATATGTGTATCCTCCTTCCACGATTCCCCAAACATCCATTCCAAGCGATTGTAGATATGATGTGGTTATTATCTTCTAGTGGACAAAGTTGCTCCCATAAAAAATTGGTGGCCTGATTGATGCCTCTTTCTCGTAGCTGCCCATGATGATAGATCTTCCTTCAAGCGATCAAGCTTCTTCTGAAGAACCTGCTCTGATACCAATTGTTGGAAATAATACTGAGAGGGGGGGGGGGGGGGGGGGGTGAATCAGTATTATCAAATCAATAAAACGTTTTCATTTCCATATTAAGATTCATATACGCAACTTCAGTTAAGGATACCCACGTATATACGCGAATGTGTTTAATGCAACTAGCGTATATCCAGTAAACTTATGATTCAGTTGGTTGATCTTCAATGAGTGCATCAGAACATTATTAATCATATGAACATTCAACAGGTGCAGTAAAACAGAACAGATCATCACACATAAAGAGCACACATGAACACTATGATATAAGGTTGAAACCCAATGTGGGTGAAAACCACCTGCTGCAATTTGTTTCTATCTTCCTTTAATAAGAAACTTCTTTTACAATGTATTGGTGCAGTCCTTTACCAGCACTCAGGCTGTAACCTGCAGAGGGATACAACCCTCTCTCATTCTCCAGCTCCTTCTGGAAGGGAGCTACAACCCCCTTAGCTCTTGTACTAGATGAAATAATAGTACGTAGGTGCTGACCTACAGAAGGCTACAACCTTCTCTTTACTTCGAGGGACCACGTTTCATAAATTTTCAGACTGGATCCATAAGTACAAAACAATCACCATTGTAAGACAATCATCAACTATACCTGAATCATCAATCACTAAATCACCCAATACTGAATCACTGAAACCCTTTCATAAGAACACAGTTACCAGAACACAAACCAGAGCCCAAAACTCTGCAACAACCACTAGAACCAATAGCAACTTGAAACATCAAATCTCATAATGCATACGCTACTTGACTATATCAAAACCATGTGTATACGTGCTTTCACCATAGAGAACCCGCATATAGATCTAAATATAATTACTTATACCTTCACTGCCATTTCCAACTTGAGCCATTCATCATAAACCCATAACCAGCATACTAGATCTTCACACTTCATCAGACATTCATTACTTGCTCATCCACCTTTGCCTAATTATCTTCTCCTTATATAGGTTTAGGCTTCTCTCAATACCATGGTCCAAAACATTTAGAAACAATACCTTGGACCCAATACCTGGGATCGACACTTCGGACCAAATACCACGGACCAATACCAAAGTACCATGGACCAAATACCGTGAAACAAAACTTAGTTTTCCAACATGTACGTGCCTTTCCTTGCACGAAAGTGCGTGTATACGAATACGTGTCTTTGGAACGTCTAACCTGCGTGTATACGCGGCTTGGTCACGATGAACCTGCGTATATCTCTCTCTTGACCTAATGTACTATGATATGTCCTCTGATTGAGTTACCATCACCTGTATCAAACCTCTGAGTGATTTTCCATCAAGGAAAACACTTGTATCATAATGCAAACACTTATATGTTTTTGCTTCAGTTTATGAGTTAATTTCTGTTGCATAGATTCATTTTACTTTGTTAGATTAGGTTGCTTTTGATGGTTAGTATAGTTGTTTTTGTTTCAATTGCTCAAGTAGATTACTGCAATGATAGAATAAGATTCAAAAAGGCCAACCACAGCCTTGATTTCCTTTTTCCCTTCCTGGGACTATGATTTGAGGTCAAGGCACTACTGCGCCACCAAAAACACAGTTTTTGCTCTTCCATGCAACTGCTAGTGTGATAACTTGATTTGGAAAAGTTGATATTGGTTCAAATTCGATTGCTTAGATCATTTCCTGTTATTTTACCATAGTTCTATCTGCATGCTTTTTTGTTCATTGGTTACTGTTCATCATTTTCTGTTTGTAGCTCAGAAATTAGGTCAAGCTAGAAAAAGTTCTATTTTCATAGTATAGTTAGTTCTTTCTTTGGTCAGTTTTGATAAGTAAATGTGCAGATCTATTCCAGGACATCATGGCTCACCAAAAACCCATAGGAAATCCAGCACTAGCTCACTTCTCATAGATTTCCCAACTCATTCGCAACATTTCGCTAATCTGCCCTAATTTCTGTGTTTTTTTCCATAAAGCTTCTTTCTTGCCATTTGAACAAATCCAACCACCACATTTGTTCTTGATCTTCCTTGATGAGTTCTAGACACCCCAACACCTTCAGCTAGCCTTCAGATCCCATTTCCCATCATTTTTCCACCTTCAAAGCTCCAAAAATAGCTCTCGGCCTCCTCCTATAGATCCTCTTGTAGATCCTCCTCTAGATCCCCTGCAGTCTCCTGTAGAACTTCCTGTGAGTGGTTTTTCAAAGTCTGATCACTATGGAAGTCTTCAAAAGGGTACTATGTGCTTATTAGAACCTCTCCACACCTTCCTTACCCTCTGCAAAATCTAACTCCATCTTCCTTTTCCACCAAACCTCTGCACAGTCACAACCAGATAAATCACAAGCATAATAATTTCACATAAAAACACCCAAAAGTACAAAAAGATGTTTTCTTCTCATTTATTTTTAGAAGTAGCTTGAATAAATGCAATTTAACTTTTGAGTAGTCAATGGTACTCATTTCATTAGTTTTCATCTCTTTTCTTGCAAAATTAGGGTTAATAGGTAAATTAGAGTTTGCTAGGGTTTGCGTTTCAGTTCAGTTTTCCTTCTCTTTCTGCAACTAGAATAGCCTCTGTAGAGTTAGCTTTCTTTCATCAGAGTTAAAATCTTCTTCTGAGAATTCATAGAAGTTGGATTAAGCTCCTAGCGATCTTGCGCCAGCTAACCAAGTGACAACCTGCAGTAAGAGCTAGTACTTGTGCATACAGCACCATCGCTTCCAAGTTTGTTACAAACTACCGGGTTCATGAAAGTAAAGAAGGAAGCCCCAAGATTTGCAACATCATTGCTGCAATACTGGTGCTCACCACTTGGGTAAACTTGTGATAAAATCTATTGAAACCTCCTCTAAATGTTGGCTTGGAATGGATAAAGGTTGTAATATACCTGGCTTCTTAATTGTTTCAACTTTATTTTGTTGGCAAACCAAACATTCTGCCACAAAATTTTGAATATTGAATTTAAGGCCATCCCAAAAAGCTTCCTTCTTAACCCTGTGGTAAGTTTTTAAAAATCCTAAATGCCCTCCTAAGGGAGAAGTGTGCAATTCCATAAGAATCTTTTGTTTGAGTTAGGAATTCTTACATAGGTATAAGCCATCTATGTACCATAATGAATCATTTTTCCAGCTAAATTTATTAGATGTACTAGGATCTTGTTGTAAATTTCGAATGAGTGCCCACACTTCTTCATCATTCTTCCATTCCTCTCTTGCTTCGTTTATCCAATCTGGCTTTATAATAGAAAGGGCGCAAAAAAATGCTTCCACATCCTCATCCTTTCTTGAGAGTGCATATACCACAACACTTTGCTTCCCTTTTTTGTAGATGATTTCAAAGTCATAACCTAACATCTTTGTAACCCATTTTTGTTCCTCTTAAGAGGATAATCTTTGTTATAAAATGTATTTAAGACTATCATGATCCATTTTTACGTTAAAGTGTCTTATTAGGTAGGGTCGCCATTTCTTAAGTACATGTAGTATTTCCAACATTTCCTTCTCATAAATAGCTTTTTGTAAATACTTTCCCTTGATTGGACGACTTTCGAAAGCAATGGGTCTTTCATCTTGCATTAAAACAACACCAATTCCATTTCCTGAAGCATCACATTCCACAATAAAAGCTTTTGTGAAGATTGATGTAGCTAGGACAGTGCTTGGCACATTGCCTCTTTAAGATGTTCGAAGGCCTTTGTTGCTTTTGGAGTCCATGAAAATGCATCTTTCTTCAATAATGTTGTTAGAGGTGCTGCTATTCTCTCATAATTCTTAACGAACTTGCGATAATACCCTGTCAACATGACAAATCCTCGCATATGCTTTACGGATGTGGGGATTTTCAATTCCTTAATGGCTTTAATTTTTCTAGGGTCTACTTTAACACCTTCATGAGATACAATATGACCTAGATATTCCACCTCTTGTACTCCAAAGAAACATTTGGAGATTTTTGCATATAATTGTTTCTCCTCCAATAGTTTGAGCACCCTATCAACATGTTCAACATGATCCTTCCAAGACTTGTTATAGATTAGTATATCATCAAAAAATACTAACACAAATTTTCTAAGGAAGGGTTTGCAAATGGAATTCATCAAACCTTAAAATGTAGAAGGTGCATTGGTAAGGACAAAAGGCATGACCAAAAATTCATAATACCCCTCATGAGTTCTCAATGCTATTTTTAGAATGTCTTCAGTCTTCATTCTGATTTGATGATATCCTGAATGAAGATCCAACTTGGTGAAGTAAATTGATCCATGCAATCCATCCAATAATTCATCAATGATAGGAATGGGAAGTTTATCTTTAATAGTGCTCTTGTTGAGCTCCCTATAATCCGGACACATGTGCCATGATCCATCCTTCTTGTGCACCAATACTACTAGAGCCGAGAAAGAACTTTGACTAGGTTGAATTATACTAGCCTCTAGCATTTCTGCAACCATACGTTCAATTTCACTCTTTTGGGCATAGGTACATATGTACAGGCTGATGTTTTGAAGGAACAATTCCTGGAATCAAATGAATACCATGATCATCATCACGAATAGGTGGGAGACATTTGGGAGTCTCAAATACCTTGGAATGATTTTCCAAGAATTTGTGGAGATCTGGAGAAATAGATGATTTCGATGTGGGAAACTCTAGCGAACATAATTTTGCAATTACACCTTGTTATTCCTTCTTTATAATCTTTGTTATACCGTTAGAGTTGATTATCTTTCCCAGTTTCCTTGCAATACCCCTTAATTCAACTTCCTTTCCTTTCACACAAAATTTCATGAAAATTTCTTGAAAATTAAAAGCTATTGTACCGAAGGATTGTAGACATTGGACTCCTAGTCCAACATCAGCACCAACCATTGGAATGGAAAGAATTGGGCTATTCAATACATATTCTCCCATGGATAGCTTGATATTATCGCACTTTCCAGAGAAAATTATGGTTCCTCCACTTGCAACCATCACTTGACACTCTGATGCTGGATATAGGAAGAAATTCAATTCCTTTGCTATCTTACAATGAATAAAACTATGGGTACTTCCCGAATCAATCAACACTATTACCTTTTTCTTCTTGATATGTCCTTTTATATTGATAGTTTGAGGAGTGGTAATTCCATCCAATGCATTATAGGTTATGGTCGGATTCATTTCTTCTTTATGTAGGGTTTGTTCCTAGAGTATATCCTCTTCCTTTGACATTTCTTGTTCCTTTTCTTCCTCCTCTTCACAATCTATGTAGAATAATTTATTCTCAACACACTTATGACCTTTAGTGTATTTGCTATCACAACTGTAACAAATCCCTTTTTCTCTTTTTTCTTCCAATTGTTATGGTGTCAACCTTGTAGGTTGTGGATGGCTAGGGGAAACAACACTTCCATCTTTATAGTTGTGAGTGGTAGGCTTCTTGGTTTCCATAATTTTGCTTTCCATTTTTCTTGCTAACTTGAATGTCTTCTCCAATGAATCAGGTTCCCAAAGGCGAACCTCATGTTGGATATTATCCTTTAAAGTCCCTATGAACACATCAATCCTATGATCCTCTGGAATATCTTTTATCCTTCTGTTAAATTTTTGGAAGTCCTCAATGTGCTCCATCATTGAACCCTTTTGTTTGAGATTTATCAATTGGCTAAAAAATGTGTTGATTTTTGTATCCTCATAATGTGCTATCATTTATTCCGTAAAAATTACCTAAGTGACAATTTGTTTAAGAGAGAAAAGTGATCGATACCATACAAACTAGTTTGTTTCCAAATATTGCAATACGTACCTTTTGTGTGTTTTGTACATTATGGAGATCGAAAAATTTCTCCATATGTAGTATCCATGTTTTGGGATCCTTGCCAGCAAACTTATTCATATCAATTTTTGGAACATGGTGGGTCTTCAATCCAACATTAGAGTCTATGAAATCATGATTAACATTTCTTTTGTTCTCATCATGAGTTTCCTTTACTACCCTTTCACCATTAGTGACCATTTCTTGTAGCAAATTATTCAAATTTATCTTCAATTCTTCCATCTTATCATCCATGTCATTCATCTTAGCTTCCATGCCATCCATCTTAGCTTCAACGCCATCCATATTAACTTTCATTCCATTCATATTAGCTTCCATGTCATTCATCTTGGCTTCATTTACCTTTAGTGAGAGTGAAATTTGTTGTACTTTCTCTTTTAATTTTGATATATCATGTTGCATTTCATCCTCTTCTTCATGAGTCATGCTAGAGCTTTCAGGTTGCTTACTAGGTGTTTCCATTTTCTTTCTTCGGGGCATTACTTAATGCTAATAATTATTCACTATTCCCTTTGAATTCCTTCAAACTAATTTTTCAAAACAATCTTATGCAAAATTAAAAAAAAAACTACACACCTTTTTTCCAATTTGTAAGAGCTCGATATTGAATATGTTGTATCTCTGTAACTGCGGATCTTGAATATCTGAAATATCATCTTGCGATAGCACTTTGAGTCCTCTTTCTAACCCCGTAATTCTAATCAAGATTGGATTCCCCAAGGAATAATTATGCCAAATCTCTCACAGTGACCGGATTATAGACTAGTTCAGTAGAGCAAACTTGTACGGCGTGCCACATGTCACTGTTTCGACCTTAGTACTTGAACCTGATCCATAGAAAACTACAGGCCGTCCTCTTTCTGAAACTTCTTACGAAATTTCAATCTAATGCTCATAACAAAAGTTAGGATGCTTTTCCCCAGGTCACCTGTTTGTAATGTAATTCAGGAGTCTGCAAAAACCCTAACTCCTTCATATCATGTCTCTGCAAATATAGCAAGACAAGATCTGAAATTCAGACCCAAAGTTTAGAAATATTTAAGCTCAAATAGGGTTTTTTTGTAGCTTTTGAAACATTGCAGAAAACAAGTTATAGCGAAAATTCCATGATGACCTGTTTGGAGAAGCGAAACCCCAGAATCCAAAGCTCTGATACCAAATGATAGGAAACACGCTCACAAGAAGATAGAAAAGATATATCAACGGCTTAGGATTTAGCCTCTTTTAGGGGGAAACCTCATTTAAATTACACAAATGAACAATTCTTGGATGATACAAATGACTATACCTCCCTTCTATATATATGAGTCTAAGGGGTCACAATATAATCTAGTTGACATAACAGTAATAACATAAGGGCACAAAAATAACAATAGTGGGTTTCTATGGGGCATACTAATAAAAATATGGGGACAATAGGGGCACAATAATAACAATAAGGGATACAATGACAATAGTAATGGGGGAATCACTAGTATTATAGGGGCCTAACACTCTCTCATTCACCTACACCCGAAAACGAAAGATGATGCATTATGGTAGACTAGGTTATTTCTGGATTTGATGTCATATCATCATGAGTGATTGTAGAGACATGTACATGGATGAGACATGGCACGACGAATAATGGGACGAGCAAGGATCACATGCTACAATGCTTTCTTGTAGTTATACGAACACATGAAGCCTACCAAGTATCAAGTGAAGGAGACACATGTACATGCATGAACCATCAAGCAAACACCAAGAACATTGAAGACTCTGCACACTCTACCATGTGGAGGTGAAGCTATGATACACCATGATCATGCTCATCACTCAAAAACACAACAACTTGACATGAACAACACACCCATCATGTGCATACGAGCAGTGTCATGTCAAGTTGTGTCATGAGTCACCTCGGCCACATCACTACTTTGGGTCATAATTGTGTAATCAATGTAATGTAACACGGAAGTCCAAGAGACCCAAGGATCAATTCAAAGAGTCATGTAAGTCGAACATTCATGAGGTAATTCGAAAAATAACAAGGGTTAGTTTCACCCTTGGCTACATACCCCTCATTTGTACATGCAAAGGAATTTTCACCTTGGCTCCTCCCACATAGCCTTGAGAGTCTGTAGTCTTTTCTTTGAGGAGTGAGCAGTGGCTCCAACACCCCACTATCAGGGTTAGTGATGTATGGTGTGTGGATGTGTCTTGGTACTTTCTCTTAATTCAAAAGCCTATTAACAGGCCAACATGTTTTCACACATGTATTGTATTCATTTGTAAGACTATTCTTTCGACTCTTCTAATATATGTTGCTTTAACTTGTACTAAGATAGTTGAACTATTTCGGTTATTTTAGTGCATATGTTGTTGGAAATGTGTTGTATCAGTTATTAACATTGTCTTGCCTGTGTGGACTACTCCTCTAGACACTCGACATATTCATCCTTGTAAACTTGTTATAATGACCATCGCACTCGTGTGGACTATTCCACTGGGTGTTGTACATGTTATATATTCACTATGTGTTTGTGACTGTCGCATCTGTGTAGACTACTCTACCAGAATTTGTGCATGTCCTGCTATGTTGTGTGTCTCTAACAGAGTTGGGACTATTCCCTTTCGACTTGAGACTCACTCTCACCCTCTCCCTCTACAGTGAAAGAACTTAGACACAAGTTACACTAAGCACTCACCAGGCACACAAACCTCATTATTTGAAGACTAAGTATACCACTCTCATGTGCTGACAAGTAAGAGCTAAGACATATCTTTAAGATAATGGAAATCGAGCATCATACTGGATGGGACTCCTACACCAAATGGTTTGAGTTCTAGTTGAGACTTCATGCTGGGGAGATCCCCTAAATGTTGGAGGGTGTTTGCTTAGGGGGTCCTGACCCAGGTTTAGAATTAGTTGTGACAAAAAAATCCCTACATTATTGACCATTTTGGCCTCAATCTGTGGTGTGCAGACTGAAGTCTCACCCGAAGCAATATGGGGGGCTGCGGGTGATGAGCCGTGGAGATGGGTAAATATATGGGCTCATTTTGCCTAATATTCTCATTTACTCCACCATTCTCCATATTTTTATGCATGCTTTTGAATATATTTATGTTAATTGTGTGAATGGGAATAGTCACTTTACCACAAGGTCTAATACGTGCTTATTGCAGATTTTTGGACATTTTTGGGACCAAGACTGGGCATTTATGAGTAGATTGGCAGCCAAATATGAGGAAACAAGGCTAAGTATTTGTAGGAGGGGTGTCTACTACACTAAATGACACCTTCCTTGAGTTCTCCACCATCAGATTGGAGTTCTACAACCCACCAAAGATGATTTCAAGGGCAGCCGAGCAGGTCTAGTGAAGTGGCTGATTAACTGCAGTTTTGGGCAGCCAAGCTCCTAAAGTTAAGGAGGATTGTTGGGGGTCCTCATATGCATAAGTAGGAAGGCTTCAAGCCATGGTAGTTTAGCAAGGAAAATTTTAAGGATGGAAAATTTTCTTGAAGTTTAAAACATTGGCGAATCTCACTAATCCCTAATATGCAAATTATAAATGTTTATTGATATATTTGTAAAATTAATCAAATTTATAATTATTTTATATATAGTCTCTCTATAATGTTGGCGATTTTTAAGGTAAAATAATTTTATATTCTAAAATTTGGGCGAATCGTCTTTTATAAAATTGGAAATTGGCGAATCTTTTTTGTGGAAAAATCATGGAAAATTAGCCCACTGGGCGAACATTAGCCCCTAAAATTTTCCATGTAGTTTAGTCATTTTTTTAATCCATTTTTTCACTTTAGTGCAGCTCTCTATCAGCACATTTTCGAGCTTCTTCTTGTAGACAATTTTTGTCATGTAATTATTATTTTTTGATCAATGAAGATGAATCCAACTTTGCACCAGCTTTGATCTTTCTTAGGAGGCTGTGGGTCTTGGGGTTGGGCCCAACCCAAGTGCCAGTACCTCCTTTGTGTACTTTTATGTGTTTTTATTACATTCCTAGAATAATTTATGTTATTTAGGGTAGAATCTTGCTTCAATACTTAGGTCGTTTTTGATGATTTGGATAGTTTTTCATGCTTCAGGTTGATTTGATAGTATGGTAACAGAAAAGATCTACAAGAAGGCCACCAAGCAGCCCTCGATCTCATTTCTCCCTCCTTGGGATCATGAATTTAGACCAAGGCGCACTTGCTGCCACAAAAACATTGTTTTTACCTTCTAATGCAATTGCTAGTGTTAGATTTTGAATTGGAAGAGTTGATATCAGTCATGTCTTCATGTTCAGATCTGTTCTTTCTTAGTTTCCATAGATCTCTTGCATAATTTTATATTTATACACTGTTGTTCATCACATTTCTCGTTTTTAAGAGTAGATTAGGTCAACATAGATAGATCTCTTTTTTCTTTGTCTTTGTTTGGATCAGTTTTCAGAAAGTAATGTGCAGAACACCTATAATACATCCCTACCTATCCTTCCTCCATCATGCAACCTGTTCCAACCCCTCACTCAAGATTTCTTCCCTTCATTCGCCACACTTTCCCAACTAACCCTAATTTCTATATTTTTGTGCAACATTGCTTTCTTCATCCTTGAACAAATCCAACCATCTTCATCACTCCTTAGCTTCATTTACTAGGTCCTACACCTCTTAAAAACCTTATCCATCCTTCATTCCCACTTCCCCACTGTTTTTCCTCCATCAATCTTCAAAAAACCACTTTCGGCCTGTTCCTGTAGAATTTCCTGTAGATCCCCTGCAGCCTCCTGTAGAAGATAATGCGAGCAGTTTTTCAAGATCTGAGCATGGTGGAAATCTCCAGAAGGGTTCTAGGGACCCCTTAGGTCCTCTCCATACCTTCCTAACCCCCTGCAATCACCCACTCCATTTTCTTTCGCCGATAAACCCCTGCACAGTAAAAAATAGTTAAAACACATGCATAATAATTTTTGCATAAAATTGCTCAAAAATACAAAAAGATGATTTTTCCATATTTCCTTTCAGAAGTAGCTTAAACACATGTATTTTACCTCTACAATAGTCTGTGGCATCCATTTTAGTAGTTGTACATCTCTTTTCTTGCACAAGTAGGGTTAGTCTGTAAAACTAGGGTTTGCATTTCCTTTTAGCTTTCATCTTATTTCTGCAAGTAGACTAGCCTCTTTTGAGTTAGCCTTCATCCATCACAGTTAAAAGCTTCTTCTAAGAACTCATAGAAGTTGAATTAAGCTCCTAGCGAACTTGTGCCAGCTGACTAAGTGACAACCTAAAGTAAGAGCTAGTACTTGTGCATATAGCACCATCGCTTCCAAGTTTGTTACGAACTACCAGGTTGATAAAAGTAAAGTAGGGAGTCCCAGGAGTTGCAACATCATTGTTGCAATACTGGATCTCACCAGCTGGAACCAAGTTTCCACACCCAGAGACCAGTGTGATGTCCTTTAGGTGACCAAGATCTTGCTTCATGCAGACCTCTATGCTCCTACGACCTATCGATGTAACTTCAATCAGCCTCTAGACCTCCGCGAGGTTCTATGATTGGATTTTTTGGACTCTAAACATGTCGATTAGCTACTTACATGCGCTTTAGATTATGCTTAGATCAGTAGTTACTTGAAATTACCTAACTGTGTGATAACATTAACGTAAAATGTTATGATCTTCACGTAATCACTTAACATTAATTATGTTCAGATAACAATACAGATTAAGTAATGACATGCATAAATACGTCATTATTTTATAAAACCATCATTCATCATAGCATATTGCACATTCATATATAATAGAAGTAAAGAGACTAAACACAGGAATTTCTGTAATAATCTTATTTATTGATATTCAGCAAAGTTTTACATAATCAAAACTTCCCTGGGCACTAAGCTGCAGGGTTCCGTGCACTCAGTTGTGGACACTATTCTAAGTGTCTCCACACTTAGCTACAAAGCCTTTCCCTCCTCTAACACTTCTACTTCTACGCTAGACTTCTTCACTCGTACCCATAGACTCCTTGTTCCTTCTTACCTCTTAGAATCTCTAAGACACACCTATTTATACAATCCCATGGTCTGTGGACCATGGGTAGATCTTCAAAAGACAACTCCAGTAACATAAAAGAAGGGTAAAACCCTTTTTGACTCTTAACTAGCTACGCACTCTATGACCATAATTTGTATGGTATTTACATATTTTTAGATCAAAACTTGGGATTTTGCCCCAAAACTGACCTAGGGGACCGCATCCCAACATGGCCCCAACACAAATATAGTGACTTTCCCTCGAGTCACTCAGTTGGCATGGAGATATTACTGCGAAGATCCGCTAGATCCACCCACACCATCGCTACCTCAGCTATGCTCTGTGTGGTTGCCTGCTTCACCTATTCGACCAAATGTTCTATGGTTGGTCCTTCGCTCTCCTAAATGATCTTCTATTTTGTAAGCTGTAGGTTCACCAACTTTTCCTGTATGTTGGTGGAGACTTGGTAGGCTTCCTCCAACCAAAAATCCAATCGTGCCTTAGGGATTACCTCTTTGTTCTATGCTTCTTCCACTTGTGTAAGGAGTTGGTTCCCCTCCTGCAACTTGGTGAGGCACTCTACTGTAGCCACTGAGTGCGTCGTCACCCACACTTCGTCATACTACTACTAAAGCTCGCGGGTCTTTGTTTTTAATCTCTGCAAGTTGGGATCTTCCTACAGGGATGTCACTACATCCATTGCCTACTCAAACAACATTGTTTAGTCCACAATCACAACATCCATAGTGGTTATTGCATCCTTAATAGCATATCCGCTCTATTCCCTAACTTCTGGCGGGGTTGAAGGATGTGATTTGAGCTTCAGTTCTATGATTTTCATTTTGAGCTCAAATTGAACTTGGGCAACCTCTGCCTTAGCATTTCGGCCACCCACTGAAATTTTTCTGATCTTGGCCTCAAGCGGCACCTCCTCAAGTATGTGCAACTTCGACACTATCCTACAAGCCTCTATAACTGCAGCTACCAGCTAGGCACTCTATGCCTAGATCATCTCTTTTGCCTTCAAGGCCTCTATCTTTTTGGTTAACATTTGCCTATTGTTCACCCGATAATCACTTATTAGGCTGAGAGCGCACTGCTCTCGTGCTCGTAACTCCGTTGTCACACCTGTCTACAGCATGTGAAGATATTCATTGGGGACGACTGCGAGGTTGAGGCCAATGTTCTTCAGAGTACTCGCAATGACCTTGTCATTAGCTGATTCTATGGTTAAGGACCCTTCTAGTAGCGCGACTACTCAGAGATCCACTAACCTGACCATCTCGACAGCCTGACTGGTCCCTGGTGCCAGACTCGTCTGCATTGTTATAAAATTATATATTACAGAGTAATGGAACACATAATATATTGCAGAAATATAAACACAAAAAACGCATAAAACAAGAGAGACACAGATATATGTGGTTCACCCAGTTTGGGCTACGTCCATAGAGAAACAACCAGTCCTTCTTTTCTTATATTATCCAACAAACTGAAGAGATACAACCTATAGCAGATCCACTATAACTCCCTCTTCGCTCTCAATATCCTCTCTTTTCTTCATTCAGAATACAAATCTACATAGACGCAATACAATTCCCTCATATATAGCGAGGGGTTGCCTTCTAGGGAAAAAAACCCTAAATTAAACATAACTTCTACCGTCAGATCTCTGCGTAATGAACAGCCCAGATTGACTAGAAATTACTATAATTTTACAAGGCAATTTTACATCTATTCTTAGCTTCGGGGGCGCTGCCCCCAAACCCCCACCAGGGGGGGGGGCTCCTAAAAGGTCATAGCTGCCCCCCACTTGAACCCCCCTGCAGTGAAAATTTTACGGGCGGCGTTGCCGCCCCATTTCAAACTGGGGTCCAATCTGGCGATACCTTTGAACACAGAAGATATCAGGCTCCACACCCAACATGTGCAGTGCTCACCTACCCTGTGCCCACATGGATCCTGCTGGTATGAATTTGTAGTACGTAGATATCTTTCTAAAGAGTGCCTAGTGGTTGCAGGTTCTTTTGTTCGAACTATTGCAATAGTTCCGCTGTGTTTTAGTGAACTTTATCTTCAATCTCGTCAAGATCACCTTCTATGAGCATAATGGGATCGAGTAGTGGCTTCATCTCTTTTGAATTCTTTTGGGGCTCGTCCTTCTGTTATTCCCAGTACTGCTTCATCTGAAATGGGGTGCTTTGTCCTTCATCCCCACCACCACCCTACTCTAATTGTTCTTCTTCCTCAGTCTGGAGCGAAGGGGACTTATCGCTTCACTCAGAGTCACGTTGTTCCTATTTAGGCTATTGCTTTTCAGCACACTCTTTTCTAGCTAGGCCTTCTCCTCGACCTCCTTCCTTCACTTCTCGGCTAACTACTAGACTGCCTGCTTTTCTTCCTCCTTCTTCTTCTTCTCCACAGAACACCTCGTGCCTTTGCTGGTAACCACAACCATATTGGACAGAGAGTACCAATATACCGACCAACGCTTGATGACTTCCTGTATAGAATCATCTGTGGCAAGATAAGGAAGATCAAACCAATCTACTGCGGATCCTTCTGCCCCCTTATACACGTGGTGAAAATATGCCTTGAACTTCGCATACTCCGATAATTGATTATACATAGTTGTGGAAAACCATGGTCGCTGGTTGATGGCCATGTGAATGCTCACCTCCATCAAAACCCATAAATTTTTTTCTCCCTCACCCGCATGGAGTCCTTTGTGGCCCACAGGGAGGCAAACTGAGTAGGCTTCAGTAATCCCTTCTCCAAGGGAGGAAATTGACTATCCTCCGGCAGATCCCAAGCGACTAGCACAATGGAGAGAAGCCACCATGCATAGTGGAAGGTATTTCTCTCATCCTAAGCCTCGTGACAATTTGCAAGGAACTCATTGCAGAGGTAGCACAACTAATTAAACTGCATTCCCTCCACGCATTGTGCAGCTACTGAGATTACGAACGTCAGAACCTTATCCGTGCGACATTTCTTCATGACTTTACTAGCTAAGATCTGCATGGCTATTTGTACCACAGGGTCATTGATGGACGTCATGGAGTACTAGCTCGGCTTCTTGACTAGGTCAAATTTCTTCTTCATATTTTCTACCAAGTCACGCTTACTGTTCTTTCCACCAAACTCCTTGGCTAGAATCAATCCTAAATGTGGTAGGAGCGTCATCCGATGGATAAGCATATCAGTGATGGGGATGCACACACTCAGCGATAAACACCCATCATGTACCATAGTTAGCAGTTACTTTATGCATGTGATATTGATGTTGGAGCATTGATAGTGGGACACACACAACAAGTTCAACAACCTTGATTGATTAACTACATGAATCCATTCCACTGGCTCCAACACAGTGACACTGAATTCTTTATAATATACCCGCTTCATGTAGTTCTCCATCACAAGGTGGGGGAACCTCTCATGGTCCACCAAATCCCAGTGTTCCATTTTTAAATGGGGAATCCGCACCAAGCACAGGCCTTCAAAGGTGATGCTTTCTTCTAGAAGGGGCATATTGATGAGGAATTTCATAGCGTTTGGGTCCTTAATGACCTTCACATTTCCCTTGTGCGGAGTGATATAGTCTGACAAATTGGAGATGGGCTCCATGCCCTCAGCTTCTATATCCTCCGTGCCCTCTTCGACCTCTAAATATACGACCTTCTCCTTATCTTTTTCTAGCAGCTTATATTTCTTCTCGGCCTAGGTAGCAGAGTGCTTTCTCGGTGACTTGCACACTAGCACTAGCAGCTTCTGCTTGTATTTCTTTGGCTTGTGCTTTTCATGCACTAGTGTAGGCTTTGGCCTATGTGACCTCGATGCCATAGGTACAGGAACCGGAGCCTCCATGCTTACAACTTCTGGAGTCACTCCTTCGGAGGCAACAATTCCCCTAGTGCTTGTAGTCCCACTTGGTCTGGACATAGTGCCGAGAAGAAACTACTAGGCATCCTTAGGTAAAGTATCAAACACAGAGCTTGCGACCAAATCCACAAAAAACTGAGTATTCATAAACGACGGACAACACAAATAAAAATTCTAAGGATGCAAAGTGTTCTCTGCTAGATGACCAAGCGTAATTTATAGGCGAATTTGAATTCAAATTCAACTGTTCCCCATAAAAATATGTCCATAAATGCCGATTTGGCGGAAGATCTTCAAAGATTTCAGCTTTAATTGCCACCCCCTACTCCTCTTAGTCAGCTCCTGACTGTCAAATCATGAACAGTGACTGTAATGGTCATTTTCTGGCTGTGTTGTGTGGTATCTCACCTCATAGCACAGCTCCCTTCACGCTCCTTCTGATACTGTGACATCACCCTTTTTCGCGCAAACCGTATGTGAAGTAGTTCCACCAACCAGGCACTATAGTTTGTAGTCCCGCGCTCCCTTACAGCATGGAGTGCTAAGAGTTTCCTACCATCATGTAGTCATTGATCCGGATCCCCTATGTATGGCTTCAACCGGCTTCCATTTACCCTTCCTGGGAATGGTTCTTGAAGAAGAATCACATAGCAATATAACCATATGCACAACAAATTAACACACAAACATTAAACTGGCGGAAAAGGCAGAGAGCCATCATGTGGTCTCTCATGCTCATGTAATTCACTCTTATTCAAATAATTTAATAATACATTTAAATACATGAGTAAGTGGTCTTAAGATAGTGCGTCTATCTTAGACTCACTTGGTTAAGACAATTTCTCAACTTACGCACTAATTTAGGAGAGCTAGTTGGAGAGAATCTCTCATCCAAACTAGAATCCTTAGTTTGAGAAATTCTCATGATTTTATTTATTTAATTTAATAATTGGATTTATTATTGATTTTTAAGAGAGTGAGGCTAAAATCCACCCCCCCAATGATAAATCCAAAATGAACAAGGAACCATCTTCCAAGTTCTCAAGTTGATCCTCGAAGAACATTTGCCTGAAAAACCACCAAAGCTGGATGCTGAAGAAACTAAAATATGAAGAGACCATGCGTCATCTACATGTCTGATTCATCTATGAATGTCACTTGACAACTCCATCACGTGCCAAGCTATAACAGGATCCAACTGTCCTTTCCTTGAAAAGAACATCTGGTGTCCATTGACACAATTTGATGAATGCCCACTAGCTGATGAAGATGCCCACTGGCTGCTTCGCTGATGTTGTCGAGACTTTCAGTCTGACAACCACTTGTCAATTTCACTGAAATTTTCCCCCCTTTTTCAGCTGAAAGGAGAGGCAACATTCTCCAAATTATATCTGAACTCCCCCCTTGTAGGTGGAAGAGTATTTCACTGGTGTACTCCCCCGTTCAACTACACGAGAGTACCATCTTCATTTGACTGTTGGCTACAATATGTGTGAGTGAATCCGATTGTAAAACTTGTACAATCTTATGGCTGTGGATAACGATTCCCAGGGATCAATCTATGAATAATTGATATTTAATCTGGCAGGTTGATCTTGTTTGCAGCATTTCTCTGATGAATGATTCTACTTGCCACAATGGTGACAAGGATGGAGATCAAAACACTAAACTTCCAGGTGACCGGTTCTTTGACAATGAAGGCATTTTGGTTTGACTGCAACTTCAGTTTGCACGCATGTCTGTTTTACTGCAACTTTCTCATGGCTTGTTGATGTTATTTGATCAAGAAATCCTTCACTGATGAACTTGATCGGCTTAGAATAATCAGGGATATGCAAGTTTTTTTCATTTTTGTCATATCTTTAGCCGCATTGATTTCGATTACTTTGAATTTCTTCCAGTGGCTTGATGATCAGTTTGGAACAAATTTTAACTGGAACAACTTCAACACTTAAAGTTGGTTCTGGATTGGTCAAAGACTTGGAAGCAACAGGCTTCTCTTGCAACTCATTTCTCCGCATTTGCGACTCCAGTTGAAGGAACTCAATCATTTCATGTGCATGTTGACTATGCACTTGAATGTCAGCAAGAGTGGTTTTGTTGATGTGCACCATGTGACCGACTGATGATAACATTAAATTGTTAATAATTTGGGACAACTGAATGTGTGTCACCATGTTAGCTTTCTCACTTTGAATTCAAGCTCGCTTGTACTGTTGTTGATTGTTGATGCTTTAAACACGTGCTAGAGTTTTATGACTTGGTTGTTTTAACTCTAGATTTCACGCTCGCTTGATGACGATCGCTTTGCTTGAATGCTTCATTGACACTTTGTGAATGCTTCAATCAACTTCACACTCGCTCATTTGTTGTAGATGTCGTGCTATGAACTTTCGCACTTGATTTTGACACACTCGCTTGCTTTGTTGTTAAAATGACACGCTCGTTTGGTTTGTTGTTTGAATGACATGGTCGCTTACTTTGTTGTTAAAATGACACGCTCACTTGGTTTGTTGTTTGAATGACATGGTCGCTTGCTTTGTTGTTTATTACTCACTTGAAGAATAGCATACACTTGTTTGATGATGATTGCTTGTTAAATGTCTTGCTTGAACTTGCTTGATTGATTACTGATACTTTGTGCTTTCTTGAATGTGCTGATTAAAAAAGGAAGGGTGTTGAACATTGTCGAAAATGCACCCAAGATACAAATGACAAGTTCAATCTTTATGAATCAGTTGAAGACTTACTTGACTTAATGTATTCACCTTAACAAGTCAAATTAGGGTGTCGGTTTCAACTGAGAATGCACCCATACAATTCAGTTAAAAAAAGTTTATCTGCAAGTGATACAAAAAGTGTTGATGATGTTGATGTTGTCTTGGCTTGAAATTCTTGATTTTGTAGCATCCTTAACTTGATGGTGTGAATTAGCTGTTGTTAAATGTTGTTGCAGAATATTACTTTTATCAAGTCGATGATGTGATGATTTGTGCTTATGAACTTAATTTATTATGGGAGCTTTGATTTCAAGAGCTTGATTGATAACTTGTATATGTAAACTTTATTATGTGCATGTAGTTGTTTTGATATGCATAATACAAAGAAAGCATTTGAACACAAGTCATGCACATGCATTCATTACAGACGGTGTACCTAAGATCCCCTTATTCGATTTCGGGCGGATCTAGGACACAAGCACCAAAAAAAAAATATGTTTTTATTAAATAGTGAATTACATCAACCTTCACCTTCACAACATTGTGAATGAAATTCTTCAAACAATGAGAATGCCAAGCTTACAAATGCTTGAAGCAACTTGTCTTCAAAAACTACCTGCACTGACTCAATCGCTCTCAAAGTAAAATATTACTTTGAATTACAATAATGACTTTCACCCAAACAAATTCACTTATCGCTCCAAATTTACAAAATACTTATAGCTCCAAAATATAAAAAATAATTGCACCTTATCACTCCAGAAAATCACACCTTATCTCTCCATAATAAAAAATTTAATGCACCTCTCTTCAAAATTACCTTATTTCTCCAAAACACTCCTTATTACTCCATTAACTTTATAAATATTACAAATCTTATATATATATATATATATATATATATATATATATATATATATATATATAATCCACTTTTCACTCAAGAAGACTCCTCCTTATCACTATTAGAAATATTTAAAAAAATAAATAAATAACCTTTATGTAGTCACTTGGAAAAAGTGAACGGATCTCCTTTAAAAAAAAATCAAAGCATGCTTTAAAACAATGCACTTGGAGAAGTTACCACAAAAAATAATTTCAGCGTATGCGTTGAACCTCCAGAAGTAATGCAGCCACGAGAAGTAACTCTTGGGATGCGGGCATAATAGGCAACCAACAGAGGCTCAAAACTCAATAACAACAATTTCAAGCAAGTTCTCAACGCAGGTAAATCTAGTACAATTGAGCCATACTCTTCCTTTGTCGAGTCTGAACATTAAATCTGCCAACAAAATCATGCCTACAGAGGTAGTGTTTCTCTGCGATACCTCGGGCTTCCTTCTCAAAAAAAAATTTGCAGGCACCAGTGAAACACTGCAGTTTAGGATGACTAAAAAATGCAAATCGATTTTACAAAAGGGATCATGTCATTGCCAAATAGAGTGAAACGGTAAACAATAAAGATGATCAACAACAACTCTTTTTCTTCACAGCCATCACAGACTGCTCTGGGCTTGATAGAGAGATTTTAGTGCCAGTTAATGTAGCCGCGTTCCCATTCCTTTCATCCTCATTTTCTATAGATTGGTATTCCATCAACGGATTCCAAAATCAGGAAATAATAAACCATGTCATCGCTGCTCTAGAATAGGATGTTGCAGGCCTTCAGCCTATTAAAACCTCATCTACTTATTTCTATGGGAAACAAATTGCAAGAGCTGCAAGATTTGCATTGATAGCCAAAGAAAATTGCCTCTGGCTCATTGGGGTAGCTCTAGTGGCTACGCGATAAACATCAAAAACTGCTCACTGTAAGATTTGCATTGATAGCCAAAGAAACTTGCCTCTGGTTCATTGGGGTAGATCTAGTGGCTACGCGATAAACATCAAAAACTGCTCAACACTGACGAAATTTGGGGAGATCTCTCGATCCAGAAGGAATTAGAGAGGCGGAGCTGCAACTTTGGTGGGCTAATTCTATGGCATTGAGAACCTGGTGGGAATGTTCTGCTGCTAAGGATGAGGAGGAACCCAAGATGAGGAAGGGGCCCTAGACTGTTCAAGAGGACATGCAGCTTATTAGGTATATAAGTTCGCATGGAGAAG
This sequence comes from Pinus tabuliformis, assembly GCA_031772625.1. NCBI lineage: Eukaryota > Viridiplantae > Streptophyta > Pinopsida > Pinales > Pinaceae > Pinus > Pinus tabuliformis. The sequence continues at coordinate 1,721,620,042 of CM062817.1, read as the reverse complement.
GACGGTGGCCCTTTCTTGCCAAAGCAGCAGGCCTAAACAGAATAGGCAAGAGCTGTGGGCTTAGGTGGATCAACTACCTCCGACTTGATCTCAAGCGCAACAAGATCACTCCTCAAGAAGAACGTCTGATCATTAAACTCCATCGCCGTTGGGGGAACAGATGATCTTGCATTGCGAATAATTTACAGGGGATAATGCACATACCTGGTCTGACTAGAAACGTGACCTTAAAATAATAAAATTTTGTTTCCGTCTTTAATTTTCGTCCTCAATTCATATTTATTACACCCGATCAGGAAACACAGCTCCTTGGCCTGAACTCCTATAGGATAGTCATGGTAACACTGATGGAGATAATGCAGTATTTCTCCACATTGAATGAAATCCTGTCACTGCTCACTGATTGCGAAGGCAGACTACCTCATGGCTATCAATTTTAAATGCAGTGAAAGCTAACTATGATTAGGGCTCCTCTCTCCCCGTACTACACATTATCATCACTCTCTTAGCGCAAATCCATACTAGCTAATGCTGCCACAATACACAGCTATATATGATACACTCATCAAATCCTCATATTGTTATTTTTCTCGACACGTAGGAGAGGATTCACTAGCTCTGACACCACATGAAGAAGAATCACACAAAAATATAACCATATGAACAGGAAATTAACACACAAACATTAAATTGGCGGAAAAGGTAGAGAGACATCATGTGGTCTCTCATGCTCATGTAATTCACTCTTATTCAAATAATTTAATAATACATTTAAATACATGAGTAAGTGGTCTTAAGATAGTGCGTCTATCTTAGACTCACTTGGTTGAGACAATTTCTCAACTTACACACTAATTTAGGAGAGCTAGTTGGAGAGAATATCTCATCCAAACTAGAATCCTTGGTTTGAGGAATTCTCATGATTTTATTTATTTAATTTAATAATTGGATTTATTATTGATTTTTAAGAGAGTGAGGCTAACATTTCTCCATTTAACATTCCTATTTTAACAATTACCTCAAAATGATATTCTTGAAATAACAACAACCATTTGCATATCCCCCCCCAACAGAGGCTTATTGACTAGATACTTCAATGAAAAATGCTTTGTGTACATCTTGAAGTGTCTGCCAAAAAAATAGCATCTAAATTTTTGCATCATGTACACCATAGCTAATCCATCATGCTCTATTGGTGAATAATGCTTTTCAACCTTTGACAACTTTCTATTCACAAATACTATAGGATGATCCATCTCCCCTTCACCAACCTATGTCAGTACTGCTCCCAACGCAATACACGAGGAATCAATGTGCACATGGAATTCCTTCTTCCAATCCAAGAAGACCAATATCGGTGTGGTGACCATTTTTTTCTTAAAGACATCTAGGCTGCCCTGACATTCTCCATCCCAAGAGAATGTAGCATCCTTCTTTAGCAACTTCTCCATGGGCACGATAATCTGAGGATAAGCCCTGATGAATTTATGATAATACACAATATGGCCCAGCACTTCGCAAAACTATTTGACACTCCTTGGAGCTTCCAAATTTATTATTAATTCGATCTTGGTAGGGTCCACCATGAGTCCTTACTTGCATACCACATGACCCAGCAAAGTCCCAAAGGAGACACAAAACAATTGTAGGAATTTCCAGGATAAGATCCTCGGATAGAACACCAAAGGACATCGCTCACAAACTGATCATAGATCAATACACCAGTATTCTTAACATCGTTAAAATACTCAATGAGGGAAATAGTCCATGACCTGAGCCAACGCGTCCACTTCAGGGAATTTATTAATAAAGGAAAGAAAATTTACATAATCTTCTCTCATGAATGGTCACCCTAAAAATGATCCTCCATGCTCTTTAAATAGAGATCATGGGTCACCAATCGAGTGTTAAGCCATGGATCAAGTGTTGGTAATACCGAGGAGAGAATGAATTGTCGAATCGATTAATGTCTAGAACATATCATGACCGTCGGATTGTAAGTTACAAAAGTACATAGTAAAGAAACACACTTTAACTAACTCTACCCTAGACCAAGTTATACTTAACTATTTCCTATGTGTCATAATATCGTAACATCCACCCTTAAGACCAACTTGGGATAGGATTGAAGCATGTACAAATATGAAACAATAGGAGAAGGAAGGAGGCATTAGAGCCTATCCACCCTTAGTGACAACTTCTTGAACTCCATCCATAAATCGAAGTTTAGTAAACTTCGCCTCTGTGAGAGCCTTTGTAAAGATGTATGCAACTTGATCATCGGTTGAACAATATTGCACTTCAAGAACATGGTCATGAATGATCTTTCTGATGAATTGCATGTGTAGTTCAATGTGTTTTCTGCGCTAATGTTGGACTGGATCTTTGCATATTTGAGTGGCACTTTGATTATCACACCAAAGTGTAGTCGGATGCTGCTGCTGAAAGCCAAACTCTAACAGGATCTGATGAAGCCACAGGGCTTCCTTACTATCTTCTACGGTGCCACGATAATCTCCTTCTACTGAAGAAAGAGAAATGGCACTTTTTTTCTTACAATCCCATGTAATAGATCTAGAACCAAGAGTGAACACATAACTTGGAGTAGACTTCCAGTCATCAAGGCCACCAGCCCATTTGGAACCAGTGAAACCAACCAATAGAGGAGATGCTTTTGCATTGTAATGAATCCCAAACTAAATTGTACCACAAACATAACGAAGTATTCTTTTAGCTTATTTCCAATTACTTTCATGTGGGTTTTACATAGACCGAGCAATAAGGCCAACAACAAAGGAAGGTCAGGGCGGGTATGGGTTAGATACAAAATGTTTCCTACAAGTTAACGGTATAAGGTAGCATGAGCTTTAGGTGAAGTACAATGAACTAAAAGTTTGACTCCAGATTGAAAGGGAGAAGGGGCTAGCTTATAGTCTGTTGGATTGATGGGGCCTGGCTTGGGTTCAAAGTTAATTAGCCAAACAAATCCCTACACTACTGGCCCTTTCGACATCAGCTCGCGGTGCATGGACTGAAGTCTCACCCAAAGCGGTATGGGGGATGTTGGAACCAATTTTCTGCACCTTGGAGATGTCGAAGGGGTCGATTTAGTCCAACTTTGAATACCTTCATGCAGGTCACTTCACGCACTTTCTTGACCTATGAGACCTTCACAATCTATTATAACTGCCTTCGTGCATCCCTAACCAGGGGTTGAGATGCTTTCGCACTGCTAGGGTAGCGATTTGTGCTATTTCCCCAAGTTACGCCATTGATCTTACTTATCTCCTTATAATTGTTAGTTAGCTTCACGTATACAGATACTTTATATTACATTCACTTAATCAACACAATCATATAATTTCACGCACCAAATAGACAATTAAATTGCAATTGATACCCAATGCATTCAATGCACAAAATAGGAAAAAGATACACATAAATGATATGAATCTTCTCTTTATTAATTCTCCAATAGTTACATAATCGAATCACCCTGCGCACTCAGCTGCAAGGGTCTGTGCACTCAGCTGCGGACTACTAGCCCTCTGTGCACTCAGCTATAGAGCCTTCTCCTACTCTACGACCCAAGACTCGACTCTACACTTAGATAAGACTCAATTCTTTATCCTTTCTTCATGACTTCCTTCTCTCTTGTTTACAACTTAGAGCGTAGCTCTATTTATACAATCCCATGGTCTACGAACTATGGGTAGACCTCTAAAGCTAAGATTACGTTACAAAAATTAGGGTAGAAAACCCTATGACTCATTTACAACCTCTCTCTCCGCGCCCACAAAACACAGAGTCTTTACAAGGGATTTAGTCAAAATATGGGCTTTAAGCCCCAAAATTTCCCTTGGGGGATCCCGCGCTCAATAGACTCCCAACACAAACATCATGACTCACCCTCAAGTCACTTTTTCGATGCAGAGATCTTCACGCAAAGACCTCCCAACTTTGCCCAGACCGCTACAAGGTCAGCAGTGCACTAAGTGGCTACCCACTGTACCTCCTGGACGTGTTGTTCAGAGATCGCGGTACTTGAACTACTTCCCTACATCTGCGTGAGCTTGGCTTCGATCGAGGCTGTAATGACAAATTCCTCATCAATCCAAGGTTCTACATGCACCTTCAAAACTGCTTCCTTATGTCGTACCACATATACCTACTCTTTGAGTGCTTTTGCTTGTTGCATCCACACAAGCCTCTATGTAAGGGCCATTGCCTACGTAGTCCCTTTTATATCATCGTACTTTTACTGCAGTGCACATGCATCTATTTCTAAGTGTTGTATGTTTAGGTCCTCCTGTAGAGTGGTGAGGACCTTGAATGATTCTTCAAATAATTTGGTGCAGTCCTTCACTATACTGCTGATCTCCTCTATTCTCATTGTAATGGCACTAGTGCGCTGTTCCCTCACCTCTAGCAGAGTTGAAGGTTGCACCTTCAACTGCAGCTCAGCTATTTGAAGGTTCAGCTCTAGCTTAACCTTATTCATTTCTTCCTTCGTCTCGCACACACCTACTGCTAGCCTCCAGATGTGTGCCTCTGTTGGGATGGCCAACTCAGGGACCATATGTTGGTACCATCCCATGACCTCCTTTTTCCTCCTAAAACATATCATCTGCCTACCTATTTCCATCATACATCTCTTAGATCCCTTGAAATTGATTGGTTAATAGTACTATAGTTATTAAAATGCATTAAAATTGATTTAGGAGTTTTATGTTAAAGAATTAGGGATTTTTGGTAAAATGACTACAGGAAGTTACAACATCCTGTAATTGGTTTATTGTTTGACATGTGGCATGATAGCTAGGCTAGAGTGAAGGGTAGGGATGAAAAGTAGAATGTCCAAGCATGGACGAATACCTATCCTACAGCAGAACTGACCCTCCTACATGCGCGGTCAACGATGGTCAAAGTATAGCATATTGGCGACAAAGACAACAACAGCATAGCATTCTAAACTGATTTAGTTTTGTTCCTTTTTGAAATCAGTTCAGAATAGAAACATTTTAAAAGTCATGACATGATAAAAGCGGCAACAGCCGCATCATGAATGTACATTCATTTTCGAAATGTAAAGGTTGTAAAAAAAACATATGTAAACACAGTTCTGTGTAGCTAGTGGTTGGTTATCATTGTATCGTTTTGAAAACAGAGTTTTGAACTTAATACCAAGAACACGGTTGCAGTCACGATTTTCCTTGTTGCGTTGATTCTATAATCGGTTGATCACAGTCCAGTATACCTCTGAAACATGGACGGGCCCTGCGTTAAACTGGTATACTGTCATTTCTTTTTATTTGCAACTTAGGGTATTAAATGATATGCAAAGCAATTAGAATTGGTTTGTGATTTCAATAGAATGCGTATGGGTGATGTTTATGATAGTGCTTGAACAGTTCATCACTGAGATCGTGAATCATATCCTGTAAGGGATTCGATCATTTGTTGTCTTTTAAAGCAATGTCATGAACTCTGTTATCATTTTAAAGTATGCTTATGGTTTCAGTATGTCATTATCTTTCATGAATAGTAGTGAATGCTGAGTATTTGCTGAACAGGGGTTTTATGCATAGTGTCTCCATAAGGAGATTGAAATCTTGGTTTAAAGTAATACACAGTGTTTTAATTTGGTAAATGAATTGAATGACAGTGTTTTAATTAGGTAGATTAACTGAGTGACCTAAGTGTTTGGGTGATAGGTAACACACCTCAATCTTCCGTAAAGAAGTCCTGTGACCTACCATCATAACCACTTAGCTAATAATCCTTTATGTCTATATACTATAGACGCATGCCTCTAAGTCTACGCATCCTGGTCGATAATAAATATAGCCTAGTCTAGCACCCTAGATAGGACACTACATTTTGGCGCCGTTGCCGGGGAGGCATACTTAAAGGATTTAAAAAGAAAAAAAAATTCAATAAACAAAAACGAGCAAAAACATAGATTTAGAAATCATGTTCATTTATGCCTAGATTTAGAGACAATCAAGGTAGATTCATAAAAACCCCCCACCATTCAAAAACTAACCCATCATCATCAGGAGCAGACTCTTTAGGGAATACAACACCAGCTGAGGAAGTCACCATACAAGCATTAGAGGAGAAACAAAAGTTAGGACAAAGACTTACTCTCATCGAAAGGAAAACTTTATTAGCACATAAATCGCAAAAGAAGCACTTTCCTAGATCCTCCACACAAGGAGAAAGTAGCACAGTGACCGAACAATCTTTCTTTAATCTCCTCTTTAAAACAAGTGACACTGACACAGAGAAACCTATTAGAATGGCTGAGGAAGGAGCTGGATCAGTACCAAATCAAGGACAAAGAGACGAAGAAGAGTCAACTTTTAAGTTTCCTATACATGAATCACAAGAAGATGATGAGATCAAAATGAAAAACATACCTCCATCCGTGCTACCAAACTTTTATGGTATGGCTTCGGAAGATCCAGACTCATTCTTGTTTGAGTTTGACATTGTATGTCGAACATATGGCTATACAGATGATGCCCATAGGCTTAGACTCTTCCCAGCGACATTAAAGGCATCAGCCTTAAGAAGGTTAATGAGGCTTGGTGAGCATGCTATAGTTGATTGGGATGGCATGATAAGAATATTTCTAAGGAAATATCAACCTTACTGTAGATCCAAAGATTCCAAAGATGATATCTTTAGAATGAGCCAACAAGAGGATGAAACCTTAGAGGAATACTTAGAACGGTTTGTCTATAACTTACAAAAATCCAAACACCGAACTATGCCTCTTGATCTGATCCGCACAATATTCTTGAAAGGCATCCGAGAGGAATACATGGATGATCTTAACTTGATGGGAAAAGGTGACATTTCTGCCTTACCCTTTGAAGAAATCGCTGAGTTATGCGAAAAGTATTCAAGGAGCAAAGCTAAAATGGGAAAAAGAACCCTGTCATCCAAAGTCACAAAATCTGCCTCAGCAAGTGTCACAAGGGCTGAAATAGGGAATCTGTTAGAAGAGTTTAAAACAGATCTATTAAGCACCCTAGGGAACCAAATTGACACTCTAAAAGCAAAGAAGAAACAAGAAGATGAAGATCAAATAATGGCTATCTTCTGCCCAAAATGTCGGAAGAAACATGCATTAAAAGACTGCCCATTAGAAAACATCCAAGTTTGTGCTTTCTGTACTGAACATCATGATATGTTTAATTGTCCTAAAGTTAAGGTTTTGCAGAACTGTAATATGGCAGCTAATGCAGAGATGGAAAACGTGTATTACATGGGCACAAAGAGACCATGGCAGCCAAGACCAGCACCTCAAGGTATGTTTCCAAATCAAAATTTGCAATTTCATCTAAATGATCAAATGTATGCACAGAATTCATGGAATGTACCCATGCCATGGCAGCACCAAAACCACCCACAGCAACAATGGAGACCATCTCAACAGTACTCTCAATCCTATCATACATATCCTCAATCATACCAACCATATTCACAACCATATCAACAATACCATCAGTCGTATTCATCACATTCTCAACCATATCAGCAACATCCTCAGCAAGTTGTTTATCAGCCTCAATCTACTCAACAAGCACTGCCTGCTCCTCCACCAATAAATCCACCACAATTGAAATTTCCATCTAACTCACAACCTCCCAGACCTACTCAAATTCCTGCTCAAACTGTCCCAAATCCAAATAACAGAGCAGAGAGGCCAGCCTACAATGTAGAAGAGGGAACCTCATATCCCACACTACCCTTGCAAAATATCAACTTGAGGTCTGGTAGGGTACTCCACAAAGATTCTCCAATAATAGATAAGCAAGAAGAAAACACAAAAAATGAAAATGAAACGACAGATCAAAGAAAACCAAACAATGATACCAAAGATAAGCAGATGCAACCATTGCATCCACCTTTTCCAGACCGATTGGTCCAAATAAAACCTCCAATGTCTATACCACAGTTTGATGTCTTAGATGAACTCAAGAATGTCTACATAAAAATTCCACTGCTGCAAGCTATAAAAGACATTCCCATATATACTAAAGCCATCAAAGACATGTTCCTCAAGAAGCCTGCTAGAAAAAGGATTGATCCTCAAACCATTCATGTTATAGGACATTTAGCAGGCCTTATGACCAATACCATCTCCATGGAAAAGTATGTTGATCCTGGCATTCCCAAAGTGACCACCATCATTAACAACGTACAGATTCCAAACACTTTGATAGATCTTGGGGCCGCAATAAATTTCATGACTCTTGAAACCATGAGAACACTCCAGCTCATAAATTTGCAACATACAACGATTGTTCTAGAACTAGCTGATAGGTCTAAAGTGATTCCTGAAGGGATTTTGGAGGACATAATTGTCTCACTAGACTCTTGGGAGTATCCAGTGGATTTCTTAGTTCTTCAACCCAAATCCAATTTAGGAGGGCACCCTATCATCCTTGGTAGACCATGGTTAGCGACTGTTGATGCATTCATAGGATGTCGATCGGGCAACATGATCATTTCAAGAGGGACCGAAAGAAAACAACTCACTCTTTATCCATCGGCACAATCACCAACAGTAACACACAATTTGTGGCTCGATGATAAATTCAATGATAAAGAAGAAGTACAATCTGTTTTTAGCATTGACCAAATCTATGATTTCCAAGAACAAAATAATAATGATTTGGTAGAATTGTTCCTTTCTCAACCTGATATTTCCGAAAATTTGAGAAACGACCAATATCATGCTGCAGATGTACTTTTAGCCCAAAATTTTCAGGAAACATGCACCATTCAATCTTTGCAAACCGCATTTCACGACATTTTTCCAGTTCAATCCATCACCAACACACAGAGTCAAATCATAGAGATTAGTCCAGGAAAAACTCTAAACATAGGCAATCACCTAGACTCATCTCAACAAGAGAAATTGATTCGACTATTGAGAAAATACCAGAAAGCATTTGCTTGGGACTACACCGATATGCATGGGATTCACCCTGACACATGCACTCACCATATTTATACAGATAGTACTATCAAACCAGTGAGGCAACCACAGAGAAGAATGAACCCCATGCTCCAAGATATTGTCAGAGAAGAATTGCAAAAACTGTTGAGAGTTAATTTTATATATCCTATTTCTGACAGTCAGTGGGTATCCCCATTGGTTATAGTGCCCAAGAAAAATGGTAAGTGGCGCATTTGTGTTGATTACAGACAACTGAACAAAGCAACGCTCAAAGATTATTTCCCACTACCATTTATTGACCAAGTGTTAGACACCCTAGCTGGGAAATCATCATTTTCTTTTCTTGATGGTTTCAGTGGCTACAACCAGATCAGGATAGCCTCAGAACACCAGGAAAAAACCACATTCACCTGTCCTTGGGGCACTTATGCTTATAATGTTTTGCCATTTGGACTTTGCAATGCTCCAGCTACATTTCAGAGAGCTGTATTAGCTATTTTCGCTGATTTAGTTCATGATTGTGTTGAAGTTTACATGGATGATTTTTCAGTGTACGACAATTCATTTGAACATGCATTAGAAAACCTTGAAAGAGTTTTGAAAAGGTGTATTGAAGCTAATCTGTCCCCGAGAAAGGAAAAGTGCTTTATGATGTTAAACAAAGGGATAGTATTAGGCCACTATATTTATTTTCAAGGCATCAAAGTTGACCCAGCAAAGATCCAGATCATTGTTGATTTTCCAATTCCAAAGAATCAAAGAGAGGTAAGAAGTTTCCTTGGATATGCAAGCTATTACAGAAGGTTTATTGAACATTTTAGTAAAATAGCTTTACCTTTGTTTAAACTTCTAACAAAAATGTACTTTTCAACTGGAATGATAACTGCCAACAAGCATTCGAAGTACTAAAAAAGAAGTTATCAACCGCACCAGTCTTAAGAGGGCCTAGTTGGAGCCTACCATTTCATATCTTTACAGATGCATCTGACACTGCAGTGGGTGCCTCATTAGGCCAGAAAGAGGAATCTTGTAATTATGCCATTTATTTCATTAGAAAAAATCTAACACCTGCAGAGTCAAACTACACAGTCACAGAAAAGGAAACACTTGCCATCATATATGCTGTGAATAAATTCCGACATTATATAACTGGTTATGAAGTCTTTGTACATACTGATCATTCTACCATTAGACATTTAATGAATAAACCAATAACTAGTGGTAGAGTTACCAGATGGTTATTATTGTTACAGGAATTTAACATCACAGTGTTAGATAGACCAGGTAAAGAGAATCAGGTGGCAGATTTTCTTTCTAGACTACAAAATCCAGGTGAGGTCGTTCCGGTTGAAGATTCTTTTCCAGATGAAAATTTATTTGCAATTTCCATAGTAAATCCTTGGTATGCTAATTTGGCCAATTATTTGTCTACAGGAAGGACACCTCCACACTTTACTGCAAAGGAAAAGAAGAGACTAGTCAAACAAAGTGCTAGATATTCATGGCTTAATGGCGATTTATTTTACACTGGTTATGATATGATTATTAGAAGATGTGTAAGAAATGATGAGATAATTGATATTTTAAAATCTTGCCATGATGAACCGTGTGGTGGGCATTTTGCAGATAAGCGAACAGCCTTCAAAGTTCTTACTCTTGGATACTATTGGCCATCCATTTTCAAGGATGCCAAGAAGTATGTGAAGAGTTGTGACAGCTGCCAAAGAATGGGCAGGCCAACAGCTACAGACGAGATGCCCCTTCAGCCCCAAGTTCACCTAGAGCCATTTGAAAAATGGGCTCTAGACATTATAGGACCCATTAACCCAACCTCCAATGGTAAGAAGCACATCTTAGTATGTACTGATTACGTCACAAAGTGCGCTGAAGCAAAAGCACTAGTTAGAGCCACCGAACAAACAGTGGTAAATTTCCTTTTTGAAGAGATTTTTGTAAGGTATGGAGTACCAAGGGAGATAGTGACTGATCAAGGTACTCAATTCACCTCAAAGCTAGTGAAGGACATCACAGACAAATACCAAATCAAGCACAGAAGAAGTACACCTTACCATCCACAGGCCAATGGGCAGGTGGAATCCACAAACAAAACTTTGGAAGGGATCATTACTAAAACTGTGGCAATGAACAGGAAGAATTGGGAAGAGAAGCTCAAATATGCACTCTGGGCTTATAGAATTACATGGAAGGATACTACAGGATTTACACCATATCAGTTGGTGTATGGCAAAGAGGTAATGCTTCCTATTGAGTTTCAAATACATACTTTTAAACTGGCTGCAAATTTGTAAATTGACTTGGACCAAGCACAACAAGAAAGAATTCAGCAGTTGAACCAGCTGGATGAAATGAGGCAGAAAGAAGAGGAAAGCACAATCCTCATGCAAAAACAAAGGAAGCAGTGGCATGATGCACATATCAAGAAGAAGCAGTTCAAGGAAGGTGACTGGGCTTTACTTTTTGTCTCTAAATTCAGAGATCATAAAGCCAAGTTTACCACCCATTGGATGGGCCCATACCAAATTATTCAGGCTTACGACAATGGTTCAGTCAAGCTCACAACTATTGATGGAGAAGGTCATTCCTTTACTGTCAATGGTCATCGCCTGAAACTATACACTAAGCCCATCAGCAAGCAAAATTTTCTCCAAACAGTATCTCAACAAAGAGAGGTTGAGATACTGCAGCCTTCAGCTGCAGTATCCCTGCCTTAGTTCATTTCCTTTCAATTTAGAAATTCAAAAAGAAATTAAAAAAAAAAACAAAACAAAACAAAATCTAAAAAATATAAAATAAAAAATAATATAATAACACTGGGTTAGATGTGAAAACCAGACTCTGGCACACTCTAACCCCGAATTCTTACTTGAAAACCAATTCGTTGGCGGGTAAGAATTCCTTTTCTTTTGTTCACTGTTTCATTTATCAATTGAATAATGACTTGAGGACAAGTCAAAACTCTAGTGGGGGAGAGAAGCATCAGAATTTTGTTCTTTTATCTCTCCATTGTAAATTCTTAAAGATTTCTTATCTCATCTCCTCACTGTAAATTTCCAAAGCAGTTGTTTCAGCATTCCAGATTTCAATAAAGAAGTGTTTTGTCATTGTTTTATCTCAGAGGGACCTGGTTATAAACATTATGCAGGGGGACCTGTTCTGTCCAGAAGACCATGTTACCAACACCAGCAGTAATGGGACCTGTTAAGAGACTGTTACTTCAGGATTACTTCAACAAAGCTTCATCAAGTTTCTACAAGGATCCACAAGTTGCTGGGCACCAAGACTCCATCAAATACCAAAGATCAAAGAACCTGTATACATATAATTCTTTCTCTGGATTTCAAAGGAGATGCATGAACATCTTCAAGATCTCAGAGGGACCTGTTGCATTCGAATCTACCTCAGGGGACCTGTTATGAATAGCAAAGAATAGTCAAAAGATACTAGTCCTACTCAGCATGCCAATGCAATAACAACCAACAAAAGTGTAATGTGTTCCTTATTCTTAACATTTAATTTCTTAGATTAATTTTTAATGTTGAATTTAATGACTGTGACTATTATGATCAATTTCAAAGACACTACATTTTCCATCATCCTTTATCTTACTGTTAATTCTTATCATCTTTCATACTCCAACCTATTTCGTACCTATAAACTCGTTGCCCCTTTCATATCAACCTTGTTATGTCAATCGTATCTTACAGCCATACCAACATCTTCCATTTGGTCGAGTACCAATAGAAGCAGGACACGTGGTGAATTGTTTTTTAAAAAAAAGAAGAAAGAAACAAATGTTAAGCGGGCTTATTCATTGTATCCCACACGGCCGAATTATGATTCCACCACCCGACGTAGCCAAATGATACAGAGGACTCCCTGAAATCATACCCCAGTATTGCATATACGCTTCCAGCGCTTCTATGATGGCATCCATACAAGCGGTACAGCCATTCCTCTGTTCCAAAAGATGAATACGCTATGAAGTAAGTGTAGTTGGTTATTTCACCATCATTCTCAGTTATTTCACGCTGGAATTTGACTCCCGTGACTTCCACAGTAAGGATTGAAAGCAGTGAGCGCCACAAGAGGAAAATATAGCCATTCGGGTTTGATTTCCACCATAACCACAAGACAGCCAACTGAGCATCATATGGGATATTAAGGGAGCGACACCACTAGGTAACAAATCGAAACTTCTTTGTTGGAATTGCAAAACATAAACAGAGAAGAGTTAGAGCACGACCCTCTGCCAAAATGACCAATAGGTTCGAGCTGAGCATGTTCGATAGTTCTCAGTATCACGAAGACTGTATTTCAATTCTCAAAGAGATACAGTGGCTACCCTTTTTAGAGAAATTTTGTGGAAGTAATGAAGAGGTTACCAAACAATTCGCTTTCACATTCAATGGAGAGAAAGCCCTGATAGGTAATTTCTCATTCAGGGTTTCAGAAGACACCATAGCCTAGTCAATAGGGATCAGCCCAGAAGGGGAGAAGTACTTCAAGACAAAGCAATTTAAAGAGAAGTCATGGACTCAATTTATGTCTAGATCCAGAGTCTCATTAGTTAATTGGAAGAAAGGGGTCCCAAGGAGTTGGTTGATGCATCCCTGGGTCGAGATGGTCTATATCCTCCAAAAATTCGTAACTTGTGAAGGCCGTTACAGTATTGTCTATCTATATCATATTAAACTATTGCTACACTTGAAAAGGCAGTGTGTTATCAGTCTACCATATTTCCTATTGCAAAGCCTAACCAAGATGTCGAAGACCATCCAAAAGCAGAAGGGAAATGAAGACAAGATCTTATATCACTTTGGTTTAATTAAAATTCTTATTGAGCATGAATTGCAGAGAAGAGGGAGAACGTGGAAGGAGTTCTTAGCTGCTAACCAAATTAAAGATGAAGAAGACAAGGAAGAACTGCAGGAGAACTCAGGATTCATGAAGGATATCGATGAAGAGATCTCAGTATCCAAAGCAAGCAAGGTACCTCCACCTGTGAGCAGCATAAGGACTAGGAAAATGACAAAAGAGGATGCTCAGAATGCAGAGCAAGATAAAATTTTCACCACCTATTCAAGAAGAACGAGGAGAGCATCAAAAGCCCAGTTAAAAGAAGACCAGCTTGAATCCAATGCACCTATACCGATGGATATTGAGAGTAGTGCCCACTCATAACCAGGACCAGGAGCTGATATAGAGGTTGAAAGCAATAACAGGCAAGAAAAAGGTTCACCACCTCCCATTAAGAAACAGAAGGAATTGGAGAAACAAATTGAGAAATTAAAGGAAGAACTCATGGAGGCTAATATGCTGGAAAAAGTTATCAAGAAAGAAAATGAAATGCTCCGAGCGCAGAGTAAAGAGACTCAACAGAAGAATGAAAAGTTAAGGGAGCGAATCAATGAACTTGAGGCTGAGGAAACAGATATTTGTAAATGGGCCACTAAGTGGTACAACCAGAAGAAGACCCTCAGAGAAAAATACAAAAGATTAAAGCAGGAGCTCCATGCTCAGAAAGATGCCGAGGTGAAAAAGAATGTGGATACATTGCTGAAGGCAGCAGAGGTACAGGCAGGGACAGAGTTCAAGGGAAGCACTTTGGGGTTAGCATGAGGACATGCTAATTCATTAAGTCGGGGAGAGATGTTGGTACCATCCCATGACCTCCTTTTTCCTCCTAAAACATATCATTTGCCTACCTCTTTCCATCATACATCTCTTAGATCCCTTGAAATTGATTGGTTAATAGTACTATAGTTATTAAAATGCATTAAAATTGATTTAGGATTTTTATGTTAAAGAATTAGGAATTTTTGGTAAAATGACTACAGGAAGTTACAACATCCTGTAATTGGTTTATTGTTTGACATGTGGCATGACAGCTAGGCTAGAGCGAAGGGTAGGGATGAAAAGTAGAATTTCCAAGCATGGACGAATACCTATCCTACAGCAGAACCGACCCTCCTACATGCACGGTCAATGATGGTCAAAGTATAGCATATTGGCGACAAAGACAGCAACAGCATAGCATTCTAAACTGATTTAGTTTTGTTCCTTTTTGAAATCAGTTCAGAATAGAAACATTTTAAAAGTCACAACATGATAAAAGCAGCAACAGTCGCATCATGAATGTACATTCGTTTTCGAAATGTAAAGGTTGTACAAAAAACATATGTAAACACAGTTCTGTGTAGCTAGTGGTTGGTTATCATTGTATTGTTTTGAAAACAGAGTTTTGAACTTAATCCCAAGAACACGGTTGCAGTCACGATTTTCCTTGTTGCGTTGATTCTATAATCGGTTGATCACAGTCCAGTATACCTCTGAAACACGGACGAGCCCTGCGTTAAACTGGTATACTGTCATTTCTTTTTATTCACAACTTAGGGTATTAAATGATATGCACAGCAATTAGAATTAGTTTGTGATTTCAATAGAATGCGTATGGTTGATGTTTATGATAGTGCTTGAACAGTTCATCACTGAGATCGTGAATCGTATCCTGTAAGGGATTCGATCCTTTGTTGTCTTTTAAAGCAATGTCATGAACTCTGTTATGATTTTAAAGTATGCTTATGATTTCAATATTTCTTTATCTTTCATGAATATTAGTGAATGTTGAGTATTTCCTGAACAAGATTTTTATGCATAGTGTCTCCGTAAGGAGATTGAAATCTTGGTTTAAAATAATACACAGTGTTTTAATTTGGTAAATGAATTGAATGACAGTGTTTTAATTAGGTCGATTAACTGAGTGACCTAAGTGTTTGGGTGATAGGTAA
Source organism: Pinus tabuliformis (assembly GCA_031772625.1). Lineage (NCBI taxonomy): Eukaryota > Viridiplantae > Streptophyta > Pinopsida > Pinales > Pinaceae > Pinus > Pinus tabuliformis. The sequence goes on along the minus strand of CM062817.1, from coordinate 1,721,604,256 downwards.
CACACCTCAATCTTCCGTAAAGAAGTCCTGTGACCTACCATCATAACCACTTAGCTAATAATCCTTTATGTCTATATACTGTAGACGCGTGCCTCTAAGTCTACGCATCCTGGTCGATAATAAATATAGCCTAGTCTAGCACCCTAGATAGGACACTACACCATCTAGCATGCTTCTTAAACCACCTGCACACTCTGTTGGTTCTGTACCACTACCTCGTCGCGCTGTAGGCTCAGTTGTTCCATGTTAATTCAGAGGTTGCTCATTACCTAGAATGTACGATTCTCCCTGGCCCGCAGCTCTCCAGTCACTCCATCCTACAGAGCGTAGAGTGTCTCTTGCAGGAGTGCAGCCATGTTTATCCCAACTCCCTTCAACGCACTAACCATAGGCCTATCAGCCTCATTTTCTATAACCAGTGCCCCTTCTGGCAGCACTATAGTGTTGTTTGTGTGGGCACACAACATTTCCTCAGCTGTGATCCTGCCTACTGTGAGGCTGGTCGACAAAGTACCAACCTAAGGAGTGCACACCTACAACTCCTGTATTTGTGCCCGAAGTGCCCCCAACACAATATAATTTTCCTCCGCGAACAGCTACAGGGCCTTCGCAGTGATGTCACGCACCATCTCCTCTATATCATGCAGATGACCCTCAGTGAGGGTGATCGGGTCAAAAGAAGTCTTGGAGGCTTTCGACTTCTTTCTTTGCCCCACCTTCTCTCTCAGGCACCACTGCTTTAGCTATTAGATGCTGTCTATTGGTCCGCGCCACCTTCCTCTGTTTCGGGCTCCTGTTCATGCGAGGGTGACTTTTGACCCTCACACTCCTTTCCTGCTACTTTCTGCTATTCTGTTGTTGCCTTCTCAGCATCCCGCGCCTCCTGTGCCTTGGCCGCTATTGCTTCGTTCCTTCTTTTCTCTGCCAACTGTGCCATCCATAGTTTTGCCTCCTCCTTTTTCCTCTATGCAGTGGACTTCTCTAATTCCACCGCAGAGCTGGCTGGAGCATGCCACTCCGGCGACCATGACTCAAGCATGACGAATATTACATCATCCATGGCGAGGTAGGGGAGCTTGTTCCATTTCTTCCTAGGATCCCTGCGTGCTCAGATATATACGTGATGGAAATCCGCATTGAACTCCACGAAGCTCTGTAGACTATTGTAGAGAGTGGGTGATAACCATAGCATGTAGTTAATCCCCATTCTAATGTTCATCTCCATGAACACCCAGAATATTTTTCTATCTATGATCCTCTGCACGTCTTTAGTTGTCCACAGCGAAGTGTACTTCAGTGCGTCCGAAAGATCCTTGGCAATCATGGGGAACTATTTGTCCTCAAGCAATTCCCAAGCCACCAGCACTATGGACAGCAGAAGCCATGCATAGTGGAAAGTCTTCCCCTATTCCTGTGCCTTGCGGCAATTTTCCAAGAACTCCTTGCAGAAGTACTCTGATTAGTTAAACTGGACCCCCTCTGCACACTGCGCGGCAAGTGCTACCACCAGTGCAGGCACCTCATCTGCTTGACACTTCCACACAACCTTGCCAACCATTATCTGGGTCGCAACTCTGGCTGCATTATTGTTGATACTGGAGATCACGTACCCTCTCTTCTTCTTCTCCAACTTGAATTTTTTCTTCATGGCCTCCGCAATGGCCAAATCGTTGCTCTTACCCTCCGAAATATATGCTGGGTCCTCCCCCTTGCAAGGGAGTCAGGTAATTTTGCAGATTAGGTGATCCATGATGGGGATGGACTCCTCCAGCCACAAGCACCCATCCTGCACCAGGCAGAGCAGTTGCCTGAAGATAAAAATAGTTACTAGGGTGCGATGGTAATGTGGCACCCAGAGTAGGTTTAAAAACCCTACTTTCTCTACTTCGCACAACCACTTGTGTGGTTACAAATCTATGACTCCGACCACTATGTTTTTCTTCAGCTGCATTAGCTGCGCAGTCACCTAGTGTGAGAATTTCTCATGGTCCGCGAGATCCCAATCTTCAAACTTTAGAACCGACACCCGTCCTAAGTGCACTCCTTCAAAAGTGATATCATCGAAGAGCATTGGAGTCTGCAGAGAGCTTTTTGTCTCATCTAGGTCCTTAGGCACCCTTTCTTTCCCTTTCCATAGATGAGCATATGTGCAACCTGGTCAGAGGGTCTGCACCCTGCGTCTCTTCCTCCATTTCTTCATCCTCCTCCTCTTCCACCAGGATTTCCTCAAGGTCTTCCTCCTCCTTATCGGCTTCCAAGTTATTCAGCTTCCCCTTTTCTTCCATGGTCAATTTAGTTCTCAGTGGGTTTCCAAGGGACACACGCACCAGTACTATGGGTTGCTTGTCTTTCTTGGGCCTTGGCATGCATGGCGATTTAGGGATTTCTGCAACTATCTCGGTGCTTTTTGGGGTGTCTCCTATCATCATGGCCTACGTAGCCTCTTCAGCAGTCATCTCTCTAATATCCATGGCTTCCTCAGACGCTGCCATATTTCTGTTCCAAAAATTTCTCAACTGCTCAGGTGGGTGCTCAAACAATGCCTTTGACTGCAACAGGTCAACCAGGTCTGGGTTCAGAAATCACTAGGTGCACGATAAATTAATTCTCAAATGGCCAAGTTTTGTTTACTAGGCACCCCTTTGCAATATATAGCACCTTTTGAATTCCAATTTTACCTTCCCCCCCAAATCCGGTCCATTAATGCTCCCTTGGCAACAGATTTTCCCAAATCTAGCCCATAAAGTTTGCCTTAAATGCCTGCCGCCCACTCCATTTTGTCTCAAACCAAGAATCACATCATGAATAATGACTATAATGGTCACTTTCCAGCTAACTTGCGCGGCATCGCAACTACCCTTGTGATGTCGTGGACCATGTGACACTTTGCTCCTATGCGTAGTCTTGACATTGCGCAGCGTCTGGGCAGAGTAGTTGATAGTCCCGTGCCTCCTTTCAACTGCCTGAAGTGCTAAGATTATGCTTCCTGTGGCTAGTCAGGTGGCCAAACCACCTATATACGGCTTCAACCAACTACAATTTACTTTTCCTAGAAGGATTTCACCATTTAACTTCACCAACTACACCGAGCCACCATTTGTGATTTCCTTAATAAAATACGGTCCCATGTCATGCAACAAACTAAGAAACTCTCGGCGGTTGTCCCCAATTCTGTCAATGTAATTGGGATCATCCATCTTTATTACTTCAATTTTTCTATCAAGAAATTCCTTCTTTATTCCTTCCTCAAGCTTCTTGTCTTCTGCTTCTTCCATGGTGCTTTTCTCCCTCAACCAAACTCTTTCATTCATGAGTTCTTGGAGCCTACGATCACCCTGTTGGATATCTTCATCGAGTCCCAACTATTATTCTTCGAGCTCTTCCAACTATTCGAGCCTTTCTTCATGTCAGTGACCCAATCTATTCCTAAGAGTGCAGGGTAGGGATTGTTGTCATCAACAATCTCCATTATTTCAAATTCTACTAGTGCACTCACTCCCAATATCCACAGTGATTCCCTATAATATCGCCATCGGTATTATCTTCTGTTGGTTCACCATTCGTAGCTGAATAAGAGACCATTATAGCATAGGCCTCCCCATGTGCTCCCATGTCTGCTTCGACAGAACATTCATGTAGATCCTAAATCCAAAATTACATGGTCCATCTCATATTTTCCAATTTGCGTGGTTAACCTGATTTCTCTCCCTGTCCTTGTCTTATTCTTTTCAATCTTTCAGACTATGCACGTTCTCCTGGAGCAGTCCTAGTGCATCTGTTAATGAGTTCCTGCAATCCTTTTACAACCTTACTATCACATAGTAGCTTCATGCATGTTTCCAGGAACATTGTAAGCATATATGGGTCCATCTCTGGCTCTGGTCTATCTTTGTTTCCTGAAGTGGAGGCATCAGCGAAGCTCTTCTTAGATTCCATGAAGGTTTCCTTAGCGCGCTCCAAATCAAACTCTGCTTCTTTCACCGAAGACTTACGAACCCAAGTACTATCTTTAGGTTGTTTTCCTTTATCATCTCCAGTCACGATTCCACTTCGGAGCACAATGTTCACATTTTGATCTTCCTTGCATGGCTCAGACCTCATCATCTACAAGTTCTGAGTCAGGGGAGGTGGTAATGCTCCCTTGTCTCATATCCTAACTATTAGTGTAGGAAAATCTTCCATCTCATGATCAAACAAGAAAAAGTACAAACATGATGGACGCATTGGATTTGTATAATCATGAGCATAATGTCCTGGCCCTCCTCAATTGTAGCATATCAGTTGTCCATGACCTCATCCACGCCCCTGACATCCTGTTTGCGCCACTCCTGTATTCAGGTCTAGGGGTCGTGATTCAGCCTAAACTCTGTAGGTGGGAGTTCTATCTATCATCAACTCATAACTCCTACAAGTGCACTCATCGTGTACCAAATACCTACAAAAATTACAGAACAATTGTTGCGAATTTTGCATGTACTTGTACAAAAAATGGCAGTTGTTTGTAGCGTGCTTTCCACCGATTTGACAAATCGCGCACCACAGAGTAGGTGTCGCACTAGGTCTTGCCTATTCTTCTAGCCTTAACGGCATTAGTACTCCTCTCATGAGGTAATTCATGAACACTGGAAAAGGGTCCTTATCATGACCCTGACCCTTGCCTTTTATGCACCATACCTCTTCATGCACTTTTGGTGGACCTGTCCTGTCCTGTTTCAGACTCTACATCTCGAGGCTTAAGTTTTTCAGCTGCATGTGGATCTGCCAAACTCCCAAGTTAGGATCCTGAATCGGGGTCTAATGCAGCCTCATTGCAATCTCTAAGGCCTCTTCTTGAATCGTTAACTTTTACTGTGATAGCGCGCTCCTCAAATGTGGTGTTAGTGACGCTACAAACCATTCGCAGTGTTGTTCATATGTCAGATTCATATTATCTTCGCAAATCATGAACTTCAACCTCTGATGCAGCTCCCAAGGAGTCTCGCCTGGTAGCATTGTGAACTCTTTGAATCCAATGATCAGCTTTGCCTTTGACTTTGGCCTATTGGATTCTCTGTTTAGCGCTACATGGATATTCGCGATTCCTGCATTTGGATTATCATTGGAGTGCTTAATATACCAGGTCAGCACGAGGTCCTACAGGGTGCTAACCAATGTCACTTTCTTTATATTTTCATTTGTAACTCCCTGCGCTTCCCATACAGCTTTTATGACGAACCAAAATTGGTCTGGATCCTCATTTCCTACTCCCTTGAACACATGAAACTTTATCGTGCATTCCATATTGACTCGCAGTGGTGGCGGAGGTGGTACGGGTGAACATGGAGATGAATGTGGTGAAGCTGGTGGTAGTGTGGGTCGGGGTGGTATGCAAAAAATTCTTTGCCTTATCATATGGATTGCACTTCACGGAGAGACCTTCACCTGCTCTTCCTCATCCCCTCACAGAGGTGAAATCAAAGGGCTATTCTTTAGTCCCTTGTTTTCTTCATTTCTGTAGGTTTTTCTACTTCACGTAGCTCCAAACATCAAGGTAATTGCATAACCCTATTTTCACACAATAGAATTTTAATCCAAGTATTCAGAGACTTTACGTACTTACGTCACGGTCCTTTGAGAAAGCATCGCTCTGCCTCGCTGTAGCTGACTGAGGTATCTACCGTGAACTTAGTAATGAATCATCCTATAATCTAATCGAGCCAATGATCAATAGTGTGCACGATCTTACCCGTCGATGCTTCTAATATGCGCACTAACTCTTGGGTCCACACAATAGGACTGTTGAGATTCCACCTTCCTTGGCTATCTACTAGCTTCAAGATCCACTCATACAACTTAGTAGCGAAAGATGTGAAAAGGATCTCGTGGATTTCAGTGTATAGGTAGCAGTCTAACCACTCTTCTCTTTTCAGTCACGGATTCTTGTTCTCCTATGCCGCGAACTCATGAATTCTTCTGTCCAACCAACCTTAAATTTCCTTCTAAGTTGGATTCCAATGATATGACAAGATACATCTCTATGCTTATTCTGGTCCTGAAAACAAAACCATTTGTTGGCTTGATGGGGCCTAACCCAGGTTCATATTTAATTAGCTAAATAAATCCCTACACTACTGGCCCTTTCGGCATAAGCCCGTGGTGTGTGGACTAAAGTCTCACCTGAAGTAGTATGGGAGGATGCTGGAACCAAGTTTCCACACCATAGAGATGTCTGAGGGGTCGATTTAGTCCAATTGTGAATACCTTCACGCAGGTCACTTCGCGCATTGTCATGACCTGTGAGACCTTTGTGATCTATTATAACCACCTTCGTGCAGCCCTAACTAGGGGCTGAGATGGTTTCGCGCTGGTAGGGTAGCGGTATGTGCTATTTCCCCAAGTTACCCCACAGATCTTACTTATCTCCTTATAACTGTTAGTTAACTTCACGTAAATAGATAATTTATCTTATATTCACATAATCAACACAATCATATAAGTTCACACACTAGATAGACAATGAAATTTCAATTTATACCCAATACATTCAATGAACAAAATAGGAAAAAGATCCACAGAAATGATATGAAACTTCTCTTTATTACTTCTCCAACAGTTAAAGACTCGACTCACCCTAGACACTCAGCTGCAGGGGTCCACGCACTCAGCTGTAGACTACTAGGCCTCTGCGCACTCAACTGCAGAGTCTTCTCCTACTCTACAACCCAAGACTCGACTCTACACTTAGATAAGGCTCAATTCTTTATCTTTCCTTCATGACTTCCTTCTTTCTTATTTACAACTTAGAGCCTCACTCTATCTATACAATCCCATGGTCCATGGACCATGGGTAGACCTCTAAAGCTGACATTACATTACAAAAATGAGGGTGGACAACCCTATGACTCATTTACAAGCTTACGCTCTGCACCCACAAAACACGAAGTCTTTACATCAGATTTAGTCAAAATCTGGGCTTTAAGCCCCAAAACGTCCCTTGGGGAATCCTGCACCAAACACAGTCTTCCATGTGAAAGTGGCGTAGAATATCATAGGCATACTTGGACTGGGAAATGGAGATATCTTCCTTGGATTGCAAGACTTGAAGACCAATAAAATAATGCAAGTGTCCTAAGTCTGTCATTTCAAACTACGACTTTAGTCTCCTTCGATGTTTTAACGAGCCCGAAGTGACAAATGCTCGGATGGACTTTTTCAGTTATAGAGTTTGAAAAAGGCCAAAAGAAACTACTCTGGAGATCTAGGCAAAGGGTGTGCCAAACTTTTCGCAAAACCACAGAATACGTTTTACGGTACGAGTGGTCGATCTTCGTGAATGCTGTGTTCATTGCATTGCGATCAGTAGGGCGGCCGACACGGCTTCCTATGGATAAAGGCTTTGTTCCTATAGGGGTCTCCCAATATATACGCGACGGTACGTGGGAGCACAAGTCCGTATTGATACTTATCGCTTCACCGTGGAGGAATCACCCAACCACTCAACGCTAAGATATCACGTTTAACGATGCCGGAACACGTCTCTAGCTTAGACCTCTATGTGTTTGAGTTATGTTTCAATGCGTTGTTATGTAAATTCAATTCATTTTAAGTTGATCTTGTTTAGCAGTTTGCCTTTATGGATCACCACGAGATGTATAATACAACTTCCTAAATGCAGTCTAAGATGATAAGCAAGCTTTTCAATCTTTCAACTTTGAAAATCTTAACTACTGAGGGAAAAGAAAGACATCATCTTTTCACACAGATCATAGAGCACACACTAATGCACTTTTTCTTAAATCAACATGCAAACTTATCGATTGCAAAATGCACAATGCAGGTATTTCTTTTCTCTTTCTTAATGTTGGTGTACTACAAAAAGAAAGTTGTTGTATAATTTCGAATTCAATTTCAAGTGAAAGCAAACAAGCTTTGTCCAAAATCAAAAGACACCTTAAGATTTACTTGTTTCGACACTAGAAATACATAAATTCAAACCATATGACGAAAGAAAAAGCTCAATCAGCTATGAACAACAAACAAACTAACTCTTAAGATCAAAACGACACTTATCACAGGTCTAGATCTAAGAGGCCACAGCAAGACTAGTTCACTTTTCGTTATGGGAAACTGCAAATGATATAAGAAATACACAAAGAAAAAATACAGTTTCTTTATACAACCGAGGCGGAATAGTGGCAAGGAAAGTTGGTTTCAGATAGGCACATTGACTGATAACAGGCTGCAAAAACAAGGATGAAAACAGGGCAATAAATAGCAGGGAACCCCAGTTGCACAAGGAAAAACTGGTTCAGCGCAAGTAGTACACTGTCAGTTTGAGATTCAGCGCAGGTAGCCCCTTTGGGACCTGCGATGAAATGTAGACTGCCTTCACAGTGCCTGCAATGAAGGGATAAACTTTCGTTTTTCTCAGTTTCCGGGTTACAGATTGCTCAAAAATTCACAGTTTTTGGCCAAATCAGAAGCTATCAATCAAGTACACACTAAAGGATGAAAAGGAGGATGAAAAGCTATCACTAAGAGCTATTCAGAGTCCTTGTGGATCAGCTCTTCAAATCATAAACATGCCCAGAAACTGAGCTAGAGTAGCTGCCCTCTACTTTGCATTTGAAAGATCCAAATGCAGTTCGATTCGGTACTCCCTGTGTTTAGGAAATGAATAGCAAAAACACAAACAACCAAAAAGATACGATCCCCAGCGGAGTCGCCAATTTGTTGTTGGGAAAAGTATCCAATACGGAATGACCCTATCCCACTCTAAGGGTGATAGTACCTCAGCAACAATCAAAGCAAAGCTATTTGAGATTACTTCTTTATGAGATGCAAAAGAGGGGAGAAAGAGATCCAATAACCGATGTCTTCCGCTAATGATTGATCCAATCTTCTCTCTTTGCTGCTTGCTCCCAGCTCCTTGCTCTTTCACTGGCCCAGCTACACCAAGATCCTGGAAAATGGCAAGAGAGGGAAACTACAAGAAGCATACATTCATAATTGATTCAAGGATTAGAATAAATCAAATACACAAGGATAACAATACACCATTGAGACACATGCATATAGAAGAACCTCAAATGCTTTATTAATGGAAGAAGTAAAGTTCAGGAAGTGATACAACCATAAGAGGCCCAATCCAGCATCACCTTCCCAGCAGAAAGAAATCTCCTCTTCACCTCCTTCAAAGCAAATCACCCAATAGTTCTAAACTCTAACCAACAGCAATTCTTTACATTCACAAGATTCTAGCCTCCCTAGACCTCATGAGAGAGCTCTATATATAGGAGTTTTGGAGAAAGGATGAGTCAGCTTGAAGCTGGCATGAAGCTGACTAGTGTCCTCTCCCACTTCAGATATTCTTCAGTTCTTGAGTCCACTTGGAGGTTCTTGCTTCCACTTGGAGATCTAGACCCTCTTACTCATCACCAGTCGAATTCCTTGATCCAAGTGTCATTTTGGAAGCTTCCTGGGCATTGACACCTTGAGGAATGACTGTGCCACATGTCCCAACTCGCCCAGCATAGGTAGCCTTCTTTGCAGTTGACATTCAGCGCAGGTAGACAGTGGAGCAGTTGACATTCAGCGCATATGCTCAGTGGAGCAGTTGACATGATCCAGAATTAGCTTGTTTTTGAGTGTTTTCAGGTGGAGAACTGCTATTCAGTGTTGTGGTTTGCTGACCTTGTTCCTCTAGGGGTAGGAACAACATGTTTAGGGACTTTGGATCCCTTAGATTATGGACATTTCATGCTTCATGCTGTAAGGCACAAAAATGTCTATAACAGCTGGGTGCCGAAATGCAATGCGGGCGTGCGGGTTGTTCAAATTCTTCCTAACTCCGCACCTGTGACCACAGCCTGACCTTCTTGAATTCTTAATCAGAGCCTGGAATCCCACTGATGGGAAATTTGTGATTCGAGGCCGAGGTATTGAGTTTGACTATATAGATATCTATTTTTTGACTGGGTTATCACGTCGAGGTGAGATGCCCATTCTAGAGGTACAACGACCCGGTGGTGATACATTAGACATGTTGATGGCCCATGTGTGCCCACATGCACGCAAGTCGTGGAGCGGGAAAGTAGCTATTCCTATGGTGGAGGACATCGTCCTTCCAACTATACTCTTCATGGTGACTCGGGCAGCGGGCTCTTTGGCCAATCATGAGGCCTCGAAAGCCCATCTTCGATTGGCTATCGAATGCTTGAATCCTACCATATTCAACTGGGCAGCGGCAGTAACAACCAGTATGAAAAGACAGCTAACCAACTGCCGTCGTGGTGAGTCGAAGCAGTTTGGCTACGGCTCTATTTTAGTCTCGCTCATGCTGGAGCAGGTACCGGCATTGCAGCTACAGGATATGGTTGTGGACCCACCCAGAGGCCCTTAAGAGATGAGGGCCACACGATGGGGCCATGTCATGCCACGAGGAGGTGGCAGTCGACCAGTGGCATGGGGAGTGTACTTCCGAGAGTGGCTGGATAGGCATACTATTTTGGTGGAGGACTGGCCATATGCTGGCGTAGACTTCCGTGGAGACCTAGACATGCCGCTGCCTGCTGGAGAGCAGTGGGACGATGGTGGTAAGCCACTTGATCTCATTTTTTTATTTTTTATTTTTGTAATGTTTTTGATTTTTTATGTACATGTCTTAATGATGAATGTTATGGTATGCAGATGTAGGACCGACGAGACCCCTTGGCTTAGCCCCAGAGGCGCGGAGGGATGCACAAGGCATTGGAGCTCTGGCCCTGGCTCCTCCGGGAGTCGATACGATGGAGACCGTGATATGGAACCTCGAGGGCTTGCTATCAGGGATTCCAGATTACCAGGGGATAGAGGAGGTCCCCATAGCATCTCAGATCCATACAGTGGGAGTAGAACCTAGGATGCACCACCTTTTGAGGCGGGTGGCACGAGCAGCTACGGATTATAAAGAGCATAATCCACCACAGTAGATATCTAGGTCTTTTTTTCCCACTGGTGGTTTTTTGAGAGACATGTGTCTCGGATGTACGAAGAACACAGGCCTTATCTAGACATGCACACTTATTTTTGAGCGCCTTGGTGCGCCACACGATATATATATATATATACATATTCCTATGGTTTATTATTGTGCTTTTATGTGCTTGCTTGTATGATGTTTTGATTATAAATTACGCAAATTTCTATCTAATACATGATTAGCCAATGCATCAGATAATGTGTTTAATCGTCGTGGAATATGCCTATATGTGATAAAATCAAAATTCCTTTCTAACAATTTAACACGTAAATACAACCTTAAAATGTGACGGTCTTTGACAAAAATTACGCCCATTGAGCTGATGGACGACAAGTTGAGAGTCCAGGTTAACAACCAATGCACGAATATTGAGATTAATTGCCTCGGCTAATAATTCAATAATAGCAGTATATTCGGTGACATTGTTTGTAGTACGGCCTAAACACACACCTTGAAGATCTATCAACTCACCGTCAGGATCATAGATCACCCACGCCGCAGAGGACAAATTGCGAGTTCTGCAGCAGACACCATCAGCGAAACCAACATAAGGTGCACCCAACATCTGCACAAGAAGCAAAAGACACAATAAGGGGCAATCACGCTTTCACACCAAGCCAAAAACATGAAAACATACACACACACACTTGCTAAAACACATGCATGTATAAATCGAAGTGCATGGAATCATGCATAGTACTTTTTCAAGTACAACCCATTGTGGGGCTTATCGAGAGGATTACCTTCATAGTCAACTAGCTCATATGCCCCCTTCTGCAAAACTTTCTTTACAATATAAGGGCCTAGCCACATGGGCTCGAGTTTGCCTACCCCCAGCTTGTCATTTGCTTGGTCGTATAGCAGGACTAGATCTCCCTCAACAAAGGAACGAGGATGGATGGTATGGTCGAAGTGAGTTTTAACTCTCTTCTTTTGAGCTTCGATAGCTAGAGAGGCTAGGCGATGGGTCTCGTCCAGCCGTTCTAGGTAAAGAAGTCGTTCCTCTACCGGAGTAGTGTTGGAAGCAACTCGACGGCTATTTTTAACGAAGGGACTTCACAATTTATAGGAAGGGTAGCCTCCAGTCCGTAAACTAGTTGAAATGGAGTGAAATCGGTGGCATCCTTCACAGAGGTTCAGTAGGCGCACAAGGCAGGAAACAACATCAGATGCCAATTAGACTTATGCATGTCAACAGTACGTTGAAGCATTGTAACCAAAATTTTGTTAACGGTTTCAACCTGGCCGTTGGACTGAGGATAGTACGGGGTTGAACTATCATGCCGTAAGCCTAGTTGGGTTGTTAGTTCGGTCATCATGTGATTACGGAAATTATTCTTGTGATCCATGACGATGGCCTGCAGAACTCCGAATCGTGTAATAACATGGTTGAACAAAAACTGTGTCGCTGTGTGACCATCTTCCGTTAATGTGGGCATTGCCTCGGCCCATTTTGTAAAGTAATCGACGGCAACGATAATGAACCCATGCCCCGCGGCCGAGCGAGGCTTACAGGTCGTATAATCAATTCCCCATTTTGCAAAAGGGCCAACGGTGACAACAAGGGTGAAGCAGAGCTGGTGGCGCACGCATCTTCCACTGGTATATCTGGCACTCATGACACGAACGGACGGCAAGAATGCAATCTTTAAAAATGGAGGGCCAGAAATAACCATCGCGAAGGATTTTTGAGCTGTGGCATATCCGGACATGTGACCGCCATAGGCGCCAGAGTGACAGTCATTCAGGACTCTCTCAGCTTCCTCAAGGGTTAGACATCGGCGGAGGACGGAGTCAACACCTAGACGGTACAGGGTGTCCCCGATAATATGGTAGGGTTGAGACTGATGACGGATTTTCCATTGAGCATCTTTGGATACATCGGGGCAGAAAGAGGACATCTGCAAATATACAATAATATCCCCGTACCAGGGGTTGAGGGTGCTGATCAGAAAAATAGTTTCGTCCGGGATATGATCCTCTGAGTGAGGGGGTGCAAAAGGATATGGCAAAGAGCAAAGTAACTCAGCAAAGACCAGGGACTTCTTAGACTTGGCAGCAGTGAATTCCAAGTCAAACTCTTGGAGGATGACGATCCACTTTGAGTATTTGCCCCCTAGCAATTGACGTGACAAAATGTACGTCATCGGGTTGCAATCAGAAATCATGGTCATGGTGCGCAACAAGATATAATGCCAGAAACGTTGGATGGCACAAACAACGTCAATGCCAACTTCTCGACGTAAGCGTATCAAGTTTCCATGTCTAAGAGGTTGCGGCTGAGGTAATATATGACGTGCTCATTGTCATCATCGTCGTCTTGCATGAGAACCATGCCGATAGTGGTATCGGTGGCGGCCAGATACAGAGTATAATCATGATGGTAATTCGGAGGTCGCAATAATGGAGCAGAAACAAGGAGACCCTTGAGACGCTCGAAAGACTCTTGAGCGATAGCATCCCAATGAAAGGGTGTATCTCGCTTCAATAACCATGTAAAACCTTTAGCCACCTCAGCATAGTTCGGAACGAATTGTCTTAGGAAATTTGCTTTGCCCTGCAAGCTCTGCAACTGCTGCAAAGAAGCAGGGGGAGGAAGATTCAGAATAGCCTTGACTTTGAGGGGATCCAGACGGATGCCCTCTCGGGAGATGATAAACCCAAGTAGTTAGCCTGATTCAACGCAGAAGACACATTTATGAGGATTGAGCCTGATACAGTAGTGTCGACAGTGGAGAAAGATTTCACGAAGATGGGAAGGATGGTCCTGGCGTTTGACTGAATGAGCTGGAAGATCATCCAGATACGGTTGTACAATGTGACGGATGTCATGAAAAGCATAGGACATTGCACGTTGGAAGGTAGCACGGCATTCTTCAAACTGAAAGCGAGCTTCTTGTAAGCAAAATTGCCCCAAGGACAGATAAAAGCAGTCTTATGCTGATTAGCGGGTGCAATATTGATCTGGTTATACCCAGAAAAACCGTCCATAAACGAATAGATTTCGCTTCCTGCACACTCATCAATGAGCTGATCGATGAAGGGTTTGGGGAAGTTATCCTTAGGAAAGGCGCGGTTAATGTCACGGTAATCAACATAGACTCGAATGGTACCCTACTTTTTGTTCACAGGGACTATATTAGAAACCAAATCTGTAAGTGGAATGGGGTAAATGAAACCAGCCTTGAGAAGCTTTTCAACTTCTGCTTTAATGGTTGCAGCCTTTCGAGGGTGCACGGGGCATAGACGTTGATGAACAGGCTTAGCACTCGGATACGTAGGTATCTCATGCACCACTATGTTGGGGTCAATTCCGGGAATTTCTTCATAGGACCAAGCGAAGACATCCCGAAACTCGCGGAAAGGATCGGTGTAGAGCTGAATTTCCTCTGGGGTGCAAGCAACTCCAATGTGAATATGCTCGACAATCCCTGGTTTCGCAGAGATTTCGATGGGTTGGGTCTGCATAATGTTTCCCATATTGCCTTCAGAAGACACTTGATAAACTTGAATAGGTGTTTGAAGGGGTTGAAATGGGATACAAGAAGCAAACCGTTCGAGACAGGCGATCATTTCCTGATGGGCAGGGAGGAATGAGGAACGGTGGTGATAATCAAACCAAGGAGGTTCCTCAAGAGACATGGTCTCTATAATGGCTTCATCGGAAGGAAATATTTCCTTTAATGGATCCGAAGTAGCGTCATCTCCAAGCCAAGGGGAATGAACGTACGAGTCGGGAACGCTGCTCAGAGGAGCAGGTTCGGGAGGGGGAGCCGATGCAGCAACGATTTCAACGTAGTTGAGCTCGGCGGGACTCAACGGCATCATATCGCCCCAAGATTCTATCTGATTAGCGGGAGGAAGGACCCACGGATCAGAGCGCACGGAAATCATATTAATAGGAGCGAGATTAGGAGGTGGGAGGGAAAAGACACCCATCAGGGTGGGATCTTTAAAGAGTCCGGCTCCCACACTCTCACATGATTTGGAGGTATGCTCCACGAAAGGCACGTTGCCTTTGGAAGAGGAGGCGAAGAAGGAGAGCTGGTCCACGGTGACAATATTCCCCTGATGAGGGAAATGAATGACACAGAAAAGAGAGGAAGCCACGGCTTGGATGGCATACGTCCGGCTACGTCTGAGGAGGAGGTTGTAGGTAAGATTAGCATCAACAACTTTGACCTCCACTTCGACCATCTTCCCTTCCAAAGAGATGGGCAATCGTTGGAGGATACCATAAGGACGGGACTCTCTTCCATCAAAGGCTTCCAATGTTGTAGGAGACTGGCTCAACGTCGGAGAACCAATAGCTTTCCAACAGGAAACAGACATGATGCAAGTCGAAGCACCTTCATCAATGACTGTACGATGAATCGTTTTAGTATTGATAATGACCTGTATGAGGAAAGCGATTTGGTGAGGTAGTCTCGGCGTATGGCCCTCGAGGTCAAAAGAAATCAGATCCGAGTCAGCCGAGTCTATGCCACCGATGGCCGATAGCAAGGACTTCCTCTGGGAGGGGCAGCTCTGGAGCACTTCTAAGGCGGACATAGCAGACGGAGCCTGAGCTAAGTCCTCAACGATGCTGTAGTGTTGGGCAGCACGAGCATTAGGGTTGTAAGAAGACTTCCGTAGTACACCTTTTGGAGGGGGTCGAATAGTCGTCTCAGTGCTAGGTCTCTCGATGTGGAGTGGACCAGAACTGGACGGAGGAGTGCTGGAGGAGACCTCAGGCTCTTTCCCGGCATGCGACAGATATTCTTTCGCTCGAGTAGTGATGTGGACGGGAATCATCCCAGCCATAAATACTTGAGATCCAAATGAAGAAGAGGGTTGCGATGGATCTGCCACCATTTGAGTTTGCTGTGAAGGGAAAGGTTCTTCAAGCACAGCAGGAGTCCCAAGAGGACCTTTCAACAATCGACTAACTTCGGACTGCCTGGGGCAGTCTTTAGTATAGTGATCCTCGTCATAGATAAGACAAGGATACTTAGGTTTACATTTGGCTCCTTCCTCGGGTGGAGGTTTAGGGGAGTCCTGTCTGGCCTTTTCGGATTTATTCTTGGCTTTCCCTTTCTTTTTCCCTTTCGAGGATTTATCCGCCATGGTGGACTGGACGACGTTAAGCTCAGAAGTGTTTCCAGAATTAGATTGACCCTGAGAAGTATTTTCGCTAGGAGCATTCGGTTTTTGCTTCCCAGGGTTCGCGGATGATTTCTTTGAAGATGCGTTTACAAAGCCAATAACACTGTCAAAAGATGGCTTTGTCAGAGCTTTGGATGTTCTAGGTCTCAGGGCATCTAGAAAATAATCATATAAAGTACCTGACTGAGAATAAACTAAGTCGAGGTACTGAGCACGCACGATAGCTTGCTCTTCAGTTACACAAGCTCCCATAGCAATGTCTCGCGCGAACACAGGGACAAAGGAGGTTGTAAACCAACCGGTTAGGAGTTGATCAGGAATCCAGAACTTGATCAAACGACGATGCCGTCTCCATTCATGTATATTATCGGATATATGCGTGGCCGTGTCCTGTTTAAGAGACGTAAGGAGATGCGTCCTTGTCTCATACCGAATGGGCAACTGAAAGTGAGATAGAAATGCCATTGCCAACGAGTTGAAATCTTGAAATGTTCCACGATTAAACTCAATATACCACTTAGCGGCTGAGCCGATGAGATTCCTTTGGAAGAGGCGGAGTCGGATGGAATCATCAAGCCACGAGTTGGATGAGCACCAAAGGTGATAGGTCATGACATGGGCTTGAGGGTCCTCGCCAGCTTTGCCATCGAATTTTAGGAAATCACCGGGTATCTTGGTCGGAACTGGTGGCCAATATGGATTATGAAGAATGGGATCATTTGTCAGTTTGGACACATCTGGCAGTTCCAATGTCGCTAAGAAAGGTAACTGCGGATTGAAGGACATATGTGGCCGTGGAAAAGAGGTAGTACTAGGGTTCCAACCAGGCGGTGGTTGCCCCCATGGACTTTGTCCAGACGGGCCTAGCCCATAAGGGTTCTGCCCATAGGGATTCTGTCCACAGGGGTTCTATCCATAAGTAGACAAGTGACTCTGGATCTGCCCCCCAGCACCCATGGATTAGCAACTTGACTTGCAGGCACAACATACTGTTGCTGATAATTCTGGTAAGGGGTGACCTGCAATTGTTGATAATTTTGATAGGGGGCTAACTGAGCTTGCCCCTGGGGTTGTTGGTAACCATACAGTTGCTGAGCTCCATACTGAGCCTGGTAAACAGGCTGCGCTTGGTAAGAAGGTTGGGATTGTAACCCACCTTGCATCTGAAGACCAATTTGAGTATGGGGCCCAGAAGGATGTCCTTGAACAGATTGAGGTTGGACCATCTGGCCGGAAGGTTGTCCTGGTTGGGTTTGGGATGGACTTGTTTTCTCAGAAGGACGAGCTTGATGGGTATTAGGTTGTCCTTGTGCAACTGAGGGTTGTCCTTGCAGAACATATGGTTGAGCGGGCTGGACGGCCGGTTGACCTTGAGGTTGACCAACTTGTCCAGAAGGATGACTAGGCTGGGCAGTGGGTTGGCTCTGCTATACGTAAGGCTTACCCCCCTGCTGGACTGTTGGTTGTCCTTGTTGAATATAAGTTTGTCCTGCTTGTCCAAAGGGTTAACCTTGCTGGACACCAGGTTGACCTTGTTGGATGTAAGGTGGTCCTGGTTGTCCAGACAGGTAACCTTGATGGATACCAGGTTGTCCTGGATTACCAGAAGGTTGAGTCAGAT
This sequence comes from Pinus tabuliformis, assembly GCA_031772625.1. Taxonomy (NCBI): domain Eukaryota; kingdom Viridiplantae; phylum Streptophyta; class Pinopsida; order Pinales; family Pinaceae; genus Pinus; species Pinus tabuliformis. The sequence continues at coordinate 1,721,586,491 of CM062817.1, read as the reverse complement.
AAGTGAAAGATGCACCACCAGCGGCCAAAGGTTGTCCTTGATAGGGTTGTCCTTGTGGGCCCCCAGGTTTCCCTAGGTTAGATTGGCCGTAAAATTGATGCCCTTGTGGGGTTTGCACGTAAGACGGCTGGCCTTGGTTAGGCGGTCCCTGAAGCTGTGCAGGCATTGCTTGGCCCCCATGGTAATTGGTGGCTCCCTAAGTAACGGATAATGGTACCGAGACCTCAACAATAGGTTGAGTAGGCAAGGGTCTGGAAAGATAAAGGAACTGACCAGTAGAATCGTAATAATAAAATGGACCTTGCGCATTCGGATCCTGAACAACTTGCATATACTGATCATACGGCCCCCCTCCTGGGACGGGACCAGAAGAGGGTGGTGCACTTTGTGCAGGATGAACAACTTTGGGTATATGTGTCGGCTGGCCACTACTCACCTGACTGTGAGGCGGACTAGCACCAGTAGTCACATCTGAAGACATCGTAACGGCACTAACAATCGTAGTTGAATGTGCTACACAAATAGTTGGATTCGTTGGAACTGAAGTGATGGGTGTACTGTGAACTTGTGAAAAAAAAGATCCCGTAGTGGGAGTGATGCGGAGGTCCCACATGGTACTTGAAGCGGGGATCCTGGCACTCATATTTTCCCTCAACGAATTATGGCGTGAGGGTACCAGAGAAGTGGCCGGGATAGGAGTTTCGATACTCGACAAAACAGGTGTCTCACTCAATCTAGGAGATGTCTCATCCATGTGAGAAGTAGACATTGGAGATGAAACACTAGGAGGGGTAAAAGGAATATCGTCCTCGTCAGGCTCCCAAATGGGGTCCCAATGAATTTCGTAATCCTCGTCGTCCGGAGCATGAGAGTTGATCGGATACTCGGGATAACAGGAAGAGTATCACTCACAACCGGTACCTCAGGAGCAACGGAAGACGGAGACCCTTGATCACTTGGAACGGGAGACGGGGTCGATGGTTCAGCCAGGATGACAAACTTCAAAACAAACCTAAGGAAATCTAATGAGAAGGGACCCTACTCAAACTAACGCACACAAGATCTAACCAGGTAATGTTAATCGCGACCAAATAAATTTTAAGACGCAAGGACACAACTTGACCTTTTCATTTTTTAAGAGTCGAGAAAAGGACAAAAAGATGACTCTAGTCTCCTTCGAATGTTTAATGAGCCTGAAGTGACAAATGCTCAGACGAGCCTTTTCGTTTAAGGAGTCTGAAAAGGATCAAAAGTGACTACTCTAGAGAGCTAGGCAAAAAGGTTTACCAAATAAATCCGTAAAACTGCATATACACCTTGGCAGTCATATGAAAACCAAGTACTTCCCGTACGGTAGTCAATCTTCCTGAATGCTGTGTTCGGTGCATTACGGCTTGTAAGGCGGCAGACACGACTTCCTGTGGATAAAGGATGATAACCTAGTGGGGTCTCCCATATACTCGACGGTACGTGGGAGCTCAATTCTGTGCTATACCACTTGTTACGTCACGGAAGGAGGAATCACCCAACCTTAAGTGAAACAAAAGTGACTAGGTTTAACGACGCCGGAGCATGTCTCTAGCCTAGACCTATAAACAGTGAGCGTTATGTTCCAATGCGTTTTTAAGTTCATTCAGTTCATTTTACGATTGATCTTGAATTAGGTTTCGGTTTTCAGGCCCTACCGTATGAAATCTCTCAAAATCGCCTAAATGCAAACTATATGCCAAAATATGTCATTCCATTCGATGAATGCTAATTACGAGAGAGTTAGAAGGCTTTCACACAAACGAAATGATCACAAAACAACAAATAGCTTCCCTAATGTAGCTAATGGAAATTCACAAACTTTTCTTTAAGATCACTAATCATTAATCAAAACGAAAAGCTTCTAGTTCTCATTAACCAATACAAAGCAAAAGAGATTTTTTTTTGTTGATGGAAAAGTGCATTAAACAAACTTTTGAGAAATAATAACAAACAAATGTGAAAAGAACCGGTTGACCCCAAACAACTGTGATCTGTGTCCGGGTAGTGAGAAGTATCTGAAATAATGTGAAGACTAGTTCAATAACAATCACCTAAACAACCAAGCAAAAGCAAGCAAAGAGGAAGGTTTCACAAAACCACAAGCGAGCAGTAAACGAACCTTTGTAAGCGAGTAACCAAGCAAAGTTGATCCAAAGAAATTGGAATGACACAACTAGGTCATAAGACACAAAAAGCAAGATTCGCTCAACAAGACTTCACAAGAAAGTGCTTCAATCTTCAGACGATGAAAATCAAGTCATAAACCAAGTGAAAACAGCAGGGGATAGCAAAACCAACATGCTCAGGAGGTAGAATTGAAGAAATTCAATTCTACAGGTATCAGCACGGGTGATACCCAACAACAATGAGCTGATCAGAAACCACGCGTAGCAACAAAGCGCTGTCAACGCGGAAGTACACGGCTTAACCGCGTTGGTCCAATTTTCAGAACTGTTGCGACTGTTTGGTGTATTAACGCGATGATCAAGAGGTAACAGAAAGGGCTATGCGATGGCATCGCAACTGTTTTATTATAAACCGCGCTAAAGCTAAAAAACGGCCACAATCAAGCCAAGAACTCCCAAACCAAGACAATCAGTCTTTAAACAATCAAGGCACCTCCCAGATCGAACCAGGAAATCCAAAAATAGAGAACTAATCCCCAAACTTAGGAAAGAGAGCAAAAATCAAACTCAAGGAAAAAATGAACACCAAAAGACAAAAGCCAGCTCCGAGCTGTTCAGTTCGCAAACCAAACCGGAGATTGACTGAAGTGGCTTTGATCTACTTCGCTAATGCAGAGCAATAGCGTTTCGAAGGCTATCTGGCCGTGCTTCAGGCTCCGTCTAAAGTTTACAAATCAAACAACAAGGTAAAACAAATCCCCAGCGGAGTCGCCAAATTGTTGTGGAGGTAAATCCCCTCTGCGGACAGAGGCGATCCCTACTAGTCCAAACAAGGTCTAGCAACAATCAAACAACGCTAACACGCAGGTTCCTAATTACAAATAAAAGACCAATGATGAAGTTCTACCTAGATTCCAACGCTAATACTTGTAGAAGAGTTGAAGCCCCCGTTCCATTTCTCCTGCTAGTCACAATCCTCATGATCCTCGTGCACGGACACCTGCACATGCAAAGAACAATACAAACACAAGCATAAAATCCAGTAGATGTAACTATATATCGGCCAGAAAGGATATAACTCAAACATCATCATAAAGACAATAAGAGTGGAACCATAATGATAGTCGTCTATTATTAATAAACAAAGAAGAATACAACCATAGTTCTGACGTCAAATCCTTCTCAAGAGGGTCCAGCCAGCAAGTCTCTCAAGCATTCACCCTTGAAGGTAGATCTCCCAAAACAAAAGCTCTCTCTCACACAAGTTTACACAAGAAAGAAACACTTCACAACCTTCCTTAAGCTCTCTAGCAATCCCACACTTGTCACACCAGCTACCTATCAAGCTCACACACTAGCAGCAACACTCCAAGCACTATGAATTCCAAACTAGCTGCTCATGGCAATGGTAGAGGTTTAAATAGGAGAAGGAGTCTCCATGAATGGTCGGAGGATGAGCTTATCTCCAAGGAAGGTGGCTCAAATGACGAAACAGACATGCCAGAGAAGGGAGGGCGACATTTACAAGGCCAACAACCAGGTCTGGAGTCATCTGGAAGGCCGACTGTTAGAACAAACTCGCCCAAACTGGATCAGTACGGGTTCATAGCAGCACTGGAGCGCTGACATCGCTGCTAAATAACAGAGAAGGTCATGTCAGCGCGATCAGATATAAATAACAGATGCGCTGTCTCATGAAATTCGACCAGCGCGGGAATCACGTGTACTTCCGCACTGGCAGTGCATTCGGTTTGTTTTGGAGTGCTCATCAACGCGGTTATTTTGACAACACTCACAATGATAGCAAAACTTTGGCAAAGTGGGTCATTTGGCAACATCAGAGAGCATGAGCATGATTAATTTGGACTCATGACACAGTAGGAAGATTGGTAGGAAGACAGTGACAAATTACTGTGTAACACTAAGTATTATGGGGTTTTGAATGCGATATTCGCTCTGTGTCTGTAAGTCCAAGTCTTGGGTAGTAATAATAGAAGGAGGCTCTGCAGCTGTGTGCGCAGAGGCCTGGTAAAGTCCATAGCTATGTGTGTAGACCCCTGCAGCTGAGTGCGTAGGGTGGAGTTGGGAGTGTAACGGGACAGAAGTTAATAAAAGCTAAGTTGATTCTGAAATATTGTGCATCCATTCACATATTTGTATGTTTATGCTTATGTTATATGTTTATGCATCTCTTTATAGTTTATGGTTGTGCGCATTGGTTATAAATGTTAAATGATTGATAAAGACTACTAGGCCCATAAAATTAAGTCAGATCTATAATAATATCACAGTAATATTAGAGGATCTAGAAAGCACCATTTCACACTCTGTACAGAGCTACGCGAAGGTCAGATAACTGCGCAGAGCTACACAGGGGTGGAGGATTGGTTCGCAACCTTTCCAGATCTCATTGAGACATCTGCAGGGTGCGGAAACCTGGTTCCAGCACCCTCCCATACTACCTCGAATGAGACTTCAGTCCGTGCTACACAGACTGTTGCCAAAAGGGTCGGTAGTTTCATGATTTGTTTGGCTAAAACACTTTTAAACTTGGGTCAGGCCCCAAAAAGCCAACAAATGGTTCTGTTGTTGGGACCGAGATCTTCCTAAGGGATGTCTGATGTGAGAACACTGGAATCCTATGAAGAAGGAAATTGAAGATTGGTTGGATCAGAAGCTTCATGAGTTCGTGACACAGGAAAACAGAACTCCGCAGATATCCGAAAATAGGTGGCTGGATCGCTACGTATATACAAAAATCCATGAGATATTCTTCGCGTCCTTCTCTTCAGAGCTGTATGATTAGATCGCGAGGTTAGCGAATAGCCAGAGAAGGTATAAGCTAGATCAACCAATAGTGTGGACTCCAGAGCTAGTGCGCAGACTAGAGGCATCAGAAGATAAGATTGTGTGGGTCATGGACCATTGGCTTAACCGGATAATAGGGGGTTTATCACTGATTTCGCGATAGACACAACCGTCAGCTATAGTGAAGCAGAACGACATTTTCTCAAGGGGCCATGAGGTAGGTACATCAAATCCATGAATACCTGGATTAAGATGTTGTTATGTGAAAATCGGGTTATGAGAATACATTAATGATTGGAACGACGTGGGGTGGAAGGATCTACAAAGGGATCAAAGAATGAGGGAAAAATCCTTTAATTTCACCTTCGCGAGAGAGTGAGGAAGAGCACGCTTAGTGATCTGAAAATCACCCTTGAGTCACCTCAGTTAATTAATTAATGAATGAAGGTATTATAGACTCATGTGCTGGTGTGTGTCTATGTCATTTTAGGCAATGGATCAATTAGATTGCAAAATACATAGACACTGGAAATATGGAAAATAGGAAGAGAAACATAATAAGAAAATACAAGAACACAACAAATTGATAAGGATTTCACCCTATCCTATGGGGCTACGTCTCCCGTCCAGCTTTCAATGGTGGCCTTCTTTTATTGTGTGTTAAAAGGAGAGATTTACAATGAGGAGCTCAATATGAGTCTCCTGAAACAGAATTGCTTGGCAGGGCGGTCCTTGAATTCCCCAAGCCACTAGAGTGCACAGACTCCTCTCCTTGCGAGCTCTTGACCTCTCTGGTCTTCAATGAAAAGAGCCCAATGTGGTGCTCAATTCCTGACAAATCCTCTCAGGGATTGTTTGAACCTCTCAAGCTCTCTGTCTGCTTGATGTTGCCATATGTTGTAGGTCAGCTAGGCTCTCTGTCTTTCTTCTTCTTGCTTTATTTTCTCTTCTTTTTCTCTCGCTTTATCTATCTCTTTTCTCTATGTGTTCATGGCTTAAAGCCACTTTGTCTCACGACTGCTCGCCTCCTCTTCTGCCCCCCAGCGGATCGTCTGTTGCTGCTCGCTTGGAGTTCCCTATCTCTGCGTCTTCACCAATGGCTCACAGGGAGTGGCCACTTGTCCTCTTACCAACTGTGCCAACTCTTCCTCGTCAGTTTGGTTTTTCGGTTACACTGTGGAATGAGTCATCCACCAACTCAGCAGTCACATCTTCCATCAAAATTCTCCATGTCGTAGCTTAATTCCCCTGTCAATTCCAATTTCTCCATCGGGCATGATCTCAGCCATTAGATCTGGAGCCCCTAGATCCTATGACATTCGCTCATTTCGCGTGGATGACTTGCTCAACCGTTAGTGCGTGATGAGTGGTGGTTTTCTCTCTACTCTACCTGCCACGCATTGGGTGCTGAATGGAATCGCTCACTTTTCTTCAAATCTTCTTACCACCCAAGGGTGCCCCCGATATATACCACCAATTTTGGAGTGCGAGACCCGCCTTTCGCCTTAGCGCTTTCCCCACAGTTTTCCCAGCTTCCATGCAACCGAGCACTTCGGGACCTTTCCTTATTGAGTGGTTTTGCCTAGTGATGCACGATTAACACTAAGAAATGCCCTCTATTTCCTAATTCGGGCTTCCCAATGGCCAGTTTTGCCTCCGACGTGGTCTCCATGGGCCTCGATCAACATGCTTTGACCGAGGTCCTTGTCGTTCCTCGCTGGCTACAAACTGCCATTATCAGAGGTCTTTCTGAATTCTCTCTGTTCATAAATTTGAAGTCTATCCTATTTTGATACAACCATGGCTCTTTAATAACCTTCATGGATCTAATTTAGATCACGAGCTTCCCACTAAAAGGGACTTTGGACCACCAAAAGTTGGTTTCAAGCATTGACTAAGTGAGGATACAATTGTCTCACTTGTCCAATCTCTATCCACTTTGCACTGCTCGGCTTTGAACCCTTGAGGCCAATTCTGAGGTACTCAACATCTCCCCTGCGCGTCGTCCACACCATCCTGTCCAGAACTGTGTCTTCCTGCAATTCATTAAGATATTCAAGTAGCAGGTCATCAATAGAAGGCAACTGACTCTGCTCTTCAAGATCCTCAACCAGTGAGGGTTCAAACAATCTCAAGTAATCTACATTTACAATTGAGTAGATGTGCATGTAAGCTAGCAGATCAAGGAAAACAACATTCTCACCAATATTCTCAAGTATCCTGAAAGGTCCATACCTGATGGCCTTTGGATTTTTACCTTCACCTTGCATCCTGTCCTTGTTGATATACAACCAAACTTGGTCACCAACTTGGAAACTATGCTTCATCCGATGCTTGTCATGCCTTGCCTTGTATTTGGCTTGGCTCTTTTCCAGTTGTTCCTGTACTGCCTGGTGGATCTCCTGTATTTGTCCAATGAACCTAGTTGTTGTATCCACATCACTGTGTCCCTCAACTATGGTGTCTTTACCAATGACAAAATCCAAAGGAGACCTTGGTGTGAAACCAAAACAGGTCTCAAAAGGAGATCTCTGTGTAGAATAATGTTTTGCTCTATTATAAGCATGCTACACATAACACAAATGTTCATCCCAAAGCTTAGGATGTTTGCTGGAATATCATCTGAGTAACTGGATCACTGTCATGTTAACTACTTCTGTCTGGCCATCAGTTTGTGGATGAAAGGCTATGCTTTTCTTCGGTTTGGTGTCCATCAGGTCCCACAGACTTGACCAAAAATTCCCCACAAATTGGGTGTCTCGATCAGATACAATGGAAGTGGGTAATCCAAAATGAACCCATACATGTTCAAAGAACATTTTTGCAGTTTTTTGAGTTGTAATCTATTTATTACAAGGTATTAGAATACACATTTTACTAAACCTATCCACAACAACATATAGATAATCATGACCTTTCCTAGATTTAGGCAGTCCTCCAACAAAATCCACGGAAACACTTTCCCAAGGGTGAGAAGGAACTGGTAATGGAGTGTACAAGCCTAGTTTTCTATTGTTGGGCTTGCTTTTAGCACACATAATACACACTCTTACATATCTAGAAACTGTCTCATTCATTTTTGGCCAATAACAAAATCTTTGCAGCTATGCAACTGTTTTACTTACCCTAAAGTGACCTGATATTAGAGAAGTGTGTGTTTTTCAAATAATCTTTACTTTTTCAGTTTGTGGAATGCATAACTTCCCACAATGGTATAAGAGTCGGTCCTTTACATTATATTCCAATTCTTCTACTCTCTTGCCTTGACTTAAAGTTGCATATACATATTTAAAGTTTATATCTTGAGCATATTGTTCAATGTAACTCTCGTGCAACACAGAATTATGCTTAAGTATAGTAGATGCATTTATAATGGGTCTAGATAACATGTCTACAACTTTATTATGTATGCCCTTTTTATATCTGATGACTAAATGAAATTGTTGTAGAAAACCCATCAATCTATAGTTTCTTGATTGCTACAACTTAGTTTGGGAGTGTAGATATTGAAGTGGTTGATGATCAGTATGTATTACTGTCTCTTTTCCCATTAAGTAATGTTTCCACTTTTTCACACTTTGTACTAATGCATACAATTCTTTATCATATGTAGGATAGTTGACTACTGCAGAATAAAATGTCTCAGAATGATAACATATGGGTTTACCGTGTTGTGTCAACACTACTCCCATGGCATAGTCATTGGCATCTATTTGGAGCTCAAATGGTCTCTAAAGATCAGGCAATGCTAGTACAAGTGTTGTACTAATCTTTTCTTTCAAGTGTCGAAGGCTTTCTGTTGTTTGCCTCTCCACTGAAACACCTTATTCAATCCTATTAAAGCATGTAAGGGAGATGCAATTAAGGAAAATTAGAAATGAACTTCCTCCAATACTGTGCTGCTCCTAATAATATTCTAACTTTTGTAGTAGATTTGGGTTTAGGCCAGTTCACAATCACTACCACTTTAGAGGGATCTATCTTCAATTCACCACCCCCTACTATATGACCCAAATAATTCAGGGATGTTTTGCCAAATTCACATTTGAGAGTTCAACATAAAGTTTTTCTCTTTTCAAAACATCTAGTGTCTGCTTAACATGATTTAAGTCTTCTTCCCATGTTTTGCTAAAAATCAAAATGTCATCCAGATACACAATAACAAAATCATCAAGAAAAGTTCTGAGGACATCATTCATTAATCTCATGAAAGTAGCAGGAGCATTAGTTAAGCCAAAAGTCATAACCAGCCATTCATACAATCCCTGCTTTGTTTTGAAATCAGTATTCCATGCATCTTGTTCTGCAACTCTGACCTGATGGTATCCACTATGCAAGTCTATCTTGGAAAAATAAACAGCTTCCTTCAATTGATCTAAAAGATCGTTTATGCGAGGAAGGGGATAATGATTTTTTATTGTTATTTTATTCAGTGCTCGGTAATCAATGCACATTCTCCACAAGCCATCTTTCTTTCTCACCAAAACGATTGGTGACCCACATGGTGACGTGCTAGGTCTGATGAACCCTTTCTCGAGCAACTCTTGTTCCTACTTCTTGATTTCAACATTCTCTAAAGCAGACAACCTGTACATTCCAATGTTAGACAATGGAGCATCTTGATGCAAAATAATATCATGTACTATTTCCTTTTTGGGTGGCAGACCTTTAGGTTCTTGAAATAGGATATCATACTCTGAAAAAACCTTTTCTAAATCAGCTTGATGTTTAGCATTACAGCCCTCAAATACATTGGGTTTTTCAAGTTTCTTTTCCTTTACAACCATAAATAAGAATTGTTTACATGAATTTATCATTCTTATCATCTGCCCTGAGTTTATGAGAGTATAATTATTCTTGATCTTATGATCTCTTACAAAGTATTCGATTCCATATTTAACAAGTAGATACTTGTTCTTAGCTCTATAGAAAATAGCTTTTCTGTCATACAAGTAAGGACTTTCTAAAACAATTCCACATATATCCAAAGGAATTATGTCTAACTCAACCTCTTCTACAAATGCTGACCCAAAAGAAAACTTGAATTTGCACTGTCTAGTCACTTGTAGTTGTGCTTTGTCATTCAACCATCCTAATGGTATGGTTTATTGTCAGGTGTAGTTACTAATCCCAACTTCTTTACAAACGCTCCAGAAATTAAATTTACTTGTGAGCCACTATCAAACAAAGTATCAATCTTTTGATGTTTGGAAATAACTCGAATATGGAAAAGCTCATGTCTTTTTCTCTCATTTTCTTCATCAATAATAGATTGTGCATAATTACTAGTAGATGCTTTAGAATTATTACCTCTTATACCTGTGGCTACAATAGTTGTTTCATCTCCTGAGTCTGACCCCAAATCCTTTTGAATAGCTGCAACAGTCTTCTTCTGATTTCCCTCGAACTTCTTAGGTCTCAGCTCTGGATGTAGAATCCAATAGTGCTCATCATCATGCCCATCCTTTTTACAGTGAGTGCATGAAGCCTTGCTCTTCTGTGTAGTATTAGCCTTGCTTTCCATTTCTGCTTTCTTTTCTCCTTATTCTTGCCTGCAATGTGGGTTGGGATGGTCCCCCAACTTCTGGACTTCCATTCTTTCCTCTAGCTTCTAGATGAGTAGCTTGTACAGATACCTCATCTATACTAGTGGGATTAAACATGAGGATGGTATGCCTCATGTAGTTGTTTAGACCACCAATATACTTCAACAGAGTCTCTGGTGAGTCTAATGAGATTCCTAGAATCAATGCTCTCTTTCTAAATTCTTGAGTATACCCTTGCACACTTTTCCCTTTTAACTATCGAAGAGTTTGCCAACTCATCATGGCTTGTTGCATGTAGGCCAATGGATAGAATTGATTTTTGATTGTAGAAACAAATTCACTCTAGACAGAGATAGTCTTACCATGTCTCTTCATGTCAGCTTGGGTCCTACCTTCCCACCAAACCAAGGCAGTGCCTCCAAGGCATAGGCTTGCCAGCTGAATTTTGCTCTTGTCTGAATCAATACTCTGCACTCTGCAATAAACATCAATTTGTCTAATCCAATTGTCCAACTTTTTTTCATTCAACTCCCCATCATATATACGTAAATCAAATTTAACATCTAGTTTGATCAAAGATGCTTTCGTTTTGTGTTCAGGGCTGTTAGGAGGTGTAAGAAAGATTTCCTCTTTCCCTTTTCCTTTTTGAGTGGACATGGAAGTGAGACTCATCTTCTCATTTGTCTTGCTTGAAGCCTGTCGAATCCTCCTCCTTATGTTTTCTAAAGTCCCTATACATTTCTTCTACCATAGACTTTATGGTTAGGAAAATATCTATGAATTGAGGGTCTGGCCCCATAGAACCTTCTTCTAAAATTGTATTCTGAGGATAGACTCTCCCAATTTCAGGATTAGTTTCAACCAACTCTGCTTCTCCTAACTTGAGCTTTGATCTAGTTAGCATTCAATGGCTAAACTAACACAAGCTTGTCTAACCTTATAGCCTAGAGCTCTGATACCACTTGATTTGAAAATCAACCTTGAGTGACCTTAGTTAATTAATTAATGAATGAAGGTGTTAACACCCAGGTTGTTCCCTATGACTCCCAAGGGAATACGGCCGGGGTAACCACTAACCAATCTTTGGATCACTATTTCTAGCCAAACTGTGATTAGAGAGGGCTCTCTCTTTATGATTTGTCTCTGTTATGATGGTGTTTTAGGCTAGCTATTAAGTTTAATCTTGTTTCAATTGTTTGGTTGGAAAAGTTTCAGTCAAACGTGTGTGCTCTTCCCAGCATATTATATAACATTGGGCAATGGAGTCAGTGGTCCTTTGGTTTGGTGTGCTATGTTGATACATTAATGAAAGCTACAGAGCAAGGTGATTGTCCGGGGAACAAAGCTTTGAAATTGAGTTTGTGTGTAACATGTCCAGGATAAGAAAGGCAATTAAGGTTCTTTCTATAAACTGGTATGAAAGGAGAAACAATTGTTACCTGGAAGCATTTAAGAATTTCTAGATAACATTCACAGCATGGAATTAAATGTAACATGAGCATTTAAGAATTCATGTCTCTTTTAATCCTGAAGAAAACATTTACAGCAACATAAGATTGAGCACAGGGTGTTAAGAAACATGTCCTGAACTATTCTTTTTCTTTATTGCTAGATATGACGAAAATATGAAAACGAAATAACATAGGGAAACGAAACAGAGTTTAAAGAAGACATATCATTCCACCAGACAACGCAAGGTTTCTGCAACAGCTCTTAGATTATCAACAAGACACCAGAGTTCCAGGAAATCACTGAGCCGAAATTGCTCTTTGTATTAAACTTTTCTGAAAATACAGAGTATACATGCCTCAGAGTAAAATTTACCAACCCCTTATGCGTTACTAAGGGGGGTATATATACAAATTTACATTTGGAAAATATCTGAATGAAGAGTAAATGCTCCATAAATGTCCTACCAACTGTTGGAGTGCAGCAGCTGAAAGAGTAAATGTTGTAATAACTTTTAGTCCCTTAGCTGTCAAAAATGGTCAGAGACTGTTGACTTGGTGGCAATTGGAGTCGGTTGGAGACGTGCTGTTCAAAATGTGGCTAGCTGTCATCGTTAGTAATGAATCACTTTTTGGATGCTTTTCAAACATTAACCCTTTTACACTTGTCTTCTGGTGACCTGAGCTGGCAGTGGCCGAATGTCTTGAAACTACCGTGGCAGAATTTGGAGCATGGCCTGCCACCAGTCCTCCTTAGGCATTTGATGCCTCCGGATTTTAATTAGAGTCTCATCAAGCTCTGTATATCTGAAAAAACTAGGAGGAGTTTCAAATAAATGATTTACCTCATTTTCAATAAAAAATGAGCCTTCGAGCTTAGTGTACAAGCTCTGTCCTGTTGGAGGAACTGTTTCCTCAGAAGTACTGCTGGATGCAGTGATTTGATTTTCAATGTAAGTGGCCATCCTGTTTGTAAATTGATCTCTGCTGATCAATTTTCCTGTGCTGCTCAATAGGCTAGGCAGTCCTCTTGCTTGTAGCATTGCCATTCTGAGTTTATAATCTTCAACTTCAGTCTGTATCTCATAACTTTTTCTTTCTACCGTCTGTACATAACCTCTGAGAGTTAGCACCTTTTTAGCCATGAGGATGGCCTCTGTTCTTTTGGTGATTCCAACGGCTGCCAGCTCCTCTTTGTCTTGCCTGTTCAAAAATTCTATCAATTGGCTAGCTTGCTCAGGTCTGTTTCCTAACACTGTCTTGGCCCTCTGGACATCTGTCTGGGCTTGTACAATTAAATCCATATGCTCATGGATTGTTTTAATGGATTTCCACTGTTTGATAATGGCTTGGGTAATTTTATTCCACAAGATTCTTTTGATTTCTGCCATAGTATTTTCCAGATTGAGCTCCTTCTCCAGGGCCTTTATTTTATCTTTTTGAGCCTTAATCTGTCTGCCCTGTTCTGCTACCGTTATCTTTGATTGATCATATTTGGCATCTATCTCTGCCAGTTTTTCTTTTGCTTTCTTTATTTCATCCGCCTGTAGCTCCATTGCCTTGACAGCTTTGGTCAATTCTTCTACACTGGGGTGGGCATCTGGAGCTGCTGTTGTACCTGCTGCTTCTGTTGTGGGGGCCACTGCTGCCCCAGAAGTTGTTGCTGTTGTGGAATCTGTTGGAGGAGCTTGGAGTGTAGATTCTCCCTGTTTGTCTTGTAATGCTCCTTCCAGCTCTTTCTCTAGTTCTTGGATCCTTTGATCTTGCTGTAATAAGAGGTCAAGTTGTTCATTAACTTGCTTTTCTTTTTGCAATTCAGCTGTCTGAGGGTGTTCTGTAGGTAACAGCTTCAACCTCTTCTTCATGGCATTTAGATCATCATCCTTTTTCTTCATGAGGGCTTTTACCCCGGTTGGATCACTAGGGTCATGCCCTAGATCAACAATAATCTCCTCAAGAGATTTTATCCTATTGTCCTTGGCCTTAGAGGACATCCTCTCAAAATCTAGTTGAGTGTTTGTGTTCTTCAAAGATTCTTTCAGCTCATGAGCTAATGTGGCCTTCTCTACCAAAGTGGCATAGACCATCTCCCCAGTCTGCTTGTGGAGTTCAATTTGGTCCATAGGATGTATGTCTTTGGCCAGGACCTCCACCCTTGTTTTGATGAAATCTGCAGTTGTCATTGGCTGCGGCCCCTTGGGTTTGAAATGGCTGAATATTATTTTTTCTTCTTTGAAGTCGTAGACCGACATCAACCTTTCCTGTTGGGCTGGAGTGGCATCTATAAACTGTTTGTAAACCTCAGCCCTCAATAACTCATTTGCTGCCTTGATTTGTTTGAAGGAAGCCTTAGCACCTTTAAGCTTCTGGCTTTGCTGAGAAGAGGATGACACCTCCAAACCAAGCTGTAAATTCTGCTCCTGCTGAAAGGAGCTTGTCCCTGTATGTTGGCTGCCCTCCCTGTCCTTTGCTGTGTTGTTCAAGACATCTTCAGTAATGTCTTCCACCTCTGGGGAATCTGCCCTTTGCCTTTTGGCTTCTGGCTGGTGGGAGGATCCACTGAGGGGAGTGGACTCTTCTCTTTGCCTTTTAGTACCCCTCTCTTCATGTGCTGGGGTCTGCAAAACTGAGATAGTTAATGGCTCAGTTTGAGGTGGCGGTGTTTGCATTAGGGGGGTTTCTGGCAACCCAGTTTGTGGCAGAACAGTTTGTCCTTGTTGCTGCTCTGTTTGTTGTTCTGTTTGCTGATCTTTTTGCTGTGACTGTTGCTCTGACTGTTGCTCTGACTGTTCCTTTTTTGCTTCATCCTCTGCATCCATTTTTCCTTTTCCTTTATCTAAGCCTGGTGCTGCTGTAGAGAGTGTCTGCGGCGCTGTCCTGGTAACTGAGGTCCCTTCTCCCACTGATTGAGGCAGTCTGAAAGGTACCTGGAGCACATAGTCCAGGTCAATAGTCTTCTCAAGTTCTTTCATATTTTTAAGCATTCTTTCTTCTTCAGTTAAGCTCTCAACTAGAGTGTCCAGCTGCCATTCTTGTAAGTTGGCATACTTTTCTATGTGTGGGTAGTGGCAGTGTTTAATCCCTAGGAGTCTGTACTTAGTTCTCCTAGCAGTGATGAAACCTTGAGGGTCATAAGGGACCCATCGAAAACTGTATGACAATTTATATTTGTCCTTGAGGATCAGGTCTGCAGATTCCCATCCTTCCTTCTTGTTCATGATGAAAGGGCCCAACTCATTTTTGAAGTTAAGGTGTGCCTTTTTCTTGGAGCTGTGGAAATGGGTAAGGCCTGACTGAATCAATTGCCTGTAATACTCCAAGGCAAATAATCTCATAGGAACATACTTGGGTAGCCTGTATGGACAGAGCTCACAGCCATATACTCTGAACACAGTATGGTGTTCATATAGGTACCAATCACCTATTTTGTACTTCTTAGATAGCTGCAAAGCTTTCTTGATCTCATTAGATATTCTAGGTGGAGGGGACTTCATAAGCATGCAGGAGACTGGGTACACAAACTGGTCAACAAATTCACAGTAGGTATAGGGTGAATTTGTGATTTTATGATAGACTGAGGTCCAGAAGATGACAGATCTCCTCTCTCCTTTATTATCCAGCCTTCTGATGTAGCATGGGAAAGCTTCAGAATGATAAAACATGAACAGGTGGTAGATGTAAGCTGAGTATCTAAAGACCCCCTGTCTGTCCATTTTGCTCAATTGATCATGAATCCTATTGGCTATGAACTTAGCAAAGTTATACTTTCGGGCAGGGGGTTGACGTGGGCTGTAAGCAGACAGCAATACGAGCATGGCTTGATCCACATGCTCACTGTTTTGGTAACCTAACACATAGGCTATCATGTCCAGTAGCAGCCTGCCTGAGTCATTGAAATGTTCATGCAGATAAGGGGGTGGCCCTGTAGGCTGGCACTCAGTTCTCATGTAGTTCCTGGTGACCTTTTGCAGCTCCTCACTGGTCATCTTGTCACCAGCTTCCAGCAAATACCTCATGGAGAATGGGATTAGCAACTCCGTTTGATCAAACTGTAACATCTTGTTGATGGACTTAGCATTTATATAAAAAAGGATCCTCCCTGATGGAGTATTGACAGCTCTGTGCTCCAGATCATAGTTTTGAGCACATAAGTGAATGATTTCAGGGAAAACATTCACAGCTGGGAGACAGTAATAGGGCAGGTTTGACTCCCATATTCCATCTGTACCAAGTCCATCCTTATGGTCTTCCCTCAGTGTAGTGAAGGTCTTCAAAAAGTCCCTGTCTCCCTCAAAGTCATCAATGAGACAATCCTTGTCAATAAATGGCAAGGCCTCCAGTTCCTTATTGGTTTGATTTAGTGGAGTAACACTGAGGGAAGAGGATGCAGAGGCTGCCATGATATAATCTGTATGTGAGCAGGGAGAGGTAATAGTTTGATAAGTCTTTAAAGACTTAAGCAGCAGGTAAACTGTACACAGTGTGATGTCCTCTTCTAGTGTAAAATTGTAAGCAAGTTGGTAAATTGCTGCAAATTCTTAGGGATGTGGATTGCCTAAGGGGACGTTGCAGAGACAGTGATAATTCTTTAGGAAGAGTGCAGGTGGCCTGTACTTGGCAAAAGGGAACAATGCCGAGTACCTCGGGGGCAATTTTGCAGTTTTAACCCGCGAACTGATTGCTCCAATGTCAAATTGTGGCTTACGGATGGGGCAGGTTGCTTGGGTTTGGTTTAGGTGATCAGGTGGAGCTGAATTAAGTGAATTTACCAGTCTTTAATGGTGAATTCTACAGAGAATTGGAATTCATGGGCAAAGTGGAAGGAAATGGCAAAATACCTGGAAAATCGACTTGGAAGCTCGCGGGCCGGGTTGTGGAGACTTAGTGCCGTCGAATTCTGAACTTTGAATGGTCGAATTGTCGAATTTGATGGCTGAGTGAGAGGTTTCGCAGCAGCTGTTGGCAACGACTAGTTTCTCTTTCGCACGAAAATGAGCGAAAACAACTCATTTAGTCGTTTAAATCGTTAAATTTGGCAAAAGTGTGCATTTGGCGCTTTTCCGCCGATGACGTCAGCATGACGTCATGGCGGGGCCCAGATACGGAGGTGACGTGGCGGCTGAGGTGTTTGCCAGGGTGGTAGGACACGGTGGCGGGTCCGCGTGGAGGGCCACGGGACGTTGGGGCGGGCACTGGCGAGGTGACGTCAGGGTGACGTGCAAATGACGTGGGAGGAGAGTGGTATTAGGGGTGGCGGTAAGCGGGTTCCCCGCACCACCTTTGGGCAAAGGCGGTAACGGGGAGGGGGGCTCCGAACAACCCCACCGCCTGCCACGCGTCCCCTGTACGGGATGGCCAAAACCACTTTCCCCGGACGCTAAAGGTCGGCAGGTCGGGGAGTGAAAATGACCGCCCACCTTTAGATCCGGGCGACGGAGATCTGACGGCTGGCGGGCCTTCCGACTGGTCGAGCATGTTTGGGGGGGGGGTCCCACCAGCGCAATAAAATATTCAATTCAATGATTGGGCGGAGGACTATAGGAAAGTGGGTTTTTTCGCAGTTTTTGGGTTTTTTGGGCTTTTTCAAGGGTTTATATAGGAAAACGGGGTTTTTGTGCGTTTTCAGCAGAGAGACGGTGAGGGTTGAGGGACAGGATTTCTGCTCATAACCATAGGTCAGAGCACATCCAAGACAAGGTTGACCACAGTCCCAGGTGGACTGAAGTCCCCTTAGACCATTTACTTGGCTATAATGCCAAAAGGAGAATATGTAGATAATGCTGGGATTTATACACCATGGTGTTTAATACTAGTAGGGGAAAAGGTAATATAGGGGATTTACATAGTAGAATTAGAGTTAATATGGATGAGAGGGTGAGTGGAGGGGGAAACCATTTTAGTTTATGTGAAACAAACTTGGTTTTGAGAGTAGATCAAAATGAAAAGATTTTTAGACAAGAAATGTGGCTTTTAAAGATTAAGAACCACCATGAAAACTTAGTCATTTTCATGAATCTTAGCTGATGGGGAATGCTAGAGATGAAATTGGAAGGGAATGAGGGAAATTAGTCATGCTTCCAGCTGCAAATCGATGAAGAAGAACACCTTTGTCAATTAATTGACTTTGCTTTGATACCCACAGTTACCATCTCTGCAATGGTAGGTATAACTTTCTGCAACCCCAACTACTTACCCAGCTACTTGCCTAGCATTTTTATTTCTTCTTGGAGGGTGCACTTGGACTTGCAGACCCCTACTTGCCTTTTCTTTTCTTTGGCTTTTTCTTTAGCTTTTTCTATCTACTTCTAGCCTTATTTCTTCCAAGGTCCCAGATTAAGCTGTTGAGAGCCCTTTCTTCTCTACCTGAACTAGTTGTCTGCCAAGATTAAGCAGTTTGGACAGACTTCTTTCTCTATTCTATAACTCAAAATTGAAACATGGCATGATCCAGGTTAAACTGTTGGATCATCCACCAAAATTGAAATAAGGTGATCAACATTTGAAACACTTTACACACCTCTTGTTCTCTAGGAAATATGGGATCTTTGTGATATCAAAGCAGAGCATATTTGGACTTTCCCTTGCCAATCATGAAATATGAAACCTATTGATATAGGTATCCAACAGTGGCTCCACATGGGGATGGTTTTTCTTTTGAAAGACCAAGAACAGCAGGTCAGATTGCCTTGTTCTTTGACTGCCCATCTCAATCTTGAAATTCGCTGCTTTGATGTGTCAAAATTGTGTGCTTCCTTTTTGAAAGACCTCTGATCCTATTTGCCTTTTGCTGTTTGGTGAATCACTTAGGAAACTGCATTTTTACAATCTAAATAGAAATAATATGTACATCTGCATATATACAAGGGAACCTGATGTTGCAATCATGGGAAATAGTCAAAATAATGCTTCAGCATCCTGCCATTGACAGGACCTTCATCCAAGTCAGTTTCAGTCAGACTTTTGAGGAAGTAAGTGTTGTTACCTTGCACTGCTTGGACAGCAAATGGTCCTCTCCAAAGGGAATCAAATTTCCCATGTTTTCCTTTTTCTTCTCTCCTTGCATCCCATTTAAGGACTTTATCACCAATGCTGAAATCCTCTGCCTTAGTTCTTCTATCAAAGGCCCTTTTTAATTTTTCTTGTAATATCTGCACTCTGCTGAAAACTTGTTCTCTTGTTTGCTGTAAACAGATTATCTAATTGATCCTCCTTTGCATATCATTTGGCTCTGCTTGACTCTCTTGCAGAAGCTTCATAACAGGCACTCCTAGTGATGATGGAAACTTGGCCTCTAGTCCATAGACCAACTCATATGGGCTGGTCCCAATTGATCTTTTTGTTGTTAGTCTATCTGCCCATAAAGCATTGACTAGTTTCTTATGCCAGTTCTTTTTGTTCTCTTCCAGCACCTTCTTTATGATATTTATTAAGCTTTTGTTTGATGATTTAGCGAGGCCATTTCCTTGGGGATAGTATGCAGTAGAATGGCCCAAAGTGATGTGAAATTTATGGCAGAAGTTCACCATTTTTTTGGATCTGAAAGCAGCAGCATTATCTGTTATTATTTTGTCTGGACAGCCAAATCTAGCCAGTATGTTGTTTTCCAAAAACTGAATGATTACTGAGTCATTTGCTTTTCTGCATGGGGCAGCTTCAATCCATTTGGTGAAGTAGTCTGTGGCTGTTAAAATCCATCTGTGTTGGCCTGAAGATGAAGGATGAATTTCCCCAATGAAATCCAAGCCCCATTGTTGGAAAGGTCTCTCTGTTGCAATGGGTCTTAAGGGAAGTGGCAGCAACTGTCTTTTGCCCTCAAAGAGTTGGCATTTGTGGCATGAGGCTGTGAATTTCTTCACATCAGAGAACATGGTGGGCCAGTAATAACCAGCCCTCAGTATCTTGTCCACAGTGGACTTCCAGTACAAATGTCCACCACAGTCTCCTGCATGGAAGTCTTGCATGATATTGTTAGTTTCATTCTCCATTAGACAGTGCAGCAATATCCCTTCATGGTTTTTCCAAAGTAAATTTCCGTCCATCACACAAAATCTAGATGTTTTCATTTTTAGGAACCTACACTTAGTTCTGGACAGTCCTGGGGGAGCACACAGGTTTTGTAACACATAACAGATATCAGAGTACCAAGGAGATTGTTCAAAGGCTACATTGATCTTTGGAGTCGCCAGCTCTGTTTCACTGTCCAGTTGATTGATATCTAAGGCTTGGAAATTTGCTTCTGTCATTAATTTGGCCAAACCTTGCCCTTTTATTAGCTTTGTAGGTTTTATTTCAATGTCAAATTCTAGTATGTTTGCAATCCATTTTCCTCTTCTGCCCTCTAAGTTTTCTTGGGTGAGAATGTCTTTGACAATAGGACTTGGTACATAAGCCACAACATGGGAATAAAGGATGTAAATCCTAAAGTCTTTAATGGCTTTGACCAAAGCATAAGCTTGTTTCTCCATAATTTGATACTTTAGAGGGGCATCTCTAAGAGTTCTGCTGAAGAAGGCAATAGGCTTCTCATTCCCTTGGTCATCTTTCTGTAATAAAACAGCAGCAATAGTATGCTGGGAGGCAAAAGAGAAAATGATAAAGTCTCTGTCAAACTGAGGATTGGTTAACACTGGGGTTTGAGTCAAGGCCAATTTTATACTTTCAAAGGCTTGTTTTGCTTCAACAGTCCATTTTACCTTTGAATCTTTCTTTAGCATATTGTTTAATAATCTGATTAGTTCTGCTAAGTTCGGGATAAACCTTCTTAAAAAGTTAATTTTTCCTAAGAATCCCTGCAACTCCTTGACATTCCTTGGGTGAGGCATTTGTAGGATAGCTTGTATCCTGTCTGGATCAATTCTTATGCCATCTTTTGAAATGATGTGCCCTAAGAGTTTCCCTTCTTCCAAGCCAAATAATGACTTCTTGGGATTTAGAGAAATACCATATTTCCTGCATGTTAGGAAAATCTGTCTCAAATGTTTCAGATGTTCTTGGTCGGATTTTGAAAAGGGTGTAAGATCATCTAAGTAAATGACTAGGAAGTCATGAATCTCTTTTGCAAAAGCAATGTCCATTGCTCTTTGAAAAGTTGCCCCTGCGTTTTTCAATCCAAAGGGCATTTTTACATACTTGAAAGTTCCCCATGGGGTTGTAAATGCAGTTTTGTCTTGATCATCAGGGTGTACTAGGATTTGATTAAAGCCTGAGAATCCATCAAGCAATGACATCCTTGAAGCCCCCACCACTCTCTGGAGAATGTGATCCATTTTGGGTAAAGGGTAGTTATCTTTGAGTGATACTTGATTCAGATTCCTTAAGTCTACACAAAGTCTAATCTCACCAGTCTTTTTTCTTGTAGGGACTAAGTTGGAAATCCATTCAGAGAATCTGATTGGTGCTATGATGCCAGCTTTGAACATTTTTTGCAATTCCTTTTCAATGGAAGGAAGGAGTACAGGATTGATCCTTCTCAATTTCTGTTTGAATGGTTTTTGATTAGGCTTGAGGGGAATGGTATGCTGGATGACAGAAGTATCATAGGACTTTAGATCCTCATAACCCCATGCAAAAACATCTTGAAATTCTTTAAAGAGGTCAATGTATTTGGGTTTTTGATCAGGGGGCAAAGAAGCAGATAGCTTTATTATTTTGGGCTTGTGACTAGTACCAATATTGCATTCTTCAATCGCTGCATCTAATGGCTGCATCTTTGGTTTCCTGGGGACGTCATTTGAATCAAAAATGTCCTCTAGTGGGGTAAGGCCTGCTGGAAGGAAGTTGTCTTTGAGTTGTATGATTTCAGCTTCAGCGTTGCTCACCTCTTCACAGTCGATTTGGTGAATTTGCTGAATGTTTTGATTATTGAAAATGGTTGGATTCAGCAATTGTTTTGCTGTTCTAGGTGATATTGGCTGAGCAGTCTGTTGGAACTGTATTTGTGATTGACTTGCTTCATCAAGTATTTGTGATTGACTTGCTGATTCAGTGTCAATATTTAATCCTGCAAACTCTTGTTGTGAGGTTAGAAAATTGTTTATTTGTATATCATTCTCAAATACTTGCCATTCTTTGACATTGTTTGGAATAGAGGGTCTGTATCTGACCTCGGCTGTGAAACAGTTATTGGGTTCTAGTGGGAATTTGAAGGTGCTGGCAAATGTTGCCAAACTGTGTGCGTGGAGATTGTGGCCCCTTGAAATTTTTGTGATAAAGAACTCAGAGAAAGTCTCCAATATTTCAATTACAGCAGACCTGTAAGATCTCAACCTTTTGTCATTGGTGACAAAACTTCCTTTCACTTGTTGAATTACTAGATCAGAATCTCCCATGATGGAAAGCCTAGGAGCTTGTAATGACTTTGCTAGTTTGAGACCTAGTAACAGAGCTTCATATTCTGCCATGTTATTAGTGCATCTAAAATTTAATCTATAAGCCCTGCCTTCTGCATGGTCTTTCTCTTTGTTATGTATCCAAACTCCAGCTCCTGCCCCTAACTTATTGACTGAGCCATCAAATTCTAAGATCCACAGGATATCTTGCTGAAAAGGAGGTTTAAAAATCTGTTCATGGGATGGCCATGTAAGCAGGAGTTGGGGTTTCTTTTCCCGCTTGTTTTCTAGGACAGTTTCATCACTTGTTGGACAATCTTTGACAACTAGAGGAGGGATAATGTCTA
This sequence comes from Pinus tabuliformis, assembly GCA_031772625.1. Classification (NCBI taxonomy): domain Eukaryota; kingdom Viridiplantae; phylum Streptophyta; class Pinopsida; order Pinales; family Pinaceae; genus Pinus; species Pinus tabuliformis. The sequence goes on along the minus strand of CM062817.1, from coordinate 1,721,563,858 downwards.
TTGTTGGACTGATTGATGTTTTATGGGTGCTACTTGCTTGATTAATGTTTTGTTCTTGCAAGAGTTTCTTAGTTCCAATATCATTGTTTGAGAGACTTGCACTGTCATTGAAGAGAATGAAGGAGTCTATGTCTGAATGGACAGCATATATTGGAAAATTTTGAGGCTTTTCTTCACTGCTGACCATGTACTTCATGAGTGTCTCCCTGTAAAGTCTTTTTGGTTGCCCAAAGACAGAGATGGTGGCATATGACATATCTAATTGCAGGGAGCCTTGGAGTTTGGCCCCCCATGATCTTGATAACAGCATCCCATATTTAGGTGGGATATCAGCGACTACAACATCCATTAGAATGGTTTTATTAGGGTATTGAACCAGGGATACACATAAATCTTTTATTAGGCCTAAACATTTGACTTGGCTAGAATCAAAGGAAAACAGGTCTTTGTATGGTCTTGTTATATCCAAGTTCAATCTTTCCATGACTGCTTTTGGCATAAGGTTGTGAGAGGCGCCTGAGTCGAACATTGCATTATGCAGTATTTTATCATGAACATGCAAGCTGACATAAAAAGGTAATATCCCTGTGACCATTGTTTTTCCATCTACCTCTGGGCCAAACAGTAATTCCGGAGTGTCATCTAGCACATTTACATCATCTTTACTATTAGTGAATTGAAGAGATTTCTTGATCTGTTGCTTATAGATGTCATGCTTGGCTAGCTCTGAGAGGGGAATTGCTATCTTTAGCTTGCCAATCTCTGTGCTTAGGTCAAAAGGTTTATCAGCTTGGGTTTTGGAGTTGTGGATAGCAGCCCTTTCTTTGCTCATTAGATCTTCTTGTTGGTTTTCATCTTGACTTTGAGACCTGCCCCTTTTGCTCATGTCTGGAGGGGTGATATCTAAGTCAGGGTGAGAGGACGAGGTTGCCATAGGCCGTTGTAGTGGTGACAAAAGTGTGGTGACCTCTTCAACCACCACTTCTTCTGTAGGCAAGTTTGTTTTGTCATTAGGTTCTGTGACTATGGTTCCTTTAGACTGCTGTTTATCTTTTATCTTTTCAGGCTGATTTACATTTACAGTCCTACTCCTTAGCTTGTATTGTTTGTGAACTTCATAGACAGCACTATCATATCCTTGTTTAAAATCAAAGGATTCTCCTGATTTAGTTTGGAATATTTTGATTTCATCATCCTCATGGTCCTCTTGTGTTAAGAAGACCTGGCTTTTACCATCTAGACCCATTAGATTAATCTCAGGGTCTTCATTAGGTTCAGTTGATGTTGAAGTTTCTGCATAATTTTCTTGGAAAGGGGGTCTAATGTCTTGGTCAGCACTTGTTCTACCAATGTTTTGGTTTTGGGTTCTCCTAAAATTCGGATTTCTAGGAGGGTTGTTTTGTGGTGCTTCCCATGATGACTTTCTTTCAACTGATTCCACTCTTTCACCCAATCTCTTCATGCTATTTAGTATTGCATCCAGCTTTTGATCAAAGCCCGAAGTTTCTTCTTTGAAGGCAGTCCTTTTCTCCAATTTTGCCCTGTTTCTTTTGGCAATTAGGTTAGCTTCCACTGTGACAGCAACCCTTTGAGCTTCTTCAAGGGTTGGAGGATTTCTTTCCTTCAACTGATAGGCCATATCAGGGTCAAAACCATCAGGGAATTTATACAGGGCTAAATCAGGAGGAGGCCTTAAGTTCTGTGGAATAGCATTATATACATTGTTAAACCTAGCACAATATTCCAAAACTGTCTCCTGGGGACCTCTCTTAATAGTGTCATATTCACCAAGTACGTGGAGAGGATCTTTCTTCTTCTCCCATCTCTCAGTAAAAGCTTCGTAAAGCTGATCTGGTGTTGTAATGGAGTTTGCATTGAGGGATCTGAACCAAGTTCTAACATCCCCAGTTAAACTTTGAACAAAAATTCTCATTCTGACAGTGTCATCATCTATTTCATAGGTCTCAAAGTGGTCTTGCATCTTCTTGGCATGCTGGATAGCTGTTAGAGAGCCATTTGAGTCAAAATATGAGATTTTACTTTGATAATCTTGAGGTAAGGCCACAGCATTAGCTGGTATCTGCAGAGGTGCATACCTGTTAGCCATATTTATGAGGTTTAGAGGGTTAATAGGAACAAATGGGACAGCAGGGATTACTGGTGTAACAGGGTTAATGGGATGGGTAACTAATGGGAGAGTGGTTGAAAGAGTATGTGCAGTGGGTGAAAATGTGAGAGGAGGACTTTGAGGTGTTGATGATGAACTAGGGGAACTAGGGGTGGACCGGAAAAGAACTTTGCAGGGAGTGGGAATGAGGATAGGTTGATCTGAACTTATATCTGAATCAGCAGGCTTATCCTGCTTTTGCTGTCTCCTAATGTTTTTTGGAATGGTATTTGGATTATCAACAATGATGGGTGGATTAGGGTCAGGATTTGCCCTAGTATGCCGAGGATTTTTCTTAGGAGCCAGCTTCCAACCTGTTTTTGGGATTTTGTAGGAAGTTTTTATATCTGCAAGGACTGGATGAAGATTTTGGAATGGCTATATATTCTCAAAGCTAAGACGAAGATTTCCCAAACAAGCTCCTCCCTAAAGCTGTTAATGTGATGCAAAAACAGTTCTAAGGCCTCTTGGCTGATTTCAGGTTTGATGGTAACTTTGGAAAACAGATAGTAATTGAAAAATCCTAAGAAGTCCCCAGTGGAGTCGCCAATTATGTTAACACCCAGGTTGTTCCCTATGACTCCCAAGGGAATACGGCCGGGGTAACCACTAACCAATCTTTGGATCACTGTTTCTAGCCAAACTGTGATCAGAGAGGGCTCTCTCTTTATGATTTGTCTCTGTTATGATGGTGTTTTAGGCTAGCTATTAAGTTTAATCTTGTTTCAATTGTTTGGTTGGAAAAGTTTCAGTCAAACGTGTGTGCTCTTCCCAGCATATTATATAACATTGGGCAATGGAGTCAGTGGTCCTTTGGTTTGGTGTGCTATGTTGATACATTAATGAAAGCTGCAGAGCAAGGTGATTGTCCGGGGAACAAAGCTTTGAAATTGAGTTTGTGTGTAACATGTCCAGGATAAGAAAGGCAATTAAGGATCTTTCTATAAACTGGTATGAAAGGAGAAACAATTGTTACCTGGAAGCATTTAAGAATTTCTAGATAACATTCACAGCATGGAATTAAATGTAACATGAGCATTTAAGAATTCATGTCTCTTTTAATCCTGAAGAAAACATTTACAGCAACATAAGATTGAGCACAGGGTGTTAAGAAACATGTCCTGAACTATTCTTTTTCTTTATTGCTAGATATGACGAAAATATGAAAACGAAATAACATAGGGAAACGAAACAGAGTTTAAAGAAGACATATCATTCCACCAGACAACGCAAGGTTTCTGCAACAGCTCTTAGATTATCAACAAGACACCAGAGTTCCAGGAAATCACTGAGCTGAAATTGCTCTTTGTATTAAACTTTTCTGAAAATACAGAGTATACATGCCTCAGAGTAAAATTTACCAACCCCTTATGCGTTACTAAGGGGGGTATATATACAAATTTACATTTGGAAAATATCTGAATGAAGAGTAAATGCTCCATAAATGTCCTACCAACTGCTGGAGTGCAGCAGCTGAAAGAGTAAATGTTGTAATAACTTTTAGTCCCTTAGCTGTCAAAAATGGTCAGAGACTGTTGACTTGGTGGCAATTGGAGTCGGTTGGAGACGTGCTGTTCAAAATGTGGCTAGCTGTCATTGTTAGTGATGGATCACTTTTTGGATATTTTCAATCACTAACCCTTTTACACTTGTCTTCTGGTGACCTGAGCTGGCATGTGGCCAAATGTTTTGAAGCTACCGTGGCAGAATTTGGAGCATGGCTTGCCACCAGTCCTCCTTAGGCATTTGATGCCTTCGCATTTTAATTAGAGTCTCATCAAGCTCTGTATATCTGAAAAAACTAGGAGGAGTTTCAAATAGATGATTTACCTCATTTTCAATAAAAAATGAGCCTTCAAGCTTAGTGTACAAGCTCTGTCCTGTTGGAGGAACTGTTTCCTCAGAAGTACTGCTGGATGCAGTGATTTGATTTTCAATGTACGTGGCCATCCTGTTTGTAAATTGATCTCTGTTGATCAATTTTCCTGTACTGCTCAACAGGCTAGGCAGTCCTCTTGCCTGTAGCATTCCCATTCTGAGTTTATAATCTTCAACTTCAGTCTGTATCTCATAACTTTTTCTTTCTACCGTCTGTACATAACCTCTGAGAGTTAGCACCTTTTTAGCCATGAGGATGGCCTCTGTTCTGTTGGTGATTCCAACGGCTGCCAGCTCCTCTTTGTCTTGCCTGTTCAAAAATTCTATCAATTGGCTAGCTTGCTCAGGTCTGTTTCCTAACACTGTCTTGGCCCTCTGGACATCTGTCTGGGCTTGTACAATTAAATCCATATGCTCATGGATTGTTTTAATGGATTTCCACTGTTTGATAATGGCTTGGGTAATTTTATTCCACAAGATTCTTTTGATTTCTGCCATAGTATTTTCCAGATTGAGCTCCTTCTCCAGGGCCTTTATTTTATCTTTTTGAGCCTTAATCTGTCTGCCCTGTTCTGCTACCGTTATCTTTGATTGATCATATTTGGCATCTATCTCTGCCAGTTTTTCTTTTGCTTTCTTTATTTCATCCGCCTGTAGCTCCATTGCCTTGACAGCTTTGGTCAATTCTTCTACACTGGGGTGGGCATCTGGAGCTGCTGTTGTACCTGCTGCTTCTGTTGTGGGGGCCACTGCTGCCCCAGAAGTTGTTGCTGTTGTGGAATCTGTTGGAGGAGCTTGGAGTGTAGATTCTCCCTGTTTGTCTTGTAATGCTCCTTCCAGCTCTTTCTCTAGTTCTTGGATCCTTTGATCTTGCTGTAATAAGAGGTCAAGTTGTTCATTAACTTGCTTTTCTTTTTGCAATTCAGCTGTCTGAGGGTGTTCTGTAGGTAACAGCTTCAACCTCTTCTTCATGGCATTTAGATCATCATCCTTTTTCTTCATGAGGGTTTTTACCCCGGTTGGATCACTAGGGTCATGCCCTAGATCAACAATAATCTCCTCAAGAGATTTTATCCTATTGTCCTTGGCCTTAGAGGACATCCTCTCAAAATCTAGTTGAGTGTTTGTGTTCTTCAAAGATTCTTTCAGCTCATGAGCTAATGTGGCCTTCTCTACCAAAGTGGCATAGACCATCTCCCCAGTCTGCTTGTGGAGTTCAATTTGGTCCATAGGATGTATGTCTTTGGCCAGGACCTCCACCCTTGTTTTGATGAAATCTGCAGTTGTCATTGGCTGCGGCCCCTTGGGTTTGAAATGGCTGAATATTATTTTTTCTTCTTTGAAGTCGTAGACCGACATCAACCTTTCCTGCTGGGCTGGAGTGGCATCTATAAACTGTTTGTAAACCTCAGCCCTCAATAACTCATTTGCTGCCTTGATTTGTTTGAAGGAAGCCTTAGCACCTTTAAGCTTCTGGCTTTGCTGAGAAGAGGATGACACCTCCAAACCAAGCTGTAAATTCTGCTCCTGCTGAAAGGAGCTTGTCCCTGTATGTTGGCTGCCCTCCCTGTCCTTTGCTGTGTTGTTCAAGACATCTTCAGTAATGTCTTCCACCTCTGGGGAATCTGCCCTTTGCCTTTTGGCTTCTGGCTGGTGGGAGGATCCACTGAGGGGAGTGGACTCTTCTCTTTGCCTTTTAGTACCCCTCTCTTCATGTGCTGGGGTCTGCAAAACTGAGGTAGTTAATGGCTCAGTTTGAGGTGGCGGTGTTTGCATTAGGGGGGTTTCTGGCAGCCCAGTTTGTGGCAGAACAGTTTTTCCTTGTTGCTGCTCTGTTTGTTGTTCTGTTTGCTGATCTTTTTGCTGTGACTGTTTCTCTGTCTGTTCCTTTTTTGCTTCATCCTCTGCATCCATTTTTCCTTTTCCTTTATCTAAGCCTGGTGCTGCTGTAGAGAGTGTCTGCGGCGCTGTCCTGGTAACTGAGGTCCCTTCTCCCACTGATTGAGGCAGTCTGAAAGGTACCTGGAGCACATAGTCCAGGTCAATAGTCTTCTCAAGTTCTTTCATATTTTTAAGCATTCTTTCTTCTTCAGTTAAGCTCTCAACTAGAGTGTCCAGCTGCCATTCTTGTAAGTTGGCATACTTTTCTATGTGTGGGTAGTGGCAGTGTTTAATCCCTAGGAGTCTGTACTTAGTTCTCCTAGCAGTGATGAAACCTTGAGGGTCATAAGGGACCCATCGAAAACTGTATGACAATTTATATTTGTCCTTGAGGATCAGGTCTGCAGATTCCCATCCTTCCTTCTTGTTCATGATGAAAGGGCCCAACTCATTTTTGAAGTTAAGGTGTGCCTTTTTCTTGGAGCTGTGGAAATGGGTAAGGTCTGACTGAATCAATTGCCTGTAATACTCCAAGGCAAATAATCTCATAGGAACATACTTGGGTAGCCTGTATGGACAGAGCTCACAGCCATATACTCTGAACACAGTATGGTGTTCATATAGGTACCAATCACCTATTTTGTACTTCTTAGATAGCTGCAAAGCTTTCTTGATCTCATTAGATATTCTAGGTGGAGGGGACTTCATAAGCATGCAGGAGACTGGGTACACAAACTGGTCAACAAATTCACAGTAGGTATAGGGTGAATTTGTGATTTTATGATAGACTGAGGTCCAGAAGATGACAGATCTCCTCTCTCCTTTATTATCCAGCCTTCTGATGTAGCATGGGAAAGCTTCAGAATGATAAAACATGAACAGGTGGTAGATGTAAGCTGAGTATCTGAAGACCCCCTGTCTGTCCATTTTGCTCAATTGATCATGAATCCTATTGGCTATGAACTTAGCAAAGTTATACTTTCGGGCAGGGGGTTGACGTGGGCTGTAAGCAGACAGCAATACGAGCATGGCTTGATCCACATGCTCACTGTTTTGGTAACCTAACACATAGGCTATCATGTCCAGTAGCAGCCTGCCTGAGTCATTGAAATGTTCATGCAGATAAGGGGGTGGCCCTGTAGGCTGGCACTCAGTTCTCATGTAGTTCCTGGTGACCTTTTGCAGCTCCTCACTGGTCATCTTGTCACCAGCTTCCAGCAAATACCTCATGGAGAATGGGATTAGCAACTCCGTTTGATCAAACTGTAACATCTTGTTGATGGACTCAGCATTTATATAAAAAAGGATCCTCCCTGATGGAGTATTGACAGCTCTGTGCTCCAGATCATAGTTTTGAGCACATAAGTGAATGATTTCAGGGAAAACATTCACAGCTGGGAGACAGTAATAGGGCAGGTTTGACTCCCATATTCCATCTGTACCAAGTCCATCCTTATGGTCTTCCCTCAGTGTAGTGAAGGTCTTCAAAAAGTCCCTGTCTCCCTCAAAGTCATCAATGAGACAATCCTTGTCAATAAATGGCAAGGCCTCCAGTTCCTTATTGGTTTGATTTAGTGGAGTAACACTGAGGGAAGAGGATGCAGAGGCTGCCATGATATAATCTGTATGTGAGCAGGGAGAGGTAATAGTTTGATAAGTCTTTAAAGACTTAAGCAGCAGGTAAACTGTACACAGTGTGATGTCCTCTTCTAGTGTAAAATTGTAAGCAAGTTGGTAAATTGCTGCAAATTCTCAGGGATGTGGATTGCCTAAGGGGACGTTGCAGAGACAGTGATAATTCTTTAGGAAGAGTGCAGGTGGCCTGTACTTGGCAAAAGGGAACAATGCCGAGTACCTCGGGGGCAATTTTGCAGTTTTAACCCGCGAACTGATTGCTCCAATGTCAAATTGTGGCTTAGGGATGGGGCAGGTTGCTTGGGTTTGGTTTAGGTGATCAGGTGGAGCTGAATTAAGTGAATTTACCAGTCTTTAATGGTGAATTCTACAGAGAATTGGAATTCATGGGCAAAGTGGAAGGAAATGGCAAAATACCTGGAAAATCGACTTGGAAGCTCGCGGGCCGGGTTGTGGAGACTTAGTGCCGTCGAATTCTGAACTTTGAATGGTCGAATTGTCGAATTTGATGGCTGAGTGAGAGGTTTCGCAGCAGCTGTTGGCAACGGCTAGTTTCTCTTTCGCATGAAAATGAGCGAAAACAACTCATTTAGTCGTTTAAATCGTTAAATTTGGCAAAAGTGTGCATTTGGCGCTTTTCCGCCGATGACGTCAGCATGACGTCATGGCGGGGCCCAGATATGGAGGTGACGTGGCGGCTGAGGTGTTTGCCAGGGTGGCAGGACACGGTGGCGGGCGGGTACAGTGGCGGGTCCGCGTGGAGGGCCACGGGACGCTGGGGCGGGCACTGGCGAGGTGACGTCAGGGTGACGTGCAAATGACGTGGGAGGAGAGTGGTATTAGGGGTGGCGGTAAGCGGGTTCCCCGCACCACCTTTGGGCAAAGGCGGTAACGGGGAGGGGGGCTCCGAACAACCCCACCGCCTGCCACGCGTCCCCTGTACGGGATGGCCAAAACCACTTTCCCCGGACGCTAAAGGTCGGCAGGTCGGGGAGTGAAAATGACCGCCCACCTTTAGATCCGGGTGACGGAGATCTGACGGCTGGCGGGCCTTCCGACTGGTCGAGCATGTTTGGGGGGGGGGTCCCGCCAGCGCAATAAAATATTCAATTCAATGATTGGGCGGAGGACTATAGGAAAGTGGGTTTTTTTCGCAGTTTTTGGGTTTTTTTGGGCTTTTTCAAGGGTTTATATAGGAAAACGGGGTTTTTGTGCGTTTTCAGTAGAGAGACGGTGAGGGTTGAGGGACAGGATTTCTGCTCATAACCAGAGGTCAGAGCACATCCAAGACAAGGTTGACCACAGTCCCAGGTGGACTGAAGTCCCCTTAGACCATTTACTTGGCTATAATGCCAAAAGGAGAATATGTAGATAATGCTGGGATTTATACACCATGGTGTTTAATACTAGTAGGGGAAAAGGTAATATAGGGGATTTACATAGTAGAATTAGAGTTAATATGGATGAGAGGGTGAGTGGAGGGGGAAACCATTTTAGTTTATGTGAAACAAACTTGGTTTTGAGAGTAGATCAAAATGAAAAGATTTTTAGACAAGAAATGTGGCTTTTAAAGATTAAGAACCACCATGAAAACTTAGTCATTTTCATGAATCTTAGCTGATGGGGAATGCTAGAGATGAAATTGGAAGGGAATGAGGGAAATTAGTCATGCTTCCAGCTGCAAATCGATGAAGAAGAACACCTTTGTCAATTAATTGACTTTGCTTTGATACCCACAGTTACCATCTCTGCAATGGTAGGTATAACTTTCTGCAACCCCAACTACTTACCCAGCTACTTGCCTAGCATTTTTATTTCTTCTTGGAGGGTGCACTTGGACTTGCAGACCCCTACTTGCCTTTTCTTTTCTTTGGCTTTTTCTTTAGCTTTTTCTATCTACTTCTAGCCTTATTTCTTCCAAGGTCCCAGATTAAGCTGTTGAGAGCCCTTTCTTCTCTACCTGAACTAGTTGTCTGCCAAGATTAAGCAGTTTGGACAGACTTCTTTCTCTATTCTATAACTCAAAATTGAAACATGGCATGATCCAGGTTAAACTGTTGGATCATCCACCAAAATTGAAATAAGGTGATCAACATTTGAAACACTTTACACACCTCTTGTTCTCTAGGAAATATGGGATCTTTGTGATATCAAAGCAGAGCATATTTGGACTTTCCCTTGCCAATCATGAAATATGAAACCTATTGATATAGGTATCCAACAGAAGGTATTACAGACTCATATGTTGGTGTGTGTCTATGTAATTTTAGGCAACGGATCGATCAAATTGCAAAATATACAGACACTAGAAATATGGAAAACAGGAAGAGAAACACAGTAAACAAATACAAGAACACAACAAATTAATAAGGAGTTCACCCTATCCTCCAAGGCTACATCTCTGATCTAGCTTTCAGTGGTGGCCTTCTTTTATTGTGTCTTGAAAACAGAGATTTACAATGAGGAGCTCAATATGAGTCTCCTAAAACAGAATTTCTTGGCAGGGTGGTCCTTGGATTCCCCAAGCCACTAGAGTGCATAGACTCTTCTCCTTGCCACCTTTTGACCTCTTTGGTATTCAATGGAAAGAGCCCAATGTGGTGCTCAATTCCCGACAGATCCTCTCAGGGATTGCTTGAACCTCTCAAGCTTTCTGTCTACTCGATGCTGTCTTATGTTGTAGGTCAGCTCAGCTCTCTGTCTTTTTGCTTCTTGCTTTACTGTATCTTCTTTTGCTCTCGCTTTCTCTATCTTCTATTGTCTGTGTGTTCATGGCTTAAAGCCACTCTGCCTCACGAATACTCGCCTCCTCTTCCACCCGCCGTTGGATCTCCTGTTGCTACTCACTTGGATTTCCCTGTCTTTGCGTCTTCATCAATGACTCACAGGGAGTGGCCACTTGTCCTCTTACGAACTGTGCCAGCTCTTCCTCATTGGTTCGGTTTTTTGGTTACACTGTGGAACGAGTCATCCACCAACTCAGTGGTCAAATCGGACGTCAAAATTCTCCATGACATGGCTTAATTCCCCTATCAATTCCGGTTTCTCCATTGGGCACGATCTCATCCATTAGATCTGGAGCCCCCGGATCCTATGACATTCGCTCATTTCACGCGGTTGACTTGCTCGACCATTAGCACGTGATGAGTGGCAGTTTTCTCTCTCCTCCACCTGCCACGCATCGAGCGCTGAATGGAATCACTCACTTTTCTTCAAATCCGCTTACCACCCAAGGGTGCCCCTAATATATACCACCGGTTTTGGAGCGCGAGACCTGCCTTTTGCCTTAGTGCTTTCCCCATGGTTTTCTCAGCTTCCATGTGATCGAATGCTTCGGGGCCTTTCCTTCTTGAGGGGTTTTGCCCAGCGATGCACGATTCGCGCTAAGTGCTAATCACACATGAGAAATGCCCTCTGTTTCCCAATCCGGGCTTCCCAATGGCCAGTTTCACCTCCCACGAAGCCTCCATGGGCCTCGGTCAGCGCGCTTTGACTGAGGTCCTCGTCGTTCCTCGCTGGCTACAAACTACCACTGTCAGAGGTCTTCCTGATTGCTTTGTGTTCATAAATTTGAAGTCTGTCCTGTTTTGATACAACCATGGCTCTTTAATAACCTTCATGGATCCAATTCAGATCACTCGGGTTTCTCCGAGAAGTGCGGTCAGTTTGATAAGGCATCGCATTCCACAGCCATCACTCACTTCACCTACTTCACCTCCATCTTCACCCACCCCACCTCCATCACCCCCATGGTTTAGCATAGCGAGCGTGATCAAGCTACCCATATTCAGAGTAGGGAATGAGGATCCAAACCAGTTCTGGTTGGTGGTAAGAGCAGTGTGGGAATCATAAGGGGTCACCGATGATAACATTAAGAAGGCCAACATGGTATATCAAGAACTCAGGATCACATGCTAACATGGTATATCAAGAACTCAAATGATCACCCAAATGCAGGAATAGCGGAGACCCAAGATGCGTTGACTAAAGGATTTAGCCGGCCGAAATTAGAGATAGTCAATCATCGGATTTAAAGAGATTGCGATGCTTCCAGGGGAAACCCCTTGGGATCTAGATCAGAGACTGAAGACTATGATTTGGGAAGCTAATATGATGCTAACGGATGCGTAGCACTGCACGTGGTTTGTGGCGTCTTTGACACCACACCTAAAGACGACACTGTCATAGTAGAAGCTTTCAACCCAAGCAGAAGCATTGGAGATGGCAATAACGTTGCATGTGTTGTGGGGAAAAATGCCTATGCAGGACGATCCTATCCACCTAAGGTGTGACAGTGCCTTAGCAACAAATAGAAACAACTATTCTAGTATTCTTCCTTTATGAATTAAGAATGAAGAGAGATGGATGGACTAACTGGTGTCTTCCGTTTGTCCGTCGATCCGGTTTCTCTTCTCTTTGAGAGTTCCCAGCTACTTGCCTTCTTGCTCGCCCAGCTTCAACAGGTTTCTGCAAGATCACAAGAAGAGAACACTACACAAAGACATAGATTCATATTCATAACTAGTTCAGGATTAGAAATAAACTAAACATACTAAAGCAATCATACATCAAAGATACATCAGTATATAGGAGAAACCAAGATAGCTTTATTGATGAATAACAAGGTTTAGGAAGAGATACAACCCAGAGGGCTCCAATCCAGCATCTCCTTCCCAGCAAATGAAATTCCTATCTTCACCTTCCTTCAAAGCATTAAGCACCCAATGATTCCAATCTCGAACCAACAACAATTCTTTGCAATAACAAAATTCCAGCCTCTAGATCTCATGGAGGAGAGATCCATATATAGATGTTTGGAGAGAGGATGAGTCAGCTTGAGATCTGACTAGTGTCCTCTCCCTCTGTCAGTTCTTGCTTCCACTTGGAGACTAAGAGCCTCTTACTCATCACTAGTCGAATTCCTTGATGCAAGTGTCATTGGAGAAGATTCTGGAAGCTTCCAGGGTCTTTCCACCTCGTTGAATGAACTTGCCATTTGTCACTTCCCACTCAGCGCACCCTGGTAGTGCTTCTACCTGCGTTGCAGTGCACCTAGCCAGTTTAAATTATGCATTTCAGCACAGACAGCTAGTGGAGCCTCTGAATTGATCTTGAATTGACTTTTTTTTTAGCAGATTCTGGTGGAGAACTTCTGTGAATTGCTGTGGTTTGTTAGCCTTGTTCCTCTAGGGGTAGGAACAACATGTTTAGGGACTTTGGATCCCTTGGATTATGGACATTTCATGCTCAATGCTGTAAGGCACAAAAATGTCTATAACAGTTTCCCCCTAAAGTATGAGGCCGTTTATCGGGTGAAATGCTTTATTAGGAGGATCCGAAGTTCATTCAATGCTGGGAGGAGACCTGTAATAAGATACAATACAATACATTATTTTTCATACTGCTTTCATGATCTAGCTGAGGCGGGCATTCCCATGCTCAACTTTATAAATTCATTTTTCTGTACATAGAACAGACAATCGTTTGATGGTAGACTGATAATTTTGATGAAATTATCATCCTTTGTGTAGGATGATTATCTGCTGCAATGACGTACATTTCAATGTCTTTATCTTTCCTGAATATATATCGCAGACCGGATGGATGAAACTAGATCCGGGGTCTTCAAACTCGTTCAATCTTTACTCTAAGTACAAGTCGATCCATGTGAGAAATGTTCTGAAGTCGAACATGGAAAGACATCGCTTGATTATCGGTCAATGAGGTAAACCGTTAACAAGCGCGAGAGGAATCACCGATAATGATAATGACCCTCAAGGTACTGCAGTACAATTCACGGGGTGTGAATAAAGGACTTGGCGTCGAACACCACGCAAAATCTTTCGGTCGAAGGTCATTGATGTATACCTGTCGCCGGAAGTGAGAAACTTGCCATTGAGGCATGCAAGCTTCAAAGTACTGAAGGGGTTGTTCCTAGATGAACTTCTTGGATAATGAGCTGATGTCGACAAGAAGTGATCCGTCAAAGGAGGGCCTTAATGAATCCCACATCAGTGACACGGAACGGAGCAAATGATTTTGATGGAGGTGAAAATTATTTGATGACATATGATTCAGGGTGGCGGTCATGAAAGGATGAAGGATAATGTATGGCAGTGGATGGGACACGGTTGACTTCTCTGAACGACTTCTCTTGAACATATGGCGACACTTATGCGATGGATCGGTATCATTACCCCAAATATGGATGGTATGGCGAGACCATGGTGATGTGACCGGTGAATGAAACAACCCAACCCGACTGTGGTACGAAGGAAAAGTGTCATGTTCAAGAGCGACTTGCTACCATCAAAGTTTTCTTGAGTTTCTCCCAATTTTTCCCCAGTCATTTCTGACCAGTACCTCTTTATTTTTGTCAAGCTTGAGGAGGATAACATATGCGTGTTCTATAACTTGCGCTTCGGGCAAGCCCATCGCTATGTTTTAACGAGCCTAGAGATAGTGAAACTCGTTCTCGTCTAAAGACAAGTTTGTCGCTATTTAATGCTTTTAACGAGTCTAACGAAAAAGATAACTCGGTCCTTTTCATTTTTAGAGAGTCTGAAAAGGTACATAAAGTCAACTCCGAAAGTCCTTTTTTCGTCATCTAATCCCTTAAGTCCGAAAAAGTATAAAACAATACAGAAGGGATGAATTTTCGATAGTTTTAACGAGCCGAACAAAACAAGCGCTCGATCTTTTTGTGCAATAATCCCTCAGGTCCAAAAAGATTAAAATCTAGAGGAGGGATAGCTCTTCTGGTCACTTTAACGAGCTGGAAGGCCAAAACTTGGCAATCTTTTCATATTTTACGAGTCAGATGAAAAGAGCTTAAATAAGACTCGTCTTTTGAGGAACGAGTGATAAAAAGGGGTAGCAGCTGATTCCAGGGAAGGATTGGAATTTCCAAATCACGGCAGTGTCACAAGGATGGCTAGTGAAATCACTCTTCGCAGCTGTTCCTCAAAATGGGTAAACAATCATATGGAGGTGAATGATCGGCCAATGGAAAAGTGGAGGTGGTGGGCAAACACGACCAAGGCTTAAATGGCTGATGTCGCTAAATTCACGATGGTTATTTACCAGAATAGTTCATTTTTTAACGAGCTTAAACGCGGAAAAACACTGCTCAATCTTATGTTATTTTTTAACGAGCATGAACTATGCGCTAAAACTGCTCGGATCTTGCGTTTATTTTTTAACGAGCATGAACTGTGTGCTAAAACTGCTCAATTAATCCAGTCATATGATAAGAATGTCTCATTAAGATTCTATTTTTTATGGAGCTTCATCTTACAAAGCTTTGCTCCGGATCCTTTCTTTATGCAAGTTCGGAAACGACTAATCCTACGAGTTTAAAGGGTTAGACCTACAGGTTTAAAGGGAGGACCTAAATATTTAAAAAATAAATAGTCGCCCCTTGCTTGCACTCCAAAAGGTTTGCATGCCCCCAGGCATAAAGTACGATTTCAAGGTTACCCCTTCTTAGTCCAATAAAACATTTGTTTTACCGGGAAAGGCCTACCTCTTTCAGGTTACCCAAAGATTGTCTCGTTAATCTTTCAAACAAAACACTTCTTCGGCGATATCTACCGAGATAGACAAAGGTGAGTGAAAATGAGCGCCAAACACATAACTTTGACAAGAGAATCTTATTCCAAAACAACCCCTCTTCCAACCACGGACGGGGTACGGACTAGTCATATTCTCCCGCGGAAACCTACCCTATACCCAAAGTTTTCCTGCCGAAGCAGACCAGGACGCATGCCCCCTGGGTTCCAGTCATATCCTTCTGAATTACTCGCGCTCATCAGGAGGATGGACCGTGGGTTGAGACATTTCTTACATGAAGAGACCATTTAGGGATGGTATATGACTATTTGTGATGCGTGATCCGGGAAATGAAAGCTGGTCTACGAGCTTGACCACTCTTCCTTCGTGCGGAAAAAACATTACTCTAAAGAGTGAGGAGACGATGGCTCCCATGCAATATATATAGTCTCGTCCAAGGAGTAGGTTATAATCCAAGGGTCCTTGAACGACCATCATGTTCATTTGAACGGTCTTCCCTTTCAATGTGATAGGCACATTGGGGAGGATCCCTAAAGGTCGACTGGTTCCTTTATCAAAGCCTGTCAGATTTCTCATTTCAGGCAAAAGCGCTGGCGAACCAAGTGCTTTCCAGGCAATAGAGGAAAGGATACTCACAGATGCCCCCTCATCAATGATGGTGCCAGCCATTACCATTCTGTATATTTGAACGATAATTCTAAATGGTATGCTTGGTGGCAAACGGGGTCTGCCTAGTTGGTTCCAGTCGAACGAGAGAACTAGGTTGCTTGGTGGTGGGACCGAATATACAGCCGGGTATGACTCTGACGAAGTTCCTTCCTGCGATAAAGGAATGGGCAAATTGCCCCCTTGTTCGTCGGAGTCTGTGTTGATGAAGAGAATTTGGACGGTGTCGTCTTTATTCTCCTCTGTGATGGTATCATTCAAAGATAGAGCCTCTGAAGGCAAAACCGGGTCAACTGCCGCCTCAACCTTTTGACTTTCGTCAGGTATGGATTCAGACGGTTCATCCTCAATGATAGGTGCTTCGGCTGACCACTTGAGCGGGCCAGCCGGGTTCTCAACTGGTGAAGGATTTGGCAGGAGTTTTTGATATCCAGGAGGAAGTTGCACTGGTAAAACCAGGCGATCTTCCAAAACTCTTTTAGCCTCGTCTAATAAGGGACAACGGTGGATGGCATGGTCGCCTTCACACAGTTTGCAGGGAAATCTAGCTTTCCCTCTCTATCCTATGGCTTCACTTTCACTAGTTGACGGTGTGCTATCAACATGGCTATCAGAGGTTGACGCCACCGAATTGTGCAAACGGGGAGACCAGTCCCTTAGTATCCGAGGGATGCAGGGACAATCTCTGTGGAAGTGGTCTCCCTTGCATATGACACATGGAGATTTAGGCCTAGTCAGTGCTGTGTGTGGATTTTTGTCAGACGACACTTGTTTGCCCCCAGTTGCTTTTGGCTCCTTCTTCTTCTTTTCTTTCTTATTCTTTTCCTTCTTCTCCTTAGGAACTTGGTTTTTTGTTTTACCAGTTCCGTCAAGCGAAGAGGAAGGGGGAGAGGAAGAATTAGATGAAGTAGAAGGCTGGTGGGCAACTCTGGTCTGGTCTAACTGTTGATTCGACTGTTCAGGAATAGTGGTGTTCTGAACGACATTGGTTGAGAAGAGCCAGACCGGCAAGCTAATTGTCAGTCCTGGAAGCGACAATGTGGCCATATGGGGCGCACCAACATCTCCCCAAGAGGAGAAGGGACTAGGATTTCCACCAAGGGGAATTCCTTGGTTGGTGTGTTCCATTTTCTCAACCTAAAGATCAACGCAGGAAGAAAGGGTGATTGTTCCGTTTAAAATAAATTTTAACGAAGCTTTAGACACAACTTGCTTTTTCAATTTTAAAGAGTCGAGAAAAAGCTAAAGATGACTCTAGTCTTCTTCGATGTTTTAACGAGCCCGAAGTGACAAATGCTCGGATGGACTTTTTCCGTTATAGAGTCTGAAAAAGGCCAAAAGGAACTGCTCTGGAGTTCTAGGTAGAGGGTGTGCCAAACTTTTCGCAAAACCGCAGAATACTTTTTAAGGTACGGGCGGTCAATCTTCCTGAATGATGTGTTCAGTGCATTGCGATCAGTAAGGCGGCCGACACGGCTTCCTAAGGATAAAGGTTTTATGCCTATAGGGGTCTCCCAATATATACTCGACGGTATGTGGGAGCACAATTCGTACTGGCGCTATTGTCCCTCAGGAGGAATCACCCACCATTAGCGAGATCGACAGTCACCAGGCTTTACGACGCCGGAACATGTCTCTAGCCTAGACCTCTATGTTGTGCGTTAAGTTACAAAGCGTTGTTAAGTTCATTCAATTTACTTTAGGTTGATCTTCTTAGAAGTTTGCCTTTTGAGGTTCACCACGAGATGTATGATACAATTCCTAAATGCAGTCTAAAGATGATAAGCAAGCTTTTATATCTTTTCAACAATGAAAATCCTAGCTACAAAGGGAAAATAAAGACACCATCTTTTCTCAAAGAGAAATCAGCACACTCTAATGCACTTTTCCTAAATCAAGCATGCAAACTATCAAGATGCAAATGCACAATGCAGGTGTTTGTTTTCTGCTCTCTTAATATTGATGCCTAAAAAGAAAGCTTTTTGTACAACTTTGAATTTGCTTTTAAATGACAAATACAAACAAGTTTACTTTTTCGAAATCAGAAAGGGTAGAAGAGATTACAACACTTAACGATTTTCAAAATGAATACTTGTTTTGACACTCAAAAGAGACAAACTCAAACCAAAAGCAAAAATGAATGTATAACCAACTGTAAACAGCCAATGAACTCTCTCCTAAGATCACAATCAACAGATCTGAATCAAGGGCTACAGGATGACTATTTCACTCTTGCAATGGAAAACTGTAAATGACGCCACAAACACATAAAAACACTCACAGTCTTTTTGTACAAAAGGAGGCAGAATTTAAGCAGAGAAAAGGAGTTATTAGACATGTACCTATGCTGGTTACAGGCTGCAAAAATCAGAGATCAAAACAAGGCAACACAGAGCAGAGAACCCCAGCTGCACAAGGCCTAACTGGATCAACGCACCCCTAACACAGAGGTTTTGACATTCAACGCAGGTAGCCTTCACGGGACCTGCGTTGAAATGCAGAACCTCTTCACAGAGTCTTCGCTGAAGGAGAAACGAGAGTTCCTCACTGGGTTCTGGGTCACAGTTTGCTATTTAATCTACAGTTTTAGGCCAAATCAAAGCAACAAGCAAGGTACAATCAAAGGGATGCTTTGAGGGAGGACTAAGATCTATCACAAAGGATCATCAAATCATTTGTGAGTGCATCGTTCAGATCATAGACAAATCCAGTGATTGGATCAAAGCAGCAGCTGTCTACTTTGCATCTGAAAATAGCAGATGCAGTTCGATTGCTGCTCTTGAGTCTATGAAACAAACAATGATAGAGACACAAATAAAATGACTAAACAGATCTCCCCAGCGGAGTCGCCAATTTGTTGTGGGGAAAAATGCCTATGTAGGACGATCCTATCCACCTAAGGTGTGACAGTGCCTTAGCAACAAACAAAAACAGTTATTCTAGTATTCTTCCTTTATGAATTAAGAATGAAGAGAGATGGATGGACTAACCGGTGTCTTCCGTTTGTCCCTCGATCCGGTTTCTCTTCTCTTTGAGAGTTCCCAGCTACTTGCCTTCTCGCTCGCCCAGCTTGAACAGGTTTCTGCAAGATCACAAGAAGAGAACACTACACAAAGACATAGATTCATATTCATAACTAGTTCAGGATTAGAAATAAACTAAACATACTAAAGCAATCATACATCAAAGATACATCAGTATATAGGAGAAACCAAGATAGCTTTATTGATGAATAACAAGGTTTAGGAAGAGATACAACCCAGAGGGCTCCAATCCAGCATCTCCTTCCCAGCAAATGAAATTCCTATCTTCACCTTCCTTCAAAGCATTAAGCACCCAATGATTCCAATCTCGAACCAACAGCAATTCTTTGCAATAACAAAATTCCAGCCTCTAGATCTCATGGAGGAGAGATCCATATATAGATGTTTGGAGAGAGGATGAGTCAGCTTGAGATCTAACTAGTGTCCTCTCCCTCTGTCAGTTCTTGCTTCCACTTGGAGACTAAGAGCCTCTTACTCATCACTAGTCGAATTCCTTAAGGCAAGTGTCATTGGAGAAGATTCTGGAAGCTTCCAGGGTCTTTCCACCTCGTTGAATGAACTTGCCATTTGTCACTTCCCGCTCAGCGCACCCTGGTAGTGCTTCTACCTGCGTTGCAGTGCACCTATCTAGTGTAACTTCTGCATTTCAGCGCAAACAACTAGTGGAGCCTCTGAATTGATCTTAAATTGACTTGTTTTTGAGCAGTTTCTGGTGGAGAACTTCTGTGAATTGCTGTGGTTTGTTAGCCTTGTTCCTCTAGGGGTAGGAACAACATGTTTAGGGACTTTGGATCCCTTGGATTATGGACATTTCACGCTCAATGCTGTAAGGCACAAAAATTTCTATAACAGCATGAAACACCGATACAGGATCCGAGATTGGGAGTTCAATAGATCCACGCGTAGCTTCAGACTCTCTGCTTAGAAGTGCAGAACTTGAAGAAGGATAGGGCACCCCAACTAGAGGCGCGTGAAGAAATGTGGTGCATAAAATGTAAAGGCCAAGGCCATGACAAATACCATTGTCCAGTATTTGCAAACTACTTGGGAGGAGGGGGCCCAATTCCATTGAGACCAGAGACACAAGCAGGGCCAAGTGGGGCACCCACGCTCTAGTGCGCGATCTCTCAGGTGGGAGGAAAGCACACGATGGAAAACTGTCATTTGTTGCAGAAGTATACGTAGACTCCCAAGCAGCGTTTTTGCAATTTTTGTAGATCAGTAGGCCACAACGAGTGTACTTGTCACATCTATGAGTTAATGATGGAGCAGACCCCAACATATAGAATGCAAACAAAAATGCGAGACCTTGACCCAGCTACGGGGATGGCACACGGTGGATTTCAAGGGTGAGGTCAAGGACGAGGACGAATGGGGTCAAGAAGGGGCCAAGGACAATTAATTTGTTACAATTGTGGAGGACTAGGGCACTATGCTCACGATTGTACCAACCCAACGAGAATATCTTGTTCATACTATGAGTAGTTTGATCATGAAATAGTATATTGTCCTATGTTGATCATGCAGATGCGCGAGAACGGGGTACTTCAACCTAATCTGATGTAGAATATTCAGATGATGAGGTCTGAATCATGCGAAGAAGACCCAACATGAACATAATGCTCAGAAGCGAAGTGACAATAGGGGAAGATAAGGGGAAGCAGCCCAAGGAAGATACATGGGTTTGCAAGGCTCCTACAAAGGAACCTAAGTTTGACTTGGAACGCGAAAAGGAGACATTTATGGAAGTTAAGAAGAGCTTTGCGAAGACCTCTACTTCAGGTATCAAGGATCAACTAGAGACGGGGATGGATCCTTCTATGCTTACTACCTTTTTAAAGACATGCATGAAAATGCTATGCAATAATAAGGCGGTTAAAGGACTACAATAATTGATAACTAGGTACGTAGGGTTAGGGGAACCGCGTGTAGTCTGGAAACTAGGAAAGAATACATTGCGCACTGCAGGAGATGAGACTAATAGTGCAGATTAGTGAGTATGAAATGGATCAGGTAATTCTAGACCTGGGTTCAGACGTGAATGTGTTACCAAAGAAGACATGGGAATGCATGGGTAGGCCTACATTACAGTGGTCCCCTATTCAATTACGGATGGTGAACCAACAAAAGATCTTGCCCATGGGGAGATTACAAGGGGTCACAGTGGATATCGAAGGCATGATCATGCAGACAGACTTTGAAGTAATAGAGATTATGGATGACAGCAACCCTTACCTCACGTTGCTAGGAATGGACTGGGACACTGATATGAATGGAGTTATCAACCTGAAGAAGTGGAAGATGATATTCGAGAAAGAGTCTCTACGCATAGTAGTTCCCCTAGATCCAGCCGAAGGGGCAAGCTACACCAAACTGGTGCGCGACAATTATACCGACAATGAGCTGGATTGCATTTAACAGATAATGGCACAAGACCAAGATCAGGTGAATCCGACCGCAGATGGGAGAATCTCATGGGAGTGCAATAGTTCATAAAGATGCACTTTTCAGATTTACTATCCAACTTGGTTCTTTTCTCCTTTGGAACATGTACATATGCATCACATCCAAATACCCTCAAATGTGAAAGAGAGGGTTTCTTACCAGTCCATACCTCTTTTGGAGTCTTATCCTCCAACGATGATGAAGGTGACCTGTTGACCAGGTAACATGCAATGTCCACCACCTTTGCCCAGAATACTTGTCCTAACCCGGTACCACTCAGCATGCTTCTTGCCCTTTCCATCAACGTCTTATTCATTCTTTCTACAACTCCATTTTGTTGAGGTGTATATGGAGTATTCTTCTATCATGCTATACCACACTTCTTACAGAATTCTTCAAATTCCTTGCTGCAAAACTCTCCACCATTATCTGTCCTTAGCACCTTTATCTTCTTCTCTATATAGTTTTCCACTAGAGCATTAAATTATTTAAACCTATCAAAGACTTCAGATTTCTTCTTAATGAAATATATCCATGTATTCCTTGAGAAGTCATCTATAAATGATACATAGTACGCAGACTTACCCAGTGATGGAACCTTCACAGGTCCAAACACATCACTGTGCACAAGCTCTAATATATGTTTTGCCCTCTTACCACCAGAGGGGAAACTCACCCGTACAAAGACTTACCCAGTGATGGAACCTTCACAGGTCCAAACACATCATTGTGCACAAGCTCTAATATATGTTTCGCCCTCTTACCACCAGAGGGGAAACTCACCCGATTTTGCTTCCCGTATACACAATTTTCACATAAATCAAAATCCAGAGAGCTATTACTCATACCTTCTACCATACCTTTACCATGAAGTATTCGAAGGCCCTTCTCTCCAATATGTCCAAGCCTTTGATGCCACAACATGGTCTTCTCTCCAGAGACCTCTAGATCTTCTGCTCCACTTTCAGGAACCACATAACTATTGCACCCATCAATAGCAGTGCTACCTTGCACCTTGTACAGAGTTCCAATCCAAACTCCCCGCATCAATACCAGCGCTCCCCGAACCATCTTGCAGGTATCCTTCTCCAATACCGTTTTTACACCTGCATCATCCATCTTAATAACATAAACCATATTTCTGGCTAATGCAGGAATATGCAGAATGCCCGGAAGTGTTCTAACCCTTCCACCTTGTAGCTTCAACTTTACTTTTCCACGACCAATGATTCTAGCCTTCCTGTCATCCCCCAAGAAGACATCACCACCAACATATTTCTCATACTCACAGAACCACTCTCTATGGGGAGTGAAGTGAAAGGATTCACCTGAATCAATCAACCATGCCTCATGATCTACATGTGTACTTAAAGAAGCCAAGTACACATCCCTACCTTCATCTGAGGTGGTTTTCACCTCTGTAGAAGGAGCCTCATCAGATCCCTTTCCTTTGTCAGTAGCTTTAGATTTATAGTCCCTTTTGAAGTGGCCTTCCTTTCCACATTTCCAGCACACCACCTTTACAAGTTTTCCTAGAGATTTAGATCTCCCTCTAGATTTAGATCTCCCACTCGATGACTTATTTTTGTTTCTGTTCTGGGACCGTCCTCGTACAGACAAGGCATCACCATTTTGGCTCTCCATATTTTTTTGTCTCATCTACTCCATCAGCAAGGCTGAGACTATTTCATCAAAATACAAGGTAGTTGCATTGCTACCTATTGCAATAACCAAACTATCCCACGAATCTGTTAGAGAACACAACAAACTGATGCACTTATCATCATCTGAAATTTTAATATCAACAGATGCTAACTGGCTTACCACAGTATTAAATGTGTTCAGATGCTCTGTCACCGAGTCTCCATCTTTCATCCTCAGGTTATACAACTTTTTCCGTAGGAACAGTTTATTCACCAGAGACTTAGATTAGTACAAAGTCATAACCTGTCCCACAAAGCCTTTGTTGTAGCTTCCCCTGATACATTCAGCAATACTAAATCTGAGACACACAATCATATTGTGCTCTTTGCCTTCTGATCCAACTTCTTCCATTCTTCATCGGACACTCCCGTTGGTTTAGTATCCAAATCTACCATGATCTACTGATCTTTATCCACCAATAGATCCTCCATATTGAGTTTCCACAACTCAAAACTCTGACCATTAAATTTCTCGATCTCTATATTTCCACTACTCGCCATCTTCTTCACCACCAGAATTTATCTTGCAGATCTCCCACTAAACAGGGTCTAACACAGGCCCGAGCAGAACCCCTCAGCAGCAAAGGCATCCCCTTGAAGCCAAATTTGCTCTGATACCAAATGTAGGTTTTAACCCCGTATAGAAATTACCTGCATATGAATTCTAAAACACAGAAAATAAATAATGTGAGAGCAGAACACAAAAAACACATATACAGATATTTTCCCCTGGATCCCAAAACCGGGACTACCAGCTTGATTTTTCATTATGTTCCTTTCAATGTTATAATACATATTTATACACGCCGAAGCATCCAATACCATGGACCAAAAACCATCGCGTCCAAAAAACATGTGTGAAAATTATGCAAAAAACCATAGGCGGGTCCGCCCAACCTAACGTAGGGTCCAAAACTAAAATTTTTTGGGGCACTGCCCTGGAGCCCATAAAGTGGGGTTATGGGTGCCCCTCAAACCCCCTATTAACTACGTGGAAATAATATAACACAACCAAACAATATGGGGCCATGCGCAGGAACCTGAGTGCGGAAATAGTTCTAAAGACGATAATCATAGTCAAGGCCATAGATTTGGAAAGGAATCCTCACACTCCTACAATTACAACAGTGCACAGGAATCAAAGCGAAGAAATTATGCAGCTGCGCAAGGACGAACATATGCAGATTCAAGAAGCCATTTAGCGAGGGAACATTGAGCTTCATGAACTCGAAGAAAATCGGATTACGACTAAAGCAGGAAAGCATATTAATGGACGAGGATATCAGAAAGATGGAAACCAAAATCTCGTAAAAATTATGCGTTAACAGAAGGACGGGGCCACGTATGGGCAACCCTACCACTGCACTAGAATATTTTCACTGAGAGTGTTTGGCCATACTACCAGGGCTGTAACCGCACCTTATCAGAAAAAGTCACCAAGGAAGCGCACTGTATGAGGAAGAACGTGAGACATTGACAGGCACGAGGGTAACTAAGGGAGGCCCACAGACTGTATTGAAAGGTGACTTGAAGCCTAACACTAGTAGTGTGACCACCTGACTATCTGTAGGAAGCGCAGTCTCAACAACCAAGGGAGCCACATAGAGTTCTACGCCACCAGTAGGTGATGGACCCGAAATCCCTAAATCACCCCAGATGCCGAGGCCCAAAAAGGACCCAGAGGCAGCAGGACCAGTTCGTATGTCTGCGTGAAATTTGTGGTTCGACAAACTATCAATGGAAGAAAATGGAAAAATGGTTAATATTGAAAGCGATGATGAGTAGGAGGATGCTTAGATCTTTGTAGAATAAATGGAATGAGAAGAAGAGGTGGGAGGAGATATCCAGCCAGTACATGCCATAACAAAGATGCCCAAGTATGTCACTCTATGGAATGGGAGGGTAAAAGTACCTAAAGATTTGGATGTCATTAGAAGCACACTCAACACCCCGTTCCTCCCCGAAGGAGTTCTGTTTGAAGGTTTTGTTGTGGGCTGCATGCCCATTATGAAGTTTGAAGACTAGGATCTCGCAGATAGTGGGAAGTTCCCTCATTTGGAAACTAGCCAGTTGATGGAACAAAGCACGGAGTGGGCAGTTACAATACAACAGCCACAGACATGGCTGCGCGGGGTGGAGGAGACCGGGCTACTCCACCTCCTATTGATTCCACACTTTCATTGGGCCCCAATCATGATAATTTTCATTAGGCAACTACTTTAACTAGTGCATGATGGGTACGTGTGGCTAGAGGAGGCCACACCCATCACGGTGGAGCTCATTGATAGCATTTCTTGGCTTCCCTGTATGGGACGAGACCCCACGGAAATAGCTGGCACAAGTGGAGACTTTGCGATTGCGGAGGCCATGAAAATGAAATATAAGTTGGAAAAAAAGAAAAGGGGTTACGTTATCACTAGTATTCTGAACAAAGGGGTCCATTTTTCTACCCAGTTGTTGGTGGGAAAAGTGATGAGAAAATGTCATGGAGATGAGGTACCAGCAATAGTCATCACATTGGTCGAGCAATGCGCAAAAGGGGTACGGCTCAATTGGGTGCAGTTCCTCTGCGAAAAGTTCCTAACGAACTTCAGGGAGGCCCAAGAGCAAGGTAAGACCTTTGACTATGTGTGGTTGCTCTTATCCATCCTGTTAGTTATAGGTGAATTGCCTGAGGATAGTCAGTTTCCTCGCCTTGACTAAGACTAGCCCAAGGCAGCAAAATATGCATCGCTATGGGAAACGAAGGATGTCACACGAATCTGGGAAATCAAGATCTTCTTGGTACTAATGGAGGAAAGCATACAATTGTAGATAAACAAATGACTGTGCCTATCTGCCTCGATACATGAAAGTCTGAAGAGCTTTGCATACTTTAAAGTCGATATGCACAATGTGTATATCAGGGCGCAGAAGGATCCAGAGCAGAAGTGGACCACACTCCACTTCATTGCAATAGATGATGTTGTTTTCGCAGTGCTTGACACATGGCCACTAGAATGGCGCGCACTAGATCTAGGGGTGTGTGATGAGACGGAGATTCAATGACAGAAGGCTATCGCCAAGCTGCTAGCACAATAGAAGCGGAACGAACAACTAGCTGAAGAGGTACGGGCAGCTCGGGAGGCAGCAAAATCCACCGCGGAAAAGACAGCAGTAGCAAAGGCCACTACGATAGGGCAAGGGGAAAATTATACGACGGAAGGTGTGGACCCAAATACCACCTCTACACAATTGAAATGGCCACAGGCCACAGAACGAACTGGGCCATGGAAGAAGACCAAGGCTTCCAAGTTGGACGGAGAGCCTTTTACACTGACCGAGGGTGACCTATATGACATCAGTGACACAGTTCGCGAAGTCACCAAGGAGGCACTCCAGGAGGCAATGACAGAGCAGCAGAATGTGTTGGGGGTGCTCAAGATGCAACTCTAGGAACTTCAGGTGTGGCCCCCACAGCAAGGAATGGTAGTTGCCTACGGGGCTATGGGTACATCAGCAACTGAGTAGTTTATGCACGCCAAAATGGCTAATACTATCACGCTGTTGGAAGGGGCACTGATAGAGGACAACATGAAGGACAAATCTGCATTAGGCTGGCTAAAGGGACTTGGACTAAACTTGACTGCCCTTCCACGAGAGATATTATACGAACTGCAGGATGGAGCGACAAGAGAGCTGCGTGCTAAGGAAGGACATGCAATATAGATGCTCAGAGAACATTGAATCAATATTGAGCAACTGAGCCTCCAATGAGATGACACGGTAGCATAGACTCAACAATTGGAGCAAATCATCGAGGAAGCATGTCGGCGCGTCCCCGAACTAAAGATTGCAGCAGATTTACCAACGGGTATACGGATCCACAAATTGGATAGTGGATTCCACGAGGCGAAGGAGGAAGCAATGAGGATCAAGTTGAACCTCAACTTGCAGATCGCAGAGTCGAGGTTGAAGGTGCAGCCCTCTACACCACCGGAGGCTAGCGAACAGTGGCACTGCGCCATTCAATCAGGGATGGAAGAAAGAGAGTGTGCCATACAGGAGTGCATAGGCTTGTTAGATCGGTCACTCATCATGCTCACTTCACTGCAGGAAGAACCAACGTTACATCGGTTAGAGACAGAAGCCCGGGAGTTGCAGCAGGCCTATGACAATGTCCAGGGTACCGCACAGACGATTGGCCTTACTCAGCGGCTGACCAAGATGAGGGAGGCCTAGGGTCTCAAGGAACAGGTGGATACCGCACATCAAAAAGAAGCAGTCCTTAAGGAATGCATCCAGCCTTGGCTCAAGGAAGCATTCAGGGTCACTGCCAAGATCGAGGGAAAGTTGGCAAAGATGCAGGGCGTATATGCACTCAGACAAGGAATTTCACCTGACAACAAAGGATCAGAGATACATACACAACGGATACAACAGACAACAGAAGAATGTGTTCGGATGTAATCGAAGCATAGAGGTTGTTGGATGAACTATGCACGAAGATCACCACACCAGCCGAGTGACTCAAGACGATTCATGTTGATTGTGTTGGGGGCCTGTTATTCAGTGTATCCCCCACATCATGGTTTTGGGTAATGGTATTGTAAAGGCTCCACGAATTGCGCGGAGCGTGAATTGTAATGAGTCAAGTCAAAGGGTTGTCCACCCTAAAATATTGTAATTTAATATAGAATGGGTCGGCCTACCCATGGTCCGCAGACCATGGGAATGTATAAATAGACCAAGGCTCTAAGGGTAGAAGGTAGCTTTAGATGTGATCTAAGTATTATGGGTTTTTGTTATAGAAATTTTTGTGCCTTACAGCATTGAGCATGAAATGTCCATAATCTAAGGGATCCAAAGTCCCTAAACATGTTGTTCCTACCCCTAGAGTAACAAGGCTAACTAACCACAGCAATTCACAGAAGTTCTCCACCTGAAACCACTCAAAAACAAGTCAATTCAGGATCATGTCAACTGCTCCACTGAGCATCTGCGCTGAATGTCAACTGCTACACTAGCTACCTGCGCTGAGCGAGTTTGGACATGTGGCAGACTCATTCCTCAAGGTGTCAGAAGCCAGGAAGCTTCCAAAATGACACTTGCCTCAGGGAATTCGACTGGTGATGAGTAAGAGGTTCCAAATCTCCAAGTGAAAGCAAGAACCTTGTTGTTGGGAAAAGTATCCAATACGGAATGACCCTATCCCACTCTAAGGGTGATAGTACCTCAGCAACAATCGAAGCAAAGTTATCTAAGATTTCTTCTTTATGAAAGTAAAATAGGGGAGAAAGAGATCCACTAACCGATGTCTTTCGCTAATGGTTGATCCAATCTTCTCTCCTTGCTGCTTGCTCCCAGCTTCTTGCTCTTTCACTGGCCTAGCTACACCAAGATCCTACAAAATGGCAAGAGAGGGAAACTACAAGAAGCATACATTCATAATTGATTCAAGGATTAGAATAAATCAAATACACAAGCATAACAATACACCATTGAGACACATGCATATAGAAGAACCTCAAATGCTTTATTAATGGAAGAAGTAAAGTTCAGGAAGTGATACAACCATAAAAGGCCCAATCCAGCATCACCTCCTAGCAGAAAGAAATCTCCTCTTCACCTCCTTCAAAGCAAATCACCCAATAATTCTGAACTCAAACCAACAACACTTCCTTACATTCACAAGATTCCAGCCTCCCTAGACCTCATGAGAGAGCTCTATATATAGGAGTTTTGGAGAAAGGATGAGTCAGTTTGAAGCTGGCATGAAGCTGACTAGTGTCCTCTCCCACTTTAGTTATTCTTCAGTTCTTGAGTCCACTTGGAGGTTCTTGCTTCCACTTGGAGATCTAGACCCTCTTACTCATCACCAGTCGAATTCCTTGATCCAAGTGTCATTTTGGAAGCTTCCTGGGCATTGACACCTTGAGGAATGACTGTGCCACATGTCCCAACTCGCCCAGCGCAGGTAGCCTTCTTTGCAGTTGACATTCAGCACAGGTAGACAGTGGAGCAGTTGGCATTCAGCGCAGATGCTCAGTGGAGCAGTTGACATGATCCAGAATTAGCTTGTTTTTGAGTGTTTTCAGGTGGAGAACTGCTATTCAGTGCTGTGGTTTTCTGACCTTGTTCCTCTAGGGGTAGGAACAACATGTTTAGGGACTTTGGATCCCTTAGATTATGGACATTTCATGCTACATGCTGTAAGGCACAAAAATGTCTATAACAGTTGCCCCCTAAAGTATGAGGTCGTTTATCGGGTGAAATGCTTTATCAGGAGGATCTGAAGTTCATTCAATCGTTGAGAGGTGACCTGTAATAAAATACAATACAATACATTATGATTCATTCTGCTTTCATGATCTAGCTGAGGTGGGCATTCCCATGCTCAGCTTTATAAATTCATTTTGGTACATATAACAGACAATCGTCTGATGGTAGACTGATAATTCTCTGCTGAAATTATCATCCTTTGAGTAGGATGATCATCTGCTGCAATGATGTACATGTCAAATGTCTTTATATTTCCTGAATATATATCGCATCCCGGATGGATGAAACTAGATCCAGGGTCTTCAAACTCGTTCGATCTTCACTCTAAGTACAAGTCGATCCATGTGAGAATTGCGCTGAAGTCGAACATGGAAAGACATCGCTTGACTACCGGTCAATGATGTAAACCGTTAACAAGCGCGAGAGGAATCACCGATAATGATAATGACCCTGAAGGTACTGCAGTACAATTCACGTGGTGTGAATAAAGGACTTGGCGTCGAACACCACGCAAAATCTTTCGGTCGAAGGTCATTGATGTATACCTGTTGCCGGAATTGAGGCATGCAAGCTTCAAAGTACTGAGGGGTTTGTTCCTAGATCAACTTCTTGGATAATGAGCTGAAGTTGACAAGAAGCGATCCGTCAAAGGAGGGCCTTAATGAATCCTACATCAGTGACACGGAACGGAGCTAATGATTTTAATGGAGGTGAAAACAATCTGTGACATATGATTCAGGGTGGCGGTCATGGATGGGTGAAGGATAATGTATGGTAGTGGACGGGACACGGTTGACTCTTTCTGAACAACATCTCTTAAACATATAACGACACTGATGCGATGGATCGGTAGCATTACCCCAAATGTGGATGGTTTGGCGAGACCATGGTGATGAGACCGGTGAATGAAACAACCCAACCCGATGTGATACGGAGGAAAAGTGTCATGTTCAAGAGCGACTTGCTACCATTAAAGCTTTGAGGTTCTCCTAATTTTTCCCCAGTCATTTCTGACCAGTACCTCTTTATTTTTGTCAAGCTTGAGGAGGATAACATATGCTTGTTCTATAACCTGCCCTTCGGGTAAGCCCATCGCTATGTTTTAACGAGCCTAGCGATAGGGAAACTCGTTCTCGTCTAAAGACAAGTTTGTCGCTATTTAATCATTTTAACGAGTCTAACGACAAGGAAAACTCGGTCCTTTTCATTTTTAGAGAGTCTGAAAAGGTACATAAAGTTAACTCCAACATTCCTTTTTCATCATCTAATCCCTTAAGTCCGAAAAAGTATAAAACAATACAGAAGGGATGAGTTTTTGATAACTTTAACGTGCCGAATAAAACAAGCGCTCGACCTTTTTGTGCAATAATCCCTCAGGTCCAAAAAGATTAAAATCTAGAGGAGGGATAGCTCTTCCGGTCCTTTTAACGAGCTGGAAGGCCAAAACTCGGCAATCTTTTCATATTTTACGAGTCAATTGAAAAGATCTCAAAGAAGACTCGTCTTTTGAGGAACGAGTGATAAACAGGGATGGCAGCAGATTCCAGGTACAGGTTGGAATTTTCCAATCACGGCAGTGTCACAAGGATGGCTAGGTGAAATCACTCTTCGCAGCTGTTCCTCAAAATGGGTAAACAATCATATGGAGGTGAACGATCGGCCAAATGACAGTGGAGGCGGCAGGTGCAAACACGACCAAGGCTTTTTATGGCTGATAAATTTACGATCACAGAGGTTATTTACCGGAATAGGTTCATTTTTTACTTAAAAATGAGCTTAAACTCTGGGGGAAACATTGCTCACTGCTTTTATTTATTTTTTAACGAGCATGAAGACCGCGTTAAAACTGCTCGGATCTTGCGTTTATTTTTAACGAGCATGAACTTTATGCTAAAACTGCTTGATTATACCAGTCATAAGATAAGAAATGTCTCCTGTGAGATCTCTATTTTTTAAGGAGTTTCATCTTCACTAAGCTTTACTCCATATCCTTTCTTTATGCAATTTCGGAAACGACTAATCCAAAAAACAGATAAATAACCGCTCTTTGCTTGCACTCCAAAAGGTTTGCATGCCCCCAGGTATAGAGTACAATTTCAAGGCTGCCCCTACTTATCCATCAAAACATTTGTTTTAAAGGGTGAGGCTTACCTCTTTCTAGTTACCCAAAGATTGTTTCGTTAATCTTTCAAACAAAACATTTCCTCAGCATTGTCTACCTAAATAGACAAGGGTGAATGACTGTTGTCAAACACGTAACCTTGACAAAAGAATCCTATTCCAGAACAACCCCTCTTCCATCCATGGACGGGGTACGGACTAGTCATACTCTCTCGCGGAAATTCTACCTTATAACCAAGGTTTTCTTTGCCCGAAGCAGACCAGGATGCATGCCCCCTGGGTTCCAGTCCCATCTTTCCGAACACTCGCACTCATCGGGAAGGAGGACTGGGGGTGGAGACATTTCTTGATTGAATAGACCATTCAGGGTTGGTATGTGACTATTTGCGATGCGTGATCCCAGAAATGAAAGTTGGTCTACGAGCTTGACCATCCTTCCTTCGTGTGGAAAACACATTACTCTAAAGAGTGAGGAGACTATTGCTCCCATGCAATATATATAGTCTCGTCGAAGGAGTAGGTTATAATCCAAGTGTCCTTGAACGACCATCACGTTCATTTGAACGGTCTTCCCTTTCAATGTAACAGGCACATTGGGAAGGATCCCTAATGGTCGACTAGTTCCTTTATCGAAACCTGAGAGATTTCTTATCTCAGGAAAAAGCGCCGGGGAACCCAGTGCTTTCCAAGCAATAGAGGAAAGGATACTCACAGATGCCCCTTCATCAATGATAGTGCCAGCCATTACCATTCTGTATATTTGGACTATGATTCTGAATGGTATATTGGCTGGCAACCGGGGTCTGCCTAGTTGATTCCAATCAAAGGATACAACTAGGTTTCTTGGTGGTGGGACCGAATACACGGCCGGATATGACCCTGACGATGTTCCTTCCTGCGATAAAGGAAAGGGCGCATTGCCCTGATGCTCATCAGAGTCTGTGTTGATGAAAAGAATCTGGATGGTGTCATCCTTATTCTCTTCGGTGAGGGTGTCATTTGAAGATGAATCTTCAGTGACGGTGTCATTTGAAAATGAAACTTCCGAAGGGAGAACCGGGTCAACTGTCGTTTCGACCTTTGGACTTTCGTCCGGTCTGGATTCAGTAGGTTCATTTTCAACGACTGACACTTCAGCTGACCACTTTAGCGAGCCAGCTGTATTCTCAACCAACGAAGGACTTGGCACGAGTTTTTTGTATCCAGGAGGAAGTCTCAACGGTGAAACCGGACGATCTTCCAAAACTCTCTTCGCTTCGTCTAAAAAGGGACAACGGTGGATGGCGTGATCACCTTCACACAGTCTGTAGGGGGATCTTGCTCCCCCTCTTTGTCTTGAACCTTCACTTTCGCTGGTGGATGGTAAGCATTCAACATGGCTATCAGAGGTTGATGCTCCCGAATTGTGCAAACGAGGGGACCAGTCCCTTAGTATCCGGGGAATACAGGGACAATCTCTATGGAAGTGGTCTCCTCTACATATGACACATGGCGATTTAGGCCCGGTCTGTGCTATGCGTGGATTTTTGTCAGATGTCTTTTGCTTGCCCCCAGTCGCCTTAGGCTCCTTCTTCTTCTTCTCTCTCTTCTTTTTCTCCTTCTTCTCCATGGGAGCTTGGCTTTTTCCGGCTCTACCTTGCGAAGATGAAGGATTGGAGGAAGAGTTATAGGAAGTAGAAGGCTGGTGGGTAGCCCTAGACTGATCTAACTGTTGACTCGACTGTTCAGGAACCATGGTGTTCTAAACTACATTGGTTGAGAATAGCCAAATTGGCAGGCCAATTGTCAGTCCTGGAAGCGACAATGTGGCCATGTGGGGCGCACCAACTTCTTTCCAAGAGGAGAAAGGACTAGGATTTCCATCATGAGGAATTCCTTGGTTGGGGCGTTCCATGTTCTCAACCTACAGATCAACGCAGGAATAGGAGGTGATTATGTTCCGTTTAAAATAAATTTTATAACGACGCTTTAGACACAACTTGCTTTTTCACTTTTTAAGAGTCGAGAAAAAGCTAAAGATGACTCTAGTCTCCTTCGATGTTTTAACGAGCCCGAAGTGACAAATGCTCGGATGGACTTTTTCAGTTATAGAGTTTGAAAAAGGCCAAAAGAAACTGCTCTGGAGTTCTAGGCAGAGGGTGTGCCAAACCTTTCGCAAAACCACAGAATACGTTTTACAGTATGGGTGGTCGATCTTCATGAATGCTGTGTTCACTGCATTGCGATCAGTAGGGCGGTCGACACGGCTTCCTATGGATAAAGGCTTTATTCCTATAGGGGTCTCCCAATATATACGCGACGGTACGTGGGAGCACAAGTCCGTATTGATACTTATCGCTTCACCGTGGAGGAATCACCCAACCACTCAACGCTAAGATATCACGTTTAACGACACCGGAACACGTCTCTAGCTTAGACCTCTATGTGTTTGCGTTATGTTTCAATGCGTTGTTATGTAAATTCAATTCATTTTAAGTTGATCTTGTTTAGCAGTTTGCCTTTATGGATCACCACGAGATGTATAATACAACTTCCTAAATGCAGTCTAAGATGATAAGCAAGCTTTTCAATCTTTCAACTTTGAAAATCTTAACTACTGAGGGAAGAGAAAGACATCATCTTTTCACACAGATCATAGAGCACACACTAATGCACTTTTCCATAAATCAACATGCAAACTTATCAAATGCAAAACGCACAATGCAAGTATTTCTTTTCTCTTTCTTAATGTTGATGTATTACAAAAAGAAAGCTGTTGTATAATTTTGAATTCAATTTCAAGTGAAAGCAAACAAGCTTTGTCCAAAATCAAAAGACACCTTAAGATTTACTTGTTTCGACACTAGAAATACATAAATTCAAACCATATGACGAAAGCAAAATCTCAATCAGCTATGAACAGCAAACAAACTAACTCTTAAGATCAAAACGACACTTATCACAGGTCTAGATCTAAGAGGCCACAGCAAGACTAGTTCACTTTCGTTATGGGAAACTGCAAATGATATAAGAAATACACAAATAACAAATACAGTTTCTTTATACAACCGAGGCGGAATAGTGGCAAGGAAAGTTGGTTTCAGATAGGCACATTGACTGATAACAGGCTGCAAAAACAAGGATGAAAACAGGGCAATAAACAGCAGGGAACCCCAGTTGCACAAGGCAAAACTGGTTCAGCGCAGGTAGTACACTGTCAGTTTGACATTCAGCGCAGGTAGCCCCTTCGGGACCTGCGATGAAATGCAGACTGCCTTCACAGTGCCTGCAATGAAGAGATAAACTTTCGTTTTTCTCAGTTTCCGGGTTACAGATTGCTCAAAAATTCACAGTTTTTGGCCAAATCAGAAGCTATCAATCAAGTACACACTAAAGGGTAATTAGGAGGATGAAAAGCTATCACTAAGAGTTGTTCAAAGTCCTTGTGGATCAGCTCTTCAAATCATAAACATGCCCAGAAACTGAGCTAGAGTAGCTGCCCTCTACTTTGCATTTGAAAGATCCAAATGTTGTTCGATTCGGTACTCCCTGTGTTTAGGAAATGAATAGCATAAAACACAAACAACCAACAAGATACGATCCCCAGTGGAGTCACCAATTTGTTGTTGGGAAAAGTATCCAATACGGAATGACCCTATCCCACTCTAAGGGTGATAGTACCTCAGCAACAATTGAAGCAAAGCTATCTAAGATTTCTTCTTTATGAAAGTAAAATAGGGGAGAAAGAGATCCACTAACCGATGTCTTTCGCTAATGGTTGATCCAATCTTCTCTCCTTGCTGCTTGCTCCCAGCTTCTTGCTCTTTCACTGGCCCAGCTACACCAAGATCCTGCAAAATGGCAAGAGAGGGAAACTACAAGAAGCATACATTCATAATTGATTCAAGGATTAGAATAAATCAAATACACAAGCATAACAATACACCATTGAGACACATGCATATAGAAGAACCTCAAATGCTTTATTAATGGAAGAAGTAAAGTTCAGGAAGCGATACAACCATAAAAGGCCCAATCCAGCATCACCTCCCAGCAGAAAGAAATCTCCTCTTCACCTCCTTCAAAGCAAATCACCCAATAGTTCTAAACTCAAACCAACAGCACCTCCTTACATTCACAAGATTCCAGCCTCCCTAGACCTCATGAGAGAGCTCTATATATAGGAGTTTTGGAGAAAGGATGAGTCAGCTTGAAGCTGGCATGAAGCTGACTAGTGTCCTCTCCCACTTCAGTTATTATTCAGTTCTTGAGTCCACTTGGAGGTTCTTGCTTCCACTTGGAGATCTAGACCCTCTTACTCATCACCAGTCGAATTCCTTGATCCAAGTGTCATTTTGGAAGCTTCCTGGGCATTGACACCTTGAGGAATGACTGTGCCACATGTCCCAACTCGCCCAGCGCAGGTAGCCTTCTTTGCAGTTGACATTCAGCGCAGGTAGACAGTGGAGAAGTTGAAATTCAGCGCAGATGCTCAGTGGAGCAGTTGACATGATCCAGAATTAGCTTGTTTTTGAGTGTTTTCAGGTGGAGAACTGCTATTCAGTGCTGTGGTTTGCTGACCTTGTTCCTCTAGGGGTAGGAAAAACATGTTTAGGGACTTTGGATCCCTTAGATTATGGACATTTCATGCTACATGCTGTAAGGCACAAAAATGTCTATAACAAACCTCCAAGTGGACTCAAGAACTGAGAGAGGGAGAGGACACTAGTCAGATCTCAAGCTGACTCATCCTCTCTCCAAAATAACTATATATATATCTCTCCTCCATGTGATCTAAAGGCTGGAATTTTGTTATTGCAAATAATTGTTGTTGGTTTGAGACTGGAAACATTGGGTGCTTAATGCTTTGAAGGGAGCTGAAGAAGGCATTCTATTCTGCTGGGAAGGAGATGCTGGATTGGAGCCCTCTGGGTTGTATCTCTTCCTGAACCTTGTTATCAATCAATAAAGCTATCTTGGTTTTCTCCTATATACTGGTGTATTTGTATGATTGCATTAGTGTATTTGATTTACTTCTAATCTTGAATCATTTGTGAATATGAATATCTGCCTTTGTGTTGTGTTCTTCTCTTGTCGCAAGTAGCTGTTCTCTTGTCACAGGTAGTTGTTCTCTTGTGATCTCACGGGAATCAAGTAGTTGTTCTCTTGAGCAAGCGAGGAGCCAAGTAGCTGTGAACACCCAAAGAGAAGAGGATCTAGATCGAGGGACAAACGGAAGACAACGGTAAGTCTATCGATCTCCCCTCTTTCACATTTCCCAAAGGAAGAAACCAGAATAGCTGTATCTGTTTGTTGCTAAGGTACTGTCACACCTTAAGTGGATAGGATCGTCCTGCATAGGCATTTTTCCCCACAAAAAATTGGCGACTCCACTGGGGAGATTTGTTTTAGTCATTTTATTTGTGTTTACATCATTGTTTGCTTCATAGACTCAACAGCAACAATCGAACTGCTTCCGCAAAGTAGACTGTTGCTGCCTTGATCCTTCACTGGATTTTGTCTATGATCTGAACAATGGACTCACAAATGACTTGATGATCCTTTGTTATAGTCTTTAGTACCCTCTCAAAGAATCCCTTTGATTATACCTTGCTTGTGTTTCTGATTTGGCCTGAAACAGTTGATTTTTGAGCATTTTATGACCCAGAACCCAAGAGAAACGAGAGTTTCTCCTTCGGCGCAGACACTGTGAAGGCAGTTTGCATTTCAACGCAGGTCCCGTGAAGGCTACCTGCGCTGAATGTCAAACCCAAAGTGTTGGACTTGCGCTGAACCAGTTTAGCCTTGTGCAGCTGGGGTTCTCTGCTGTCTGTTGCCCTGTTTTGATCTCTGTTTTTTGCAGCCTTTAACCAGCATAGGTACCAGTCTGATAACTCCTTTTCTTTGCTTAGATTTCGCCTACTTTTGTACAAAAAGACTGTGAGTGTTTTTATGTGTTTGTGGCGTCATTTACAGTTTTCCTTTGCATGAGTAAAGTAGTCATCCTGTAGCCTTTGATTCAGATTTGATTGATTGTGATCTTAGAAGAGAGTTCATTGGCTGTTTTCAGATTGATTAGAGATTTACTTTTGCTTATTGGTTTGAATTTGTCTCTTTTAAGTGTCAAAACGAGTCTTTATTTCGAAATTCGCAAAGTGATTGTAATCTCTTCTACCCTTGTTGTTTTCGAAAAAGTAAACATGTTTGTATCTGTCATTTAAAAGCAAATTCAAAGTTGTACAAAAAGCTTTCTTTGTAGGCATCCATACTAAGAAAGCGGAAAACAAACACCTGCATTATGCATTTTACATTTGATAGTTTGCATGTTGGATTTAGGAAAAGTGCATTAGAGTGTGCTGATTGCTCTCTGAGAAAAGATGATGTCTTTCTTTTCCCTTAGTAGCTAGGATTTTCAAAGTTGAAAAGATATAAAGCTTGCTTATCATCTTTAGACTACATTTAGGAATTTGTATCATACATCTCGTGGTGAACCTTGAAAGGAAAACTTTAAAAAGATCAACCTAAAATAAACTGAATGAACCTAACAACGCTTTGCAACATAACGCACAACATAGAGGTCTAGGCTAGAGACGTGTTCCGGCGTCGTTAAGCCTAGTGACTGTCGATCTCGTGGAAGGTGGGTGATTCCTCCTGAGGGACGATAGCGCTAGTACGAATTGTGCTCCCACGTACCCTCGCGTATATATTGGGAGACCCCTATAGGCATATATCCTTTATCCTTAGGAAGCCGTGTCGGCCGCCCTACTGATCGCAATGCAGTGAACACAGCATTCACGAAGATCGACCGCCCGTACCCTAAAAAGTATTCTGCGGTTTTGCGAAAAGTTTGGCACACCCTCTGCCTAGATCTCCAGAGTAGTTTCTTTTGGCCTTTTTCAGACTCTATAACAGAAAAAGTCCATCCGAGCATTTGTCACTTCAGGCTCGTTAAAACATCGAAGGAGACTAGAGTCATCCTTAGCTTTTTCTCGACTCTTTAAAACTGAAAAAGCAAGTTGTGTCTAAAGCGTCATTAAAATTTATTTTAAACGGAACAATCACCCTTTAATTCCGGCGTTGATCTTTAGGTTGAAAGATGGAGCACACCAACCAAGGAATTCCCTTTGGTGGAAATCCTAGTCCCTTCTCCTCTTGGGGAGATGTTGGTGCGCCCCACATGGCCACATTGTCGCTTCCAGGACTGACAATTGGCCTGCCAGTCTGGCTCTTTTCAACCAATGTCGTTCAGAATGCCACCATTCCTGAACAGTCGAGTCAATAGTTAGATCAGACAAGAGTTGCCTCCCAGCCTTCTACTTCATCTTCCTCTCCTCCTTCCTCTTCGCTTGACGGAACTGGTAAATCAAAAAACCGAGTTCCTAAGGAGAAGAAGGAGAAGAAGAAGAAAGAGAAGAAGAAGAAGGAGCCTAAGGCGACTTGGGGCAAACAAGTGTCATCTGACAAAAATCCACACACAACACTCGCAAGGCCTAAATCGCCATGCGTCATATGCAAAGGAGACCACTTCCATAGAGATTGTCCCTGTATCCCCCGGATACTAAGAGACTGGTCCCCCCGTTTGCACAATTCGGTAGCATCGACCTCTGATAGCCATGTCGACTGCTCACCGTCAACTAGTGGGAGTGAAGCCCCAGGACAGAGCGGGAAAGCTAAATTTCCCTGCAGACTGTGTGAAGGCGATCACGCCATCCACCGTTGTCCCTTATTAGACGAGGAAAAAAGAGTTCTGGAAGATCGCCCGTTTTTACGAGCGCAACTTCCTCCTGGATATCAAAGACTCCTGCCAAGTCCCTCGCTAGTTGAAAACCCGGCTAACCCGCCCAGGTGGTCAGCCGAAACACCTATCATTGAAGATGAACCGTCTAGATCCATGCCTGACAAAAGTCAAAAGGTTGATACGGCAGTTGACCCGGTTTTGCCTTCAGAGGCTCTATCTTCGAATGATACCATCACAGAAGAGAATAAAGACGACACCATCCAAATTCTCTTCATTAACACTGACTCTGATGAACAAGGGGGCAATGCCCCCATTCCTTTATCGCAGGAAGGAAGTTCGTCAGAGCGATATCCGGCCGTATATTCGGTCCCACCACCAAGCAACCTGGTTGTGTCCTTTGACTGGAACCAACTAGGCAGACCCCGGTTGCCAGCAAGCATACCATTCAGAATTATCGTTCAAATATACAGAATGGTAATGGCTGGCACTATCATTGATGAGGGGGCATCTGTGAGTATCCTTTCCTCTATTGCTTGGAAAGCGCTTGGTTCGCCAGCGCTTTTACCTGAAATGAGAAATCTATCAGGTTTTGATAAAGGAACCAGTCGACCTTTAGGGATCCTCCCCAATGTGCCTATAACATTGAAAGGGAAGACCGTTCAAATGAACGTGATGGTCGTTCAAGGACCCTTGGATTATAACCTACTCCTTGGACGAGACTATATATATTGCATGGGAGCTATTGTCTCCTCACTCTTTAGAGTAATGTGTTTTCTGCATGGAGGAAGAGTGGTCAAGCTCGTGGACCAACTTTCATTTCCCAGATCACGCATCGCAAATAGTCACATACCATCCCTAAATGGTCTATACATGCAAGAAGTGTCTCAACCCACGGTCCGTCCTCCTGATGAGCGCGAGTAATTCGGGAGGATATGACCGGAACCCAGGGGGCATGCGTCCTGGTCTGCTTCGGCAGGAAAACTTTGGGTATAGAGTAGGTTTCCGTGGGAGAATATGACTAGTCCATACCCCGTCCGTGGTTGGAAGAGGGGTTGTTCTAGAATAAGATTCTTTTGTCAAAGTTATGTGAGAGGGCGGGGCTCGTCACTCACCTTTGCTTATTTTGGTAGACATTGCCGAGGGAGTGTTTTGTTTGAAAGATTAACGAGACAATCTTTGGGTAACCTGAAAGAGGTAAGCCTCTCTCTTTAAAAAAATTGTTTTGAAGGAAAAGAAGTAGAGGTAACCTTGAAATCGTACTTTATACCTGGGGGCATGCAAACCTTTTGGAGTGCAAGCAAAGAGAGGTTATTTATCTATTTTTTGGGTTAGCCGTTTCCAAACTTGCATAAAGAAAGGATCCGGAGCAAAGCTTAGTGAGATGAAACTCCATAAAAAATAGAATCTTGATGAGACACTCTTATCATATGACTGGGTTAAACGAGCAGTTTTAGAATAAAGTTCATGCTCATTAAAAAATAAACGCAAGATCCGAGCAGTTTTAGCACATAGTTCATGCTCGTTAAAAAATAAACATAAGATTGAGCAGTGTTTTGGCGCATTCAAGCTCATTAAAAAATGAACCTATCCCGGTAAATAACCACTATGAATGTAATATCATCAGCCATTAAAACCTTGGTCGTGTTTGCACCTGCCACCTCCACTTTTCATTTGGCCGATCGTTCACCTCCATATGATTGTTTACCCATTTTGAGGAACACTGTCGTCATTGGAAAATTCCAACCTGTACCTGGAATCAGCTGCTAACCCTGTTTATCACTCGTTCCTCAAAAGACGAGTCTTCTTTAAGCTCTTTTCAACTGACTCGTAAAATATGAAAAGGTTGCCGAGTTTTGGCCTTCCAGCTCGCTAAAAAGACCGGAAGAGCTATCCCTCCTCTAGATTTTAATCTTTTTGGACCTGAGGGATTATTGCACAAAAAGATCGAACGCTTGTTTTATTCGGCTCGTTAAAACTATCGAAAACTCATCCCTTCTGTATTGTTTTATACTTTTTCGGACTTAAGGGATTAGATGACGAAAAGGAATTTTGGAGTTGACTTTATGTACCTTTTCAGACTCTCTAAAAATGAAAAGGACCAAGTTATCCTTGTTGTTAGACTCGTTAAAATCATTAAATAGCGACAAACTTGTCTTTAGACGAGAACGAGTTTCACTATCGCTAGGCTCGTTAAAACATAGCGATGGGCTTGCCCGAAGGGCAGGTTATAGAACAAGCATATGTTATCCCCCTCAAGCTTGAAAAAAATAAAGAGGTACTGGTCAGCAATGACTGGGGAAAAATTGGGAGAAAATCAAGAAAACTTTGATGGTAGCAAGTCACTCTTGAACATGACACTTTTCCTCCGTACCACAATCTGGTTGGGTTGTTTCATTCACCAGTCACATCACCATGGTCTCGCCATACCATCCATATTTGGGGTAATGATACCGATCCATCGCATCAGTGTCGCCATATGTTCAAGAGAAGTCGTTCAAAAAGAGTCAACCTGGTCCCATCCACTGTCGTACATTATCCTTCATCCATTCATGACCGCCACCCTGAATCATATGTCACAGATCGTTTTCACCTCCATCAAAATCATTAGCTCCGTTCCGTGTCACTGATGTGGGATTCATTAAGGCCCTCCTTTGACAGATCGCTTCTTGTCGACATCAGCTCATTATCCAAGAAGTTGATCTAGGAACAACCCCTTCAGTACTTTGAAGCTTGCATGCCTCAATGGCAAGTTTCTCACTTCCGGCGACAGGTATACATCAATGACCTTCGACCGAAATATTTTGCGTGGTGTTCGACGCCAAGTCCTTTATTCACACCACGTGAATTATACTGCAGTACCTTGAGGGTCATTATCATTATCGGTGATTCCTCTCGTGCTTGTTAATGGTTTACATCATTGACCGGTAATCAAGCGATGTCTTTCCATGTTCGACTTTAGTGCAATTCTCACATGGATCGACTTGTACTTAGAGTGAAGATCGAACGAGTTTGAAGACCCCGGATCTAGCTTCATCCATCTGGGCTGCGATATATATTCAGGAAAAATAAAGACATTTGACATGTACATCATTGCAGTAGATGATCATCCTACTCAAAGGATGATAATTTCGCCAAAATTATCAGTCTAGCATCAGACGATCGTCTGTTCTATGTACAAAAATGAATTTATAAAGCTGAGCATGGGAATGCCCGCCTCATCTAGATCATGAAAGCAGCATGAATCATAATGTATTGTATTGTATCTTATTACAGGTCTCCTCCCAGCAAATGGATGAACTTCAGACCCTCCTGGATAAAGCATTTCACCCGATAAACGGCCTCATACTTTAGGGGGCAACTGTTATAGACATTTTTGTGCCTTACAGCATTGAGCATGAAATGTCCATAATCTAAGGGATCCAAAGTCCCTAAACATGTTGTTCCTACCCCTAGAGGAACAAGGCTAACTAACCACAACAATTCACAGAAGTTCTCCACCTGAAACCACTCAAAAACAAGTCAATTCAGGATCATGTCAACTGCTCCACTGAGCATCTGCGCTGAATGTCAACTGCTACACT
The DNA here is from genome assembly GCA_031772625.1 of Pinus tabuliformis. Taxonomy (NCBI): domain Eukaryota; kingdom Viridiplantae; phylum Streptophyta; class Pinopsida; order Pinales; family Pinaceae; genus Pinus; species Pinus tabuliformis. Next base: position 1,721,521,187 of record CM062817.1, on the reverse strand, counting down.
AGCTACCTGTGTTGAGCGAGTTTGGACATGTGGCAGACTCATTCCTCAAGGTGTCAGAAGCCAGTAAGCTCCCAAAATGACACTTGCCTTAGGGAATTCGACTGGTGATGAGTAAGAGGTTCCAAATCTCCAAGTGGAAGCAAGAACCTCCAAGTGGACTCAAGAACTGAGAGAGGGAGAGGACACTAGTCAGATCTCAAGCTGACTCATCCTCTCTCCAAAATAACTATATATATATCTCTCCTCCATGAGATCTAAAGGCTGGAATTTTGTTATTGCAAAGAATTGCTGTTGGTTTGAGACTGGAAACATTGGGTGCTTAATGCTTTGAAGGGAGCTGAAGAAGGAATTCCATTCTGCTGGGAAGGAGATGCTTGATTGGAGCCCTCTAGGTTGTATCTCTTCCTGAACCTTGTTATCAATCAATAAAGCTATCTTGGTTTTCTCCTATATACTGGTGTATTTGTATGATTGCATTAGTGTATTTGATTTACTTCTAATCCTGAATCATTTGTGAATATGAATATCTGCCTTTGTGTTGTGTTCTTCTCTTGTCGCAAGTAGTTGTTCTCTTGTCACAGGTAGCTGTTCTCTTGTGATCTCGCGAGAATCAAGTAGTTGTTCTCTTGAGCAAGCGAGGAGGCAAGTAGCTGTGAACACCCAAAGAGAAGAGGATCTAGATCGAGGGACAAACAGAAGACAACGGTAAGTCTATCGATCTCCCCTCTTTCACATTTCATAAAGGAAGAAACCAGAATAGCTGTATCTGTTTGTTGCTAAAGTACTGTCACACCTTAGGTGGATAGGATCGTCCTGCATAGGCATTTTTCCCCACAACAGTTTTGAATGCGATATTCGCTCTGAGTCTATAAGTCTGAGTCTTGGGTAGCAATAGTAGAAGGAGGCTCTGTAGCTGTGTGCATAGAGGCCTGGTAAAGTCCACAGCTATGTGCGCAGACCCCTGCAGTTGAGTGTGCAGGGCAGAGTTGGGAGTGTAACAGGACAGAAGTTAATAAAAGCTAAGTTGATTCTGAAATATTATGCATCCATTCACAGATCTGTATGTTTATGCTTCTGTTATATGTTTATGCATCTCTTTACAGTTTATGGTTGCGCGCACTAGTTATAAATGTTGAATGATTGATAAAGATTACTAGGCCCACAAAATTAAGTCAGATCTATAATAATAGAACAGTAAGATTAGAGGATCTAGATAGCACCCTTTCGCGCTCTGTACAGGGCTATGCGAAGGTAAAACAACTTCGTGGAGCTGCACAGGGGCGTAGGATCAGTTCACAACCTTTCCAAATCTCATCAAGACATCCCCAGGGTGCAGAAACCTAGTTCCAGCACCCTCCCATACTACCTCGGTTGAGACTTTAGTGCACGCTCCGTGAATTGTTACTAAAAGGGCCAGTAGTTTCTGGATTTGTTTGGCTAAAACACTTCTGAACCTAGGTCAAGCCCCAACACGCCAACACAGACCCGTTTTGGAAGCTTAGGAGCTGAACAAGGATCCTGAGAAGGTGGGGGAGGATTTTCATCCTCGCTATCATCATCTGAAGAAGAAATATTTTCAAAAGTAGAAGGGATAGAGAGAGGTGGCACATCCGCCAAACTAGGCTCGTAGGCCAATATATTTTCAGCAAACTTTACATCTCTTCTAATGATAACATTTTTGGACTTAAGTGGAATAACTCTATATCCTTTGACATCTCAGAATATCCAACAAAAATACATTTTTCACTCATAGGTTCTAAAGCTTTATTTTTTTCATCTGGAATATGGGCCCATGCTTCACTTCCAAAAACACGAAGGTGACTTACATCTAGTTTAATTGAGCTCCATGCTTGTTCTGGAGTGATATTCTTTAAAACCTTAGTAGGAGTGATATTTACTATGTAATTTGCATAGTTAATTGCTTCTGCCGAAAAATTAAGACTAAGTCCTTCAGATTGAAGCATACAATTAGCCATTTCCTTTAAGGTACGGTTCTTCCTTTCTTCTACACCATTTTGTTCTAGAGGATATGGAATAGTATGTTGCATTTGAATTCCATTCTCAGTGAAAAATTTGATGAATTTGTTGTTAACATATTCTTTGCAATTATCAAATCTTAGCTTAAGAATTTGATGTCTAGATTGTTTCTCAACAAAGGCCTTAAAGGCCAAGAACATGTTAAATACTTCACTCTTGAGTTTTAAGAATTACACCCAAGTGCATCTGGAGAAATCATCAATGAAAGTTAAGAAATACTTGTAGCCAGAGAATGAAACAATTGGAAGTGGACCACATAAATCACTATGCACAAGCTATAAAGGGGCTGAGGCATGCCAAGAGGCACATTTTTCAAAACTATCCCAATGATGTTCTCCAAGTACACATCTGGAACAAACTCCATATCTACAAGATACCATAGGAAGACCTGTCACCATATTTTCTTTACATAGATTTTAAAGGGAGCGATAGTTTAAGTGACAAAATCGCTCATGCCAAAGTTTTCTCAGTTCATCATTATGAGCAACAAATACCGAGGGAAGAGTTGATGACCCAAAGTTGTTAAACTTATACAACCTTGTATAATCATCAGTAATATCAGTAGCTAAAATCTATCTAAGATCTCTTAGGTCCTTAATTACAACATCATGAGGTGAGAATTCAACGATTTCACCTTCACCTAAATGAGTTATCTGATATACAGATAGAAGGTTGCAGGATAAGGTTGGAACACATAATACATCATTAAATTGACCATTGTCTAGATGAATAGCTCTAGTCCCTACAACACTAAGAGATCTATCATCACCAACGTGTATATTTTTGGTGCTACAATCATTTAAAGAAGAAAACATGGCTTTGCTTTTGGCCATGTGATAAGAAGCTCCAGAATTAATGAGCCACTCATGAGAATGAGAAGAAGAAGATACATTTAGTTCATAAATAGATCAAGATGCTTGACAACCACATGCAGAAAGTGCAATTCCTGAAGATGAAGTTGAAGTTAAAGAGTGCTCCAAATGGATGTTATGCTTCTTCATTGTTGGTTCCAAGGTTTCCATCTTCTTAAAGCATTTGGATTCTAAGTGGCCATCTCGATTACAAAATTTGCAATGTCTATCGGTATTCTTCCCTTTGTTTTTATTTGCCTTATAATTTTGTTGAATTTATTTTCCATTTTGAGACTGAAATTGCTTAGGACCCTTGTTTGGTTTAGGACCATTCTTTTTAGGATACTGCTTCTTATGACTCTTTGAATTTGGTTGTTGTTGGGCGGCTAAGGCTTTCTTAGAAGAGTTTCTGAGATTAAGAAGACTAAGATGTAAGAGTTTTTCTTGTTCTTTGATTAAAGAATCACAAACAACATCAAAAGAGGGGGACTTGCAGCCTTGTCCTTGAGAAATAAATTCTTCTCTAGTAGAATGGAAGGTGGAAACAAAAATAGATTAGGCTGGTCCCAACTTAGTAAGAATGGAATAGATAAGGCTACCATCTTCTTTCTTAACCTTAACACATCCCAAGAGAAGTCCAAGGGTCTTGAACTTGGACAAAAAATCTTCAATGGAAGAAACATTATTGGGGTCCAACATAAGCAACTCATTTTTTATTTGATGGGCTCTAATTTCATTTTTAATTCCAAAAACTTTAGTGAGTTGTTTCATTACTTCAATAGGGATATCAAGTTATTCGATATAGAATCTAAGGTCTCGAGAAATACACATCCCTATCAACCCATGTGCTTGATCTTTCCTATTTCCCCATTTGGCTGCCTTATCTTAATCTTTAGGTTTAGTTTCTTGGCCAGAGGCTATTTTGTAAAGACCTTTACTTCTAAGTAAATCCACGATGTAGGACCACCATTGGAAGTAGTTGGTGCTTTCAAGAATAAATTAGCATGGACTTTCCATTTTAATAGAAACTGAAGCTATAGATGTTGAAACTAAGTGTTCTAATGGAAATATCTCAAAAAATTAGGCCAATTAAAAAAACAGCTCTGAAAAAAGGCTTCCAGGCGAAGAAGTTATGGCTTTTTGAAGAAAATTTGTTGAAGTGCTGATGAAGTGCGTGAATGTGTAGAAGTGAATGATAACGTTATATTTTTTTTTTCAAATCCACCCCCACCTTTCAAACTTAATCTAATTAGCTCATTTAAAAAAAAGATTTTATGTGACCCACTTTTTTTTTTTTTTTTGCGTAAAGACTATTTCTATTAAAAAAAGAGAAAGAATATGTACAAAGAGGTCAAGACCTCAGAGGGGGCATAAGCCAGCCCTCAACCAGAAATTTTGATACATACAGATCCATCTATCTGCCCTTCCAGGATTGAGAGACCTTGAAACATGATTTGTAAGTCCCTGACAGGCAAGAAAGTGAACCAGTTCTGTGTCTAACACTACAGTACTATCGCCGACTATGGCTTTGCTGATAAGCATTCTGTCATAACCACCATATACAAAATTAAAGAAAAAACAAGGCTTGCTGAGCCATGATTTGTTACTGCTCATCAGACTATATTGGCTCGCACCGATACAAAAACAAGAACTGAAACAAGAACAATATCCAGAGACGCATAACATAAAATGAAACAGAGCAGAGGCGAGAATGCCAACAGTAGGCATTGAACCAGAATCATTAAACATGTTTAGGAGAGTCGAGAGCATCCTTGTCCACCTGGCTGGAAGAGGCAATCCACGTGACAACCGCATTATCTGCATCTCCCGCGATACTGCCATCTGGAGGAATTACCGAATTTAAAATGCTGCCTGGAGGATGAGTCGGCTCACATGCAAGCACCTCGCGCTGATTGGAGTCTGCCGGAGGCTGAGGAGCTTCAGGTACAATGCCATCTTCCTGCATGTTGTCGTCGTTGAAAACGACCCCAACCATCTCCCCCTAAAGGACACTATCATCCTGAGACTGAGACGTGGTGGTGTGGGCCGAGCTGCTGGGCTTATCCTCCTCCTCAGCAAGGATTACAACGATGCTGGCTGACAGCACGGGCTTATTGAGCCTACTATGGAATGTGAAGCAGGTTATTTGAAAGGAGTTGTGCGGGAGAGGCCTAGCATGGCCAGAAGGCGGAGAGGATGGGGAGGAAGAAGCGATAGGGACAATGTTCTGGGGAGCAAAATGAGAGGCCCAACCTCGATTACCAGTGGTGCCTCCACAACGAGAGACTCACCGACGACGAACCATTTTCGAATTATTAGAAAGACTAGGGAAGGGAAATTGGCAGAGCCAAAGGGGAAAGGGTTGAGCGTAGTCAGACCAGGCCATACTTAGAATCCAGATGAGCTTCCAATCAGCCTGAACAAAGTAGGGGTGCGGGAAGAATAGCGAGCAGAGATAGAAAGAGCCGAGGGCAATTGCATAAACCAGACACCAGGCCATGGATAAATCACTGCGCATAGTCTATCGAGCCGAGAGCGCATTGAATACCAACTGTGTGACCATTATTTTGTACCCTGGCAAATTCATATCGCATGCTATGGGATTGTGGGATCCGTGTCCGCGAGCCAGGTGCAGGGACAGCTGCCTGCGAGGAGTAAATCCTCATAAATGCTCAGTAGTGACACCCGCATCCGGGTGTGTATCATCCTCCTGATTCATATCATTCTTCACGATGTTATGGAAATCTGAGAGTTGATCCTCTGAGGCTATGCTGGAGATTGAACCTACAAAGAAATCTACCCCAATTTCCACTCCTATATTAGCAAGAAAATCAGCCAGCTTATTTCCTTCCCGCTTAGTGTGTTTGAAAGAAATTGCTTGGTGTTGAGAAAGCCATTTGTCTATTAGCTCAAGTCTTTGAGCCATTCTCCAACTACTACTGACCTTATGTATGGGGGAACCCTGCATGAGTTTTGTAACCATGTTTATGATGATTTGCGAATCCCCTTCGATGATAAGCAGAAAAAAAACTTTTGTCCTGAACAAGGGTGAGACCTTGCCATAATCCTTCCAGTTCCGCTGAGTTGTTAGAGTCCCAACCTATTGAGCCAAGAAAGATTAGTAAAGGAATGCCATGATGATCCCTAAAGACTCCCCCATAACCTGCTTTTCCTGGATTACCCTTTGAAGCTCCATCGAAGTTGAGTTGAAACATGTTGCTGGGCGGCGGAGTCCATTTTGTTGGGCTTTGGTTACTCTTAGTAGGATTATCTTTAAGAGTAGGCTTTTGATTTAAATATATTTTCCAGTTGTCCCATACAGACTATTCCTGTGGTAGTGATGGAAAATCTTCTTGGGACCAGGCCTTAATAGACAGAGTTTCTTTAATGTTCTAGTGTAATCTAGTCCAGATCTGCTCAATAGACATTGATTGATCCTTGAAAACTCTTCGATTCTGCTCCTTCCAGATGTTCCACATCAGTAGACCAGGAATAAGCTACCAAAGTGTGTTTAGGAGTTTGCTTTGATATGGCTCTTGACTCCAATTATGAATAGTAGCTTTAATATCCCCATGCACTCTGCCTTCCTTTTGGCATCGGAAGGTAACCTTTTCCCACAGCTTCCGTCCTATTTGACAAGTTTGCATTAGATGTAAAGCTGATTCCTCTGCTTGCTTGCAGTTAAGACATATAGATGGGCCAGAGAAGCTCCTTTTTCTGAGGTTATCCCATGTGAGAATTTTATTGTGACATAGGAGCCACAGAAATGTAGACACCTTCGGCCAGTTAGAGGAATTCCAGATTTTATCCCATAAGGTATCTTTGATTATCCTTTCCTTGATAATTACCTTATACGCTTCCCTTGTGGTGAAAGTGCCTTTCTCTTCATATCCCCATCTGAGAATGTCTGTTCCTTCTGAGGAGAGGATTTGTCTCTTTTGTAATTCTGAGGAGAGAGAGAGCTGAGTTTGCTCAGAGCCATGCAACAAAATTTGTTTGGCCTCCATCCATCGTCTGTATCCTTGTGTGGAAGAAGGGTCCCAGAACTGACTAACCTTATCTAGCTGATTCATATCTTGCTCTGGTAGGGGAAGGTCAGAGAGAGTGTCCTTGATCTTTGGGAGCTACTGCCAGGAGTCTTCCCAGAACCTTGCTGTGTTGCCATTCTTAACTTCCCAGAAGCTATGTTGTTGTATTAGATCCCTATGTTGAATGGCCGAATTCAAAATTACAGAGCCTGTGCTTACTTCTGACATTCGAATTCTTTCTTCAATAGGGCTATTGTTCGCATATTTTTCTGTCCATAGGGAGGCCCAAGGGGTGTTAGGATTTGAGAGCCATCTCCACCAAATTTTAGCTCCCATTACCTTATTATTGTGCCCAGGATCTCTTAGCCCAATACCACCAACCTTCTTTGGAAGGAAAACGTTGTCCCATTTAACCAGAGCCCACATTTGATTAGGACCTGAACTGCCCCATAAGAAGTTGCGTTGAAGATTCTTTATATCCTTGAGAACCCATTTAGGAGCTGCTAGAATTGAGAAAAGATACAGGGGCATGGAGTGAAGGACAACTTTAATGAGAACAAGTCTGCTGGCCATGTTAATAGCTCTATGAGTCCAGAGGAAGAGACTCACTTCTAGCTTTTCTAACAGGTCTTTCCAAGAGGAATGCTTGAGAGCCGAGGCTATTAAGGGAGCTCCCAGGTATTTATAGGGAAGAGACTCTATGGTAAAACCAAGAATACGGGCTATGGCTCTTTGGGTGGGGGCAGGGGTATTAAAGAAAAAAATTTGAGATTTGACTCGATTAATAAGGGCTCCTGAACCTTCAGAGAAGTTTGTTAGGAGGGCTTTTAGAAGGCGAGCTTCTTGAACAGAGGGGTGACCAAAAAGCATGCTATCGTCCACGAATTGCTGGTGGGAGTGGGTAGGAGAATTGCAAAAGGATAGGCCTTTGAGACACTGGGAAAGCAGAGCAGATTTAATGCTTTGACCTAGTCCTTCTGCCATAATAACAAAAAGAAAAGGTGAAACAGGATCTCCCTACCTGATGCCCCTGGAAGGACGGAACGTGGGCGAAGGGATACCATTGATAAGCACAGAAAAGAACGAGGAAGACAAAAGATTTACAATCCATCTAACCCAGGAAGGGGCAAAGCCAAAGGCAGTTAAGATTTTTTGAATGTAAACCCAGCTTAAGCTATCAAAAGCTTTAGACAAATCAATTTTAAGCAACATACCTGGTTTTTTTGATTGCTTCAAAGAGTGGATTATTTCATGAGTTAAAATAATACCATCCGTTATCTGCCGACCTTCTACATAACTAGATTGCTCGGGCGAAATAATGAGAGGGAGCAGAGGTTTCAGTCTGGTAGATATAACTTTTGAGACAATCTTATAAATGATGTTGTAGAGAGCAATCGGTCTGTACTTGTCTGGAGTATTGGATTCCTCTGCCTTGGGGATTAAAGCAATGAAGGTTGCATTCAGCCCTGGGTACATCCATCTTAAAGTGCGTGATTCTTCAACAACTTGCCAGACTTCCAATTTGATTAGATCCCAGAAGTTGTGAAAAAAGTTGGAGGTGAATCCATCCGGACTCGGTGCTTTCCCTACTTTCAACTGATGCACAACATTTTCAACTTCCTGCAGGCTTGTGGGCTTAAGGAGGAGAAGATTATGCTCTTCTGTAATTAGTTTGGGAATGTTCCTTAGAACTTTGTTAATAGCAGACGTTCTATCTATGTTGGGTTCTTGATGATCTTGTTTGAAGTATCTGAGAAACTCATCTTCAATGCCTTTGTGCGTCTCAATTCTGTCTCCCTGCTCGTTTTTGATGTGGGAAATGTAATTATTCATTCTGCGTTGCATTGTGGTCTTGTGAAAGAATTTTGTATTCTTTTCCCCATCCTTTAGCCATTTGACCCTCGATTTCTGCCTCCAAAGAGTTTCCTCCTGTTGTGCTCTATCTAGGATTTGGGTTTCAAGAGTTTGTTCCTGCTTTGCTAGTTCCTCGGAGCGTCCTTCTATAATGATCCTTTGCTGAACATTCTTCATTTCTTGATTGAGGGCTGCCTGTGCTTTGAAAATGTTGCCAAAAGTGGTATGATTCCAGTGTTTAATTTCTCCTTTAAGGTGCTTTAGTTTCTGCTGGAATATAGACATCTTAGTACCATTAGAGGGATTAAACTTGAGCCAGGTTGATCTAACAAATTCATTAAAATCCGGATGAGTTAACCAAAAGGCCTCAAACCGGAAAGGATGCCGAATACTGTTGCCTGGACGATTCCATTAGAGAGCTATTGGCCAGTGATCAGAGCCTGATACTGGAAGGATGGAAGCAATGAATTCCCCACCCAGGTGAGTTGCATTGTCTGATATTAGAAATATATCTAGACGTGAAGCTATTTGTTACGGTCCATCTCTTTTGTTGTTCCATGTGAACATGCCATTATCTGAAGGTAGATCTATCAGCCAGTTGTTTTGAATAAATTCCTTTAGTATGTACCAATCTCTGTTGCTCCTGCTTCTGCCTCCCTGCTTTTCCTCCATTCTTGCTATCATATTAGAATCACCTCCAGATATCCAAAGCAGGTACAACCTATTTGAGTTAAGCTCCGATAAGGTATCCAAGATATCAGCTTTGTGTATGGTTTCCTGAGTGAAATACACATTTTTCATGTGGCCGTGGGTGTTGGTGTCGATCATGTGAAATATTGCTTGGATGAAGTTCTTATTTGCATGTATATTGTCGATTTGAATTACTCATGCATCCCAGAGAACTGCCAGTCCTCCCGACGCCCCTTGAGCATCAACAACTATTACTAGCCCTCCTGGCCAGGCTTTCGCTGCTATTTTTTCCAAGACTCTCGAGTTACATTTTGTTTCTTGCAAAAAGAGTATATTTGGTTTTTCCTGCATGAGCATGCTTTTTAGAAGTCTGCCTTTCCTTGGGCTATTGAGCCCCCTAATATTCCATGATATCAACTTCATTGAGAAGGGTTGGGATTAATATTGAAGTACTTGGTCAGCTTGGCATATCTACTTGACTCAACTAGCACTTCGCCTATCTTGATAGTTCTTTCAAGGGTGGTTTTTCTCCCTCATTTTTTGTTGTCTTTGGTGATGAAATTTCCATCCCATTGACTGCCGACCTGGACTCCTAGAGAGTACTTCTTTTGTGCGCAATTGAGGACCTCCACCAGGTTGTCCACTTGCCGATCTGGTATTTTGTCAAAATTTCTTGTCTTGCATGCTTGCTCGAGTCCTAGAATGTCCAGTTCACCAATATCAGTATTTTCAGGGTCTTCCTCCATGATCTGGGGTTCTTGATAGTCTTCCTCTCTTTCCATCACTGCCTTTGTACTAGTTTCAGGATTATCGACTTCCATTCCTTGAAAGCTCCAGGCCTGGGTCTTGGTTTGGGAGTGATGGGTTGATTTGTCGAATAAGTTTTCCCCTGGCTGCGGTGAAATCCCATCCTGCTTCTCTTTGCTAGTTTCCTTGTCATTTAGAAGTATGTTATCAGAATCTTGCACATCATCACTGGCCAGAGTAGCAAAGCTATTGCTTGTTGAGGGTTTTGACAAGTTAACTAGATTGGTCTTGGTGTTGGCTGTCGATTTCTTATGCCCTCTTCTACGATTTACCACTTTGGTAAATCCGTCAGACGTAGGATTGTCTGAGTCCATTTGAGGAGGGGGTTTCCTGTTCAGAGGACAATCTCTGTAGAGGTGACCTAGATCATGGCATTTCCTGCATCTAAATGGTACATGCTCATAATCTATCAGCTGTATCCATTCAACATCTTCATGGAAGAGACTTACCGTATCTGGCAGGGCTTGCTTGAGGTCCATGTAGACGCAGATCTGGGCATATGATGTGTATCTACATAATTTTGTTTCCTCTGCTACCTTGATGAATTCGCCCAGAGCATTTCCAATCTCCTGGAGGGAGTTCTCTTCCCAGTATTCCCAAGGGAGCGAATACAGCCTTATCCAGACAAGAGCACAACTAAGGTCTTCCTTATCTGGATTGAAGCGTTCAACCCACCCTTTGATATATAGACCCATGGAATTGAAGAAGTAAGGACACCCATCCAGAATCTTGTTGCGATCTTCCAAGCAGTTAAATACAGCCATAAAAAACCCCTTTGGCCCTAGATGCAGAGTGATGTGGCCCTTTGGATTCCATTTGGAATTTATCCAGCCCCTTAGCGCTTTCTCAGTTGGCCATATTCCAATAAACTTGCCAATCAACGCATGATCCCTCATAAACTGTATTCTGGCATTGATTCGGTGACTGGGAAATTCCACTTTTGGCCTGTGAGTGGCCACTGGTCTACATGTGGGTGAACTTGCTTTGGTTTTGTCTTTCTGAGCTTGTTCACTATTTTGCTGCTTGCTGCTGTCCATATTGTCCTCATTCGGCCTGTCCTCCTTATCAGTGTCTTCAATCCACTGCTTTTGGCTATTGTTTTTTGGGGGAGGCGCATCGCCCTCCCCCTGAGGGGGCTGCATGGTTCCTTCGCTCTATGGCAGGACACCAAGACCTCAGATCCGCCCAGGTTCTGTCAAGGCTGAGCTATGTGAGGGGAGCCTGCCGTAGCAGGGGCTGCAGAAACCCTAGGACGAGTTGCAGAAACCCTAGTTTCTCCGAGATCATTTATGAAAGTCTTATGCGACCCACTTTTATAAATAAGTGAAAGTCACTTTTACAATGGTACTTTATGAGCTACCCACTAAATTGTAACTTAAATAAAAGGTAACGAGGCTTTAGAATTATAAGTGACTCACTTTTTATAATGGGTGAAAACACTTTTACATAAAGTAAATTTAAAACATAAGATACATGTGCTTTTTGAAAAATTAACTCAACAAAAAGAAAGACTTGAACTCAAGACCTCTATTCTCATAAAGTAACTTTGGATGAAGTGAGCTAGTTTAAAAGGTTAGAAATTCTGGAAAAGAGGAAGGTTTTTTTTTTTTGTTTTTCTTTTTTCTTTTCTACTGGAGCTTTGGCATGTGTGCTTACTTCAAAAAGCCCCTTTTTACTACAAAACAAAAAACCACACAACCCAACACGGACATACAAAAAAAACCAAACCTTATGGCTTGAAGTTAGCATTCACCAGAAACTAAATATTTTCCTCTATGTTTCTAATTTTTCGAGATCACATTAAGGAGCAGCGAAAAAGAGCATACGTATGAGAAAAATCCTTTCTTTCTATTTCTGATTTTCCCATATTACACAGAGTCGCAGGGCAAAGAGAATACGTAGAAATGAGAGGTATAGATTTGGTAATATAAAATAGAGAGATAAATAAACTGAAATAAACATGGAGATAAATAACTAAAACTACAAATAAAAATTATATACCTCCAGATCTTAAAACTGACATAGCTAGGGCTATCAGAAACCTTTTCTCATGAAACGAAAGGGGTTTTTCACTGGAACGTATGCTCCTAACATAATAGAGTAGTCGTCTCGGCCCGAAAGTGGTTAGAAATGGTAGATCTAGTAAATGAGAGTCAGATGTAGTTGTACCAGCTTCCGATTTGGAATACCAATGGATGCGGCCCTCAAATAGCTCTGTTACCATGTGGGAATTTATAGGGTACGTTCCTCAAATAAAACACCAAAGGACACTACTCACAAAAAGATCACAGATCAATACACCAGTATTCTTGACATGGTTAAAACCCTCAAAGAGGGAAACAATCCATGGCCTAAGCCAACACGGCTACTTCAGGAAATTTATTAATAAAAGAAATAAAATTTACATAAGCTTCTCTCATGAATGATCACCCTACAGATGGCTCTCCATGCTCTTCAAATAGAGATCATGGACCAATCGGGTGTTAAACCATGGATCAAGTGTCAGTAATACCGAGGATAGAATGAACCATTGGATCACTTAATGTCTAGAACTTATCATGACTGTCGGATTGTAAGTTACAAAAGTACATAGTAAAGAAACACACTTTACCTAACTCTACACCAGACAAAGTTATTCTTAACTATTTCCTATGTGTCGAAATATCCTAACAACAAACACTTCTTCAAGTTCAGTGTGATCTAATACCTTCAGAATGTATCTAACATTAAGAATAGACTGGCTACATGGCGCTTTACTAGCCCAAACATTGTCATGTCATTAAAATATACCTCCAATAATTTGTGAATAAATTCTTTGAACGTTGTGATGACTACATGAGTGAATATCGTCGACACATTATTGAATGTGAAGGGCATCACTGTGTACTGAAAACACCCCCATTCCGTCACAGAGGTTGTTTTACTATTGTCTTCTAGTGCAATCTTGATCTGATGGTATCCAGAGAACCCATTAGTAAATGAGTAGGCTTCCTGTCCTCGCACATTGTCCAATACCTCATTAGTAAATGGTGTCGAGAAAGAATCACGAACGCATGCATCATTAAGATTTCTTAGATCTACGAAAATCCTTATCTCTCCCTTCTGCTTCTTTTCCTGAACTACCATTGGGCTCACCTAATCAAATTAATCCACTGGTTCAATAATACCCGCCTCAAGCATCTTGTCCAACTCCAAGTAGACCTTTTCCTTGTATTTTGGATTAAGGTGATATGGCCTCCACTTAACGAGCTTCGCATCTAGTTTCAGAGTTATTTTCGTCACTCCTAAATCGCCTATGATTCCTTTCAAGTCCAAACATTTTGTAGGAAAAAGATCCTGGTACTCACAGATTAACAATATATATTACTACCAAAATCAGTCAACAATCTCTATTACTTCAAAATCAGTCAGCGTGCTCGCATCTTCTATATCTACAGTAACTCCCTACAATCATCCCATAGGGATAATCTTCTTCTAGTTCGCCATACTTAGTTGAATCAGAGACCACTATAGCGCGGGTCTCCTATTATAGACATATTTGGGCACTGCGACCCAAACTAATATGTCCATAAACTAAGGGTTCTTTAGTCCCTAAAAGTGTTGTTTCATACCCTAAAGGATCATGGTCAACAGATTACATCATTTCCCAAAAGTTCCACTTGAAAAAATACTCAGAACTGGAAAAAACTGGACCATACTGACTGCTCCATGGTCAAGGTATGATGCATACCTGCTGCCTCACTAGCCAGGCACAATGCATACTGAAATGGCCTTCTGTTGGGTGCGATGAGTGAGAATAGACAAATGGCAATGATAGTTTGCTAAGTGGATGATCATGGAATCTTCCAGAAACTTCTCCTATGACACTTGCCTCTCTGAATTTGCTAGGGATGAGTAAGAGATCAATGAAATCTCCAAGTGGAACCAAGAAATATCAGTGGAATGACACTAATAAAAAATCCAGAGCTAACTCACACCCTTGCAAGACATCTATAAATGGATCCCTCATCTAAGAGATCTAGAGGCTAGAATTTTGTATTTTGTAAGGAAGTTTTGTTGGTTTATCTGTGAGAAGTGACATTGTATTGTTGGGTGATTTGCTTATTCATAAGGTGAAGAGGGCTTCTACACTGGGAGGATGATGCTGGATTAGATAACTAGGTTGTAATATTCTCTTTCACTACTATTAATAAAGTTCTTTGAGTTTTCCTCCATATAGTCGTGCATTTATGAATCTTATTGTTTATGAATGCAATTGTATGGTCAATGTGTTTCTGATTCTGCATTGTTTATAATGTTTTAGATGGAGATGCTTTGATGGTTTTTTGTTACTTTGACTCTACAAGTACTCTTTGTAGTGGGACAAGTAGGAGAGGAGTGGTAAATTCTATCAAGGAAAGGAGAAATCAAGCTAGGATCAAAGAATAAGATCTAGGTTGGTCCTCTTTTCTTCCCTCTAATCTATCAAACTTAAAGGAACTCTCAAAAGGCTTTCATTGTTTGTTTCTAAGATAGCTACCCATCTTAGTGGGACTAGTAGTTTGAATCGACACTAGTTTTCCCTGAAACAAAATGGTGACTCCATTGGGGAATGAATAGTTTCTTTTGTTTGTTTATCATTTGGTTTATAAACTACAGATGGAGCTTGAAGTTAGCTAGCTAGCCTTCGAAACGCCTTTTCTATGAAATTGCGAAGTAGATGAATGCTGCTTCAGTGAATCATTGAGTTGGTTTATGAATTGAATATCTAACTTACAAAGCATTCTAAGTTCCCTTGTGGTAGCTCAGAACCTCATAAGATCTTACCCCTATGCTTTGTTTTTACTGTCCATCATTACTCATCCTAAATCACTGAACTTAACTGCAAATTTTGAGCAAAAACCAAGCTCAGTTTTGCTCCTTGGTCCATTGCACTGTCTGTAAGTGTGAAACCTAGATGAATCACACCTCCTATGTGTTACAGGTGAGATGCATCCCTATTTCCCTATGTTGCAGGTGTGATGATTGAGTGATATTGTTTTTCTCTCTGAGAGTTGGTTTTTTCTCCTTGTTTTTAGCTCTATTCAGTAGTTTTGTTGTTCATGATCAGTATCTTCTTACTGGAACCTTCTTCCTTCACATATTTCAGCCTCCATCAGTTAGGAATTGTAATTGTTTTTGTGTATTTTTGAATCATTTATAGTCATCCCTTGTCGAAAGTAGCTTAATCAAATTGTCGTTTTCGATGCAAGTGTTGTAATTATCATTTTGAATCAAAACAAGGGTGTCGTAAAGTCTTCCTCTTCTAGATAGTTGATTGTACTTTTGTCATCGTGCTTGATTTGAGTTATTAGTATTTGAAGTGTCGAAAATAGTTTTCAAATTCTAAATCAAAAAGTGTCGTCTTAGTCTTCCTTTTGTTTTGAAAAGAAATTGTTAGAAATCTCGCTTTGAAAGAAAATAGTTCAGATTTGTACTTAGATTTCCTTTTTGGCATTCACACATTAAGGAAGCAGAAAAAAAATACATGCATGTGCATTTGAATTTTGACTGCATGCGAAATTTTATTTAGGAAATTGCATTTAGTGTGTGCTCTATGCTCTCTGTTGAAAGAAAAATCATAATCTTCTTTCCTTTGTAGCTAGGATTTTCATTGCTAAAAGAACATAAACGATTGTTTATCATTTTAGATTTCATATTTAGGAATTTTACATCTACATCACGTGGTGAACCTTGACAGGCAAACTTCTAAGCAAGATCAACTCTAAAAGAAATCTCAATGAACATAAAAATGTTTTGGAACCTAATGCAACACATCTAGAAGTCTAGGCTAGAGACGTGTTTTGGCGTCGTAAAACCTGGTAACTATCATTTTCATCGAAGGTTGGGTGATTCCTCCTCTTTGATACGACAAGTGCCAGTACAGACTTGTGCTCCCCATACCATTGAGTATATATTTTGAGACCACAATAGGTGGATATCCTTTGGCCTTAAGAAGTCATTTCTGCCACCCTATCGATTGCAATGCACTAAACACAACATTTGTAGGTTTTAACCCTGTACAGAAATTACCTGCATGCGAATTCTAAAACACTTAAAATAAACAATGTGAGAGCATAACACATAAAACACATATACACAGAGATTTTCCCCTGGATCCCAAAATCGGGACTACCAACTTGATTTTTCATTATGTTCCTTTTAATGTTACAATACATATTTATACATGCCGAAGCATCCAATACCATGGATTGAAAACCACCACGTCCAAAACCATGGACCGAAAACCATCGTGTCCAAAAACATGTGTGAAAATGATGCACACAACCATAGGTGGGTCTGCCCCCATAAAGTGGGGTGACTGGTACACCTCAAACCCCCTATTAACTATGTGGAAAGAATATAACACAAACCAACATTCTCCCACTTGTTGTTTTCTTTCCACAGGGGGCCACAAGAGAGCTTAGTCATTTTTCTAGCCCTGAAATGCCCATTGTCTCTCTACACCAAGAGAACTTCTCAGAGCTCATAGATTTTTTCAAATGCATCTACAATATTCTTCAAAGTGTCCACCTTTACTAGCAACACCTTTTTGTCTTCTATCATATCCCTCACAAAGTGATACTAAACATCAATGTGCTTTGTCTTTGAGTGATATGCAGGGTTCTTTGCCAAAAACATTGCACTTTGGTTGTCACAGTATATCCTTATAGCTTCTTGTACTAACCCCATACTTGAACACAATCTCTGCAACCAAACTGCTTCCTTGCTTGCGTGAGTGGCTACCACGTATTCTGCCTTTGTAGTTGATAGTGTCACTACAGATTGTTTCTTACTCATCCAACTGATTGCACCTCCAAATAGGTTAAACACATACCCACTTGTAGATCTTCTCTGATCCAGATCTCCAGCCTAGTCTGCATCAACAAAGCCATGAATATCCAACACTGTATCCAATCCTGGTCTTCCTTGGTAGCACAAACCATAATCGCTAGTGCCACGCAAATACCTAAAAACCCGCTTCACTGCTGTCCAATGCTCCTTTCCTGGCCTTGACATAAACTTGCTCAATACTCCCACTCCATGTACAATGTCTGGTCTAGTACAGACCATTGCATACATCAGGCTACCGTCTACACTTGCATATGGAACATGGGACATTTTCTCTTCCTCTTCTTGTGCCTTGGGACACTGTTCAACAGATAACCTCACACCTACAAGAATAGGAACCTTCACCTATTTACTATCCTGCATATTAAACCTCTACATTATTGTCTCTACATACTTCCTATGGTTTAACCAGAGCTTCCTCTTTGCCCGATCTCTTTTAATTTCCATGCCCAAAATATAGTTTACAGCACCAAGATCTTTCATGTCGAATTGGGAGGACAATTGGGTCTTCAAACCCTGGATAATTTCTTTGTCATTTCCAACCAGCAACGTATCATCCACATACAAGACTAGATAAATAACACGGTCACCAATTAATTTAAAATACACATAGTGATCTGCTTTTCTTCTGGTGAAGCCAAGTCTCCGTATAAATGTATCAAATTTCTAATACCACATCCTTGGTGACTATTTTAATCCATACAGAGACTTCTTTAACTTGCATACCAATTATTTCTTACCCTTCACCGCAAAGCCTTCAGGTTGCTTCATGTATATTTCCTCTTCCAGATCCCCGTGAAGAAATTTTGTCTTCACATCCATCTGTTCTACCTAAAAATCAAAAGTAGCAGCAACAGATAAAAGTAATCTAATAGAAGTTACCTTGGCAACAGGAGAAAAAATATCACCAAAATCAATTCCTGGAACCTCGGATTAACCTTTTGCTGCCAACCGAACTTTGTATTTCTCCACCTTTCCTTCTGCATTTGTCTTCTTCTTGAACACCCATTTGCTGCCTATGGGTTTCCTTCCAACCGGCAACTCCACTAGATCCAAAACCTCATTTTTGTGCAAAGATGCCATTTCATCAACCATGGCCTCTTTCTAGAGTTTTCCATCCTCTGAATCCACTTCTTCCTTCACAGTTCTGGGATCATCATCAGTAACAGACAAAGCAAAATTTGAACAGAAAGTAGATGGACTATACCTTTCTGGCTTCCTTCTTTCTCGAACTAATCTTCTCACAACCGGAGTTTGTGGCTCTTCATCTCTTGATTCCTCCTCTACTGTAGAGTCTGGTTCTTCCTCTTTTAGCTCAAACTCTATCTTCTCAGGTTCCTTTGGTTGGACTTCATGTTTAATAACATCTTTTACCTCTCTGAACACGACATCTCGATCGTACACAACCTTCCGTGTGACTGGGTTCCAAAGCTTATAACCTTTTAAACCATCCTTATACCCAATAAAGATGTACTTTTCAGATTTACTATCCAACTTGGTTCATTTCTCCTTTGGAGCATGTACATATGCATCACATCCAAATACCCTCAAATGTGAAAGAGAGGGTTTCGTACCAGCTCATACCTCTTGTGGAGTCTTATCCTCCAACGCTGATGAAGGTGACCTGTTGACCAAGTAACATGCAATATCCACCACCTCTGCACAGAATTCCTGTCCTAACCTGGCACCACTGAGCATACTTCTTTCCCTTTCCATCAATGCCTTATTTATTCTTTCTGTAACTCCATTTTGCTGAGGTGTATATGGAGTACTCTTATGTCATTCTATACAACACTTCTTTCAGAATTCTTCAAATTCCTTGCTGCAAAAATCTCCACCATTATCTGTCCTTAGCACCCTTATCTTCTTCTCTGTATGATTTTCCACGAGAGCTTTAAATTCTTTATACTTGTCGCAGGCTTCAGATTTATTCTTAAGGAAATATATCCATTTATTCCTTGAGAAGTCATCTATAAATGATACATAGTACACAGAGTTACCTAGTGATGGAACCTTCACAGGTCCAAACACATCACTGTGCACAAGTTCTAATATTTGTTTCGCCCTCTTACTATCAGAGGGGAAGCTCACTCGATTCTACTTCCCATATACATAATTTTCATAGAAATCAAAATCTAGAGAGGTATTACTCATAGCCTCTACCATACCTTTACCATGAAGTATTCAAAGGCCCTTCTCTCCAATATGTCCAAGCCTTTGATGCCACAGCATGGTCTTCTCTCCAGAGACCACTAGATCTTCTGCTCCACTTTCAGGAACCACAGGACTATTGCACCCATCAATAGCAGTGCTACCTTGCAGCTTGTACAAAGTTCCAATCCAAACTCCTCACATCAAAACCAGTGCTCCCTGAACCATCTTGCAGGTATCCTTCTCGAACACTGTTTTTACACCTGCATCATCCAGCTTGCTTACAAAAATTAGATTTCTGGCCAATGCAGGAATATGCAGAACACCTGGAAGTGTTATAACTCTTCCACCTTGCAATTTCAACTTTACTTTTCCACAACCAACGATTCTAGCCTTCCTATCATCCCCTAAGAAGACATCACCACCATCATATTTCTCATACTCGCAGAACCGCTCTCTGTGGGGAGTGAAGTGAAAGGATGCACATGAGTCAATCAACCATGCCTCATCATCTACATGTGTACTTAAAGAAGCCAAGTACACATCCCCACCTTCATCTGAGGTGGTTTTCGCCTTTGCAGAAGGAGCATCATCAGATCCCCTTCCTTTGTCAGGAGATTTAGATTTACTGTCCCTTTTGAAGTGCCGTTCCTTTCTGCATTTCCAACACACCACCTTTACTGGTTTTCCTGGAGATTTAGATCTCCCTCTAGATTTAGATCTCCCACTCGATGACTTATTTTTGTTTCTGTTCTGGGATTGTCCTCATACAAATAAGGCATCACCATTCTGGCTTTCCATATTTTTCCATCTCATCTCCTCTGTCAGCAAGGCTGAGACTATTTCATCAAATTGCAAGGCAGTTGCATTACTACCTATTGCAATAACTAGGCTATCCCATGAATCTGGTAGAGAACACAACAAACTGATGCATTTATCTTCATCTGAAATTTTAATATCAACAAACACTAACTGACTTACCACAGGATTAAATGCATTCAGATGCTCTGTCACTGAGTCTCCATCTTTCATCCTCAGGTTATACAACTTTTTTCGTAGGAACAGTTTATTCACCAAAGACTTAGGTTGGTACAAAGTCCCTAACTGATATGATATTCACTCTATGAGTGGCATCAGTTAAAGATTTATTAAACTAAAGGTATTACAGACTCATGTGTTGGATTGTGTGTTCTGTGTTATTTAAACAATGGATTGATCAAATTGCCAATACACAAAAAATGAGATGGAAAGACAGCAGAGAAATACAGTAAGCAACACAAAGACACAAATAGTTTTAATAAGGAGTTCACCCTATTCTCCAAGGCTACGTCTCCAATCCAGCTTCATTGGTGGCCTTGTTTTATTGTTTCTTTTAGCAAAGAAATTACAATATAGGGACTCAATATGAGTTCTCCTAAAGCGGATTTTGCTTGGTAGGGTGGTTCTTGGATTCCCCAAGCCACTCGAAGTACACAAACTATTCTTCTTGCTACCAGCTCTGTGACCCTTGGTCTATAGTGGGAAGAGCCAAATGTGATGCTCAGTCCAGACATATTCCTCTATGGGAAGGCTTGAATCTTCAAGATCTCTGGTGCTCGATGTTGCCTATCATCAGCTCGGCCCTCTGTCTCTTCTGCTTGGCTTTACTGTTCTCTTTGTTTAGTCCTCCTCTCAAGGTTCATTGTTCATTGTCTCCCTCGGTCGCTTGGATTCTCCTCAATTCTTATTCACAATTTGACTGATTCGACTGTCTCTATTCACAGCTTTAGCCATTCGATCCCTATACTTGTTCGGTTCGTCTTCTGCTTGTCGACTCACCTTCTGCAGCTACACTTGGAGTTCCTTGTGTTCGGAGTCATCATGAAAGCTAAGGGAGTGGCCATTTGTCCTCCTCTAATTGGTGCCAGCATTCTTCGTCAGTTCATTTCTTCAGTTATGCCATGGATGCATTCTTCCTCCACCGTGGCGGTCAAATAGATTCCAAATCCCTTTAGAACGTAGCTTAATTCCCTGTCGATTCCGCTTCTATTCATCGGGCGCAATCTCAGTCATCTGATTTGCGCCCTCCAGATCCGATGCCATACACATGTTTCACACGATTGACTTGCTTGACCGATAACGCATGATCAACAGCGGTTTTCTCTCACCTCTACCTGCCACGCATTGATCAGTGTATGGAATCACTCTGCTCCTGTCCAAAACCTCTTACCATTCAAGGGCGCCTTGATCAAAACTGTCGGTTTCTAGAGTGCGAGTCCCGCCTTTGTACTTTGGTGCCTTTACCTTTTCATGCCCATGATCCTCTGGTTCCCCCACGCGACCGGGTGCTCGGGCTTTCCCATTTCAACCTTGTTCACTAAGCGCTAATCGCGCATAAAAAACTTCGCCCTTTTTCCATTCTAGGGTTCCCAGGGGCTATTTTGGCCTCCCACGCAGTCTCCATGGGCCTCGGTCAGCGCGCTTTGACCGAGGTCCTCATTGTTCCACGTCGGCTACCATGGACACTGGTTCAGGGTGTTTTTGATGCTATTTTGGATTCCATTAGAGATTTGTTTAACCTGATTCAGTCATGGTTCTTGATAGTATTTCTGTGGATCCAATTCGGATCATGGCCTCACTACTAAAAAAGATTTTGGACCACCAAAAGTTTGTTTTTAAGCATCGAATAAGTGAGGATACTGTTTCTTCACTTGTCCAATATCAATCCACTTTGCGCTGCTTGGCTTTGAACCTTTGAGCCCAATCCTGAGGTACTCAACTTCTCCCCTGCGCATTGTCCTCACCTTCCTGTCTCGCACTGTGTCTTCCTCCAATTCATTGAGGTATTCAGGTAGTAGGTCATCAATAGAAGGCAATTGACTTTGCTCTTCAGGGTCCTCAACCATTGAAGGTTCAAACAATCTCAAACAATATGCATCTACGACTGCGTAGATGTGCATGTAAGCTGGTAGATCAAGGCAAAACACATTTTCACCAATCTTCTCAAGTATCCTAAAAGGTCCATACCTGATAGGATTTAGCTTTTTACCTTCACCTTGGATCATGTCCTTGCTGATATACAGCCAAAATTGGTCTCCAACTTCAAAACTATGCTCCAGCCGATGCTTATCATGCCTAGCCTTATACATGGTCTGGCTCTTTTCTAGCTGTTCATGTACTACCTAATGGATCTCTTGGATTTGTTCAATGAACCTGGTTTCCTTATCCACATCACTATGCCCATCAACAATGGTATCTTTACCAAAGACAAAATTGAAAGGATACCTTGGTGTGAAACCGAAGTAGGTCTCAAAAGGAGATCTATGTGTAGAAGAGTGTTTGGCTCTATTGTAAGCATGTTGCACATAACAAAATTGTTCATCCCAAAGCTTAGGATGTTTGCTGCAATAACTTCTCAATAACTAGATCCTGTTTACTACTTCTATCTGGCCATTTGTTTATGGATGAAAAGCTGTGCTTTTCATTAACTTGGTGTCCATCAGTTCCCACAGACTAGACCAAAACTTCCGCACAAATCGGGTGTCTCAATTAGATACAATGGAAGTGGGTAATCAAAAATGAACCCATACATGTTCAAAGAAAAATTTTGGAGTCTGTTCAGCTGTGACTTGTTTACTACAAGGTATCAAAATGCACATTTTGCTGAAACTATCCACAACAACGTATAGATAATCATGATCTTTCCTAGATTTAGGTAGTCCTCCTACAAAATCCATGGAAACATTTTCCTAAGGGTGAGAAGGAACTGGCAATGGAGTGTACAATCCTAGTTTTCTATTGTTGGGCTTGCTTTTAGCACACATGGCACACCCTCTTACATATCTAAAAATTGTCTCCTTCATTTTCGGCCAATAGCAGAATCTTTGCAGTTGTGCAACTATTTTGCTTACCCCAAAGTGACCTAATATCAGAGAAGTGTGTGGTTCCCTAATTATCTTTATCCACTCAGTTTGTGGAATGCAGAGTTTCCCACAATGGTATAACAGTTGGTCCTTTATATGATAGTCCAATTCTTCTACTCTTTTTCCTTGACTCAAAGTTGCATATACATCTTTAAATTCCATATCCTGAGCATATTGTTCTATGTAGCTTTCATGTAGTACAAAATTATGCTTAAGTATGGTAGATGCATTTATAATGGGTCTAGACATCATGTCTACAACCTTGTTATGTATGCCCTTTTTATATCTAATGACTAAGTGAAACTATTGTAGAAAATCGATCCACCTGTAATGTCTTAATTGTTGCAACTTAGTTTGGGAGTGTAGATATTGAAGTGGCTGATGATCAGTATGTATTACTGTCTCCTTGCTCATTAAATAATGTTTCCACTTTTTCACACTCTGAACTAATACATACAATTCTTTATCATATGTAGTATAGTTAACTACTGCAGGATTAAAAGTCTCAAAATGATAGCATATGGGTTTGTCATGCTATGTCAACACTGCTCCCATGGCATAGTCACTGGCATCAGTTTGGATCTCAAAAGGTCTTTTCAAATCTGGCAGTGCTAGTACAGGTGATGTACTAATTTACTCTTTCAAGGTGTCGAAGGCTTTCTGATGTTTGCCTCCCCACTGAAACACCTTATTCAATCTTGTTAAAGCATGCAAGGGAGTTGCAATCATGGAGAAGTTAGAGATGAACTTCCTCCAATATTGTGCTGCTCCTAAGAAGCTTCTCACTTCTGTAGAAGACCTGGGTTTAGGCCAATTCACAATGACTGCCACTTTAGAGGGATCTATTTTCAATTCACCTCCCCCCACTATGTGACCCAAGTAGTTTAGAGATGTTTTGCCAAATTCACATTTTGAGAGTTTAACATAAAGTTTTTCTCTTTTCAAAACATCTAATGTCTGCTTAACATGCTTTAAATGTTCTTCCCATGTTTTACTAAAAATCAGAATGTCATCTAGATACATAATAACAAAATCATCAAGAAAAGGTTTGAGTACATCATTCATTAACCTCATGAAAGTAGCAGGAGCATTAGTTAAGCCAAAAGGCATAACTAGCCATTCATACAAAAGCCCTTATTTGTTTTGAAAGCAGTCTTCCATGCATCTTGCTCTGCAACTCTAACCTGATGGTATCCACTGTGTAAATCCAGCTTGGTGAAATAAATAGCTTGTTTTAATTGATCTAAGAGATCATATATGTGAGGAAGGGGATAACGATTCTTGATTGTTATCTTATTCAGTGCTCGGTAATCAATGCACATTCCCCACGAGCCATCTTTTTTTCTCACCAAAATGATTGGTGACCCACATGGTGATGTGCTAGCCCTGATGAAGCCCTTCTCAAGAAACTCCTACACCTGCTTCTTGATTTCAGCATTCTCTAAAGCAGACAACCTATACATCCCAATGTTAGGCAATGGAACATCTTGCTGCAAAATAATATCATGTACTATTCCCTTTTTGGGTGGCAGACCTTTAGGTTCTTGAAACAAGACATCATACTCTGAAACAACCTTTTCTATATCAGCTTGCTATTCAGTATTACAACCCTCAAATACATTGGTTTTATCAGGTTTCTTTTCATTTACAACCATCAATAAGAATCGTTTGCATGAATTAATCATTCTTTTCATCTATCCTGAGTTTATGAGAGTGTAGTTATTCTTGAGCTTATGAGCTCTTAGAAAGTATTCGATTCCATCTTTAACTAATAGATACTTGTTCTCAACTCTATAGAAAATAGCCTTGCTATCGTACAAGTAATGACTTCCTAAAACAATTCCACATATATCCAAAGGAATTATGTCTAACTCAACCTCATCTACAAATGTTGACTCAAAGGAAAACTTGAGTTTGCACTGTCTAGTCACTTGTAGTTGTGCTTTATCATTCAACCATCCTAATGGGTATGGTTTCTTGTGAGGTGTAGTTGCTAATCCCAATTTCTTTACAATTTCTTCAAAAATCAAATTTACTTGAGAGCCACTATCAAGCAAAGTATCAATCTTTTGACTTTTGGAAATAACTCGAATATGGAAAAACTCATGTCTTTTTCTCTCATTTTCTTCATCAATAACAGATTGAGCATAATTACTAGTAGATGCTTCAGAATTCTTACCTTTTATACCTGTGGCTACTATGGTTGTTTCATCTCCCGAGTCTGACCCAAAATCTCTCTGAATAGCTACAGCTGCCTTCTTCTTCTTTCCCTCGGACATCTTAGGTCTCAGCTCTGGATGCAGAATCCAACAATGCTCATCATCATGCCCCTCCTTTTTGGTGGGCTCCAGTATTGTAGCAATAATGCTACAACTCCTAGGACTCCCTTCTTTAATCTTATCAACCCGGTAGTTCGTAACAAACTTGGAAGCGACGGTGTTGTATGCACAAGTACTAGCTCTTTCCGCAGCTATCACTTGGTCAGTTGGCACAAGTCCACTAGGAGCTTAAGCCAACTTCTATGAGCTCTAGAAGAAGCTTTTTTAATTTATGGATGAACGCTATCTCGAAGGAAGCTGATCTAATTGCAAAAAGGAAACTGAAAGTCAAAAGGAAACGCAAACCCTGGCAAACCCTAACTCTACCAGCTAGTCCTACTGACGCAAAGGAGAGCATGCAAACTACTGAAAGAGATGCCATTACTTCTATGAAGGTAAAATACATGTGTCTAGACTGCCTCTATCTGAAGAAAATGCCTTTTTGTATTTTTGATTAAGTTGTTGGGATTATCATGCATGTGCCTTTAACTATTTTGACTGTGCAGAGGTGGATCAGGGAGGAAAAAGGCTTGGAAAAGGTTGGGAAGGTTCAGAGGGGGTCTAAGGAGTCCCTAACACCCTTCCAGAGAGTTTCACAAAGTTTGGATATCAAGAAACCTCATTTGTGAGCTTCTACAGGAAGTCTGCAGGGGTTCTATAAGATGTTTCAGAATTTCTACAGGATGTTCAGCAATTCCTACAGGATGTTCTACGATTGGATTTTGAATGATAGGTGAGTGGAAGAGGTTGAATGGATGGATAGGGAGGCAGGAGATGGGTTTTAATGACTTAGTGATAGAGAGATGAGGTGATGAGAGGGTGTGGAAAGCTAGCTTGTCTTAAAGAGGGCAAAGGGAATGGAAGGCCAAGAAGGTAGGGTGACGTGGGCGGAAGAGTAGTTGTGAGACGAGGGGTCTAATTTGGAGATGAGCAGTTGGCCTGGACGAAGCTTAGATGGACGAGAGAGTGATGGAGATGCACTGCACAGTGTAAACTGAACCAAATCATCCACGTCCTGCACATAATAAAAATATTACTAATATATCCTAACTGTTAATGAAACCAATGAACAACAATGTTATTTCTAAAGAGAACCATGTATGGTACTGAAGCAAAGAAACATTCCAAGAGGTCTGAGCACATGGATAACTTTTACAAATGAAAACATTGCACCAAGGATTGCATGAGTACGCAAACTAGTGTTTTTGTTTGGTAGCACTGTCTGCAATTCCAGCCCCTAGAAAGAGGTGAAAATGAGAGTGCAGGCAACCCTTTTCTACAACTCTTAACAATTCTGATCTCTTTACTCTATTCTAGACATTTGAAGCAACTCTATCTTCTAACAATGACCTACTTAACTACACCATGAAATCTAACTCAACAAACGGCGTTTCAAATGCATGTAAAGAAAATCATAATGCTGAAAGAAAAGATATCAATACAAAGAAGGAGGCCCTAGGCTCTCAGGTTTGGCCCAACACCGAGAGCTATGGATCCTCTAGAAACTCAGAGCTGAGATCAAATCTGACTGCTTCTCATTAAAAAATAATAATCATAAGTCAAGAGGTATGCCAATGATGGCTACAAAAGAGAAAAAACAGAGCTGGCAGCTCGTAGTGCAGAATGTGCAACAATTTTTCAAAAGTCATTTTCGAAGGTTGAAGCCTTATCATTTATACATCACGAGGCCCCAAGCTGGCCTCTTAAATCTATGGGACTTGGCTGACCAAACTGGGAGTGAACAACTGCTTCCACAAAATTTGTTTCGCTGCCTTCTAGATCCGGTTGTGGTGGCTTTTGGAGCTCGGAGTTGGGGGTGAAGATCCCGAGGAAGGCTATTTAATTCCGTGGAAAACCTTCCTACGAATCCTCAACCCCATCTTGGTTGTTTCCTAGCCCTTATCTGCTCGGTTTTGCTCCAACATGTGTCAAAAAACCTGAAATGAGCACGTGTTAGCCACCTAGGGATAGTGACTGCCCTTATTCGTACAAATGACATAAACATACTAAAAAATGATGCATAAGTTATGAAAAATGAAGGATTGAGCAAGGGTAGTTAGGCCAAATGAGCCCAAAATGTTACCAAATTTGGGGCTCATCATCACCCCCCAGCTAAAATGATTGCTCATCCCTGAGCAACTAATCCAGCTCCTCGTCCTTCATTGCTTTCATTGCCACTCTCACATCCCAGGCTTCTGAAGTAGTATCCTCCTCACTGGCATGGAACCCAGCCTTCCTTTCCACTTCTTCCCACTGCTTATGCTCTTCTTTTTCTGTGCTGCCTTCCATCAATCCTAAAAGCAAAGGTGGGCTTAGCTTGAGGCCAATCCAGCTGGCTTGGAGGTTCTGTATGGACTTCTTGTAGAGGGGCACCCGTACTAGAGCTTCCCTCATTCGAGTTGGAGTGTGATATTCCCTGATTTTGAGGCTGTGGGACAATATGTTCCATCGGCGGGTGCAAGCATGAACACAATTGTCCCCTAATATTCGCTCCATATCCTCGAAATGTGCTATAGCCTGAGCCTGCTGATCCATGTATTTCAATAAAGCTTGAGGGTCGGTTGCTAAGTGTTGGTGGGCCGATACCAATGCAGTGGGGTCCCCTGTCTCTGCTCTAATCAGCAGTGGCTCATGTAACTCTTGGTTCATGACCTCTTTGACCTCTGCTTCTCTCTTTTCTTCATGGTTCAACCATGAGGCAAATGCCATCAACTACATATCTCCTACGACTGTGTTGGGATCCCATGAAGTCACATTAGGAAGGGCCAAATTATGGAGATAGAACTCCGATAGCTTGGCCTTGTCCTCTGATGAACTGCTATTGCATAACTCTATGAACTACTGGGGGTCTTGGATTTGGGAGATACCCCTCTGTTCCAATGCATTAATTTGGAATTGCAGCCACTGGTCCCATAGGTTTAGGCCATAATATTTGGCCGGTTGTCTACATTGTAGAGAATCCATGGCCCAACTGGCCATACAGGCCAGTTGTGCCTCTTTTTGCTGCAACTGCTGTTTGAGAGCTTGTATCTCGATTTGTGCTTGTAGTTACCTTTCCTGTATATGTGAGGTTAGCTCCCCAAGACCAACTTGCAGTCCTTCTTTGCCTTGAGGTTCTGCTGTAGTGTCCCCTAATGATGTGCCCCTTTCATTCCTCCGTTCCTGTAGCTGTAGTTTGAGTTTCTCATTCTCTTCCTGTAGGAATACCCGCTGGCAGTTTCCCACATGTTTGGCCATAGCTAATTCTCTTCCCGCCTCCTTGAGTTGTTCCTCCAAGGGGCCTATATCTATGACTCCTTTAGATTTAGCTATCTTCATCCACGTGCGGGTTCTCACTCTTTCTTCCTCCAACGCAAAGAAAAGCGGCACAGTGAATTTCTGTGGAATAATTTTTCCAGCCTCCAAAAAGTTATAATACGAGCTCAAGCTTGGCTGGGGACTAGGTTCCGGAATATGCTCTACCTCTTCTTCCCTCGGTGGCTCTACTCCATCTTCCCTAAGTGGTGATGTGGCTACCTCTCCCTCCATTCTTTCAGTCTCCTTGAGCCTAGCCAATGTTTCCTGTAGAACGGCCTTAGCATCCTGTAGCGGGGAGCTTCCTGTAGCGCAGCTTCCTGTAGAAGTCGCGCACGGGTTCTGGAGAGCGCGTCAGTGGTTCTAGGCCTTCTGTGCAGCCACCAGACGTTTGAACAAGCTGAGGACTCGGAGTAACAGTCTTTAGGGAATTTCGTACGCTTACTCGACTGCAAAGCGGTTGATGATAAATGAGTGGAGTGCCATACACGATCTAGCCGGTGGATTTGAATCCCTGCGAACTCGTGGCACGGGGGTGAGCTGTCCCTGCCGGACCGTTGGACGACGTCACCTATTATCAATACACTATAAGTCTGCCTGACCGCCGCATCATTCCCTGCATATCTACCGTCGCCATTTCTGTTAGATCGCCGCTTCTCCCCGACTGGACGCTTCCCACGTGTCCATTTCCTGTCTTGCTTGACACAACCAACACTTTCCGAATCGGACGAGACCATCGGACTAGTCATGGTGGCCAGTTGAATGGCTACCCGACTGGCTCAACCCATTCATTTTCATACTCGCACACATTTTAGAGCATTGTTCATGTA
Source organism: Pinus tabuliformis (assembly GCA_031772625.1). NCBI lineage: Eukaryota > Viridiplantae > Streptophyta > Pinopsida > Pinales > Pinaceae > Pinus > Pinus tabuliformis. The sequence goes on along the minus strand of CM062817.1, from coordinate 1,721,491,555 downwards.
ATTTGACGAAAAAGGGCGAGGCACTTACCTATGCAGCTGCGACGTTATTTTCAGGGTTCAGGACGAGGGTGACGGATCCACTTGCTGCTGATTCATGCACAGGCACGGGGGTTCTTTCTTGCCGACTGCTGCTGGTTACGAGACTTGTTACCTGGCTGCGGATGGAGCATGTGCCCGCTCTATGTGTTGCAGGTGCCTTCATGGTGTATGCTCTAGCCGGATCAACTGCTACAGGATTCCTGTAGGATATCCTGTAGCCGTTTCTCCTCCTCGGGTACATGCCGGAATGGTGGAAACGGTGGCATCACGGTCATGGTCGTAGGGTCCTCAGATGGCTTTGATAAGTAGTGCATGGGGCCTCTGCATACTTCATTCCATTTGAGAATTGTTTCTTTTGAGAATCCAACGTTCTGATTTGACTGTGCAGGTATTTCCATTGCATGGCAATAGGGGTGGTAGAAGGAGGCAACAGCAGTGGGTGATGGAGAAAAACATTGGCTTGCATGCCTCCGTGTTGGACTTCGGGCTTCAAATTCCCCCACACAGTCGGTCCTGGACCGTCCAAAGATTCTACAGGAAGTTTCCTGTAGAAATACAGAACTTCCTATAGAAAGTCCTGTAGCTTCCTGTAGAAGGCTAAAATGTGATCAAACCATGCCCAGACCTTGGAAGAGATGAGTGTTTCTGGAGGGAGTGCTGGTGAGGTCACCTAGTAGCATAGTAGGGACCCTTGTCCTTAAGTTGAGGGACCTCTTTTTCTGCATGGAATACCTGCAACCTGCATGAATTGTCAAATCTTGAACCTGTTTTCCTGTTTCTTTGTTCGTTTTTTTTTTTTTCCTTTTTTTTTTTTGAAAGACAGCAGGGGCGCCTCAGTGAGGTTTTCACCCTTACCATCTGCCTTGAGCGCCTCAGAGAGGTTTTCACCCAAGGGTCTTTTTTATTCAAAAATTTTCAGAAAGACAGCAGGGACGCCTCAATGAGGTTTTCACCCGTACCATTTTCCTTGGGAGCCTCAAAAGGGTTTTCACCCAAGGATATTTATTATATACACATATTTTTTTTATTTTTTTTAATGTTCAGGGTATACCCAAAACAGAGGCAGAAGCCTTCCCTATGACCAGCACTGATTTTTCCACAGTTTTGATGAATTCTTGCCTTGAAAGAGGTTTTCTGTAGATCTTTAGTCGATGCCCATTGACGAGCATGGTGATGGCCTCCTCATCAATGGTCCGAATAAGAACAGACCCATTGTCATTACATTTTTCCACTGCATATGGTCCCAGCCATCTGGTTCTCAGCTTCCCCTTGAAATCCTTATGTCTGGAATCGTACAACAGCGCCCAATCTCCTGGCTGAAATTGCTTGTCATTGAGGTGTTGGTCATGCCATACCTTACTCTGAAGTTGAACCACTTCTGAGTGGAGAAGGGCCTGCATTCGGTGCTCGTCCAATCCATTCAGCTGCAATAACCTTTCTTGTTGGGCATGGCTAAGATCCAGGTCCAGCTGAGCTGCCATCCTCAAGGTGTTGTACTCGAATTCAATTGACAGCAAAGCTCTCTTCCCATAGACCAGCACATAAGGTGTGAAGCCGGTTGTGGTCTTCCAAGTGGTGTTGTAAGCCCAAGTGGCCTCAACCAGGTGATCTGCCCAATCTTTTCTACTGCTGCTCACCACCTTAGTCAAGATCCCTTCCAATGCTCTATTGGTGACTTCCACCTGCCCATTTTCTTGAGGATGATAGGGGGTGGAAGTCCTATGCTTGATTTTGTGATGAGCGAGTAGGTCTTCAATTAATTTGGAGGTGAACTGGCTTCCTTGATCGGTGACTAGCTCTCTTGGGTAGCCAAATTTGTAGAAGATGCTTTCTCTTAAGAACTCGGCCACCTTTTCTTCTGTCGCTGCTTTGATTGCCTTGGTTTCTGCCCACTTGGTCAGGTAGTCTGTGCACACAATGGTGTAAGACCTTTGCCTCGAAGGAGGATTGATTGGACCCACAAAATCCATACCCCACTTCTCAAATGGCTCAAGAGTCACTTGAGGTTGGAGAGGCATTTCGTCCCTTGGAGTCGGTTTCCCCATCCTTTGGCATCAGTCACATTGGCTAATATACCTTCTAACATCTTGATGAAGCGTGGGCCAATAGTAGCCTTCATGTAGGATTTTGAAGGCAGTCCTTTTGGCTGCAAAATGTCCTCCACAAGGCCCGTCATGACAGGTTAGGAGGATATCAAAGACTTCCTCCTCCCTTACACAACGCCTTAAGATCTTATCAGGGCCAAGCTTGAACAGGTTGCCCCCGATCCAAGTGAATGAGGCACTCTTCCTTACGATTCTGCTCTTCACCCTTGAGGATAGGTGCGAAGGGAACTGTGCTGAGACAAGGTAGTTTGCTATATCAACAAACCATGGAGAGAGTACTGAGATAGCAAACAGATGTTCATCTGGCATCTGGTCATCCACTGTTCCATCCTCACCCGCAGGTAAATCCAATCTAGACAAAAAGTCAGCAACAACATTTTCTTTACCTGGTTTGTCAACGATAGTCAAATCAAACTGCTGCAACAAAAGTAACCATCTAATAATACGAGCATTCACATCTGGTTTATTCATTAAATATCTAATTGTAGCATGATCCGTATGTACAAATGTTTGATAGCCAGTGATATAATGTCGGAACTTGTTCAGTGCATGGACCACGGCCAAGAATTCTTTCTCAGTTACAGTATAATTCAGTTCTGCCTTGGATAAGTTTTTTCTGACAAAGTATATGGCGTATGGAAGTTTTTGTTCAACTTGTCCTAAGGCTGCCCCTATGGCTTTGTTCGAAGAATCAGTGTGGATGTGGAAAGGTAGGGACCAATTTGGACCTCTCAAGATTGGGGCAGACACCAACTTATCCTTTAATTCATTCAGAGCCTTCTGACAATCGTCAGTCCAATTAAACTCAACATCTTTTGCCAAGAGGCCAAACAATGGCGAGGCTAGCTTACTGAAGTCTTTAATGAACCTCCTATAATACCCCGCTAAATCTAAGAAACTTCAAACATCTCTTACCTTCTGAGGAGGTGGAACCTTCTTGATGAGAGCAATTTTGTTAGGATCCACCTGTAACCCTTGGCGAGAAATGGTATGTCCTAGCACGGTCCCTTCAGTCATCAAGAATTCACATTCAAGACTAAGGGACAGGTTCATCTCAATGCACTTGGTTAAGACTTTTCCCAGATTCGACAATGCTTCCTGGAAGTTGGACCCATAAGGAGTGAAGTCATCCATATAGATTTCCACCGAATCATGGACCAGCTCAGAAAAGATGCTCAAGACGGCTCTCTGGAAGGTGGTAGGAGCGTTGCATAGTCCAAAGGGAAGAACTCGGTAAGCAAAGGTACCCCAAGGACAAGTGAAGGTGGTCTTATCTTGGTCTTCCTGGCTTATTTGGATCTGGTTATACCCGCTAAACCCATCTAGGAAAGAGAAAAACTTCTTTCCCGCTAGTCCATCCAACACTTGATCTATGAAGGGTAGAGGAAAGTGGTCTTTCTTGGTGGCTTTGTTCAATTCTCGGTAGTCCACAGAGATTCTACACTTCCTGTTTTTCTTGGGAACCAACACTAGAGGGGACACCCATTCGCTATCCGAGATGGGGTAAATGAATCCGGCATCCAACAGTTTTTGACGATGTCCTTAAGGGCTGGATTCATTCTCCTTTGGGGTTGCCTAACCGGTTTACAATATTCTTTGATGTAGATGTGATGGGTACAGACCGAATGATGGACTCCTTTCATCTCCTTATAGCTCCAAGCAAAAGCATCTAGATGACTGGCCAAGAGACTACACAGCTCCTTTTCCTGGGAAGGAGATAGGGAGGAGCTGATCTTCAACGTTCTCTCGGGGCCGAACTCCACATTTTTGACTCTAGGAGTGACTGGGTTGGTCACACAAAGGTCCACTAAGGTGCTGGCTTGGGCATCCTCCACCAATTCCTCTAAGGACAATGCACTGGGAGGTGGATTCTGAATCAGGGTCTCAACCAAATCATCCTCGGTTGGGGGGCCTCCCCTAGTGGTGTCTAGGGTGCACAAGGGTGCGGAGTACACCTCATCCTCTTCTCCTTCCTCCAACCAAAGTGGTAAGTCATGCTCTAATAAGGGTTGGGCAGGAGGGTATAGGACTAGCTACTTGGACATAGGACCATTTTTTATGGTCATGTTTCCTGCACGGCAGCTTATGTAAGCATCCGCAGTGGCTAACCAAGGCCTTCCCAAATAAGGGGGTATCCAGTAAGCTTTGCCTTTGGTTGAAGAACCAAGAAGTCTGTAGGGTATTCCCAAGAGTCAACAGAGACCAGGACATCCTCTACAATCCCTTCGGGAGTCACGGTGGAGTGATCTGCTAGTTGCAGGACTATCGAGGTCTTTCTCAAGGAACCCTGAAGGTTGAGTTTGAGCATAGTATCTCTGGCCATCACATTAATGGCAGCCCCCATATCAATCAATGTGTGTGGTATGATGGTGCCATTGATGTGGACATCAACTACAGGACTCCTAGGATCCAAATACTTTGGGAAGATTACTTACCCCAACATAAGATCAGACAGTTGTCCTATGACATTGATGGTTGAAGCGTCTCTTTTTCGCCTGCTTGGGTGTCTGAAACACTTTTCCTTAACCAGTTTGTTGTATATCGGTACATCTTTGATGGCTTGGAGAAGTGGTATTCTCACACAGAACTGTTTGAGTTCTCCCAGAAGCTCATCCTCCTCTGGGTTGGGTTGTGTGGTTGATGTTAGTCTCTCAGGAAAGGGTGGAATGGCTTTTGGTTCACTTTCCTATTTATCTTCCTCATCCTCTGGGGGAGGAGGTTGGCGATCCGGAAGAGTCTTTCCAGATCGCAGGTTGATCTCCTGGATCTCCACAGCATAGGTAGGGCATGATGTTTCCCCAGTATATACCTGCTGGGCCTGTCGGTTGTTGGGGTTCGGGTTCGGTTGAGCAGGCATTGGGGGTTACCTTGGAGGAGCAGGAGGTAATGGTTGTGGTTGAGCTAGTGGTGGAGGCAAAATGGCGGGAGGAGTATTGTACTGGGGCCTCCACCCCAGTTGAGGTGCATTCCACTGAGGCTGTGGCTGGGCATGTGAGTGAAATGAATGAGTAGTGGGCTGAGTATGGTACTGAGGCAGGTAAGACCCTGGAGGAGGTACAGACCATGGAGGAGGTACAGACTAGGAAGGATGAGCAGGGGGACCCCAGGAAGGCATAGAAGCAGATTGGTTGGGGCTATAATAAGCTTGGGGTGTCCCTTGCATCCCCTGTTGGTAAGGTCTAGGTCCATGTGGCCTCCTTTGGTTGAGGAAATAGAGAGGTTCAGTGGGCGCTTCTGTCCCTTGGTACATGGCTTTAAGCCCAGGTAAGGTTGGACATTGGTTTGTGGGGTGGTCCTCCTCACAAACGAAACATACCTCAACCGAATGTAATGGGCACTCGTTCTTAGGGTGCTTCCTTGTACACCTAGGGCAGAAGATAGCCAAAGCCCTCTCAGCTTCTTCTTTCTTCTGCTGGATTCGGAATGTATCAAGTTTCATGGCAATGGTCTGTCTCACCTCACTCTTGAGGTCCTCTAATTGATTTGCAAACTCATGTTTGGAGAAAGGAATACTAGCTGAGAGGAGGTTTCCTCTACCTCTTTTCCGGGCTGCCCTAGAGTGGTTTCTAAACATAGTCTTTATACCCTCATAAGGTAGTTGGTAAATATCTCCTCCAGCTAGCATGTGAAGGGTATCTAAAAGGTCTTCCAGGACTCCTCGGAGCAGGACCAACTTGAGAGATTCAGGGTCAAGTGTGCACCTGGCCCGTTTATAGCTAAGTTGGAACCTCTCCTCATAATCTTCTAAAGACTCATCATTCCCCATGGTCATCCGAAAGATTTCTCCCTTGGCTTCCTTGGACCTACAGTAGTCTCGGTATTTGGTATTGAAAGCTTGCTACATCTGGGCCCAAATGGTGATACTGTTCCCACGTAAGCCCATGAACTAGCGTAATGTTGCATCCTTAAGGGTAGAGGGGAAGAGTTTCAGTTTTTGCTCATCTTTGGTATAGTCATAGGTTCGAAAAAGGACAACAAACTCAAACAGGAAGGTATCAGGGTCTTTAGTAGTCAGTCCATGGAAGTGAGGTAAAGCAGAGGGGCTTATGTTTTTCATTTTCATGTCTCCATTGGTCTCTCGGATGGGGAAGGAACCTTCTATTCTCTCATCTTCTCTCCCATTGTCAGCCATGGCTTCAGATGGAGTGTTCTCTAACTCCTCTTCTGTTATAGGATCTTCGTATATCTTAGGAGGCTCGCCTATAGGTTCTTCTGGATCACTGTCACCAAAGAAGAGAGAAGGGTGACTCAGTGACGTGGTGGGGGTGTTGGGTAAGAATTTGCCTGTTTTATCTCGATTTCTACGAGGCATGAAATGGAAAGACTTTTGATTGCTTTTGTTCTTTTTTCTGGTACCTGAAAAACTAAAATAGATTGAACTGAAACTAACTATCTTGCTGAAATGGAGATGCGGAATTGAAATGAAAGCATGAAAGAACTAATCTATTTTTCTCAAATGAAATTGCAGGAATGAAATGCTAGGCTACGCTTGCGGAATTGAAATGCTAATCTACGCTTACAGAAATGAAATTGCGGAGCTGAAATGTTAATCTATGAAAGCAGGAAATGTCTATGCTACTTTTGCGGAAAGGAAATTGTAGAATGGAAATGAAATAAACTACTTAGCAGAAGGCGAGAGTAGGAAAATAGAAGAAAAGAAACAATCACCAATACTCTGACGCTTCCCCGGCAACGGCTCCAAAAATATGGTGGGCTCCAGTATTGTAGCAATAATGCTACAACTCCTGGGACTCCCTTCTTTAATCTTATCAACCCGGTAGTTCGTAACAAACTTGGAAGCGACGGTGCTGTATGCACAAGTACTAGCTCTTGCCGCAGCTGTTGCTTGGTCAGCTGGCACAAGTCCACTAGGAGCTTAAGCCAACTTCTATGAGCTCTAGAGGAAGCTTTTTTAATTGATGGATGAACGCTATCTCGAAGGAAGCTGATCTAATTGCAAAACGGAAACTGAAAGTCAAAAGGAAACGCAAACCCTAACAAACCCTAACTCTACCAGCTAGTCCCACTGACGCAAAGGAGAGCATGCAAACTACTGAAAGAGATGCCATTACTTCTATGAAGGTAAAATACATGTCTCTAGACTGCCTCTATCTGAAGAAAATGTCTTTTTGTATTTTTGATTAAGTTGTTGGGATTATCATGCATGTGCTTTTAACTATTTTGACTGTGCAGAGGTGGATCAAGGAGGAAAAAGGCTTGGAAAAAGTTGGGAAGGTTCAGAGGGGGTCTAAGGAGTCCCTAACACCCTTCCAGAGAGTTTCACAAAGTTTGGATATCAAGAAAACTCATTTGTGAGCTTCTACAGGAAGTCTGCAGGGGTTCTATAGGATGTTTCAAAATTTCTACAGGATGTTCAGCAATTCCTACAAGATGTTCTATGATTGGATTTTGAATGATGGGTGAGTGGAAGAGGCTGCATGGATGGATAGGGAGGCAGGAGAGGGGTTTGTAATGACTTAGTGACAGAGAGATGAGGTGATGGGAGGGTGTGGAAAGCTAGCTTGTCTTAAAGAGGGCAGAGGGAATGGAAGGCCAAGAAGGTAGGGTGACGTGGGCAGAAGAGTAGTTGTGAGACGAGGGGTCTAATTTGGAGATGAGCAGTTGGCCTGGACGAAGCTTAGATGGACGAGAGAGTGATGGAGATGCACTGCACAGTGTAAAATGAACCAAATCATCCACGTCCTGCATATAATCAAAATATTACTAATCTATCCTAACTGTTAATGAAACCAATGAACAGCAACGTTATTTCTAAAGAGAACCATGTATGGTACTGAAGCAAAGAAACATTCCAAGAAGTCTGAGTGCATGGATAACTTTTACAAATGAAAACATTACACCAAAGATTGCATGAGTACGCAAACTAGTGTTTTTGTTGGGTAGCACTGTCTGCAATTCCAGCCCCTAGAAAGAGGTGAAAATGAGAGTGCAAGAAACCCTTTTCTAGAACTCTTAACAATTCTGATCTCTTTACTCTATTCTAGACATCTGAAGCAACTCTATCTTCTAACAATGACCTACTTAACTACACCACGAAATCTAACTCAACAAACTACGTTTCAAATGCATGTAAAGAAAATCATAATGCTGAAAGAAAAGATATCAATACAAAGAAGGAGGCCCTAGGCTCTCAGGTTGGGCCCAACACCGAGAGCTATGGCTCCTCTAGAAACTCAGAGTTGAGATCAAATCTGACTGCTTCTCATTAAAAAATAATAATCATAAGTCAAGAGGTATGCCAATGATGGCTACAAAAGAGCAAAAACAGAGCTGGCAGCTCGTAGTGCAGAATGTGCAACAATTTTTCAAAAGTCCTTTTCGAAGGCTGAAGCCTTATCATTTATACATCACGAGGCCCCAAGCTGGCCTCCTAAATCTATGGGACTTGGCTGACCAAACTGGGAGTGAATAGCTGCTTCCGCAAAATCTATTTGGCTGCCTTCTAGATACGGTTGTGGTGGCTTTTGGAGCTCGTAGTTGAGGGTGAAGATCCCGAGGAAGGTTGTTTAATGCCGTGGACAACCTTCCTACAAATCCTCAACCCCATCTTGGCTGTCTCCTAGCCCTTATCTACTCGGTTTTGCTCCAACATGTGTCAAAAAACCTGAAATGAGCACGTGTTAGCCACCTAGGAATAGTGACTACCCTTATTCGTACAAATGACATAAACATACTAACAAATGATGCATAAGTTATGAAAAATGAAGGATTGAGCAAGGGTAGTTAGGCCAAATGAGCCCAAAATGTTACCAAATTTGGGGCTCATCACTTTTTACAGTGAGTGCATGAAGCTTTGGCTTTCTTTGCAGTGTTAACCTTCCTTGCTTTCCACTTCTATTTTCTTTTCTCCTTGCTCTTGCTTATAGTGGGTTGGGATGGTCCCCCAACTTCTGGATTGCCATTCTTTCCTCTAGCCTCTAGATGAGTAGCTTGTACAAACACCTCATCTATACTAGTGGGATTAAACATGAGGATCATATGCCTCATGTAGCTATGTAGACCACCAATGTACTTCAAAAGAGACTCTGGTGAGTCTAGTGAGATACCCAATGTCAATGCTCTCTTTCTAAACTCTTGAGTATACCCTTCTACACTTTGCCCCTTCAACTGCCGAAGACTTTGCCAACTTATCATGGCCTACTGCATGTAGGCCAATGGACAGAACTGTTTCCTAATTGCAGAAACGAAGTCACTCCAGACAGAGATGGTCTTACCATGGCTCTGCATATCAGCTTGGGTTCTACCTTCCCACCAAACCAAGGTAATGCCTCCTAAGCATAGGCTTTCCAGATGAATTTTACTCTTGTCTGAGTTTATGTTCTGTACCTTGCAATACACATCAATTTGTCTAATCCAATTGTCTAATTTTTCAGCATTTAGCTCTCCATCGTATATGGGAAAATTAAATTTAACATCTAACTTAATCAAGGATGCTTTCTTATTATGTAAAGGGCTATTTGAAGGTGTGGGAAAGTTTTCCTCTTTCCCTTTTCCTTTGGAGTTGTCATGAAAGTGAGACTCATCTTCTCCTTTCTCTTGCTCAGAGCCTGATGCATCTTCCACCTTGTGCTTCCTAAAGTCTCGGTACATTTCTTCAACCATGGACTTCATAGCTAGGAAACTCTCTATGAATTGAGGGTCTGGCCCCATAGAACCTTCTTCTGTCATCGTATTTCGAGGATAGACTCTCCCAATTTGAGGATTAGTTTCCATCAACTCTCCTTCTCCTAATTTGAGCTTTGATCTTGTGAGCATTCACAGCTATACCAACACAAGCTTGTCTAACCTTACAACCTAGCTCTAATACCACTTGATCTGATATTCACCCTTTGAGTTCCATCAGTTAAAGATTTATTAAACTAAAGGTATTACCGACTCATGTGCTGGTGTTTGTGTTCTATGTTATTGAAACAACGGATCGATCAGATTACCAATACACAGAAAATGAAATGGAAAGACAACAGAGAAATACAGTAAGAAACACAAAGACACAAACAATTTTAATAAGGATTTCACCCTATTCTCCAGGGCTACGTCTCTGGTCCACCTTCAGTGGTGGCCTTGTTTTATTGTGTCTTTAAGCAGAGAAATTACAATACAGGGACTCAATATGAGTTCTCCTGAAGCAGATTTTTCTTGGAAGGGTGGTTCTTGGATTCCCTAAGCGACTCAGAGTACATATACTCTTCTTCTTCCTACCAGCTCTATGACCCTTGGTTTGCAGTGGAAAGAGCCAAATGTGATGCTTAGTCTGGATAGATTCCTCTATGGGTGTTGTTGGGAAAAGTATCCAATACGGAATGACCCTATCCCACTCTAAGGGTGATAGTTCCTTAGCAACAATCAAAGCAAAGCTATCTAAGATTACTTCTTTATGAGATGTGAAAGAGGGGAGAAAGAGATCCACTAACCGATGTCTTTCGCTAATGGTTGATCCAATCTTCTCTCCTTGCTACTTGTTCCCAGCTCCTTGCTCTTTCACTGGCCCAGCTACACAAAGATCCTGCAAAATGGCAAGAGAGGGAAACTACAAGAAGCATACATTCATAATTGATTCAAGGATTAGAATAAATCAAATACACAAGTATAACAATACACCATTGAGACACATGCATATAGAAGAACCTCAAATGCTTTATTAATGGAAGAATTAAGGTTCAGGAAGTGATACAACCATAAGAGGTCCAATCCAGCATCACCTTCCCAGCAGAAAGAAACCTCCTCTTCACCTCCTTCAAAGCAAATCACCCAATAGTTCTAAACTCAAACCAACAACAATTCTTTACATTCACAAGATTCCAGCCCCTGGATCTCATGGGAGAGAGATCCATATATAGGAGTTTGGAGAGAGGATGAGTCAGCCTGAGATGTGACTAGTGTCCTCTCCCACTTCAGTTCTTCTTCAGTTCTTGAGTCCACTTGGAGGTTCTTGCTTCCACTTGGAGATCTAGAACCTCTTACTCATCACCAGTCGAATTCCTTGATCCAAGTGTCATTTTGGAAGCTTCCTGGGCATTGACACCTTGAGGAATGACTCTGCCACATGTCCAAACTCGCCCAGCGCAGGTAGCCTTCTTTGCAGTTGACATTCAACACAGGTAGACAGTGGAGCACTTGACATTCAGCGCAGATGCTCAGTGGAGCAGTTGACATGATCCAGGATTGCCTTGTTTTTGAGTAATTTTCAGTGGAGAACTTGTTTGTATTGCTGTGGTTTGCTGACCTTGTTCCCCTAGGGGTAGGAACAACATGTTTAGGGACTTTGGATCCCTTAGATTATGGACATTTCATGCTTCATACTGTAAGGCACAAAAATGTCTATAACAGTTGCCCCCTAAAGTATGAGGTCGTTTATCGGGTGAAATGCTTTATGAGGAGGATCCGAAGTTCATTCAATCGTTGAGAGGTGACCTGTAATAAGATACAATACAATACATTATTTTTCATACTGCTTTCATGATCTAGCTGAGGCGGGCGTTCCCATGCTCAGCTTTATAAATACATTTTTCTGTACATAGAACAGACAATCGTCTGATGGTAGACTGATAATTCTCTGTTGAAATTATCATCCTTTGAGTAGGATGATCATCTGCTGCACATGTCAATGTCTTTATTTCCTGAATATATATCGCAGCCCGGATGGATGAAACTAGATCCGGGGTCTTCAAACTCGTCCGATCTTCACTCTAAGTACAAGTCGATCCATGTGAGAATTTCTTGGAGTCGAACATGGAAAGACATCGCTTGATTACCAGTCAGTGATATAAATTGTTAACAAGTGCGAGAGGAATCACCGATAATGATGATGACCCTCAAGGTACGGCAGTACAATCCACGTGGTGTGAATAAAGGACTTGACGTTGAACACCACGCAAAATCTTTCGGTCAAAGGTCATTGATGTATACCTGTCGCCGGAAGTGAGAAACTTGCCATTGAGGCATGCAAGCTCCAAAGTACTGAGGGGGGTGTTCCTAGATCAACTTCTTGGATAATGAGCTGAAGTCGACAAGAAGCGATCCATCAAAGGAGGGCCTTAATGAATCCCACATCAGTGGGACGGAACGGAGCTAATGATTGTGATGAAGGTGAAAACGATCTGTGAAATATGATTCAGGGTGGCGGTCATGAAAGGATGAAAGATGATGTATGGTAGTGGATGGGACACGGTTGACTCTTTCTGAACAACATCTCTTGAACATATAACGACACTGATGTGATGGATCGGTAGCATTACCCCAAATGTGGATGGTTTGGCGAGACCATGGTGATGAGACCGGTGAATGAAACAACCCAACCTGATGTGGTGCAGAGGAAAAGTGTCATGTTCAACAGCGACTTGCTACCATTAAAGCTTTGAGGTTCTCTCAATTTTTTCCCCAGTCATTTCTGACCAGTACCTCTTTATTTTTGTCAAGCTTGAGGAGGATAACATATGCTTGTTCTATAACCTGCCCTTCGGGCAAGCCCATCGCTATGTTTTAACGAGCCTAGCGATAGGGAAACTCGTTCTCGTCTAAAGACAAGTTCGTTGCTATTTAATGCATTTTAACGAGTCTGGCGACAAAGACAACTCGGTCCTTTTCATTTTTAGAGAGTCTGAAAAGGTACGTAAAGTTAACTCCAAAGGTCCTTTTTTGTCATCTAATCCCTTAAGTCCGAAAAAGTATAAAACAATACAAAAGGGATGAGTTTTCGATATCTTTAACGAGCCGAACAAAACAAGCGCTCGATCTTTTTGTGCAATAATCCCTCAGGTCCAAAAAGATTAAAATCTAGAGGAGGGATAGCTCTTCCGGTCATTTTAACGAGATGGAAGGCCAAAACTCGGCAAACTTTTCATATTTTACGAGTCAGGAGAAAAGAGCTCAAAGAAGACTCGTATTTTGAGGAACGAGTGATAAACAGGGATAGCAACAGATTCCAGGTACAGGTTGGAATTTTCCAATCACGACAGTGTCACAAGGATGGCTAGGTGAAATCACTCTTTGCAGATGTTCCTCAAAATAGGTAAACAATCAAGTGGAGGTGAATGATCGGCCAAATGAAAAGTGGAGGTGACGGTGCAAACACGACCAAGGCTTTTGTGGCTGATGAATTTACGGTCTCAAATGGTTATTTACCGGTTCATTTTTTCTGGATGTGCTTGAACTCTGGGGGGAAGCTTGCTCACAGGTGCATTTATTTTTTAACGAGCATGAACTCTTGCTAAAAATGCTCAATTGTGCGTTTATTTTTTAACGAGCATGAACCTTGCTAAAACTGCTCGTATCTTGCGTTTATTTTTTAACGAGCATGAACTTTATGCTAAAACTGCTCAATATAAGTTTGCATGCCCATAGCATAATAACACAAATCGAGGTGCATGCCCCCCAAGCTTCATTGCATTCAACTCGGTGGTAGGTTTACCTTTGAGAAAGGTGATTTGTTTCATTTTTTAAATGAGGTTGACACAAGATAAGAACCGTCCTCGGCGTCCAAATCCATTAGATGTAGAAGGTTTCATATTCCACTGTGGCCACTTCCGCTAGATTACTTAGAGGCGGTAGGGCAAAAGTAACCATTAAAGCAAGGTCTTTTAGGAGACCTACTCCGATATTTTGGAGCGAATGATTGCTTCCATGGATCATTGGAATGCTTCCCTTAACTTGTGAACTGTTGGGGAGAAAAGTTTGCTGGTCAACGATTGTAATTCCTTCTTGGAAGGGAAATGCAGTCTTCCTAAAATAGGTCGACACAACAGCTGCCATGGCATATATCCATGGTCTTCCTAGTAGGATGTTGTAATCAAGATTCCCATCGATGACTTCAACATCTATTTCTACCGTTTTTCCCTCTAGTTCAACTTTCAAGTTATTTAGTATACCATATGGGGTATATGTCCTTCCGTCGAATGCTTTTAACGTCGTCGCAGACCTCGACAAGGTTGGAGATCCTAAAGTTTTCCAGCAACTCATCGACATAATGCATGTAGATGCCCCCTCATCAATAATTGTTCGATGAATAGTTTTGTTGAGGGCTTTCACTTGAATAAGGAAAGCTAGTTGAGCTGGTAACTGAGGGTCATATCATTTATGATCAAAGGCCACAAGATTGGAATCCATTGGGTCAATTCCACCTATTGCTGATAGTAAAGCTTGCTCTTGGGAGAAGCAATTTTGCGGTACCTCAAGTGTCGACATAACGGACGGCGATTGGGCCAGGTCCTCTATCTGTGCTATTTTCGCACAAGGATTAAATGTCGATTTGTGTACGGCTCCCTTTTGCGACTTTATCATTGGCTCAGGGACGATGGGTGGCACAACTTTGGTCAAAGTTGTTGTCGAACTACTAGGTTGTTCATTAGCCTTGTTGTTCGACAGCTTTGGATTCCTGTAATCCTTATTTCTCGTCAAAGCATCATTTTGCTGCTTTGATACAGACAACATAAGCACTTGGGATCGGGAAGCATTTTTGATTAGCAACCAGTTCGGTTCTCGGGCTTGGAAACGGATCAGTCAACACAACTGAGGTTTTCGAACTCTTAAAGAATCTTTTAAGCTCAGCTTTGTATGGACAATCTGCTGTCCAATGATCCTCATCGCATATATGACACCCCGTAGGGGGTTTCCTTTTTCTCCCTTTCTTTTTCTTCTTGCCCCCTGGTTGCTTCAGTTGTTTGCCCTTGTCGTTCGACACGGCATTTACTTCCGAGGCAAGAAGTTCCTCATTTTCATTTTGACCGGAAATCTTACGAGCCTTTTTAGATATAGCCTTTGTCGATTTCATGTCTGTTGTGCCAATCACGCCATTGCCGGCATGAGATTCATTGTTTGATTTAGGAGGAGGAGGAATTGAGAATTCTGGTCTAGGGGCATCAAGTATTTTTTCGTAGAGCGTGCCGGACTGAGTATATACTAAGTCTAGATATTGTGCACGAGTAATAACTTGCTCCTCCGTTACGACTCCCCCCTTGGCCACATCTTCCGTTATGGCAGGAAGTAACGACTTTATAAACCATTTAGCTAACAGCTGATCTGGAATGTAATTCTTTACCATCCTACGACGACGACGCCACTCATGTATATGATCAGATATATGTGTGGCCGTCGTCTGCTTGAAGTTGGTTAAGATTTCCGTTCTAGTTTCATACCTTATCGGTAATTGAAAATGGGTTAAGAAAGTCGTGGCCAGGGAACTGAAATTGTCGAAAGACGCTCTAGGTAATTCAATATACCATTTAGCCGCTGGACCCGTCAATGTCCTCTGAAAAAGGCGAAGCCTTATTGAATCATCGTTCAGGGTGTTCGACGAACACCACAGATGAAAAGTCATGACGTGATTCGATGGGTCTTCACCTGGATTTCCATTGAATTTAGGAATGTCCGATGGAAGTTTATGCGGAATCGTTGGCCACCAAGGGGCATAAGCAATTGGATCATTCGTCAACCGGTTTAGATCTGGTAATTCTAGAGTTGCTACAAAGGGAAACTATTGATTCAGGTTAGGCAGAGCATACCCAGGATAAGATGGAATTGCCTGAGCAGTGGGTCTTTGCATACCAGCATAATGTATTTGATGCTGGCAACTTTGACAAGTTTGATGGGCATAACCGTTATTATACGGTTGCCCATTACTTACAAAGACTTGTTGCTCGGGTACTTGATATGATTGCTGGAATTGCGGTTGTTGAGTTTGAACCAGCTCCGGTTGTTGGACCATTTGCTGTTGTCCAATACTGGATGATTGACCAAGATGAGGAGTCATAGTACTTGTTTGAGCCTGAGTTGCTCCAGATAAGGAGGCACTAACCGGAGGTTTTGATTGCGTTGTCGAGACAAGAGGCTGTTGTATGGCAACCTGAGAAACTTGGGGTTGACATACAACAGGTAGCGCTTGTACTTGCGACGCAATCAACATACCAGGTATAGTGGCAACATTCGACACAGGGTGGACTGGTTGCATTGAATATGCAACCCTTGGTTGCTGAGGCAGTATTGGTACCCATCCGCTGGATGTAATTCCAGTTTGACCTGAACTTTGTTGTAAACTCCCATATGGTTGTTCTCCGGGGGGGAACAATGAAAAAGCATACTTTCCTCCATATGGTGGCAATCCAGTGCTTAAAGGGTAGATTGGCCTTTGAAGACACATTGGATCAAGTTGTTGAGTTTCAACATAAGAAATACCAGATGATAATCTGGATGAAGAAATAGCAACTAACCATGTCGTCGAAACAGTCTCTGATTGGACTCTAGCTTGTTGTTGACAATTTGGCGGGATAGATGGTATACCAGCGAACATCGTTGGAGTAGCAGCAGGAGGCTCTGCCGCTACTGTGTCGGATGACACAGTCCTGGATGTCAATGGTTTTTCAGACATATTTAGTCTATCCAAAAGATTTCCTAGCGATTCTACAAGAACTTTGTGATGAAGGTAGACTAACTTCGAAGATCAATGCAGGAATAAAGGGTGATTGTTCCATTTAAAATAAATTGTTAACGACGCTTTAGACACAACTTGCTTTTTCAGTTTTAAAGAGTCGAGAAAAAGCTAAAGATGACTCTAGTCTCCTTCGATGTGACAAATGACAAATGCTCGGATGGACTTTTTCAGTTATAGAGTTTGAAAAAGGCCAAAAGAAACTACTCTGGAGTTCTAGGCAGAGGGTGTGCCAAACTTTTCGCAAAACCACAGAATACGTTTTACGGTACGGGTGGTCGATCTTCGTGAATGCTGTGTTCACTGCATTGCGATCAGTAGGGCGGCCGACACGGCTTCCTATGGATAAAGGCTTTGTTCCTATAGGGGTCTCCCAATATATACGCGACGGTACGTGGGAGCACAAGTCCGTATTGATACTTATCGCTTCACCGTGGAGGAAACACCCAACCACTCAACGCTAAGATATCACGTTTAACGACGCCGGAACACGTCTCTAGCTTAGACCTCTATGTGTTTGCGTTATGTTTCAAAGCGTTGTTATGTAAATTCAATTTATTTTAGGTTGATCTTGTTTAGCAGTTTGCCTTTATGGATCACCACGAGATGTATGGTACAACTCCTAAATGCAGTCTAAAGATGAGAAGCAAGCTTTTTCAATCTTTTCAACTTATGAAAATCTTAACTACTGAGGGAAAAGTGTAGGAATTTACAGGGTAAGTTCCTCAGAAAGAATACCAAAAGGACACCGCTCACAACCAGATCTCAAATCAATACACCAGTATTTTTGACGTGGTTAAAACCCTCAGAGTGCAAGGAGGGAAACAGTCCACGGCCTGTCCCAACGTGGGTACAGACAATTTATTAATCAAAGAATGAAAATTTACATAAGCTTCTCTCATGCACGGATTACCCGAACAATGACCCTCCATGCGCTTTAAATAGAACTCATGGACCAATCGGGTGTCAAGCCACGGATCAAGTGTCGGTAATACCGAGGTGAGAGTGAACCGTCGGATCACTACATATCGTGACCGTCGGATTGTAAGTTACAAAATGTACAACGGTAAAGAAACACACTTTACCTAACTCTAACCTAACTCTATGCTAGACCAAGTTGAACTTAACTATATCCTATGTGTCGGAATATCCTAACATCCCCCCTTAAGAACAACTTGGGATAGGATTGAAGGATTTACAAATATGACACAATAGGAGAAGGAAGGAGGCACTAGAGCCTATCCCCCCTTAGTGACAACTTCCTAAACTCCAAGCATATATCGAAGTTTAGTGAACTTCGCCTCTGTGAGAGCCTTTGTGAAGATGTCTGCAACCTGATCATCCGTTGGACAATATTGCACTTCAAGAACATGGTCATGAATGAGCTTTCTGATGAAGTGCATGTGTAGTTCAATGTGTTTGCTGCGCTGATGCTGGACTGGATCTTTGCATAGCTGAATGGCACTTTGATTATCACACCAAAGTGTGGTTGGATGCTGCTGCTCAAAGCCAAACTCTGATAGGATCTGACGAAGCCACAAGGCTTCCTTACTAGCTTCCACGGCACCACGATACTCTGCTTCTGCTGACGAAAGAGAAATGGCAGCCTGTTTCTTACAAGCCCATGTAATAGGTCCTGAACCAAGAGTGAAGACATAACCGGCAGTAGACTTCCGATCATCAAGGTCACCAGCCCAATCAGAATCAGTGAAACCAACTAACAGAGGAGCTGCTTTGGCACTGTAATGAATCCCAAACTGTACTGTACCTCGAACATAACGAAGTATTCTTTTAGCTGCTTTCCAATGACTTTCACGGGGGTTTTGCATAAAACGAGCAACAAGGCCAACAGCAAAGGAAAGATCAGGACGAGTATGGGTTAAATACAAGAGTTTTCCGACAAGTTGACGGTATAAGGTAGCATCAACTTCAGGAGAAGTACAAGAGACTGAAAGTTTGACTCCAGACTGAAAGGGAGAAGGGGCTGGCTTACAGTCTTCCATGTGAAAATGACGAAGAATATCACAAGCATACTTGGACTGGGAAAGGAAAATACCTTCTTGGGATTGCAAGACTTGAAGACCGAGAAAATAGTGTAAGTGTCCTAAGTCTGTCATTTCAAATTTCTTTTTAAGGCTGGACTTCACATGGTTTATAAGGTTGGGATCACTACCAGTAAGAATAAGATCATCAACATAAAGAACAAGGATGATAAGAGAGTTGCCCACTTTCTTGGTGTAGACAGTATTGTCAGAATGACACCTAGAAAAGCCAGATTCTAAAAGAAAGCTATCCATTTTGGCATACCAAGCCCGAGGAGCTTGCTTGAGGCCATAAAGGGATTTCTTAAGTCGACAAACGAGGCTGGAGTCTGTTTGTATGAAGCCAATGGGTTGTTCCATATAGATTTCTTCCTGCAAGTCCCCATGCAAGAAGGCAGATTTAACATCCATTTGATGGACTTCCCATTTTAAAGAGGCAGCAAGGGAAAGAACAAGGCGGATAGAGTTCATTTTGGCAACTGGAGAGAAGGTTTCAGTGTAGTCAATGCCTTCAACCTGTGAAAAGCCCTTAGCAACTAGACGAGCTTTATGTTTATCAACTTTCCCATCTGGTCCATACTTGGTTCTGTAAACCCATTTGCATCTAACAAGTTTGCGTCCCTTTGGTAGAGGAACAAGATCCCATGTATCATTTGTCATCAATGAATGATATTCTTCATTCATAGCTGCTTCCCAATGTGGATGGCCTGAAGCTTCTGCAAAAGTGTCAGGATCATGATTTACTGGAGCTTGAGCCAGTAAAGAAGAGGCTCTTTCAAACTGAGAACGTGTACGTCGCTGATCTGTAGGATCACCGGCAAGATCACCTGCTGCATCCCGAGTAGCACGGACCCATCTTGGAAGTTGAGGATCCTGAGAAGGTGGGGGAGGATTATCATCCTCGCTTTCATCATCAGAAGAAGAAATGTTTTCAAAGATAGAAGAGATAGGAAGAGGTGGCACATCCGCCGGACTAGGCTCGCAGGCCGATTTATTTTCATCAAATTTTACATCTCTTCTAATGATAACATTTTTGGACTTAAATGGAATAAGTCTATAACCTTTTACATCTTCAGAATATCCAACAAAAGTACATTTCTCACTCTTAGGTTCTAAAGCTTTATGCTTTTCATCTGGAATATGGGCCCATGCTTCACTTCCAAACACACGAAAGTGACTTACATCTGGTTTAATGGAACTCCAAGCTTCTTCTGGAGTGATATTCTCTAGAACCTTAGTAGGAGTGCGATTGATTATATAATTTGCACAATTAATTGCTTCGGCCCAAAAACTAAGACTGAGTCCTTTAGATTGCAGCATACAATTAGCCATTTCCTTTAAGGTGCGATTTTTCCTTTCAGCTACACCATTTTGTTGTGGAGTGTATGGAACAGTATGTTGCATTTGAATTCCATTTTCGGTGCAAAAGTTGATGAATGTGTTTTTAACATATTCTCCACCATTATCAGTTCTTAGCTTAAGAATTTGATGTCCAGATTGTTTTTCAACAAATGCTTTGAAGGCCAAAAAAGTGTTAAATACTTCGCTCTTGAGTTTTAAGAAGTATACCCAAGTGCGTCTGGAGAAATCATCAATGAAAGTTAAGAAGTACTTGCAGCCAGAGAATGAAGCAACAGGAAGAGGACCACATAAATCACTGTGCACAAGCTGTAAAGGGGCTGAGGCGTGCCAAGAGGCACGTTTGTCAAAACTGTCCCGATGATGTTTTCCGAGTACACATCCGGAACAAACACCATCTTTGCAAGATACCATAGGAAGACCTGTCACCATATTTTCTTTACATAGATGCTGAAGGGAGCGATAGTTTAAGTGACCAAATCGCTCATGCCAAAGTTTGCTCACTTCATCATTATGAGCAACAAATACTGAGGGAAGATGGGATGACCCAAAGTTGTGAAACTTATACAACCTTTTGGAATCATCAGCAAGACCAGTAGCTAGAATCTGTTTAGGATCTTTTAGATCCTTGATTACAACATCATGAGGTGAAAATTCAACAATTTTACCTTCACCTGAATGAGTTATCTGATAGACAGATAGAAGGTTGCAGGATAAGTTTGGAACACATAATACATCATTGAACTGACCATTGTCTAGATGAACAGTTCCAGTCCCTACAACATTAAGAGATCTATCATCACCAACATATATATTTTTGGTGTTACAATCATTTAAAGAAGAAAACATGGCTTGGTTTTTGGCCATGTGACAAGAGGCTCCAGAATCAATGAGCCACTCATGAGAATGAGAAGAAGAAGAAGATACATTTAATGCATAACCAGACTGAGATGATTGACGATGACATGCAGAAAGTGCCGTTCCGGAAGTTGAAGTTGAAGTAGGCTCCAGATGGATGTTATGTTTCTTCATTGCGGCTTCCAAGGCTTCCATCTTCTTAAAGCATTTAGATTCTAAGTGGCCATCTCGATTACAAAAGTTACAATGTCTATCAGTCTTCTTCCATTTGTTTTTATTGGTCTTATCATTTTGCTGAAATGATCTTTCATCTTGAGGCTGAGTTGGTTTAGGACCATTCCTTTGAGGATAAGACTTCTTAGGATTCTTTGAATTTGGTTGCTGCTGGGCGGCTAACGCTTTCGTGGAAGAGTTTCCAAGATTAAGAAGACCAAGGTGTAAGAGTTTTTCTTGTTCTCTTATTAAGGAATCACAAAAGGAGTCAAAGGAAGGGGGTTTGTAGTCTTTGCCTTGACAAATGAAAGCTTCCCTTGTAGAATGGAAAGTGGAAACAAATACAGAGTAGGCTGGTCCCAACTTAGTAAGGATGGAATAAATAAGGTTACCATCTTCTTTCTTAACTTTAACACCTTCCAAGAGATATCTAAGGGTCTTGAATTTGGACAAGAAATCTTCAATGCAAGAAAAATTATTAGGATCCAAAGTAAGCAACTCATTTTCAAGTTGATGGGCTCTAATTTCATTTTTAATCCCAAAAACTTTAGCAAGTTTTTCTAATGCTTCATGAGGAGTTTCAATTTCTGCAATGTGGAATCTAAGATCAGGAGAAACAGACATTCCTATCAAACCACGTGCTTGATCTTGTCTATTTTCCCATTTTTCAGCCTTGTCTTCATCTTTGGGTTTCTTCTCTTGGTCTGTGGCTATTCTGAAGAGACCTTTACTTCTAAGTAAATCTCCCATGTAGGCTACCCATTGGAAGTAGTTAGTGCTGTCAAGAATGACTTGGCATGGACTTTCCATTTTTTGAAAAAAAACTGAAGCTGAAGATGCTGAAAGTAAGTGGTCCAATGGATAGATCTCGAAAAAATAGGCGGTTTTAAAAAAAACGGCTCTGAAAAAGGCTTCCGGATGAAGAAGTTATGGCTTTTTGAAAAAAAATTGTTGACGTTGCCGGCAAAGTGCGCGAATGTGCGGGAATGAAAAAATCCGCCCCCACAAAATGGAGACTTGAACCCAAGACCTCTACTCTCTTAAAAAGTCTTTGAACCAATTGATCTATACAAAATATTTGAGAGAGAGAGAGAGAGAGAGAGAGAGAGAGAGAGAGGGGGGGGGGCCTCGATTTGCGTGCTTGCCTTGGAAGGCTCTTTTCCCCTACAAAACACAAAACACAAAACCCAACACGAATATGCAAAGAAAAACGAACCTTACGGCTCGAAGTTAGCTTTAGCCAAAAAACTAGAATTTTTAAAAAAAATCTCAAAGTTAGCTTTTAGCCGAAAAACTAAATATTTTTCTCAATGTTTCTGATTTTCCGAGATCACACTAAGGTGCAGGGAAAAGAGCATACGCATGAGAAAAATCCTTTCTTTCTGTTTCTGATTTGCCCAGATCGCACAGAGTCGCAGGGCAAAGAGCATACGCAGAAATGAAAGGTATAGATCCGGGAAAAAAAAGGCTAAATAAACCGAAACCGAAATAAGCAGAGAGAAAATGACAGTAAACTGCAAAAAAACACTGTATACCTCCCGATCTGAAAAATGACGCAGCTAGGGCTACCGGAAACCTTTTCGCGTGAAACGAAAGGGGTTCCTCACTGAAACAGATGCTCCGAACGCAACAGAGCAGTCCTCTCGGCCCGAAAGCAGTCAGAAACAGCAGATCTAGGAAACGACAGCCGCATGCAGTTCTACCGGCTTCAGATTTGGATCACCAACGGACGCGGCCCTCAAATAGCTCTGATACCATGTAGGAATTTACAGGGTAAGTTCCTCAGAAAGAATACCAAAAGGACACCGCTCACAACCAGATCTCAAATCAATACACCAGTATTTTTGACGTGGTTAAAACCCTCAGAGTGCAAGGAGGGAAACAGTCCACGGCCTGTCCCAACGTGGGTACAGACAATTTATTAATCAAAGAATGAAAATTTACATAAGCTTCTCTCATGCACGGATTACCCGAACAATGACCCTCCATGCGCTTTAAATAGAACTCATGGACCAATCGGGTGTCAAGCCACGGATCAAGTGTCGGTAATACCGAGGTGAGAGTGAACCGTCGGATCACTACATATCGTGACTGTCGGATTGTAAGTTACAAAATGTACAACGGTAAAGAAACACACTTTACCTAACTCTAACCTAACTCTATGCTAGACCAAGTTGAACTTAACTATATCCTATGTGTCGGAATATCCTAACAAAAAGAAAGACATCAACTTTTCACACAGATCATAGAGCACACACTAATGCACTTTTTCCTAAATCAACATGCAAGCTGTCAAAATGCACATGCACAATGCAGGTATTTCTTTTCTCTTTCTTAATGTTGATGTACTACAAAAAGAAAGCTGTTGTATAACTTTGAATTCAATTTCAAGCGAAAGAAAACAAGATTTTGTCCAAAATCAAAAGACACCTTAAGATTTACTTGTTTCAACACTAGAAATACATAAATTCAAACCATATGACGAAAGCAAAAGCTCAATCAGCTATGAACAGCAAACAAACTAACTCTTAAGATCAGAACGACACTTATCACAGGTCTAGATCTAAGAGGCCACAGCAAGACTAGTTCACTTTCGTTATGGGAAACTGCAAATGATGTAAGAAATACACAAAGAACAAATACAGTTTGTTTATACAACTGAGGCGGAATAGTGGCAAAGAAAGGTGGTTTCAGATAGGTACATTGACTGATAATAGGCTGCAAAAACAGGGATGAAAACAAGGCAACAGAAAGCAGAGAACTCGAGTTGCACAAGGCCACACTGGTTCAGCGCAGGTAGAACACTGTCAATTTGACATTCAGCGCAGGTAGCCCCTTCGGGACCTGTGTTGAAATGCAGACTGCCTTCACAGTGCCTGCAATGAAGAGAGAAACTCTCGTTTCTCTTGGGTTCTGGGTCACAGATTGCTCAAAAATCAACAACTTTTGGCCAAATCAAAGCTACCAATCAAGTACACACTAAAGGATGATTCAAAGGAGGATGAAAAGCTATCACTAAGAGCTGTTCAGAGTCCTTGTGGATCAGCTCTTCAAATCATAAACATGCCCAGAAACTGAGCTAGAGTAGCTGCCCTCTACTTTTCATTTGAAAGATCCAAATGCAGTTCGATTCGGTACTCCATGTGTTTAGGAAATGAATAGCAAAAACACAAACAACCAACAAGATACGATCCCCAGCGGAGTCGCCAATTTGTTGTTGGGAAAAGTATCCAATACGGAATGACCCTATCCCACTCTAAGGGTGATAGTTCCTTAGCAACAATCAAAGCAAAGCTATCTAAGATTACTTCTTTATGAGATGTAAAAGAGGGGAGAAAGAGATCCACTAACCGATGTCTTTCGCTAATGATTGATCCAATCTTCTCTCCTTGTTGCTTGTTCCCAGCTCCTTGCTCTTTCACTAGCCCAGCTACACAAAGATCCTGCAAAATGGCAAGAGAGGGAAACTACAAGAAGCATACATTCATAATTGATTCAAGGATTAGAATAAATCAAATACACAAGTATAACAATACACCATTGAGACACATGCATATAGAAGAACCTCAAATGCTTTATTAATGGAAGAAGTAAGGTTCAGGAAGTGATACAACCATAAGAGGTCCAATCCAGCATCACCTTCCCAGTAGAAAGAAATCTCCTCTTCACCTCCTTCAAAGCAAATCACCCAATAGTTCTAAACTCAAATCAACAACAATTCTTTACATTCACAAGATTCCAGCCCCTGGATCTCATGGGAGAGAGATCCATATATAGGAGTTTGGAGAGAGGATGAGTCAGCCTGAGATGTGACTAGTTTCCTCTCCCACTCCAGTTCTTCTTCAGTTCTTGAGTCCACTTGGAGGTTCTTGCTTCCACTTGGAGATCTAGAACCTCTTACTCATCACCAGTTGAATTCCTTGATCCAAGTGTCATTTTGGAAGCTTCCTGGGCATTGACACCTTGAGGAATGACTCTGCCACATGTCCAAACTCACCCAACGCAGGTAGCCTTCTTTGCAGTTGACATTCAACGCAGGTAGACAGTGGAGCACTTGATATTTAGCGCAAATGCTCAGTGGAGCAGTTGACATGATCCAGAATTGCCTTGTTTTTGAGTAATTTTCAGTGGAGAACTTGTTTGGATTGCTGTGGTTTGCTGACCTTGTTCCCCTAGGGGTAGGAACAACATGTTTAGGGACTTTGGATCCCTTAGATTATGGACATTTCATGCTTCATGCTGTAAGGCACAAAAATGTCTATAACAATGGGAAGGCTTGAATCTTCAAGCTGTCTAGTGCTCGACGTTGCCTGTAGTCAGCTCGGCCCTCTGCCCCTTCTGCTTGGCTTTACTCTTCTCTGTGATCAATCCTTGTCTCAGGGTTCACTGTTCACTGTCTCTCTCGGTCGGTTGGATTCTCCTCAATTCAGATTCCCAATCTGACAGATTCGACTGTCTCTATTCATGGCTTTAGCCATTCGATCCCTATGCCTGTTCGGTTCCTCTTCTACATGTCGAATCGTCTTCTGCAGCTGCACTTGGAGTTCACTATGTTCAGCATCATCATGAACTCTTAAGGAGTGGCCACTTTTCCTCCTCTAATTGGTGCCAGCATGCTTCGTCGGTTCGTTTCTTCAACTACCCCATGGATGTGTTCTTCCTCCACCATGGTGGTCAAATGGATTCTAAATCCCTTTAGAACATAGCTTAATTCTCTGTCAATTCTACTTATTTCCATCGGGCGCAATTTCAGTCATCCTATCTGGGCCCTATCTGGGCCCTCTAGATTTGAAGCCATACGCACGTTTCGTGCGGTTGACTTGCTCGACTGATAGCACGTGATCAATGGCAGTTTTCTGTCACCTCCACCTGCCACGCTTCGATCGGTGTATGGAATCGCTCTGCTCCTATCCAAAACCTCTTACCGTTCAAGGGCACCTCAATCAAAACCATTGGTTTCCAGAGCATGGGTCCCACCTTTGTACTTTAGCACTTTTACCTTTTCTTGCCCGCACTCCTCCGGTTCCCCCACGCAACTAGGTGCTCAGGCTTTCTTATTTCGGCCCTATTCACTTAGCGATGTGCGATTAGTGCTAATAACACATCAAAAAATTTGCCCTTTTCCATTCCAGGGCTCTTAGGGCCTACTTTGGCCTCCTGCGTGGTCTCCATGGGCCTCGGTCAGCGCGCTTTGACCGAGGTCCTCGTCGTTCCACGTCAGTTGCCATGGACACTGGTTTAGGGTGTTTTTGATACTGTTTTGGATTTCATTAGAGATTTGTTCGACCGGATTCAATCATGGTTCTTGATAGTCTTTCTATGGATCTAATTCGGATCACTAACTTGTCCCACAAAGCCTTTGTCGTAGCTTCCCCGGATACATTCAGCAATACTGAATCTAAGATATGCATTCGTATTGTGCTCTTTGCTTTCTGATCCAACTTTTTCCATTCTTCATCGGACACTCCCGTTGGTTTAGTACCTAGATCTACGATGATCCACTAATCTTTACCCACCAATAGATCCTCCATCTTGAGTTTCCACAACTCAAAACTCTGACCATTAAATTTCTCAATCTCTACCTTTCCACTACTCTCCATCTTCTTTCACCACTAGAATCGATCTCACAGATCTCCCACTAAACAGGGTCTACCAAAGGCCTGAGCGAAACCCCTCAGCAACAAAGGCATCTGCTTGAAGCCAAAACTACTCTGATACCAAATGTAGGTTTTAACCCAGTACAATTACCTACATGCAAATTATAAAACACATAAAATAAATAATGCGATAGCATAACACATAAAACACATATACACAGAGATTTTCCCCTGGATCCCAAAACCAGGAATACCAGCTTGATTTTTCATTATGTTCCTGTCAATGTTACAATACATATTTATACATGCCGAAGCATCCAATACCATGGACCAAAAACCATCGCATCCAAAAACATGTGCGAAAATCATGCACAAAACCATAGGTGGGTCCGCCCAACATAACATAGGGTCCATAACCAAAAAATTTCGAGGCGCTGCCCCAGACCCCATAAAGTGGGGTTACAGGTACACCTCAAACCCCCTATTAATTACGTGGAAAGAATATAACACAACCCAACAACATCTAGGAAGATTGACTACCGTACAAAAGTCCTTGGTAATTTCTCTATCATTTATCACCAAGGTGTATTTTGCAATTTTGTGATCAGTTTGGTAATCCCTCTGTCTAGATTTCCATAGTAGTCACTTTCGTTCCTTTTCAACTCCTTAAAAGAAAAGGTCCATATGAGCACTTGTCACTTCAGGATCATTAAAAATCAAACGCGACTAGAGTCACCTTTAGCTTTTTCTCGACTCTTAAAAATTGAAAAAGCAAGTTGTGTCAAATTGTCTTAAAATTTATTTAAATCGGAATAACATCCTGTTATAGACATATTTGGGCATTGCAGACCCAATCACATATCTCCATAAACAAGGCGCTTCTATGTCCCTAAAAGTGTTGTTTCATACCCTAAAGGAGCAAGGTCAGCTGATTACATCATCTCCCAGAAGTTCTCCCTGAAACACTACTCAGAATTGGTCAAAATAGGACCATATAGATTGCCCAATGCTAAGGGTGTGATACATCTCACCTTCCACATGAAAAAATTGTGATTCATACTGAAAATCCCTTCTGTAGGGTGCGATGACCAAGCGTAGACAAATGGCAGAGGCAGTTGGCTAGGTGGAAACCCAAACAATCTTCTAGAAACTGCCCACTTGACACTTGCCTCTCTGAATTTGCCCAAGGGATGACTAAGAGATCATGAAATCTCGAAGTGGAACCAAGAACTATCAGAGAGATGACACTAATCAAAATCCAAAAAGCTGACTCACCCACCTACAAACATCTATATATGGATCCCTCATCCTAGAGATCCAAAGGGTGGATTTTTGTATTTTTTAAGGAAGTGTTGTTGGTTTCTCTGTGCAACACTGTATTGTTGGGTGATCTAAGCTTTTCATGAGGTGAAGAGGGCTTTAATGCTGGGAGGATGGCACTAGGTTAGACCAATGGGTTGTAATCCTCTCTTCTACTACTTCTATCAATAAAGCTATCTGAGTTTTCCTCCATATTCTTGTATATCTCTGAATCTTGTATTGATATATGCATTTGTATGGTTAATATACATTTGATCCTATATTGTTTATGGTTATAGATCTCTATGCTTTGATGGTATTATGCTGCTTTGACTCTATAGGTGTTCTTTGAAGTGGGACAAGTAAGGAAGGAGTGGCGAATCTTTGTCTAAGGAGGGAGGAAACAAGAAAGGAGCCAAATGAAAGACTGAGGTTGGTACTCTCTGCTTCTCTCTCATCTATCTCTCATAAAGGAAAACACAAATAGCTTTAATCTGTTTATTTCTAAGATAGCTACCCGTCTTAGTGGGACTAGCAGCTCTGAATGGACACTATTTTTCCTGATAACAAAATGGAGACTCCACTGGGGATCGAATAGTTTGATTGCTTGTCTCTATTTGTTTGCTTCATAAACTACGGATGGAGCCTAAAGTTAAGCCAGCTAGCCTTCGAACTGCATTTTATATGCAAGTGCAAAGTAGATCAACGCTGCTTCAGCCAATCTATGGGTTTGTTTATAAACTGAACAACTGAATTGCAAACATCCTAAGTGCCCTAGTGGTAGCTCAAGTAACCTCATTAGATCAGCCCCTGTACTTTGTATTTACTGACTATCATTAGGTCATCTTAAATCCCTGAACTAAGCTGCAAACTATGAGCAAAAACCAAGCCCAGTTGCGTCCCTGGACCATCGCATTGTCTCCCTTTAATAGTCTGGATGCATCACACCTCTCGTCTGCTGTAGGTGAGATGCATCCCTATTTCCCTATGTTACAGGTGCGATGATCAGATAAGACTGTTTCTGCCTCTATATTTTCGTTTTTTCTTCATTGCCTTCAGCTTTATTAAGGAGATTTGCTGTCTGTGATCAGTATATCACTATTAAAACTCCCTTCCTTTACATTATTCAGCCTCCATTGTATAAAGAATTGTGAATGTTTTTATGTATTTTTTGCCATTTATAGTTCTCTTTTGGAAAACAATAGCTTAATCGAACTGTCATCTTTTGATTTGAAAGTGTTGCAAGTGTCATTTTCAGTCAAAGAAAAGAATATTCCTCTTTCTAATAGTCAGTTACACTTTTTCCATTGTTTTTTATTTGAATCATTAATTCTTTGAAGTGTCGAAAGCAGTTTTCAATTTGAAATTGCAAAGTGTCGTCTTCGTCTTCCTTTCACTTTTGACAAGAAAATTATTAGTACTATCACTTTAAAAGAAAAATAGTTCAAATTTGTACTTATCATTCTTTTTGTCATTCACACATTAAGAAAGTGGAAAACAAATACATGCATGTGCATTTTCATTTAGACTGCTTGTGGAGATTGATTTAGGATAGTGCATCATAGTGTGTGCTCTCTGCTCTATGTTGAAAGAATTTCACTTCTCTTTCCTTAGTAGCTAGGATTTTCATTGCAAAAAAGAAAGTAAACGACTGTTTATCATCTTAGATTGCATATTTAGGAATTGTATATCTACATCACACGGTGAACCTTAAAGGAAAACTTCTTAAGAAAGATCAACTGTAAAATAAATTCAATGAACATAAAAATGATTTGGAACCTAACGCACAACATTTAGAGGTCTATGCTAGAGACGTATTCTAGCGTCGTAAAGCCTGGTAACTATCACTTTCATCGTAGGTTGGGTGATTCCTCCTCTTTGAGACGAAAAGTGCCAGTACGGACTTGTGCTCCCACGTACCGTCAAGTATATATTGGGAGACCACAATAGGCTATATCCTTTATCCTTAGGAAGCCATGTCTGCCACCCTATCGATCGCAATGCACTGAACACAACATTTGGGAAGATTGACTACCATGTCGTAAAAAGTATTCTACAGTTTTCCGATTGGTTTGGTAATCCCTCTATCTAGATTTCCAGAGTAGTCACTTTCGTTCCTTTTCAGACTCCTTAAAAGAAAAGGTCCATCTGAGCAATTGTCACTTTAGGCTCATTAAAAATCGAAGGTGACTAGAGTCATCTTTAGCTTTTTCTCGACTCTTAAAAATTGAAAAAGCAAGTTGTGTCAAAGCGACATAAAATTTATTTTAATTGGAATAACATAATTGTTCCCTCATTGGTCTTAGGTTGAGAAAATGGAGTCCACCAATCGAGGATTTCCCCTTGGGGGAAATCCTAGTCCCTTCTCCTCTTGGGGAGATGTTGGTGCACCTCATATGGCCACATTGTCCCTTCCAGGACTGACAATTGGCCTGCCAGTATGGCTTTTATCGACCTCTGTCATTCAAAACACCATGATTCCTAAGTGATCAAATCAGAAACTAAATGATACTAGAGGTACCCCCCAACCTTCTACTTCATTTGTTTCTCCCTCTCCTTCTTCCTGGTGAAGCTAGTAAAACTAAAAACCAAGTAACTGAGGAGAAGAAGACAGGGAAGGAGAAGAAGAAGAAGAAGCCAACAGCAAAAGGGGGCAACCAAGCATCGTCTAGTGAAAATCCACACACTGCACTGTCCAAACCTAAATCTCCATGTGTCATTTGCAAAGGCGACCACTAACATCGAGATTTTCCTTGCATCCCACAGATCTTAAGGGACTGGTCTCCCCGCTTGCACAATCCGGTGTCGTCAACCTCTGACGATCATGTTGAGAGTACATTGTCAACTAGTGAAATCGAAGTCAATGGATAGAAAGGAAGATCTAAATTTCCTTGTAGACTATGTGAAGGAAATCATGCCCCCCACTATTGTCCCTTCTTGGACGAAGCTAAAAGAGTCTTGGACAACCATCTTGCTTCACCGCAGCGACTTCCTCCTGGATACAAGAAACTCTTGTCGTGTCCATTGCTAGTTGAAAATCCGACTGACACACCTTTGTTGTCGGTCGAAGCACCTATCGTTGAAGATAAATCCTTTGAGTCCACATCGGACCAAATTCAATAGGTCGAGATGGCAGTCAACCCCATCTTTTCTTCAGAGGACCCACCTTCAGATGATACCGTCACCAAAGAGAATGAGAACAACACCGTTCAAATTCTTTTCGTAAACACAGACTACGATGAACATGGGGGCAATCTACCCGTTCCTTTACCACAGGAAGGAAGTTCGTCAGAGATTTATCCGGCCGTTTATTCGGTCCCACCTCCAAGCAACATAGTCATTTCCTTTGACTGGAACCTACTAGGCAGACCCCATCTACCATCTAATGTACCATTCTGAATCATAGTACAAGCTTACAGAATGATCATGGTTGGTACTATCATAGATGAAGGGGCTTCTGTGAGTATCCTTTCCTCAACTGCTTAGAAAATGCTTGGTTCACCATCGCTTCTACCTGAGATTCGAAATCTGACAGGCTTCAACAAAGGAACTAGTCGACTGTTAGGGATCCTTCCAAATTTGCCTATAACTTTGAGAAGGAAATCCATTCATCTAAACATGATGGTAGTCCAAGGACCTTTAGGTTACAATCTACTCCTTGGGCGTGACTACATTTATAGCATGGGAGCTATTGTTTTCTCACTCTTCCAAGTGATGTGTTTTCCACATGAAGTCAGAGTGGTCTAGCTCATAGACCAGCTTTCATTCCCTGGTTCACACATAGCTAATAGTCAAATGCCATCCCTAACTAGTCTTTTTGTGCAAAGAATGTCTCATCAATCTCCAATCCGTCCACTTGATGAGCGCGAGTGATATGGTGATTCTAACTGAAACCCAGGGGGCATGCACCCTAGTCTGCCTCAGCAGGAAAACCTTAGGTATAGGGTAGATTTCCGTGGAGGATATATGCCTGGTTTGACACACCCGTCCATTTAGGAAAATAGGATTAGACTGGAAAAGGATTCCCTCATTAAAAGTTATGTGATTGGAACTGACAATAGTCACCTTTGTCCATTTTGATGGACATTGCCAAGGAAGTGTTTTGTCTGCGACGTGGATGGAGCAATCTTGCTAATGCAAGAACTTCCATATGGTGACCTGGAAACTCTACTTTATACCCGGGGGCATGAAAATATTTTTGCATGCAAGCGAAAAGCGACCAATTATTTTCTTATTTTGTAGGCTCTTAACCCTTTAAACTCGTAGTTTTGTTGTTCCTAGCTTGCATAACGAAAGGCTCCGGAGAAAAGTTTTGAATGGGGCAAGCTCCCTAAACAATGAACCTATCAATGAGATGTCCTTATTATACGACTGGAATGAGTAGTTTTACGCGAGGTTCAAGCTTGTTAAAAAAATAAACCTAGCAATGAGCATATGTTCCACCAAAGTTTAAGCTCATTAAAAAATGAACCCACCTTCAATAAATAACCATTGCGATTGCATAATTATCAGCTTTTAAACCTTGGTCGTGTTCTTACCATCACCTCCACTCTTTTTTAGCCAATCATACGCCTCCATTTGATTTTTTACCCCTTTTGAGGAAAAACTGTGACGAGTGATCCTATTATCCACCTTCTTTACACTGCCATGATTGCAAAGTTTGAAACCTTACTAGAACCAGCTGCTATCTGAAAACATCACTCGTTCCTCAAAAAACAAGTCTCCTTTAAGCTCTTTTCATCTGACTCGTAAATTATGAAAAGAATGCTGAGCAATTGGCCTCTCCAGCTCGTTAAAGCGATCAGAAGTGCCATCCCTCCTCTAGATTTCAATCTTTCTGGACCTGAGGGATTATTACACAAAAATATGGAGCGCTTATCTTGTTCGGCTCGTCAAAACTATCGGAAAGTCATCCCTTTCGTATTATTTTACACTTTTTCGAATTTAAGGGATTAAATTTCAAAAAATGAATATTGGAGTTTCCTTTCCATCTCTTTTTAGACTCTCTAAAATTGAAAAGAACCGAGTTATCATTGTCGTTAAACTCGTTAAAACAATAGCGACAAACTTGTCCATGCAGACAAGAGCGAGTTTCACTGTTGCTAGGCTCGTTAAAACATAGCGATGGGTTTGCCCGAAGGGCAAATTATAGAACAAGCATATGTTATCCTCCTCAAGCTTGAAAAAAATAAAGAGGTACTGGTCAGCAATGACTGGGGAAAAATTGGGAAGAAAACTTGAATAAACTTTATTGGTAGCAAGTTGCTTTTTAACATGACACTTTCACTCCATCACCATGATTGAGTCGGGTTGGGTTATTCCGTTCACCAGTCATATCACCATTGGTCCTCCGTACCATCCTTTTTTGGGGTTAACGTTACCAATCCATTTCAGTGTCGCCGATATGTTCAAGAGAAGTTGCTCAGAGAATTCACCGGCCCAGCTTATGTCTCATCCGCTGCAATACCTTCACGCCTCATTCTTTCATGACCGCCACCCTGAACCTTGTATCATCAAATCGTTTTCACCTCCACAAAATCATTTTCTCCATTTCGTATCGTAGATGTGGGTTTCATTAAGGCCCTCCTACGATGGGTCACTTCTTGTCGACATCATCTCATTATCCAAGAAGTCGACTTAGGAACAACCCTTTCAGTACTTTGAAGCTTGCATGCCTCAATGGAAAGTTTCTCACTTCCGACGATAGGTTTATGTCAATGTCCTTTGACCAAAAGATTTTGTGTGGTGTTCAACATCGACTCATGTATTCACACCATGTGAATTGTACTGTAGTACCTTGAAGGTCATCATCATTATCGGTGATTCCTCTCGTGCCTGTTAACAGCTTACTTCATTGGCTAGTAATCAGGCAATGTCTTTCCGTGTTCAACATTAGAACATCTTTTCACATGGATCGACTTGTACTTCGGGCAAAGATTGAATGAATTTTGAAGACGCCGGATCTAGTTTCATCCATCTGGGCTGAAATATATTCATGAAAATAAAAACATCAAATGTGCATCATAGCTTCACAGATAATCATCCAAGCTAAGAGATGATGGCTCTACCAGAATCATCAGTCTGCCACATAGACGGTTGTTTTTCCTATGTACATGAAAATGAATTTATAAAGCTGAGCGTGAGAATGCCCACCTCAGCTAGATCATGAAAATATTATGAAGATAATGTATTTTATTGTATCTTATTATAGGTCACCTTCCAGTTCGAAAAACCTCGGATCCTCATGATAAAGCATTTCACCCGACATCAGAAGATTTGTGACCTCATGCTTTAGGGAGCAACTTTTATAGACATATTTGGGCACTGCAACCCCAATCACATATGTCCATAAACCAAGGGCTTCTAAGTCTCTAAAAGTGTTGTTTCATAACCTAAAGGATCAAGGTCAGCTGATTACATCATCTCCCAGAAGTTCTCCCTGAAAAACTACTCAGAACTAGTCAAAACAGGACCATACAGACTTACCAGTGCTAATGGTGTGATGCATCATACCTGCCACATGAAAAAAGTGTGATGCATACTGAAAATCCCTTCTATAGGGTGCAATGACAGAGAGCAGACAAATGGCAGAGGCAGTTGGCTAAGTGGAAACTCAGAGAATATTCTAGAAACTGCCCATTTGACACTTGCCTCTCTGAATTCACCCAGGGATGAGTAAGAGATCATGAAATGTCCAAGTGGAACCAAGAACTATCAGAGAGATGACACTAATCAAAATCCCAGAAGCTAACTCACCCACCTACAAACATCTATATATGGATCCCTCATCCTAGAGATCCAAAGGCTGGATTTTTGTATTTTGTAAGGAAGTGTTGTTGGTTTCTCTGTGAAACACTGTATTGTTGGGTGATCTAAGTTTTTCATTAGGTGAAGACGGCTTTCATGCTGGGAGGATGGCATTGGGTCATACCAACGGGTTGTAATCCTCTTTTCTACTACTTCTGTCAATAAAGCTATTTGAGTTTTCCCCAATATTCTTGTATATCTCTAAATCTTGTATTGATATATGCATTTGTATGGTTAATATACATCTGATCCTATATTGTTTATGGTTATAGATCTTTATGCTTTGATGGTATTATGTTGCTTTGACTCTACAAGTGTTCTTTGAAGCTGGACAAGTAAGGAAGAAGTGGAAAATCTCTGTCTAAGGAGGGAGGAAACAAGCAAGGATCCAAGTGAAAGACTGAGGTTGGTACTCCCTAATTCTCTCATCTATCTCTCATAAAGGAAAACACAAGTAACTTTAATCTGTTTGTTTCTAAGATAGCTAGCCGTCTTAGTGGGACTAGCAGCTCTGAATGGACACTATTTTTCCCGATAACACATCCCTATTCCTTCGTTTATGTGAGGTTGAGATAATGGAGTCCACCAATCAAGGGATCCCTCTTGGAGGGAATCCTAGTCCTTTCTCCTCTTGGGGAGATATTGGTTCTACATATATGGCTACATTGTCCCTTCCGAGAATCACAATCGGCCTACAAGTATGGCTTTTCTCGGCCTATGTCGTTAAAAACACCATAATTCCTCAACAATCTAATCAACAACTAGATGATACTAAATTTACACCTTCATCTTTTACTTCATTTGTTTCTCCTTCCCCTTATTCCTCTTCGCTTGGTGAAACTAGTGACACGAAAAACCAAGTAGCTGAGAAGAAAAAGAAAGGGAAGGAGAAGAAGAAGAAGCCAGCTAAACAGGGGAACAACCATGCATCATCTAGTGAAAATCCACAAACTAAACTTTCCAAACCAAAAAATCGATGCACAATTTGCAAGGGGAGCCATTACCATCAAGATTGCCCTTAAATCCCACGGATCTTTAAAGAATGGTCTCCCCGTTTGCACCACTCGGTGTCATCAACCTCTGACAGTTAGGTTGACAGCACACCATCAACTAGTGAAAACGAAGTCAATAGATAGAAAGGAAAAGTTAGATTTCCATGTAGGTTACATGAAGGTGATCATACACTTCACTGTTGTCCTTTTCTAGACGAAGCCGAAAGCATTTTGGATAATTGTCCTGCTTCACCGCAGCGACTTCAACCTGGATACAAGAAACTCTTGCCAAGTCCTTCGCTAGTTGAAAACCCGATTAACATAACTCAATTGTCGATCGAATCGGATATCATTAAAAGTGAACCTTCTAAGTCCACACCGGGCCAAAGTCAACTGGTCGAGATGGCAGTCGACCCAGTCTTGCCTTGAGAAGGCCCACCTTCAAATGATACAGTTTCCAAACGGAATGAGAATGACACTATTAGAATTCTTTTTGTGGATATAGAGTCTAATGAACTTGGGGGCAATCCACCCATTCCTTTACAACAAGAAGAAACCCCCCCAGTTCATGAGATTTATCTAGACATTTATCCGGTACCTCCTCTGAGCAGTCTAGTCGTTTTCTTTGATTGGAATCAACTAGCGAAACCCCGCCTTCCATCTAATGTACCATTCTGAATCATATGACAAGTTTACAAAATGATCGTGTCTGGAACTATCATAGATGAAGGGGCTTCAGCAGGTATTCCTTCCTCAACTGCTTGGAAAGCACTTGGTTCACCATCACTTTTGCTTGAATAACAAAATTTTTCAAGCTCCAACAAAGGAACTAGTCAACCATTAGGGATCCTTCCAAAGTTAGTGATAACTTTGAGAAAGAAAACTGTTCATTTGAATGTGATGGTAGTCCAAGGGCCACTACATTATAATCTACTCCTTGGACGTGACTATATATATATAGCATGGACGCTATTGTTTCCACATTATTTCGAGTGATGTGTTTTCCACATGAAGGTAGACTAGTGCAACTTGTCAACCAACTTTCATTTCCTGGTTCAAACACAGCTATGAATCAACCATCATCCCTAAATGGTCTCTTCACATCAACAATGTCTCTTCAACATTCATTGCATCCACCTAATTACCACAGGTAGTTCGGTGAATGTTCTTAATTTTAGGGGGCATGCACCCTAGTCTCCTTCGGTAGGTGAACCTAGAGGAAAAGAGAGATTTTCTTGAAAGGTCATAATGCTTGGACTGAAGAAACATTCCCGTCGAGGTTATGTGATCATTCTGAAACACTTATTTCCTTTGTACGATTGTGATTGGAAGCTCACACCATTCACCTTCATACGTTATGTGATTGGAAGGTCACACCAGTTACCTTTTCCCATTTTGATGGACAAAGAAAAGGAAGAGTTTTTGTCTGTCGACAAAAACAATCCTGCCTAACCGCAAGGACTTACATCTGGTAACCTAGAAACTCTCCTTTTACTGAAACACTTGGGGGCATGCAAACCTTTGTATGTAAGTGAAAAACGACCTTTTATTTTCTTTAGTTTGTAGGTTCTCAACCCTTTAACCTCGTAGTTTGGTCGTTTCTAGCCTGGATAAAAAGGCCATGAGCACATGTTATAGTAGTGTTCAAGCTCATTAAAAAATAAATATACCAAGAGACATTATCAAAAGACTGGTAAGATCAATGTTCCCGTAAGGTTCAATCTCGTTAAAAAATAAACCTGACACTGAGCATAGTTTTCTCTTGGTTCAAGCTCATTAAAAAATGAAACCACCATTGGTAAATAACCTCTGTTATCACTTTGCTATCAGCCCTTTTGAACCTTGGCTGTGTTCCTACCTTCACCTCCATTCATTTGGCTAACCATACGCTTCCACTTGATTGTTTACCCTTTTGAGGAACAACTGCGATGAGTGATTTTGATTGCCACCCTCTTCACACTGCCATGTTTTGAGAAGTTCCAAACTTACCTGCAACCGATTGCTACGTGAAAATACCACTTGTTCCTAAACAATGAGTCCCTTTTAAACTCTTTTTATACTCGCTAAATATAAAAATATTGTCAAGCCATTGGCCTTTCCAGCTCATTAAAGTAAACGGAATGCCATCCCTCTCATATATTTTAATATTTTTAGACCTGAGGGATTATTAAACAAAAAGATCGAGCACTTGTCTTCGCCGGCTCGTTAAAAGGATCAAAAAGTCATCCCTTTCGTATTATTTTATACTTTTTCGGACTTAAGGGATTATGCCATGAAAAAGGACTGTTGGAGTTTCCTTTTCTTCCCTTTTCAAACTCTCTAAACATGAAAAGGACCGAGTTATCTTTGTCATTAAACTCTTTAAAACAATAGCGACAAACTTGTCCGGCCAGACAATAACGAGCCTCACTGACACTAGGCTCGCTAAACACAAAGAGACAAGTTTGCCAAAAGGGAAAATTATAGACCAAGCATATGTTATCCTCCTCAAGCTTGACAAAAATAAAGAGGTACTCGTCAGCAATGACTGGGGAAAAAGGGAAGAAACTTAAAGAACTTTATTGGTAGCGGGTCACTCTTGAACATGACAATTTCACTCCATCACCATGATTGAGTTGGGTTGGGTTTTTCCATTCACCATCACCCTTGGTCCTCCGTACCATCCATGGTGTTAAAACTACCAGTCCATATCAGTGTCAGTGATCTGTTCAAGAAAAGTCATTCAGATAATTCACCATCCAACAAACGCCTCATCCACTACAATACCTCCACCCTTCATTTTTCATGACCTCCATTACTAAACCTTATATCATCAAATCGTTTTCACCTCCAAAAAAAATCATTTGCTCCGTTTCGCTTTGTATATGTGGGATACATCAAGGCCCTCCTACGACAGGTCACTTCTTGTCAACATCAACTCATTATCCAAGAAGTTGACTTAGAAACAACCCTTTCAATACTTTGAAGCTTGCATGCCTCAATGGCAAGTTTCTCACTTCCGGCGACAGGTTTACATCAATGACCTTCGATTGAAAGATTTTGCGTGGTGTTCAACATCGGCTCACATATTCACACCATGTCAATTGTACTGTAGTACCTTGAGGGTCATCATCATTATCCGTGACTCCTCTCATGTATGTTAACAACTTACATTATTGGCTGGTAATCAGGCGATGTCTTTCCATGTTCGACTTCAGAGCATCTTTTCACATGGATCGACTTGTACATTGAGCGAAGATTGAACGAGTTTTGAAAACCTCGGATCTAGTTTCATCCATCCGGGTTGCGATATATTCAGGAACATAAAGACATCAAATGTGCACAGAATCTACACAGATAGTCATCTAAGCAAAAG
Source organism: Pinus tabuliformis (assembly GCA_031772625.1). Lineage (NCBI taxonomy): Eukaryota > Viridiplantae > Streptophyta > Pinopsida > Pinales > Pinaceae > Pinus > Pinus tabuliformis. The sequence continues at coordinate 1,721,452,449 of CM062817.1, read as the reverse complement.
AAGGTGACTCTTCATGCGAAGAATCACCAGTTTGCAATAGCAGACAATTGTCTGTCCCATGTACATGAAATTGAATTTATAAAGTTGAGCATGGGAATGCCCACCTCAGCTAGATCATGAAAATAATATGATGATGATGTATTTTATTGTATCTTATACAGGTCACCTTCCAGTTCGAATACCTCGGATCCTCATGATAAAGCATTTCACCTGACATGAGAAGATTTACAACCTCATGCTTGAGGGGCCAGCTGTTATAGACATATTTGGGCACTGCAACCCCAAACTCATATGTCCATAAAATAAGGGCTCTTTAGTCCCTAAAAGTGTTGTTTCATACCCTAAAGGATCATGGTCAACTGATTACATCATCTCCCAGATGTTCCACCTGTAAAACTACTCAGAACTGGCCAAAACTGGACCATACTAACTGCTCCATGGTCAAGGTTTGATGCACACTAGCTGCCTCACTAGCAAGGTGCGATGCATACTGAAATGGCCTTCTGTGGGGTGCGATGAGTGAGAATGGACAAATTGCAGAGATAGTTTGCTAATTGGATGATCATGGAATCTTCCAGAAACTTCTCCTATGACACTTGCCTCTCTGAATTCGCCTAGGGATGAGTAAGAGATCAATGAAATCTCCAAGTGGAACCAAGAACTATCAATGGAATGACACTAATCAAAAACCCAGAGCTAACTAACACCCTTGTAAGACATCTATAAATGGATCCCTCATCTAAGAGATCTAAAGGCTGGAATTTTGTATTTTCTAAGTGCTGTTGGTTTATCTGTGAGAAGGGACACTGCATTTTTGGGTCATTTTCTTATTCATGAGGTGAAGAGGGCTTCTACACTGGGAGGATGATGCTGGATTAGACAGCTGGGTTGTAATCCTCTCTTTCACTACTATTAATAAATTTCTTTGAGTTTTCCTCCATATAATCATGCATTTGTGAATCTTATTGTTTATGAATGCAATTGTATGGTCAATGTCTTTCTGATTCTACATTGTTTATAATGTTTTAGATGTAGATTCTTTGATGGTTTTCTATTACTTTGACTCTACAGGTACTCTTTGAAGTGGGACAAGTAGGAGAGGAGTGGCAAATTCTATCAAGGAAAGGAGAAATCAAGCTAGGATCAAAGCGGAAGATCCAGGTTGGTCCTCTTTTCTTCCCTCTAATCTATCACACTTAAAGGAACTCTCAAAAGGCTTTCATTGTTTGTTTCTAAGATAGCTACCCATCTTAGTGGGACTAGCAGTTCAAATCGACACTAGTTTTCCCTGAAACATCTCCCCATTCTCTCCCAGTTTTTTTAGGTAATACGTTCACACTAAATCCCAAATCCAAAATAAACTGGTCCATCTCATAGTCTCCTATTTCTACAGTAAGCCTCATCTCACACCCTCTCCTTGCCTTATGCTTACCGATCTTTCTGACTACGCAAGATCCACTATAAGTATTATCCTTACTGGCACATTTGTTTATCAACTCTTGTAGCCCTTTCAAAACCTTGTTATTACGTAGTAGTTTCATACAAGTTTCCAAGAAGGTGGTCAGCACAGAGGGGTTTACCTTTGCAGGAAGTTTGTCCTGACTTCCTGAGGTAGAGGCCTCAACAAAGCTTTTATTCACTTCCATGAACATTTCCTTCGTACTCTCCAAATCGAGCCTAGCCTTGTTTTCTGGATCCTTGCAGACCCATCCACCTTCTTCAAGTTTCTTTCCCTTATCATCACCAGTCACGATCCTGCATTGCATTACGATATTCACATTCGAGTCCTCTTCACGGGGTTCGACCCTCATCATTTGTAAGTTCTGGGTAGGATTTTGAGGTTGCGCCTTCTTCTCTTGGATGTTGGCCATCAGCACAGGACATTCTTTGATTGTGTGGTCAAACTAAGTGTAGTATTGACATGATGGGTGTGTCTGATTTGTACACTCCCATGCGTAGTGCTCTAGCATTTTGCAATTGTAACAAATGATCTGACCCTGACCCCTACCAGGTCCTCCTCCACCTTGTCCTCATTTGTGCCCATGATATCCTTCGCGCCTTCCCCCAACTCCTTGATCTGGAGTTCAAGTTTCTACTTGCATTTGATACGTAGGCATCCTCTCCATCATTAATTCATGGTTTAGACAGTGGCACCCATCATGGCCCACCAATTTGCAGAAATCGCATAACAATTGTTGTGATGTATGTACAGACTTTTGCGGCAAATGACAATTGTCTGTTACATGTTTTTCAACTACTTGACAAATAGTGCATCATAGCGTGGGCCCCACACTTGGTCCTGTTGGAACTTTCTGCCTTAGGGGCATACGCCCCCCTCCTATGATGTAATTCACAAAGAGAGGGCAGTGATATTTTTCATGCCCCTGGTTTTTACACTTGAGACACCAAAAATTTTCGCGCACCTCCATCCAAGCCGCTTTTTCCTTTTTCAAGCTCTGAAACTCCAAGCATAGGTTCTGCAACTATGCATGAATCTGTTGAACTCCCAAAGAAGTGTCCTAGATAGGTGTCTCATGCAATCTCATCATGATTTCCAGGGCTTCCACCTAAGTTCCTATCTTTTGTTGTGATAAAGTAATCCTTTAGTGGGGCAGAAGCATAGCTATAAACCAATCGTGATGTTGGATATCTATGAGATTCATATTAGCTTTGCAGATATCACACTTCAGTCTTTGATCTAGCTCCCATGGTGTTTCATCGGGCCTCATCATGATTTCCTTAAATTCAATTACCGACTGCGAGGTAGATTTAGGCTTACCAAATTCCTTATTCAAAGCGGTCTGAGTATCTGCCAATGATGCCAACGGATTATCAGTGAAGTACTTAACATACCATGTCAGTGTGCGATCCTGTAAAGCGGTGACTAACTATGCCTTCTTTATATTATCATCCTTAATTTTTTGTCTTGTCCACATAGTCTTCGCAAAAAACCAAAATTGATCTAGATCCTCACTTCCTAAGCCTTTGAAAATTGGAAACCTCATCATATTCGACATGTTGACAATTGACGGGGGTGGTGGTAGTGTGGGTGAAGATGTATGTTGTTGAGTTGAAGGTGGAGGTGGTGTGGACAAATGAGGTATCCGCGAAAAACACTTCCTTATCAACTACACAATGCTCTGCGGTGAAGCCTATGATGCCCCTTCGTCGTCACTTGAAGAAGGTCCAATCAATGTACTATATTCAGGACTTGTTTTGCCTTGACTTCTAAAGCTTCATCCACTTTGTGTAGATCCAAATATCAAGGTAATGGAATAACCTGCATTTCACACAAGATCATCTTAATCCAAGTATTCAAATATCTCAAACACTTACCTCGCAATACCTTGAAGAAGCGTCGCTTTGCTTTGTTGTAACTGACTGAGGTATCAATCGCGAACTCTATAAAAAATCCTTCGATGACTCAATCGAGTTAGTGATCGGCTGCATGTGCGATCTTATCTTCAGAAAATTCCAACCTCTGCACAAGCTCCAGGGTCCACACTATCGAACCGTCATGCCTCCAACTTCCTTGGTTGTTTGCCAATTTAGTGATCCACTTGTATAGTTAGATCGGGAAGATGTAGAAGAAGATCCTGTGTATTTCTATGTATATATATATGCCTAACCACTGTTGTTTTGTCAGGTGTAGATTCTTGTTTTCTCGTGCCATGAATTCGTGGATATTTCTATCCAACCACTACTCAATTTCCTTCTTAGTCCTATTCCAGTGATGTGACATCACACATCTCTTTATGTAGATCCTGGTCCCAGCAAGGAAACCGTTTGTTTGCTTAGGTGGTCCTGACCTAGATTCAAATTTAGTTTTTCCAAAAAAATCCCTACTCTACTGGCCCTTTTGACCTCAATCTGTGGTGCATGGAGTGAAGTCTCACCCAAAGTAGTATGGGGGGATGCTAGAACCAAATTTTCGCACCCAGGGATCAATGTGATGTCTTTTTGGTGACCTAGATCTACCTTTGCATAGACCCCTGCGCTCCTATGGCCTATTGCTATAACTTCCTTCAATCAACCTCTAGACCTCCGCGAAGACCTTTGTACTTCTTCATTTGATCATGGTGGTTATGCACTCAACGCTAGTATTTCTGAGCCACTAGTCTCTGATGATCTATCTATTGATGAAGTCGAAACCCCCCAGGCTATCGAGCAACTTCAGCCTAAGCTGATGGTTATGTCAGGCCCTTGCTATCCCGAGGTTAGTTACACTTACAATCAGAAAATTTGTGAAACACCCAAGGCTCCTCATCACTCATCTGTATGCACTCAAGATCAATCCAACACACAGATATTGCTTCCTCCATCTAAATCACATGATCCCATCGGTTATGCATTGGAGGAGTCATACACAGCAAGCACACTTGCAAAGCATAAGTTGTCTCTATTTCTCATGTTTTATTTTCTGCCACAATCAAGAGAGTGTGCATGTTTATCATTTGCAAATAGTGTGTCACAACACCATGTTAAGTCTGTAGAATGTTTGTCTTGTGCATTCACTCTTTCCTTTTCTATGAATTTTTTAGAACTCAAAGTGTGTTGGTATTCACTGATCAATCTTTCTTGTTCACTGATTTACATGCATATTTTTCATGCCTTCACCAACATGGGCCATCCAATGCGATGGTGGCTACATTGGAAATATCATGTCGCGTGAGTAGGCCCATGCATTGTTTACCATAGGAGTAGGAGTAGTCTTGCTTCTTTCTTTTCTTTACTTTCTGGTTTGCATGTCTGTTTTCTTGCTTACTTGGTTTGTTTTTATTTCTGCTTACTTTTCTTAATTGTTTTGCTTTCACTTTAATTCTGCTTTTTCTTTTTGCTTTCTTTGCTTGCTTATATCCATAGGTTAGCCTTACATGAAACCCTGTTTGGCTCTTGAGACAAGCCAGGAAAATCTAAGAGGGCTTGTACAACTATCAACATCTAGTTATTTGTTGTCCTCTCTCTTTATGAAGAACTTATTGTCTTCAGTTGATGATTCCTTGATGGAAAATATGTTCTGTTCAGAGTGAATCTTGGTGAAAGCACAACGCTTGCACTATTAACTAGTACTGCCTACTCTAATCGATTATTTTGGGTTAACCCTTGTCAACTCAGTCAAGTAGAGTTAGGTGAGGGGGAAAACCTTAACAGGTATGTCAGAGGTATATATAACATACTTCTCTAAAGGAAAAACCTCTTCTTCTCTCAATATGTCGGGATCCCTCTTCCACCTCTGAAATAAATAAGTGCTTATGCACAGTTCTTGAAAAAATGAATTAAAAATAAAAATATGAAAAAAATTGAAAAAAATGAGTAAGACGAAAGAAGAGAAAGGCTTCCTATGTAGAGAGGTGATGCAATTAACTATGTCGGGGTACTGACTAGGCTCGCTAGCAGTGGAGTGATGCATTTCTTCCTACATGACTCCGTCGAGGTACTGTTTAGGCCTACTGGCAGCGGAGCAACACCAAAGATGAAACTTAAACTTTGACAGCTATATTATTGTTGCATCAATATACCCCTCATCACCAATAAAAAAAAAAAAAGTTGACTTGGCTTGGAATGTGTGCTGACCGATCAAGAGACTAGTAGGGACTACATCTTTCATACAAGTTAGTGTGGAAGCCATTACGATCAAAGAATCGAACAATACTTCTAAAAGGTTAGACTCGCTTTCCACGAAACAAGGTCCATATAGAGAGCTTGAGTTCTACTAGTGTGTCGCCAATGTTGTAGATGCTACAACCACCATCCAAAATTTTGGCTCGCATGCAAATTTTGGAGCCTACCTTGGATCCTACGATCGATCATCCTTGGTCACTTGCTGGTAAGGTGATAATCTCAAGCTTCACCTCCTTGATCTTAAGATCTTTTCATTTCCTCATCTTTATGCAGCATGTGTCATCTATGGCCATAGGGATTTTTGTTTGTCATGAAAAGGGGATGTTGTTTTTCTTCAAGGGAAAGCATGCGTGCATGAGTTGTTATCATCACATAAACATGTTTCACACTCACTACACGCACTCTTGTCATGAAGTTTGTTGCATCAAGCATAGTATGTTTATAAATTTTGGATGGTCTACGTCGTATAACTAAGTGTTGGTGTGCAATCAGAGTCAAGTCTTATCAATGTTTACAATATGTTTCACTGATCTCAAACTTAGCTAAAATCCCAAGCAGCTTAGCGTCAAACATCCTCTCAGAACTATGCACTTTTCTTCTCCCACCATCAAGTTTCCTCCGTTTCCTGTTGAAACCCCATAGTGCGCAAAGACCCCAACAAGCACTACTCTTCAAAAATATCCAGTGCATTTAGGAAACCAGCAATGCTCTCCAGAAATGTGCAGATCGGTCAGTTTCCCAGGGTGCACTGCACTCAAAAATTGTGAAGAGATTACCTCCTAGGATTCCCATCCTGAAATAGTGTCATGTGCCTAAAAAATGTGCAGTGTTGTCCAAGTTTTCCTGTTAATATTTCATGTAGAAACTACGCAGATGGACCTCCCAGGGCCTCATCGCAGCAGCAGTCACTACCCGCCAAAGTTGCGTTGATCTACCTCTCAGTGACTACAGGAAAAGGTGACATGCTAAGATCAACCCCAAGGAGTCGAGGAGAAGTACCAAGAGACTAAGTGATGGTAAAGGTCAGGAACGCATGCAAACTTTGTCGGATGCATGACCATCTTGAGGGTAAGTATGGTAAGTAAATAAAACCTTTCTAATTACATATCTTAGTTGAGTTTTCTAGACTTCTTGTCATTGTCATATCACAATGTCTTCAGTAACATGCATGTGCACAAGCACAAAAATTCATTTCATGTGTTTCCACTACATCTCTTGCTTCCTTTCCCTTGTTTGACCAACTGTCATCTTCGGCATGTTGATTTCTATGTTATGCTTGCGACCTTGTTCTGGTGATGTTGAAGGTTTGTGTATGAGTTGTGTTTTCTATGTAAACATCTATAACACTCATACACGATGTTGCAAGCATTTTCATGAAAGTTTTGACATGCTCGTCTGAAGGTCTATCTAAAGTTTTGCACTTGTCAAATTCACCATTAGATAGTCGTGTAGTCAATCACACTGAGACATGTTGTCTTGTTGGTTTGAGGTGTCTTTTTTTCGAGTCATGTTGAGTGTGTGTCTTCAAGGTCATGTATTCACGTGTTCAATCACTCACACTTAGTAATTTTTTCCAAAATTCTATCGACCGGACCACCCTCCATCAGTCAGACCTCCACTGAGCTGCATTGTGCAATCTCAACCCTCAGTGACCAAGTACTGCTGCCTAGAATTGCATAGAGCTTGAGGCTGCCTCCCAAGTAGTCTACACTGCACAATCCTGGAATCAACCTAGCTAACTGTCACCAAGAACATTGCAAAAATTACCCAAGAAGTTATCTCAATCTACCCTTCCTGCAAGCCTATCCATTAAGCCTCCCGCAAGTCAACTGGAGAATTTGACTGGGCAGTGACCCCCGGCTTCACTCCTCCCAAAAATGGCGTAGAAGTTGTCAGCCTGTTTTCCTACACTCACTAAAGGAATTGCATAGAAAAGAGGGATAGGCACTCCTTTCCTGTCACTGCACTATATTTGAAAATTGTGTAGTTCTACCTGTCAATCCCCTTGTCAGCCGACTTGCTGCTCCTCCTGAAAATTGTGCAGTTTTATTGGACTTTCCACCAGTTTCTTGGGACTCTGCTAAGCCCAGAAACTACACAGACATATCCTACATGACTGCCTCTCAGCTTTGCACAGTTTTTGCCAGCAAGCTCCTACAACCCGCTCCCAACCTCCTCTGAAAATTTGCGCAGTTTTCACTTCCAGTGTCCTCTTCTTCCCGCACTACCTTCCTGATTATTTTTTTTGCAGTTATGCCTTCCAGCTGAACCAGATCCCACAAAATATCACTGCTATACTGGATTGCTCATACCAGCCTCCCACTAAAATCCATGCAATTTTTCTTGACAGTGCCCTAAAGCCTTGTATCCCGGCCTGAAATGTTCTTTATGCAGTTTCAGAGCCTTGTCCTCTCTCTCAATCACCTGGACCCGAAAACGAAAGATGATGCATCATGGTAGACTAGGGGATTTCTAGATTTGATGTTGTCTCGCCATGAGTGGTTGCAAAGACAGGTACATGGATGAGTCATGGCGTGATGACGAATGGGATGAACAAGGAGCACATGCTAGAAGACTTGCTCGTGATTGGATGAACACACGATGCCTACCAAGTAGCAAGTGAAGGAGACGCATGCACATGCATGAATCATCAAGCAAACACCAAGAAAATTGAAGACTCCATGCACTCTTCTACGTGGAGGTGAAGCTCTGATACACCACGAGAATACTCATCACTCGGCAGCATAGCAGCTCGACACGAACAACACAACCAGCATATGCATACCAGCAGTGTCATGTCGAGTTGTGTCATGAGTCACCTTGGCTAGATCACTACTTTGGGTCATAACTGTGTAGTCAGTGTAATGTAACATGGAATTCCAAGAGACCCATGGATGAAGTCAAAGAGTCAGGTAAGTCAAAGATTCATGTAAGTCAAAAATTCATGAGGGAAGTTGAATAGTCACAAGGGTCAGTTTCACCCTTGGGTATCTATACCCCTCATTTTTACATGCAAAGGACTTTTCACCTTGGCTCCTCCCACATATCTTTGAGAGTCTACAGTCTTTTCTTTGAGGAGTGAGAAGTGGCTCCAACATCCCACTATCGTGGTTAGTGATGTATGGTGTACGGATGTGTCTTGGAATTTTCACTTAATTCAGAAGCCTGCTAATAGGCCAGCATGTTTTCACACATGTATTTTATTCGTTTGTAAGAATATTCTTTGGACGCTTGTAATGCATCTTATTTTAACTTGTACTAATATAGTTGAACTATTTCGGTTGTTTTAGTGCATATGATGTTGGAAATGTGTTGTATCAGTTGTTAATGTTGTCTCACCCGTGTGGACTACTTCGTCGGACACTCGATAGATTCATCCTTGTGAATTTGTTATAGAAACTATCGCATTCATGTGGACTATTTCAGTGGGTGTTGTACGTTTTATCTATTCACTTTGTGTTTGTGACTATAGTATACGTGTGGAATACTCCACCAAAAGTTGTGATTGTCCTGCTATGTTGTGTGTCTCAAATAGAGTTGGCACCATTCCCTTTCGACTTGAGAATCACTCTCACCGTCTCCCTCTGCAATGAAAGAACTTAGACACAAGTTACACTAAAAACTCATGAGGCACATGAACCTTGTTCTTTGAAGATAAAGTATACTACTCTCATGTGCTTCCAAGCAAGAGCGAAGGCATATATTAAAGATAATGGAAATTAGGCCATCATACTGGATGGGACTCCTACACCAAATGGTGTGAGGTCTAGTTGGGACTTCATATTGGGTAGATCCCTTGAATTTTTGCGGGTCCAGCACCATCAACATGACCTCATGCCAAAAGAAATTGAGGTCAATTTACAAGCTTCATTAGCTCCAAGAGCATAGCAAGTCCTGAGTGAATGAGAGGATTCCATTCTCCTTAGGGACCATCTAGGAAAATAGATGTACAACATAGCCTTTGATGAGCTGCAACAAAGATTTATAGAAGCATGTAGAGAACGCACCCCAGATGAGCATGCATCACTTGCGCACTTAGAAGAATGGGTGATTGTGTCAGATGTATGGAGACATCTAGCCACCTCACCCGATGCTACAAAAGCTTATTCCGAGGCCACCAGCTTGAGTGTTAGGTTCTTGATAGTAGAAAAATAGTGCATGCCTAAGGAGTTCCAAGCAGCCAAGCAGAGAGATGCACAATCAACAAGACCCACCAAAGCAGAGATGAAGATGGTCATATTTGCTGAAGAATCGACTCTTTAGAGAGCGATGCGGAGACAATATGACAGGTTCATCACCATTCACAAGGCAATTGTCCACCTACATGGTCATCAACATCGTTGCACAAAGATAGCGCAAACACTCGCATACATACATGTCGTAGTTGATCATGTACAGACATGGACAATGAGGTACAATGGAGCCCCACTTCATTTGGACAAGATGATGAAGCCACAAGTGGATTTGGACAAAGCAAGCATTCATAGTTAGATCCAAAACTATGGGGAACTCCCACCACTCATCACTAGTGTTGAGGCTTCATATACACGGTTGTAAATGATTTTGGATGTCGTGGTAAGAAATTATGGCACCCTATCAATCAGTACGCTCGCCAAGGCTGAAGAGAAGAACCAATTCTGTTATGAGACCAACTCACAAAAAGATAGAAAAGATAGTTTGACGACTTAGAATTCAGCCTCTTCGAGGGGGCAACCTCCTTTACATTACACAAATGAACAATTCTTGGATGATTCAAATGACAAAACCTCCTTTCTATATATAGGAGTCTAAGGAGTCACAATATAACCCAGCCGACCTAAGAATAATAATATAAAGGCACAAAAACAACAATAGAGGGATTCTATGGGGCACAATAATAACCATATGGGGACAATAGGGGAAAAAAAATATTAATAAGGCATATAACTACAATAGTAATTTGGTAATCACTAGTATTATAGGGACCTAACATGCCCCTCTCCTTCAAAAAAGTGTTGTTCTCAATGCTTGAGTAGTTCTGGATGCTTCTGTATAAAATTCTCATCCTCCCATGTGGAATCTTCAGCGGATAAGTTCTTCCACTTGATGAGATACTTTGAAAGTGATCGATTTCGTAGCTGTCGAGTTCTTGTTTGTGTGACTACTTCCAATTCCAATATAATTTTTCCTTCCTCGTCAAGTTCTGGCAATATTGTTTGAACTGGGAGCTTGTCTCCTATAACCTTCTTTAAACATGAAACATGAAAACTGGGTGCACTCGAGAAGTTGCAGGAAGCTCCAATTTGTATGCCATATTACCAATATTTTGCAACACCTTGTACAGACTGTAATACTTTGCTGATAATTTATTATCCTTCTTAGCATGCTTGAGGGACATTTGTTTATATGGTTGTATCCGTACGAATACCCAATCACCTACATCAAAAATTCTTTCGCTGCGATGTTAATCTGCCTGTTGCTTCATTCTATTCTGTGTCAACATGAGATTATCCTTTAAGAGTTGGAGGACTTGTTGTTGATGCTCGATGTGACATTCCACTGCTTGAACCTTAGAATTTTATCTTAAATATGATGTGATGGATGGTGGCTAATATCCATAAAGTGGCATAAATGTGGTCATTTTTGTTGCTGTTTGGAAGGAAGTGTTATACCACCATTCAACTAGAGGCAACCATTTGACCCATTGTGTCTATTTTTCAGATACAAAGCAACGAAGATATCCTTCCAAATATTTGTTTACTATCTCAGTTTTCCCATCAGATTAAGGATGATAAGATGAGTTATGAGCTAACTGAGTATCGAGACAAGAAAATAATTCTGTCCAAAAATTTCCAGTGAAAATGGGATCTTTGTCACTTACAATAATCTTTGGGTTTTCATGTAGCTTTTGAATTGTTTCCATAAATGCAGTAGAAACTGTACTAGATTTAAATGGATGTGATAATGCACAAAAGTGTGCATACTTGGTAAGTCTGTCAACTACCACCATGATGACACTCTTTCCCTCAGACTTGGGTAAACCTATGATAAAATCCATTGAAACCTCCTCCCAACATTGGCTTGGAATGGATAAAGGTTGTAATAGACCCGGAGTCTTAATTGTTTCAACTTTATTTTGTTGGAAAACCAAACATTCTGCCACAAAATTTTGAATATCTAATTTAAGGCCATCCCAAAAAAATTCCTTCTTAACCCTGTGGTAAGTTTTTAAAAATCTTGAGTGCCCTCCTAAGGGAGAAGTGTGCAATTCCATAAGAATCTTTTGTTTGAGTTGGGAATTCTTACAGAGGTATAAGCGATCTTTGTACTATAACGAATCATTTTTCCAGCTAAATGTATCAAATGTACTAGAATCTTGTTGTAACTTTTGAATAATTTCCCACACTTCTTTATCATTCTTCCATTCCTCCCTTGCTTCGTTTATCCAACCTAGTTGGATAATAGAAATGGCACACAAAAATGCTTCCACATCCTCATCCTTTCATGAGAGTGCATCTGCCACCACATTTGCTTCCCTTTTTTGTAGATGATTTCGAAGTCATAACCCAACATCTTTGTGACCCACATTTGTTGCTCTTCAGAGGATAATCTTTGTTCTAAAAAGTATTTAAGGCTATCATGATCCATTTTTACCTTGAAGTGTCTTCCCATTAGGTAGGGTCGCCATTTCTTAAGTGCATGTAGTATTGCCAACATTTCCTTCTCATAAATGTCTTTGTGTAAAAACTATCCCTTGATTGGATGACTTTCAAAATCAATGGGTCTTTCATCTTGCATTAAAACAGCACGAATTCCATTTCCTGAAGCATCACATTCCACAATAAAAGTTTTTGTCAAGTCCGGTGTAGCTAAGACCTGTGCTTGGCACATTTCCTCTTTAAGATGTTCAAAGGCCTTTGTTGCTCCTAGAGTCCATGAAAATGCATCTTTCTTCAATAATGTTGTTAGAGGCGCTGCTATTCTCCCATAATTTTTAACAAACTTGCGATAATACCCTATCAACCTGAGAAATCCTCGCATATGCTTTATGGATGTTGGGATTTTCCATTCCATAATGGCTTTAATTTTTCTAGGGTCTACCTTAACTCCTTCATGAGATACAATATGACCCAGATATTCCACCTCTTGTACTCCAAAGAAACATTTGGATCTTTTTGCATATAATTGTTTCTCCTCCAATAGTTGTAGCACCCTATCAACATGATCCTTCAAAGACTTGCTATAGATTAGTATATCATCAAAAAATACTAACACAAATTTTCTAAGGAAGGGTTTGAAAATGGAATTCATCAAACCTTGAAATGTAGAAGGTGCATTGGTAAGGCCAAAAGGCATGACCAAAAATTCATAATGACCTTCATGAGTTCTAAATGCTTTTTTCAGAATGTCTCCAGTCTTCATTCTAATTTGATGATATCCTGAATGAAGATCCAACTTGGTGAAGTAAATTGATCCATGCAATTCATCCAGTAATTCATCAATGACAGGAATGGTAAACTTATCTTTAATAGTGAGCTTGTTGAGCTCTCTATAATCCGGACACATGAATCATGATCCATCCTTCTTGTGCACCAATACTACTGAAGCAGAGAAAGAACTTTGACTAGGTTGAATTATATCAGCCTCTAGCATTTCTGCAACCATACGTTCAATTTCACTCTTTTGGGCATAGGGATATCTGTACGGCTTGATGTTTGCAAGAGAACTTCCTAGAATTAGATGAATGGAACGATCATGATCATGAATAGGTGGGAAACCTTTGGGAGTCTCAAATGCCTTACAATGATTGTCCAACGCTTTTTGGAGGTCTGGAGAAATAGATGATTTCAATGTGGAAACATCTAGCGAACATAATTGTGCAATTACACCTCTTTGTTCCTTTTTTAGAAGCTTTGTCATACCGTTAGAACTAATTATCTTTCCCGGTTTCCCTGCAATACCCCTTAATTCAACTTCCTTTCCTTTCACAGAAAATTTCATGAAACGTTCTTGAAAATTAAAAGCTATTGTACCCAAGGATTGTACCCATTGGACTCCTAGTACTACATCATCACCTCCCATTGGAATGGAAAGCATTGAGCTAGTCAATACATATTCTCCCATGGATAGCTTGATATTATGGCACTTTCCAAAGAAATTTATTGTTCCTCCATTTGCAATCATCACTTGACACTCTAGTGCTGGATATAGGAAGCAATTCAATTCTTTTTCTACCTTACAATGAATAAAATTGTGGGTACTTCCTGAATCAATCAACACTATTACCTTTTTCTTCTTGATTTTTCCTTCTATCTTGATGGTTTGAGGAGACGTAGTTCCCGCCAATTCATTACAAGATATTGTCGGATTCATTTTTTCTTTATCTAGGCTTGGTTCCTGGAGTATATCCTCTTCTTTTGACCTTTCTTCCTCCTTTTCTTCTTCCTCTTCACAATCTATGTAGAATAATTTCTTCTCAACACACTTATGACCTTTAGTGTATTTGCTATCACAACTGTAACAAATCCATTTTGCTCTTTTTTCATCCAATTTTTGTGGTGTCAACCTTATAGGTTGTTGAAGACTAGGGGCAACAACACTTACATCTTTATAGTTGTGAGTGGTATGCTTCTTGGTTGCCATAATTTTGCTTTCCATTTTTCTTGCTAACCTAAATGCCTTCTCTAATGAATCAGGTCCCCAAAGGCGAACATCATGTTTGATATTATCCTTTAAATTCCCTATGAATACATCAATCCTATGCTCCTCTGAAATATTTTTTACCCTTATGTTCAATTTTTTGAACTCTTCAATGTGCTCCATTATTGAACCCTTTTGTTTGAGACTTATCAATTGGATAAAAAAGGTGTTGCTTTTTGTATCCTCATAATGTGTTGTCAATTCTTCCATAAAAATTGCCCAAGTGATAGTTTGTTTATGAGAGCAAAGCCATTGATACCATACAAACTGATTTGGTTCCAAATATAAAGTTGCAATACTTACCTTTTGTGTGTTTTGCACATTATTGAGATCAAAAAATTGCTCCATCTGTAATATCCATGTTGCAGGATCCTTGCCATCAAACTTCTTCATATCGATTTTTGGAATATGGTGGCCCTTAGATCCAACATTAGAGTCTATGAAATCATGATTAACATTTCTTTTGTTCGCATCATGAGTTTCCCTTACTACGGCCATTTCACCATTTGTAAGTATTTCTTGTAGAAAATTTCTCAAATCTGCCTTCAAATCTGCCATGTTTCTCTTGAAATGTGTCTTCAAATCTGCCATGTCTCTCTTCAAATCTATATTCAAATAATCCATATTAGCTTCCATGCCCTCTATCTTAGATTCCATGCCATTTATCTTAGCTTCTGTTAGCTTTTGTGAGAGTGACATTTGTTGCACTTGGTCTTGTAATTTTGATATATCATGTAGAATTTCTTCTTCTTCTTCATGAGTGATGCTACAGATTTCAGGTTGCTTACTAGGTGTTTTCATTTTTTTTCTCGAAGCATCAATTACCGATAATAATGCTCTACTGTGCCCTTTGAATTCCTTGAAAATAATTTTTCAAACCAAGCTTAAGAAAAAATTTAAAAAAATCTACACACCTTTTTTCACTTTGTAGGAGCTCAATATTACCTCTGATGTATCTTTATAATTTTTTATCATCTAGCTCTGAAATTGTGACCCGTAGTAGCCCTCTGTGTCCTCTTTCCAATGCCACTATTCTGATCCAAATTGGATTCTCCAAGGAAGCGTTATGCCAAGTCTTCCACAATGACCTGATTATAGACTAGTTCAGTAGAGCGAACTTGTACGACATACCACGTGTCCCTGTTCTGACCTTTGGCACTAAAAAATATACACAAGAAACTACATTCTGTCCTCTTTCTATACCTTCTTATGAAACTTCAATCCGATGCTCAAAGAGAAAGTTATGACAATTTTCCCCAGGTCACCTGTTTGGAATGTAATTCAGGAGTCTACAAAAAGACCAACTTCCTCAAATCATATCTCCGTAAATATAGCACGAAAAGATCTAAAATTCGGATCCAAGGTTCAGTGTGATTTCCTCTCAAATGGGTTTTTTTTTTTGCTCCTGAAACGTTGCAGAAAAATAGTTATAGCGAAAATACCACGATGACCTATTTGGAGCAGCGAAACTCTAGAATCCAAAGTTCCTATACCAAATGTTATGAAACCAGCTCACAAAAAGAGAGAAAAGATAGTTGAACGACTTATAATTCAACCTCTTTGAGGGGGAAACCTCCTTTGCATTACACAAATGAACAATTCTTGGATGATTCAAATGACAAAACCTCCTTTCTATATATAGGAGTCTAAGAAGTCACAATATAACCCAACCGACCTAACAATAATAATATAAAGGCACAAAAATAACAATAGAGGGATTCTATGGGGCACAATAATAACACTATGGGGACAATAGGGGCACACAATATTAATAAGGGATATAACTACAATAGTAATGAGGTAATCACTAGTATTATAGGGACCTAAAAAATTTAGACTAGAGCTCGATGCATACTTCGATCTGAAGATGCTCACGGCCACCAGTGCAGAATTGCAAGTCAGCGTAGATAACATGCGGATGTATATCATCGATATGGCCTTGCTAGGACTAAGTTGCACATGTTACAGGATGAGTTGGGACGGGGCTCCAAATTAGTATATCGAGAAGAAATGGAGGCAAGAGCACATTTCTAGAAGGACTTCTTCAAAGAGTACACGAACACCATTGTGCACTATCAAGTATGGCATCAGTTCGTCACTGAGGACCACAAAGAGAGGGATGATGAGCTGGTATTTCTATAGACGTTCGAGTCTTAGTGTTGTCTTATCTGGCTGACTCAAGCCAATTTTGTCCCACATGGGTATATGTGGAAAATGTATCATCTTTGTAAACATGATATAAAGTGAAATTCCAAGTGTCATTAGTGGAATAAAAATAGTCATATGTAATGTAAAGAGTCATGAGGGTAGTCCAAGAATCACAAAGGGGAATTTCAATGGTCACCCTGTCACACGGAATCAGTCAAGAGTGCGGACACAATCGACCTTCCTAGAAGTCTAAGACATTCTAATGACAAACAAAACAAACTGGAGCTATCCTTCTCTAAACATGCATTATGATATGAGAAATCAAGTGTTTCGTTCTTACCTTTGTCCAAACGCTGTTGTAGAAGTCCAAGCTTTGTTGATCTGGATGAGCTCCTCCTTTTCTCCAAAACCTGCAATCACCAACAGTCAAACAATTAAATAGCACCTGATTATAACATAAAACAAAGCATATTCAACATATAGACCAAGGAGTACATGAAATAACCCATAAACAACAAGTTATTGAGAAGAATGGACCAATTTGCATTAAAGGTAATCAAAAGGAACCATTACAACCTGAGCCTTGGTGTTGTGCAAGCTCCTTCCAGGGTCCACAAGAGTCTTCCTCTACTTTGACAAAGCTCACCCACTTCCAAATAGAACAAGCAAAGATGACAATCTCTCCTCACAAGCTTCTAAATGGGAGTCCTAATTTCGGCAGCATTTACCCTTAGAAATGTATAGCTTTCAACCTCCCTCCTTCTGGCCCAATGCCTGTATTTATAGTGCTCAAGAGGAAGTTAATCAGGTCCACCATCAATGGGATAGTCCCCTCTTTGGATGGGATCACTCCCTTATTGATGGGATAAGTTCCTCTTTGGTAGGGGTGCATGAACCATCTGGAGGCACTCAATACACGTCGAACAACCTTCTAGAATGCTCTAGAAATGACCACAAGTAAGTTTTTGAAGATAAAACTTGTGCATTTTAACCTTTTCAGAGGGACGCACCTGCCCCTTTAGATACAGAGCGTCCTTGGACGCAGACCTCATGAACAATAGGTGCGTACCCGCAGCCAAGGTTTGAGAGAACCTGCGTACCCAGAGATAAACACATTTATAAAGACTTTCTCTCTTTCTTGGAGTTTGACATGGATAGCAGAGGCATAAGACTTGCTTAAGAGGGTAGTATGACTGTTGATAGAGCCATAACAACTGTAAATAGCCATGGTGACATTTTTTAGTGTAACAGATTGCCCCCTAAAGTGCGAAGCCTGGAATAGATTAGGGTTTTGTATTATCTAGGAAGGGTGAAGCGCTTTATCATTTCGAGGATTATCTCGTGGAGAGCCTGGTCAGAACCTGCAATTTTCAACACAAAATACATGTATAAGATTATATCATCACTGAGGTAGGCATTCCCATACTCAGATTAAAACTTTAACTAACAGACTAACTACTCTGATACAAGAATGATTTTGCAGTACATCATAATCATAGACTTTTGTAGACACAGTATGGGCGCAGCCATCTATTTATGGTTAGTCTACTTAGATAATGAATACAAAACTCCTCGCAGCCTGGATGGTAAAGATTCGATCCAGGGTCTTCATTCCTACTTCTCGAATTGGTACGATTCTAACCATGCGAATAAATGAGTCGATGTCGAACATGGTAGAAACCACTTGATTACCAGTCGATGATGTAAACTGTTAACAAGTGTGAGAGAGACCACCAGTAATGTCAATGGTTCTCAAAGTACCCAGTACAATCCATGAGATGTGAATGAATGAGTTGATGTCGAACATTTCACGGAATCCTTCGATCGAAAGTCAATGATGTAAACTGACGTCAAAGGCGAGAAACCTGCCATTGATGCATGCAGACTTCAAGGCACTGACGATTTCTAAGTCATCTCTCTAGATAATGTGCTGATGTCGATAGAAAGTGACCCGTTGTAGGCAAGCCCACAACACGAAATCATAAGTTGAAGAAATGTTGCTGTAAGGACTGACTCAGGGATGGTCAAATGGATGACAAGTATTTTGCAGATGAAAGTTTTGTTTGCAGACCTCTTGAACACATAACGACACGACAGATGGTTTGGTGCTAAATAACTCAAAGTTAATCCCCGGAACCCGGCTGAAGACTTTCAAAGTGGTTTGATCAACTGTGAGGTAAAGAATTTCCCAACCCAGGTGAATGAAAAGTGTCGTGTTCAAGAGTGGTAGTAAAGCTTCTTCTGAGACAAAAGGTAACAAATAGGCTCATTCTTCTCTCTTTTCCCCCACCATTTCTGGCAAGTACCTCTTTATTTTTAACAAGCTTGAGGAGGATAACATATGCTTGATTATAAGCTCATCCTTCGGATGAGTCCAACCTAGTTTTGATTCGAACCCTAGGAAGGAGTGGTTCGTTCCTGTTTGTAATTGAACAGGTCCTTTACTGTGAAATGTTTAACGAGCCCAGTATAGGAGAAACTCGGCGTTTTTCAATTTTAGAGAGTCTGAAAAACTTAAGAAGACTCCAAGTTGAACTTTTTCGTAGATTTGTGTCCCTCAAGCCCGAAAAAGTATAAAATAATACCTGGGGGAACCGCTTGATCTTGCGACCAAGGAGTACTTTCATAATTAGTGCCACTGACCTGAAAAGTAAAAAGCGATCAAGGACACGTCGTTTTATTTCCGTATCGAGTTTGAAACGACAAAAACCCGGCAATCTTTTCCTGATTTTACGGTCAGAAAAGAGCTATAAGGGGACCGTCTTTTAATTCTGTTTTAACGAGTGTAAAAGAAACGCTCGGCAATCTTTTCATGTTTTAGGAGTCAGAAAAGGGCTTAAAAGATGACTCTGATATTTTGTTCGTGAAAAAATGACAATTTTCCCTCTAAGTCCCTTTGTCCTGCACAAAAGCGACACATTACTCATACCTGTTTAAGATAGGCAAAAATACATCGAAAAACATCTTTCCATGGTGAAAAATGAACAAATTCATCCAAAAAACCTATAAAAAGACTTTTTACCATGTCATTTTTACCGTTTGACTGTTGAGGTTGAAAAAGGAGCTTTTGACAAGAAACTTCCCGTGGTTGCTGCGGAAAATCCGACCGTTAGAATCGAACGCCGTCTCTTCCAGGTATTTCACAACATCCTCCTTGTCAATTTCATCCGTTTAGAAATTTATTTTAGGTTTCATTTTTTATTTTTGGGGGGTTTTGGGTTTTGAAAACCGCTCTGCGGGGGACGCAGGTTCCCTAAAGGCTGGCTTGCGTCCCTCGACTTTTTCCTACACAGGGAAAAGGTCGGGGGACGCAGGCTACCTTCAGGCCACCTGCGTCCCGGTGCACTGTGCGCCAAACGCGGGGTGCGTCCTCCGCAAAACGCGGATTTTGAAACCCCAAGCTCCCAAATTAACCATTGAATTTACCCAAAATTGATTTTAATGCCTGTTTGTTCATGTGTAGGGCACTTATCATGCTGGATTGGAGAGAAAGAGAGCATGAGGAGGTTGATGAAGCTGCAATCAATCATCAACCTTCCCTCGATGCCCTAAGAGGATGTGGATTATACAAATACTGGGCCATACCTGGCATGAGGGCTCAGGTAAGATTCTTGGAGTGGCTGGTCGAGAGATGGAACGTTCAAGAGCAATGCTTTTATATCGGGGGGCAACAACTCGAGATAGAGCCCTCTGATATCTACTTTCTCACTGGCTTGCCAAATAGAGGCGAGCAACTCAATCTAGTCGGGACTAGGCCGGGTGGCCAATCCCTTGATAGTCTCCGAGCAGATTGGTGCCTACCTGATCGACACCATGCGAAAGGCATAGAGATCAAATACATCTCTCAGCGTGAACTCATGGTCTTAGCTTTCACTGTGACCAGGATTTGTGGCTCAGCCACTTTACATATTGCCACTGGGTCCCAAATGCGGATGGCAATTGACTGTCTCCAAGGCACCATCTTCAACTGGTGTGATGCGGTGTCGGCTAACTTAAAAGCTCAACTGACCAGGGCAAAGACCGGAAAACTAAAGACCTTTGGATATGGGCCTATAGTCGTGAGCTTTGCCCTAGAGAGAATTCCGATGCTGATCCCTCAGCATCTCACTGTTGATATTTTGGGTCCTCAGGAGCCAAAGCTGGTACGATGGGTTGCGGTGATGGCCCGGCATCCGGACGAGGGTGCGGCAGTTGTTCGATTCACTGACAGTTATTTTCACTGGTTAGAGGACCAGGTGTTTGCGATTCAGGACTTTCCGTATGCCGGAGTAGATTTTCGAGGTGATCCGGACATGGTTCTTCCACAGGGAGAACAATGGGATGACAGAGGTACTTTATTTTTCACGAGTTTTCAAATTATGTATTTTTTTGTTTTTTATATATATCGTCTCAAAACTGACAGTAAAATTTTCAAAATGCAGATGTTGGTCCACAGCGTCCAGCCAACCTCCGGCCTTTTGAGAGGAGACATCCAGTTGCACCGGTACCGGCCCCACAGGACACGGCGGCTGCAGAGGTACTAGCTGAGTTGGAGCATGATCTACAGCGTCTGACGGCGGATATACCTGAGACTACTATGGATGATATTCCTATCAGACTTCAGCGCTATGTAGTCGCGGTCCCTGGACCGTTTAGGAGATTTTTGCGCAAGGTAGCCCGTGCAGTGGTGTCGTACAGGGAGCACCACCAGTGATTGGCTAGTCACTTTGTAGACACATGTGACATTTTTGACTTTTTGTACTCTATCATTTTTGCCGATCATAAGGTGTTTTTCAACCTATGATCGAAGACGATGTATATTTTTTGACACACTCCTATCTATATATATATCACTATTACCGGCTTATCTTGTTTAACATGTATGATGAAATGTTTTTAAATTTACTTGCATGATTATCGTAAATGTCTGTCCAACACTTGAGAAGCAATTGCATCTGCTAATGTATTTAAGGACCTTGGAATATGCTGATATTCAATGTAATCAAATTCACGTTCCAAGAGACGCACTCTCAAAAACAACCTTAATAACACAGGATTTCTAATGGCATAAACTCTATTAAGCTGTAATACAACAAGTTCAGAATCTAACCTCACTATCAAACGTCGAATTCCAAATGAAATAGATTCGGATAATAATTCAACCACTGCACTGTATTCTGCAATGTTGTTCGTTGTTTGACCGAGGCTTACCCCATGCATAGAAACTAACTCGTCAGAGGGTGAATAGATAACCCAAGCTGCGGAAGAGATATTCCGTGTACTACGACAAGCACCATCAGCAAATCCAATGTATGTTTGGAGAGGCGTCGACATCTGCAATATCAAGAGTAAAACCAAGATAAGCCAGAATAACGACGAAAAACACACTCACTAAGCTAAGCACACTGACTAACTAACAATCATACTAGCTAGAAAGAAAACCTAACCTAACTAAAAATTCTCCATACCCACCATTTAAGCATAATACCTCTTTAGGTAAAGTCCATTTCTGGGTTTACCCAAAGAGTCCCCATCAAAATCTACCAGCTCATAAGCCCCTTTTGCTAGCTTTCGCTTTACAATATAGGGTCCATGCCACATAGGAACGAATTTTCCAGCACCTAGCTTATCGTTAGCTTGATCATATAAAAGCACTAGGTCTCCCTCCGAAAAACTTCGAGGGGTCACATTTCTATCATACTGAGCTTTCATTCGCTTCGCGTGAGTCTCGATTGCCAATGCAGCGTCACGTCGAGTCTCATCTAATTTAGCTAAGTACAATAAACGTTTCTCCTCTTCGGAAGTAGCTGGGAGTAATTCGACAGCCATTTGAAGTGATGGGATTTCACATTCAATGGGTAACACAGCTTCCAAGCCATAAACTAGCTGGAAAGGAGTGAACCCTGTTGAAGTTTTCACTGAGGTTCGGTATGCCCATAGCGCCGAAAATAACATGTTGTGCCAATTCGACCGATGAATACCAATGGTTCGTCGGATCATGATAACCAGAACTTTGTTGATAGACTCAACCAAACCGTTGGCTTGCGGATAATAAGGAGTAGAGCTGTCGTGGCGCAAACCAAGCTGGCTTGTAAGTTCAGTCATCATGGTGTTTCGAAAATGGCTCCCATGGTCAGTAATGATTGCTTGTGGGACACCAAACCTAGTTATTATATGATTGAATATGAAAACTGCAGCTGTTTTGCCGCTTGCGTCGAATGTAGGCATCGCCTCGGCCCATTTAGTGAAATAATCAACCGCGAGGATGATATACGCATGCCCCCCGGCCGAGTGAGGGTTACAAGTAATAAAGTCGATACCCCATTTGGCGAATGGACCAACGGCAATTATAGGGTGGAGAGGAGCAGGTGGTGCGCGCATCTTTCGATCAAACACTTGGCAGTTGTGGCACTTCCGGACTGCAATGATACAATCTTTAAACATAGATGGCCAGAAGTAACCAGCGCGCAACACCTTCTGAGCTGTGGCATACCCAGACATATGACCGCCACATGCTCCAGAGTGACAATCATTCAAAACTCTCTCAGCCTCTTCGTGAGTTAGACAACGTCGAAAAACTAAGTCTGCCCCCCGGCGATAAAGTGTATCTCCAATAATTTTGTATTGCTGGGATTGAAACCGAATTTTTCGACGTTCCGCCTTTGAAGCTTCAGGCCGAAAGGTTTGGGTTTGGAGATAGATGATTATATCCCCGTACCACGGATCTAAAGTACTGATAAGAAACAAAGATTCGTCCGCAATGGACTCCTCTGCCACAGTCTCTGTGTCAGTACGCGGGAAATCACACATCAATTCCGCAAAAACTAAGGATTTCTTAGACTTGGACTTCTCGAACTCCAAGTCGAACTCTTGCAGGATAACGATCCATTTAGAGTACTTGCCCCCTAGCATTGTTTTGTCAAAATGTAAATCATAGGGTTGCAATCCGAAATAACTGTAGTTTTACGGAGAAGAATGTAGTGACGAAAACGCTGGACAGCTTGAACGGCTGCCAGGGCCAATTTCTCCACATGCGAATATTTTAGCTCAGTGGGATTTAAGGTCCTACTGAGATAATATATCACATGTTCCGCTCCGAATTCATCTTCTTGAACTAACACCATTCCAATGGTGGAATGCGAAGCTGCGAGGTATAAGAAGTAGTCCTGGTTGTAGTTGGGAGGATGCAACAACGGTGCATGGGTCAACGCGTGTTTAAGTGCATCAAAAGATTGTTGGGCAATCTCGTCCCAAAAGAATTGAACGTTCTGTTTCAACAACCGTGTAAAACCTTTAGTGACCTCGGCGTAGTTTGGGATGAATCGGCGTAAAAAGTTTGCTTTCCCTTGCAAACTTTGGAGTTGGCGCAAACTCGAAGGAGGAGGCAATTTGATGATAGCCTCGACTTTCGAGGGATCGACGCGAATGCCGGCTTTTGAAACAACAAATCCCAGCAATCGACCTGTTTCTATACAGAAAACACACTTGTGGGGATTCAACCGAATTCGATAATGCCTACACCTCATAAAGATTGCTCGTAGGTGGACAAGGTGATCAGCTCGACGTAAAGAATGAGCAGGCAAATCATCGAGATACGGTTGCACAATGTGCTTGATGTCGTGAAATGCGTAAGACATCGCCCGTTGAAAAGTGGCCCCGGCATTCTTAAGCCCAAAAGGTAATTTGCAATAAGCAAATGTCCCCCATGGACAAATGAATGCCGTTTTTGGTTGGTCGGCAGGTAGAATATTGATTTGATTATAGCCCGAAAAACCATCCATGAAGGAAAACATTTCACTTCCGGCACAATCATCAATAATTTGATCGATATAAGGCGTAGGATAGTTGTCTTTTGGACAAGCTCGATTGATATCCCTATAGTCGATACAGATTCTTATTGTTCCTTGTTTCTTATTGACGGGAACAATATTCGATACCCAATCCGTTAACGGGATCGGATAAATGAAACCTGCTTTCAACAGCTTTTCGACTTCTGCTTTAATCGCAGCCGCTTTTCGAGGGTGAATCTGACGCAACCGTTGCCGGACGGGTTTAGCATCCGGGTAGGTCTTTATTTCATGAACAACAATGGCAGGATCGATTCCCGGCATTTCCTCGTAAGACCAGGCAAACACATCGCGGAATTCTTGGAATAGGGCCTTGTAAGTTTGGATTTCTTCTTCTGTACATGCGGCACCTATATGAATGTTCTCCTCAATTCCGGGCTTCACTGAAATATCAATGGGAATAGTACGAGAAATATTCCCTAAATTCAACTCTGAATCAGAATGTTTCGTTGGATCCTGAGCGTCTTTGACATATTCAGCGGTAAAGATAGATGAAAAATCATTTTCAAATGCATCATCCTTAGGTAAAAACGAAGATCTGTGATGGAGATCCTCCCATGGTAGATCGTCTACACTTAGGATTTCGCGAAGTTGTTCGTCAGATGACACGACTTCGGGAAACGCTATCCGTTCTAAGGTTGAGGTGAAAAGTGATTCTTCACTGACCACATTCATTTGGTCGATCTCGGTTGAATGAAAGTCGGTAAAAGACATGAGAGCTTCATAAGCAATTTCATATGGACTCAAGGGCATAGCATTACCGAATGAGTCTATCTCAGAGTCAGATGGGACAAACCAAGGATCATCATAAATAATGTTTTCTGATGTAATCATATGAATTGTTGCAAACGAAGGTTCTACGCTGAGTGGAGGGAGAGGAAAAGTTCCCAGTAAACCGGAATCCTTAACTAAACCTACACCAACGTCCCTATAAGGGATTGTCGTCTTACCGACATGCTGGATACTCTCTGAAGAGGCTGGGTCGGATGAAAAGTATGTCAGCTGATCAATAGTCACGATCTTACCGTTATGTGGAAACTTAATTACTCTGAAGACCGATGAAACGACCGCTGTCATAGCATATGACCAACTTCGACCCAAAAGAAGGTTGTAGTCTAGAGGGGCATCAACCACTTCCACATCCAGACTAACGGTTTTACCTTCTACCCCTATAGGCAATTCCTGTAGAATACCAAACG
This sequence comes from Pinus tabuliformis, assembly GCA_031772625.1. NCBI lineage: Eukaryota > Viridiplantae > Streptophyta > Pinopsida > Pinales > Pinaceae > Pinus > Pinus tabuliformis. Next base: position 1,721,426,975 of record CM062817.1, on the reverse strand, counting down.
GACGGAACCCACGGCCATCAAAGGCCTTAAGGATGGTGGGGGATTGGTTCAACGAAGGAGAACCAAGGGATCTCCAACATTGAATCGACATAATACACGTAGAAGCTCCCTCATCAATCACAGTCCTATGAATAGGCCTGTTTTTTACTATCACTGGAATTTGGAAAGCCATTTGATGGGGGAGACGCGGTGTACTATTTTCTAGATCGAAGATCATTAGATTCGGATCCTGAACATCAACAGCTCCTATAGCCGACAAAAGCAATTTTCGTTGTGCTGGGCATGATTGCAGCACTTCTAACGCCGACATTGCTGAGGGTGAAACAGCTAAGTCCTCAACAATGTTGTAATTCTGGGCCGCTCTCGCATGTGGATTGAAAGCAGACCTTCGAAGTACACCCTTGGCGGGCGGTTTAATTACTAAGTCTGGGTTAGGTTTTTCGATCTGTAGTGGATCGGAACCAGGAGCTGAGGTTGATGGGTTAGAGTGAGAAGATTCTGCTTCCTTACCATCAACAGGATTCTTACTACCATAATCTTGCGATCGAGTCGCAATCCTCACATGAGACATCATCAAAATGGGTTCTTCACTGGCATTCGAGGAAGAACCTATCATCTTATTCTCCTGCTCCGGAAATGGATTTTTTAACACAGCAGGAGTGGGAGAACCTTTGACTATTTTCACTACCTCGGCCCGATGAGGGCAATCTCTCGTAAAATGATCCTCTTCACAAATAAGACAAGGATATCGAGGTTTGCGCTTTTCGTCATTGGTTTCCGACTTTTCTGTTTTCTCCTTCGGAGCCTTGTCTGCTTTAGCCTTCTTCTTTCCTTTCTTCTTTCCACCGTTTTTTGATTTGGCCGTAGATGACTCTACAGCGTGAATATCGGCGGTAAGTTCAGGAGAAGACTCTCCTGTCGGGGAATCGGGCAAAGTGATAATAGGAGTAGTTGAAGCCTTGGAAGACTTCTTCTTGCTCTTTGTATTCACGATACCAATCATACCATCAGCGGCATGAGATCCCGAAGGAGCAGCAGCGATTTGATTCGACTTTGGAAGATCCGGAATCTTCTCGTGTAATGTACCCGACTGAGTGTAAACTAAGTCAAGGTATTGCGCCTGAGCAATGACTTGCTCCTCAGTAACTACTCCGGCCTTAGCTACATCTTCAGTAATCCTTGGTAATAATGATTTAACAAACCATTCAGCTAAGATTTGGTCCGGGATAAAAACTTTCACTAGCCTTCTTCGACGTCTCCACTCATGAATGTGATCGAAAATATACGTGGAGGTTGATTGTTTTAGTGAAGTTAATAACTCCGTACCGTTATCGTATCTGACCGGTAACTGAAAGTGAGTTAAGAACGAGGTAGCTAACTGGCTAAAATTGTAAAAAGAGGCCCGTGGTAACTCAATGTACCACTTGGCCGCGAGACCAATGAGTGTACGCTGGAAAAGACGTAAGCGGATCGAATCATCCGAGATAGAATTTGAAGCACACCAGAGGTGGTAAGTCATCACGTGATTGGACGGATCCTCTCCAGACTTACCTTCGAACTTGGGTATATCGCTGGGCAACTTATTTGGCATTGGCGGCCAGAACGGAAGATATTGAATTGGATCGTTCGTTAGGCGCGTCAAGTCTGGTAAATCCAAAGTTGCGATAAACGGTAACTGCCGGTTAGGATCTCTAAAACTCTGGGTCACAATACCGGCCCCAGGAGGAGGATATCCAGGATAACTAGGAACAGGAGTCGCATTTGGGATATTATATCCTCCTGGAAAACCAGGATTAACCGGACCGTACTGGGGTTGTTGAGGTTGTTGATAAGTGTACCCAGGATACGGTTGATACTGGTAAACCGGTTGTTGGACAGCTTGCCCAGGTTGGTACTGTCCCTGGTACGGAGGTTGAACAAATTGAGGTTGAGTAGTGACAACCGTACTTATACCAGGCTGGCCTACAGGCATCTGGACCGTGGTTTGAATCGTAGATCCAGACAACGGTACAGATGTCTGAGGAGTGGTTACAGAGACAGTAGAAACCGGAGCCGTCGATACTCCAGAAGTAAGTATGGTAGATGTGGCGGTAGTTGCAGCAGCCGTTTGAGATGGAGTACTAGGTGCAATTGGCGGCTGAGTAACTACCGAAGTTACAGAGGTTTGAACACTTGACTGGACAGGTTGCGGTTGCTGGGGTGGACCAGAAACTACAGGTTGTCCAGCTTGAGGTACCGACTGTATACTTGGCTGCAACATCTGTTGACCCTGTGAAGGATCCCACACTAACATTCCAGGGTATTGACCCATAACAGGTTGAGGATACTGAGATCCATAGCCGGATTGAGGATAGGATTGATAATTGTAAGGTGCAGTTCCCATATCTTGACCATATGATTGACCTTGAGGTGGTTGATAACCTTGACTTGAGTATTGACCTTGAGGTTGATAACCTTGAGGTAAATACGGATACTGGGGTTGACCTTGACCTTGAGGTTGGTACCCTTGAGGTTGATACCCTTGGGGTTGATACCCTTGGGGTTGCCATCCTTGAGGTTGCCATCCTTGAGGTTGATATTGATACTGAGGTTGACCTTGGGGTACATATTGAGGCTGGGGTTGACCTTGAGGTATGTATTGCCCTATAGGAGTGTACTGACCTTGAGGTTGCCCCCCAGACACGAATGAAGTACCTTGAGGTTGCCCCCCAGGCATTAACGGAGGCTGCCCCCCAGGCGGTAATTGGCCACCTTGAGGTTGGGAAACGGGAACTGAACCTGACATCATGTAAATGTCTCCTACACCCAATGGTACATTACCACTGTTTCCAACTAATAACCCATGATCAACGGGTTGAGGAGATGCTCCCGCAAAGGTACCAGAAAGAGATTGATACCCAGTAGGAACAGAAGGACCGCCATGTAAAAAAGATTCAGGACTTTGTGTAAACACGGACGACTGACCAGACATATTTACAGGAGTATGAATACCTCCAGGTGGAAAAGGAGTACGAGGTGTAGAAAAACCTAGCCCAAAGTTGTCTAAATAATTGGTTAACGAAAGGTACCAAGTAGTACTTCTAGGAGGACTGTAAAAGATAGATTCACGCTCCCTTAGATCAAGGGTAATTTGATCTTCAGGATCAGAGACGCCTATTTCTTCCTCTGGAACAAGTTCTTCAATAGCAATCAAACCAACAGGAAGATTTTCGGTGATAATTCTTTCTATTCTCGGTGAATCAGGAACACTAGGAGTCGGAGTAACAGGTTCGGATATTTCTGGTTCTTCGCCTGTATCACTAGCAGACGAAAAACTACCAACAAGCTCAGAAACTGTAACAGCTTCGGGATTATAACCTGTCTCTAAACTTTGGTAATCTGGATGGACCACCAAGGAAGATTCTCCTTCTTCAGGTGAACCTACTCTACTGCCACTAGGAGGAGTTACAAGGACCTTTAAACCTTCTAGATGACTGGACTCGTCTTGAGGAGGTTCACCCCTAAGTCTACGGGATCTTCTCAACAATTCGGCCACAGAAACAACTTCAGGAGACTGGCCCCGAAGTCTACGGGACTGTCTCGGTAATTCCGCCACAGCTAAAAACTTTTAACTACTACACACGAAAACAAAATAAAATTTCAAATCAAACCACCTAAAGTCTCTAAAGAACCAAACAAATTTGAATCACACGCCTAAAGAATCTAGGGCGTCAAACCAAACACAAACAGTAGTCTTCCGGACCAAAAGCGCTAGTTGGTGATGAAGCCCAACCTCGCTGGATTCAGTACAGAAATGGCGGGTGGAACAGTTACCCCGGCAACCTGCTTAATGAATAGACTGGACCAAGTTCCTCCACTTTAACCGTCTCGAGTGAAGTGAACCCCCCAGAAAATCCAAGTGAGTATAGCCGACGTCTGCTCCAGGTACAGTGGGACCTTCCCTCCACCGTCACCTCGGTAGAATCCTAAAGATAATGGCCACTAAGGTTACCAACCGCAACAAATGCACCTGGGGGAACAGTCTAAACTCCGACAGCACGCAAGGGCAGAGTAGCAAGCTCAATCCCCTTGCCGGCTTCTTGACAATAATCCAAGGTTTACCGACAAGTGACCCCTGGCTCCTCGACAATGGTTAATCCGAGGTTTACCGTTTGTAATACGTGCGTGTCTGGCGTCGTTCCCAACGAGGGGGGAATGATCCCCTCACTGGTTCGGACACGAGCTCGTGCTTCTCCTTTAAGAGGAGCTTTCCCAGAGTAAAAGTGAGACAATTGGATTTATTCTATCACAAGATAAGCTACTTGTTTGGTTTTGTTGTCTTGGAGAGTTAATTACTCACCTACTCCAAGACACTAGCCTGATCTAAATTGGTGTTTCAGAGCCCTAGTAAATAAAAGTTACTATTTCAATTTTACTTTAAGCGTTACTTTTATGGTTTTTCTTTAAAGTCAAAAGGTAGTGGAAGTGAAACCAATGGTGTGTAGACTCGACTCCAACCACTACAAAGATGCACCTAAGATGATTTACGCTACTTTCCTTTTTCAATGAAATTCTTAACTAAGAGAGTTGAGAGAATGCAAATTTTAGAGAAAACAACTTCCTTAGAAAAGACAATCAAAGAAACAATTCTCTTTTTCTTTTCAAGCACACAAACATGACCACTCTTTACTTGCACGAAAAACTCTTTTTCTTTCAAAACTTTCAAAGCTACTTGAAACAAAACTTTTTAAAGGAGATGTTTTTGTATTTTCTCTTTTTAATAAAGCATATAAACCTATCTTAACACAAAACAATCTCAAAAGCTACAAAAACTATGAAAACTTGACTCACAAGCAAATCAAAAGAGAAATTACTCTAAACAAACCTAACAAGGCAAAAGCTCACAAAGATGATTCTAGGTTGTTTTACTTGATCAAAATCAAATCAAGGACCAGCTAATGCAGAATCAAAAGACTAGTCAAAACAAAACTCAAATCTTTTTGTTCTTTTTGTAAAATGGAATTCAAGACTTAAACAACAAGCACTTCGAAATTGGCCCAAGAGACAACTCAATGGTAAGTTGCTCTCACAGGTAGACTTTATGACAGGTCTGACTTCTTAGAATGTTGACAAAACCAGAGAGATCTAAGGCTTGACAACTCCTACTGCCAAAGTCACTACAAGACCTACTCAAAATCAAACCCTAGGGCTTACACTTCGATGAAATCCACTAAAACACTCAATGCTATCGAAACAAGTTCAGATGAAGATTCTTGGCAAGGGACTAATGAATCTGGGCAGAAAAAACTAAGAAAAAACAAAATCTAAGAGCAAAAAGTGTAAAAAATGGAATTTTCTCAAATTTTGGCAGGGGATGCAGGCAACCCGTTAGCACAGGTGCGGGCCCGCTCTGTGCACACAGCAAAAGTGCGTCCAGGGACACACTGTGCAGCACTCAGAGGGTGCGTCCTACTGAAAAACTCAAGAAAAACCAAAATAAAACTAATCCTAAGCTAACCCACCCAGAGACAGAATCACAGAGCTAAAACCAGAAAAATAAACCAATTTTCTCAAAGCAAAGTTCACACAAAGGAAAAGACTTTTCTCATCAATGGAATCCCCAGTGGAGTCGCCAATTTGTCACACGGAATCAGTCAAGAGTGCGGACACAACTGACCTTCCTAGAAGTCTAAGACATTCTAATGACAAACAAAACAAACTGGAGCTATCCTTCTCTAAACATGCATTATGATATGAGAAATCAAGTGTTTCGTTCTTACCTTTGTCCAAACGTTGTTGTAGAAGTCCAAGCTTTGTTGATCTGGATGAGCTCCTCCATTTCTCCAAAACCTGCAATCACCAACAGTCAAACAATTAAATAGCACCTGATTATAACATAAAACAAAGCATATTCAACATATAGACCAAGGAGTACATGAAATAACCCATAAACAACAAGTTATTGAGAAGAATGGACCAATTTGCATTAAAGGTAATCAAAAGGAACCATTACAACCTGAGCCTTGGTGTTGTGCAAGCTCCTTCCAGGGTCCACAAGAGTCTTCCTCTACTTTGACAAAGCTAACCCACTTCCAAATAGAACAAGAAAAGATGGCAATCTCTCCTCACAAGCTTCTAAATGGGAGTCCTAATTCCGGCAGCATTTACCCTTAGAAATGTATAGCTTTCAACCTCCCTCCTTCTGGCCCAATGCCTATATTTATAGTGCTCAAGAGGAAGTTAATCAGGTCCACCATCAATGGGATAGTTCCCTCTTTGGATGGGATCACTCCCTTATTGATGGGATAAGTTCCTCTTTGGTAGGGGTGCATGAACCATCTGGAGGCGCTCAATACACGTCGAACAACCTTCTAGAATGCTCTAGAAATGACCACAAGTAAGTTTTTGAAGATAAAACTTGCGCATTTTAACCTTTTCAGAGGGACGCACCTGCCCCTTTAGATACAGAGCGTCCTTGGACGCAGACCTCATGAACAATAGGTGCGTACCCGCAGGCAAGGTTTGAGAGAACCTGCGTACCCAGAGATAAACACATTTATAAAGACTTTCTCTCTTTCTTGGGGTTTGACATGGATAGCAGAGGCATAAGACTTGCTTAAGAGGGTAGTATGACTGTTGATAGAGCCATACCAACTGTAAATAGCCATGGTGACATTTTTTAGTGTAACACACCCCACCCCTTGTTATAAATAGAACCTCACAACTCATAGAACATGCTTTTGGGAGCCAACATTTTGCTAGGCATAACATAGAGAGGGCTTGTAGAGTATTGTGATGATCCTTGGCTTATCCATAGTGGAGAGCAAGTACATCTCTTTGTAGGAGCAGGTGGTGTTGACTATAACGTTCCACTATTGGGACTAGTCACTGTCATGATTGTATGTATCGATGGAAACTTCAATTTATATAATATAATAGAGCCAACACGTTTCATGCATATGTTGTTATTGTAGTTCAACTATTCTGGTTACTTTAGCAATCTGTGTAGTTTTACTTACACATTGATGTATGGACTATTCCATATGTGATGGTATGAATATTATTGAAGCGTGTTATTGGTTGAACTCATGACTTTAGATTGTCAACTATTTTGCTTTCCAATTTTTTATGTCATTCAGCGTGTGTGTTCCTTTCAGGCTACGTACTATTACAAGCTTCTAAGGGATACACTTATTTTCCCCTTTCGTGTGTTAGAACCTCCCCATGCATCTTTCTTGACTTGCTGCAAGGTCACACACTTGCTTCTGACAAGGATATCTTGCTTACCTCTGCGCGCCACTACAGTCAAGGCATAGCTTTACTACCCATAGTTGGGACTCCTACTCCAAATGGTCTGAGGTCTAGTTGGGACTTCTTACTGGGGAGATTCCCTAACATGTTGGCAGGTCTAGGATCGTCAACAAGCACAAACAAAAGTACTAATGAGGAAAATGAAAATTTTGTGTAATAAGATTTCTAGAACCTTATGATTCAATCATCATCTGAAATTTTAAATACTAAGTTTAGGATTTTAATACTATCAAAGTTTTTTTTTTGTGTTATAATCATCTCCCTTTGAAACTTTAATTGCTTCACTTTTGTGAGTGAAAATATCCCCTTTAGTTGGATTAGAAACATCGACCTACTGCCAACAAGCGTTCATTGCCCCGACAGGTTTATTTGTTTGTTTGTTATCTGATAGGCCACATTGGTCTTAGTGGATGTTAATCATCATCATCATCATTATAAAACTTCGTGTTTTCACTTTTTATCTAGTGATTTTATTTTGAAATTTATCACACTTAGCCAAATGATAGAAACGAGGTTTTTTAGAGAATTGTTTTGATAGAAAATACTTTGATGTATTGAAAGAAACTCAAAATTTGTATTATATTATTAATTTTCTTTGGAATAATTTGGTTTATTTATTTAAATTATTTTAAGATGATGGAACTCTCATAACATAAAATAGTCAACCAAACAGGTTAAAGAGAAGGAACCCATACTTTTTCTTTTCCTGATGTTGTTTGACATTCTTTACATTTCTTTGCGTATGAATAAGAATCCTTGAATAAAGTCAGCAAACAAAAACCTTCACTTAAGACTTGATGTGTAGTGATTTCTCCTCCAAAATTTATCCCAGAAGGTCTGTCATGTAGCTCTACTAATACTTTTTCTCCATCGGATTTCTCAAGGCATCTTAGCAAAACATCATCATAACTTTTTCTAAAAATAATTCCATCAATTAATTGATATTTAGAACATTTCAACTATAAAGTTGTTTTTTTTAGTTGATTGATGGTTCGGAGAAGTACCATGAATTAAGAATACTTTTATATATTCATGTCATGTGTTTGTTGTTACCAGTATGTACAATATTTTTTCTTTATTCATTTCAAATTCATTGTACCATCCTACTTCAGAATTAGAACTTTGATCTTCCTTTGGGTTATATCCTTCTGCTTCAGTTTATAATTTACACGGACCCTATCCTCTTATGACTTTATATGGTTTTATTTAATCCAATCTTCTCTTTTTTCTCCTAGATCTTTTTTAATCAACAAATTGCTAACTACATGATGGGGAACTATCACTTTAGTATGGGACTTCAACAAAAAAGGTCTAAAGTGTTTAACTGATTTATAAACAACATAAGCTTTCTTATCTATTTATGGATAGTTTAGCTCAGCACCTTGAAAGCTAGAACTCATGAAAGAAATAGGAATTTTTGTATCATCGTAATTTTTCTAAATGAGAAATGTTTCATAGGAGATATCAGATCCAACTGTATATATTAAAAATTATTTATCAAAATTCGAATTGATTAATGTTGGAGCAGCATCAATGGCTTCTTTAATGTTTTCAAAAGAATCTATTTCTAGAGGTCCCCATTTTAAAAAATGATCCTTCTTTATCATATCTTGCATTGGTCTCACTATTTCAGCCAAACTTGGAATAAATATTTGAACAAAATTAATCTTTCCTAGAAAATATTGCATAGATTTTTGTTATGAGGAAGAACAATTTGCAAGATTGATTTGATTCTATCTAGATCAATAATAATACCTTCTTTAGAAACTATAAATCCCAATAATTTACCTTCAGTGACAACAAATATTGTTTTGGGGATTTAATGAGATTCCATATTTTTGACATCTTTCAAAAAAATCTCAAATGATCAACATGTTGAATTATTTTCTTTGAATAAATTGTAATATCATCCAGATATACTACCATGAATTTATTAATAAGTCCATTAAAATAAATATCCATGGCTCCTTGAAAAGTATCCTCGACATTTATTAATCCAAATGGCATATTTTTATAAGCGTATGTGCCCCATTTGGTTCTAAAAATGGTTTTAATTTGATCTTCTGGTGCAACCAAAATCTAGTTATAACCAAAGAATTAGTGAAGAAGAGAGTACATTTTAGATCCTGCAACTGATTAAAGAATTTCTTCCAATGGATGGATAAGATAATAATCTTTTTCTAAATAACTACAACACCAATTGGTAGAGAGAATGGTGAAGGAGTCTAGGGTTTCGTAGATCTATGACCATTTGTTCCTCGCTGCGGAGAAGCTAGGCTTCGTCTCAAACATTATTTTCGATTCATGGTGCACGATATATCTCTGGATTACCTTTTATTTGAGGACTAATTTCCCCTCCCACTTTTTTTTTTCAGAGGATCGACATATGTTTGGATGTAATGTATGAATGCTGAGGGAGCATGCAAAAAAACAAGGTGTTGGAAATATCCTTTTGAACTATCTCCACATGCTGAGGGGAATGGAGAGTGATGCAGATTCATGGATATCGTGGTGGTGGTTTTTCCTGTGTGGTATGAAGATCACAAAAGCCCTAAATTATCTGCTACATCCTCCCTCACTTCCATTATCATAGTGAAAGAAAATGATGCTCCCAAATATGAAGAAGACACTCAATACCCTCAGCACATAAAGGAAGTTGTGTTGGATCAGACACAAAGTATTCAGGAGATCCAAGCTACGTTTTTGTTACCATAGAGCTCCAAAGTGTATTGATCCCACCCAACATCAGTCGATCCAGTTAGGCGAGGGTGGGAGGCCTTCACCAGGCAATTTTTCTCAAGTTAAAAAGGTCGATCTCGCTATTTCTATTTGGATCTCGCAATTTTCTAAAGAGAGGGACCTTCCACCAAGAAATTATTTCCAAATATCCATATTTTTTTTTTCAAATACAAACTTTAAAATCCTAAATGATTTATATTCCCTAACCCAATCCTCACAGGGGTTATGCAAAAACCGTATTTTTGGTTCTCTCGGCATTAATTTTGTGATTGTTCTTCTAGGGGTGCAGTATATATACAACAATGGCAGCCGCAAGATGGGTGTGGTATTATCCTTGATTTGTAGCAAGAAGTGAAGGTGGGCAGAGAGTGTTGACCAATTACGATTTACAAAAGGATGGATATAGAAGATCAAATACCACATCCACCTGAAGGAGCCCCGATACAAATATTTATAAGAAAACTGGGAGGGAAATCAATTTGTATGATAGTCTTGCATTGGGAGTGGATAAAAACTCTTATAAAAAGATTCAATATAATATGGGTATCCTAGCTATCCTACAAAATTTGAATTATGCAGGGAAATCTATGCAAGAGGAATACAAGCTGCAATATTACGGCACTCGACCTAACTCAACCATCATCCTTAATATGAGACTTCTAGGAGAATGCTATGAAACTAGCTCAATAGTCCTAGTTTTGTTCAAAGATGCATTCAAGGGGAAGGAAAAGCCACAAAAACAACCACAACAGTATCTCACTCTTCCTGGTCCCTACATTGTGGAGTAGATGACCCCAGTGTCAACATTGACAATAAACTTGCCTGACGTAAATGAGATTCATGAGAATTTCCATACTAGATCAATTATATGTAGATTCAATGGTTTTTGGGCATGGAATCCCCCCACAACATGTTTTGGGGCTTAAAGCCCAAGTCTTGGTAAAAGGTTTTGTAAGACTCCGTGAATTGCAGGCGCAGAGCATGAAGTATAGGTTAAGTCATAGGGTTGTCCTCCCTAAAGTAATGTAATGTAATATAACGTAATGTCAGCCTACCCATGGTCCGCGGACCATGGGGTTGTATAAATAGAGTGAGGCTCTAAGTTTTAAATATAGCAAAGGAATAAGAGAGAAGAGTACGAATGGTTCGAGCTTAGAGTAGGATTCTAAGGGTATTGGTCGTAATAGTAGGATGAGGCTTTGCAGCGGAGTGCACAGAGACCTAGTAGAGTGTGCAGCTGAGTGCGTGGACCCTTGTAGCTGAGTGCATAGGGTGGTTTCAAGTCTATAATCACGATTGGAGGTTAATAAAGAGAAGTTGATTCTTAGTTCTATGTATTTGTTGTAAATTTCCTTCTTTACGGTTATGTTGGTTTATTTATCATGCACACTGATGTGATTGTTGAATATGCATAATAACCATTAATCTTACACACACAAGTTAAGTAATCAGTTAATAACAAGTTAAATAATAAGGAACTTGGGTATTATAGGGGTTGCGCCTCGACTAGAGCTACACAGAAGCAGCACCATAGGTTGCGAAGGGATAGCAAGTGCGCATAGCGGTGGGTCAGACCGCAGACCTCCAAAAGCCCATTAGACATCCCCAGGGTGCAGAAACCTGGTTCTAGCACCCTCCCATACTACTTCCTATGAGACCTCAGTCCGCACTCTTTGGACTGTTGCTGAAAGGGCCAGTAGTACCAGGATTTTCCTGGCTAAATCACCTCTAAACCTAGGTCAGGCCCATACAAGCCAACAAATGGTTCTGTTGTTGAGACCGGGATTTGCATAAAGGATGCCTGATGTCGTGCCACTGGAATCCAACGAAGAAAGAAATTGAAGAGTGGTTGGACAAGAAGATTCACGAGTTCGCGGTGCAGGAGAAAAAAAATCACGAGTGTCTAAAGAACAGTGGTTGGAGCATTACTTGTATACAGAAATCCATGAAATTTTCTTTGCATCCTTTCCTTCTGAACTATATGAGTGGATAGCAATGCTAGCAGACAGCCAGGGAAGATGTAGGCTTAAAAAACCATTAGTGTGGTCTCTGGAATTAGTGCACAGACTAGAAGCATTAGAAGATAAGATAGCGCGAGCTGTGGACCATTGGCTCGACCAAATAATAGGAGGATTTATCATTAAGTTCATGGTTGACACAATCATCAGCTGCAGTGAGGTGGAACAATGTTTTATCAAGGGACCACGAGGTAAGTATATTAAATCTTTGAACACTTATATTAAGATGCTATTGTGTGAAAAGCGGGTTATGCGAATAAATTAATGTTCAGAACTATGCAAAGCAGGAGGATCTATAGAAGCGGAAGTAGTGAAGAGTTTGAAAATAGTTCTTTAATTTCACCCTCACAGCAAAGTGAGGAGGAGCTCGTGAAATTTTCCCCGAGAAGCACAGTTAGTCTGATAAGGTAGTGGATTCTATGTTTACCACCTCCACCCACACCGCCACCCATCTCACCCTCCTCACCTTCATATCCACCCACCACACCTCCGCCACCATAGTTCAGCATGGTGAGTGCAATCAAACTACCAGTATTCAGAGGAGTGGGAAATGAAGATCCAGACCAATTTTGGTTCGTGGTAAGAGTAGTATTGGAAGCACAGGGCATCATGGATGATAACATTAAAAGGGCTACGCTGGTGAGCACATTACAGGATCACGCATTAACGTGGTATATCGAGCATTCTAAGGACCACCCAGATGCAGGAATTGCAAAGATCCAAGCCGCGCTGAACAGGGAATTTAGCAGACCAAAGTCAGAAACAAAATCAATCATTGGGTTTAAAGAGATTGCAATGCTCCCGGGCAAGACCCCCTGGGATCTAGATCAAAGGCTGAAGAGTATGATCTGCGAAGCCAATATGACGTTAACAGATGCACAACATTGTGCATGGTTTGTGGCCTCCCTTACACCACATTTAAGGACGACATTGTCACAACAAAATCTTTCCACCCAGGCCGAAGCGCTAGAGATGGCAATGAGATTGCATGAGACCCATATATAAGACCCTAGGTTGGGAGTCCACCAAATCCATGCACAACTGCAGAATCTATGTATGGAAATGAAAAATTTAAAACAGAACATGACACCTCGCCCGGAGGTGTGCAAGGAAGTATCGTAAATAAAATGCAAAGGCCAAGGGCACGACAAGGACCACTCTCTGCGAACTACTTGGCAGGTGGAGGGACGATGCCATTAAGACCTGAGGTGCAGGCAGGGCCAAGCGCTACATCTGCATTATGGTGCGTGATTTGCCAGATAGGAGGAAAACACACCACGAATAATTGTCATCTGTTGCAGAAGTATACGCAGACGTCCCAACAATTGTTTTGTAATTTTTGTAGGTTGGTAGGCCATGATGAACGCACCTGCTGATGCTATGAACTAATGATGGACCGGACTCCTGCCTACACGGTGAAAACAGAAGCACGAGCCCTCAACTCAAATGTAGGGATGGCGCGAGCTAGGTTTCAGGGGCACAGTTGGGGTCGAGGCCCGATGGGGCTAGGAAGGGGTCGCAGACAAATAATTTGTTACAATTGCGGAGGGCCAAAGCATTATGCTCATGATTGTACAAACCTGAAAAGAATATCATGTTGGTACTATACTTACTTTGGTCATGAGGCAGAATATTCCCCATCGCTGATAGTGAGGATGCACGAAAGGGGGTACTTCAGCCCCCTCTAACCTAGAATTTACAGATGATCAGTTTTGAGCTGTGCGAAGAAGACCCGAATGTAAACATGATGCTCATGAACGGTATGACCATGGGAGATGATAAAGGGAAGTAGCCAGAAGAAACCGCATGGGTTTGCAATGCTCCTACAAAGGAACCCAAGTTTGATCTAGAACACTCGAAGGAGATATTCATGGAAGCTAAGGGCTTCACGAAGGCCTCTACTTTAGGTAGTACGGATCAACTAGAACCAGGGATGGATCCTTCAATGCTCACCACTTTTCTGGAGAAATGCATGAAACTGTTGTGTAACAGCAAGGTAGTCAAAGGACTACAGGAACTTATTACTAGGTGTGCGGGGTTAGGAGAACCGCGCGTGGTCCGGAAACTTGGGAAGCATGCATTGCACACAAGAAGGGAAATGAGGTTGACTGCACAAATAGGTGAGTATGAAATGGATCAGGTAATCCTGGATCTAGGTTTGGACGTGAATGTACTACCAAAGAAAACATGGGAACACATGGATAGACCCATGCTACAATGGTCCCCTATTGAGTTATGAATGGTGAACCAATATAAGATTTTTCCCATGAGAAGATTACAAGGGGTAACAGTCGATATTGAAGGTTTGAGCACGCAGGTGGATTTTGAAGTGATAGAGATTGTCGATGACAACAATCCATATGTCGCACTGCTAGGAATAGACTGGGCCACCGATATGAATGGAGTCATAAATATGAAGAAGTTTTGGGCAGCGGATCCCCCCACAGCAAGGTTTTGGTGCCTAAAGCCCGAGTTTTGGTCAATGTAATGTAAAAACCCTGCGAAATGTGGGCGTGCTGTGCAAGAGTCTAGGATGAGTCATAGGGTTGTCTGCCCTAAAATAATGTAATTTAATGTAAAGTTGTGTCGGCCTACCCATGGTCCACGGACCATGGGATTATATAAATACAGTGAGGCTCTAAGTGTAAAGATATTTTTTGAAAAGTAAGTAACAGATATATGCCAAGGCATGGTTAGAAGATAGAAGTGGATTTGAAGTGTATTGGGTCATAGTAGGAGGTAGAGGCTCTGCAGCTAAGTGCACAGAGGCCTAGTAGAGTCTGCAGCTGAGTGCGTAGACCCCTGCAGCTGAGTGCATAGGGCAGAGTTAGGTCTGTATTGAACTGAACTTGAAAAGGATTATTAATAAAGCTAAGTTGATTCAACATATTGGGCATCTATTTCATAGATCTATATTTTGATGTTATGCATTAATGGTATCTATTTATTTATATGCACGCACTTGTATGAATTCTTATGTATAAAAACCTTCTAAGTAATTAGCGAACATAAGATAATTAAGGGAGACTTGGGTAATTAACACTGGTCGCACTACGGCTAGAGCTACACGAAGGTAGTAACACAGGATGCAAGGAGCTTGTTGGTGCACGTAACCTAGTAAGTGTGAAGGTTGAATCGTGACCTATCACCCCATATCAAACATCCCCAAGGTGCAGAAACTTGGTTCCAACACCCTCCCATACTACTTCGGGTGAGACCTCAGTTTGTGCTCCGTGAACTATTGTCGAAAGGGGCAATAGTACCAGGATTTGCTTGGGTAAATCACTTCTAAACCTAGGTCGGGCCCCACGTAGCCAACAAATGGTTTCATTGCCAGGATCAGGATCTACCTAAGGGATGTTTGATGTCGTGCCAATGGAACACAATAAAGAAGGAAATTGAAGAATGGTTGCACAAGAAGATTCACGAGTTCACGACACAGGAAAATAGAACTCCTCAAGTATTTGAGAAAAGGTGGTTGGATCACTACATGTATATGGAAATCCATGAGATTTTATTTGCATCCTTTCATTTTCAACTGTATGAGTGGATTGCGAGGTTAGTCGATAGCCAAGGAAGGTGTAGGTTCAACCAACCGATAGTGTGGACACCAAAATTAGTGCGCAGACTAGAGGCAACAAAAGATAAGATCGTGTGAGGTGTGGACCATTGGCTCGAACGGATAATAGGGGGATTCATCACTAAGTTTGTGGTAGACACAACCATGAGCTGCAATGAAGTAGAACAAAATTTTCTCAAGGGACAGTGAGGTAAGTATATTAAATCTTTGAATACTTGGGTTAAGATGTTGTTATGTGAAAAGTGGGTTATGCGAATACATTAATGTTTTGGATGACGCGGAGTGGAAATATCTACAAAGGTAGTGGGGGATTAGAAAATAGTCCCTTAATTTCACATTCATGAGAGAGTGAGGAAGAGCTCGCTCGGGTCTCTCCGAGAAGTGTGGTCAATTTGATAAGGCAACACATTCCGCAGTTACCACCTCCACCCACGCCACCACCCGCTTCACCTCCCTCACCTCCATCTCCACCGACTCCACCTCCACCACCCCCATAGCTTAGCATGGTGAGCACAATAAAACTACCCATATTCAGAGGTATAGGCAATGAAGATCAAGACTAGTTCTGGTTCATGGTAAGAGCAGTGTGGGAAGCACAAGGGGTCATAGATGACAACAATAATAAGGCTACATTGGTGAGCACACTGCAGGATCATGTATCGACATGGTATATCAAGCACTCTAACGACCACCCAAACACAGGGATAACAGAGATCTAGAATGCATTGAACAGAGAATTTAGCTGACCGAAATCAGAGACATATTCAATCATCAGGTTTAAATAGATCGTGATGCTTCCATGTGAGACCCCCTAGGATTTGGATCAACGGATGAAGAGTATGATCCACGAGGCCAATATGACACTAACAGATGCCCAACATCACGCATGGTTTGTGGCATCCCTGACACTACACTTGAGGATGGCTTTTTCACAATAGAAACTTTCCACCCAGGCCAAAGCATTGGAAATGGTGATGAGGTTGCATGAGACCCTGATACAAGACCCTGGGTTGGGAGTTCAACAAATCCACGTGCAACTATAGAATCTATGCTTGGAAATGCAAAGTTTGAAGCAGGATAGGGCACCACAGCCAAAGGCGCGCGAGGAGGTATGGTGCATAAAATGCAAAGGCCAAGGCCATGACAAGGATCACTGTCCAGTATTCGCAAAATACTTGGCAAGAGGGGGACCAATTTCATTGAGACCAGAGGCACAAGTAGGGCCAAATGCGACACCCATGTCATGGTGTGTGGTCTATCAAATAGGAGGGAAACACACGACAGACATTTTTCATTTGTTGCAGAAGTATACGCAGACTCCCCAACAGTTATTTTGTAATTTCTTTAGGTCAGTAGGCCACAACGAGTGCACTTGTCGCAGCTACGAGCTAATGATGGATTAGACCCCAACCTATAGGATGCAGACAGAAATGCAAACCCTTGACCCAGCTGGGGGATGGCATGCGCTACATTCTAGGGATGAGGTTGAGGATGAGGAGGAATGGGACTAGGAAGGGGCCACGTACAATTAATTTGTTACAATTGCAGAAGACCAGGGCACTATGCCCGTGATTGCACCAACCCGACAAGGATATCATGTTCGTATTGTGCTCAATTTGATCATGAAACAATAGATTGTCCTACGTTGATCACATAGATGTGCAAAAAAGGGGTATTTCAGCCTCCTCCAACCCAGAATATCCAAATGATAAGGTCTGAACCGTGCGAGGATGACTCGAATGTGAACATGATGCTCAGAAGTGGTGCAACCACAGGGGATGACAAGGAAAATTTTAGGGGCTAATATTCGCCCATGGGCTAATTTTCTATACTTCTTCCAAAAAAAAGATTCGCTAATTTCCATTTTTTTGTAAAATTGATTCGCCCAAATTTTATAGAATGAAATTATTTTACCCTAAAAATTGTGAAAACATTATATAAAGACTATATAAAAATATTATAAATTTGAATATTTTTACAAAATTATCTTGAAATATTTTATAGATTTCATATTATGGACTAGTGGGATTAGCCAAGGTTTCTAAACTTTAAGATAAATTTCCATTAAATTTTCCCTGGGGGAGGATAAGGGAAAGCAGCCCGAGGAAGATACATGGGTTCGCAAGGCTCCTGCAAAGGAACCTGAGTTTTACCTAGAACATATAAAGGAGACGTTTATGGAAGCTAAGAAGAGCTTCACGGAGGCCTCCACTTCAGGTAGTAAGGATCAGCCAGAGCCAGGAACAGATCCTTCAATGCTTACTACCTTTCTAGAGACATGCATAAAACTGTTGCATGACAAAAAGGGAGTTAAGGGGCTACAGGAGCTGATCATTAGGTGCACGGGGTCAGGAGAACCGCACATAGTCTAGAAACTGGGAAAGCATACATTGCACATCGGGAGGGAAATGAGATTGATGGCGCAGATTAGTGAGTATGAAATGGATCAAGTAATCCTAGACCTGGGGTTGGACGTGAATGTGTTATCGAAGAAAACATGGGAACGCATGGGCACGCCCAGGTTGTAGTGGTCTCTTCTTCTATTACAAATGGCAAACCAACAGAAGATTATTCCCATGGGGAGGTTGCAAGGGGTAACAGTTGATATTGAAGGCGTGAGAACACAGTCAGACTTTGAAGTGATAGAGATTGTCAATGACAGCAATCCCTATCCCACGTTGTAAGGAATAGACTGGGCCACTGATATGAACAGAGTGATCAACCTGAAGAAGCAAAATATGATATTCGAGCAAAAGTCACTACACGTAGTAGTCTCACTAGACCCAGCCGAAGGAGCACACTACACTGAACCAGTGTGTGACGATGAGTTGGATTGTATTTAAAAGATAACTACACGAGACTAGGATTGGGTGAATCTGACTGCAGATGGGAGAATCTCGTGGGAGTGTAAAAGCTATTGCACTTTGGATTCAGACGAGGAAATAGATTGATGGCAGAATTAGTTGCACGAAGTGGAACACTGAATTGCAACATGATGATTAGATCACTATGCTGCGTGACAACAGAAGCAGGGGAGCTGCCAATATATGATGGAGTGAAAGTGGTGGATGAATTCTTGGACAAATTTAAAAGCACAGTGACAGAACAACAATGGTTCAATGCGCTGAAATGGGAACTACACGTAACACCCGCGCAATGGTGGAGTATATGTCAAAGCAAGTTTAAGGATTGGTGTAGATGTAGAAGGACGATGTGCCTACAGTTTAGAAGACCCCAGCTTCAACCAAGAGTCGAGCAACCAAGATAGAGCAGCTTGCGCGCTTACCTATGTCAGTGGGTACAGACATGTGCTATGCAGTCCACACGAACATACCCCAAACTAGGGATCGAAAATTAGAAAAAAATGCATCAGCAGGAAAAGAAATGCAAACCACAAATGTTCCATGCAGAAGAATTCAAGAAGGTATGTGGAATCTTGAACATGGTTCACCGGCGAGACGAATTGATTGGGACCTGCATGTACCAATGGTTGGATGGGCCTATAGGGCCATGTGCAAAGACTTGAGCACGGAAAGGATTCCAACGGTGAAGAGAAAAGACGAGACCATAAGAGCAGAGAGGAATCCTAATGCAATAGCTCCTATAGTTGGGACAGTACGTGAGGAACCGAATGAAGGAATTATGCAATTACGGGAAGCCATTCAGCAAGGTAATATTAAACTTCGCAAACTAGAAGAACATCAGGTACGACTAAGGAAGAAAAGCAGGTTAATGGATGAAGAAATCAACAAACTGGAAATCAAAATCGTGCAAGATAAACTAAGAATGATAGGACAAGATATGAGCAGTGATACTACTACATTAGAAGATTTCCACCGAGAATTTGTGGCTCTGCTACCATGGTTGTGACCACACCTTACCAGACAAAGTAACCGAGGGAGTGCACCACATAAGGAAGAACGCGCGACACTGACTTTCACGAGGGAAATTGAGGAGTGCCTACGGACTAGGATGGAAACTGAATTGAAGCCTTGACAGGTGGTGCGACCACCTGACTCTCCATATGGAGCACAGTCTCAGTGCTCCAAGTAGTTGAAAGAGATCGCAGGACAATAAAAGAGCCTGTAGGGGAGCTGCGCAATAAGGGGGTTGTGCACAGGGTCAATATGTCACAGGGGTCGTGCCCGTGCATAGGGGCTGCGCTGCTACGTGGGTAGGCTGGGAGGTGACCATTGGTGTCATTGTTCATGACAAGAGGTCTAATTTATGGAAAAAAGGAGCGGGTGGCACGAAATTAAGACACAAATTAATAGCTAGATTTGGGACGATTTGCCACCAAGAAGGCATTAATGACTCAGAAGTGGGGGAAAGGGTTGAATTAAAATTCAAAAGATGCTATAAAACCCCCAGGGCTAGCCAAAAGGAAACACTTGGTCATTTGATAATTGAGCAAGTACAGAGCATTAAGCACCATGTACTCTTACCACCTTCAAGTGTAAACACGATGAATAAGAGTGTGATTCACCGAAGTTTCCACGGAGCCCCATATAGCCCATGAGGATCCTAGAGAGGCGGCAGTTGCACCAGAAGTTCCAAAATCACCAAAAACATTGCGGCCATAGAAAGATAAGAAAACAATGGGGCCAATCCATGTATCCCAAAGAAACCCACGGTTTGGAAAATTGTCAATGACAGAGAAGGGAAAATTCATCACCATTGAAACAGACAAGGAGGAGGAAGACTTGCAAGCTTTGACTGATCAAATTGAGGTGCAAGATGATGAGGTGGAGGATGTCTCCCAAATGTCTTTCACGAAAAAGTCACCTCCATACGTCCCCCCATGGAAGGGGAAAGCCAAGATACCAAAGGACGTAGGGGCCACGAAGAGTGCACTTCGGACCCCATTCCTCCCTGATGACATAAGGTTTGAAGGTCCACCATTGGGACAGGTACCTACCATGAAGTTTGAGGATTGGGACCTCGCAGACAAAGAGAAGCTCCCATATTTGGCCATGGAGAAGCTAATAAAGCAGAAATGGTTGTGCGGTGTGGAGAAGGCTAGGTTACTCCATCTGTAATGGATACCCCACTACCACCACGTGCCCATCACCATTTTTGTCATCAGGCAGTTGTTGTGCCTGGTCCATGATGGGTATTTCTAGCCAGAGGAGCCTATTTCCATTGCGGCCAAACTAATTCACTGAATTTATTGACTACCAGTGAAAGGACACGACCCCGCGGCCATAGCAGGAAAAAGTAGCTACTTGGTCCTTGCAGAAGCCATGAAGGCCAAGGATAAACTATAAAAGAAAAAGCGGGGGTACACAATAATAAGCATTAAAGACAAAGGGGTGCGCGTAGCCACTCAACCACTAGCCGAGAATCTAATGAGGAAATGTCGCGCAGGCGAAGTACCAACATCCGTGATTGCATTGGCAGAGCAGTGCATAGAGGGGGTCCAATTCAACTGGGTGCAATTCCTCTACGACGAGTTTTTGACAAACTGTAGGGAGGCCCAGGAGTAGGGTAAGACCTTCCACTACATTTGGTTTATCTTATCCATCCTGGTGGTTGCCAGGGAACTACCAGAGGACAACCAGTTTCCCACTATTAAGGATGATTTAACCAAAGCCACGAGGTACACCTTGCTCTAGGCTACAAAAGACATGAAGAGGATTCACGAGATAAAGGTAATCTGGGTGTTCATGGAGGTAAGCATCTAAATGTGGGTCAACTGAAGGCTGCATTTATCCCCTATGGTTAATAACATCTTGCAGAGCATGGCTGAATTCAGGGAAGATATGCACAACTTGTATATCCAGGCGTGCAAGGATCCAATACAAAAATCGGTAAATCTTCCATTCATTGCAACGGATGATGTCATCTTCATAGTAATGGAGTCATGGTCTTTGGAGTTGCGGGCCCTGGACTTGGCAGAAATGGAGAAGGCCGCAATCCAGCAAAGAAGGAAGGACACAAAGCTATGCATCGCGTTGCTGGCTGAAAAGAGGTGCCAAGAATAAGAAGTAGTCACACAACAGAAGGTAGATGAAGCTGCAACAGTAGTGCAGATGGCCAAAGCCACAAAAACACCAACCAGAGAGGCTAAGGAGGGCCAGGAGATGTCCACAGGGCAACAGAACGGGGAAGTGGACAGGGTGGAGGACCGCACAAACCTCGGTTCCACATCGACCCAACTCAAGCGATCGCGCGGCCCTGAGAAAACAGCTCCCAGGAAGAAGGTAAAAGCCACAAAGACGTTCGTCGACCTGATCATGCTCATAGAAGGTGATCTGTTTGACATCAGCAAAACGATTCGTGAGGTCGCAAAGGATGCGCTCCAGGAACTGAGGATGGAGTAGAGCACTATGTTGGGGGCGCTCAGCATGCAGCTACAAGGATTACAGGTACAACCCCCCCAACAGGTACAATGGCCCAGTACATCACAGCAGGAACCACCGAGGTTGAATAAACATTACATGCCCATATGGCCAACACCTTCGTGTTGCCCGAAGGTGCGCTAGCAGCAACAAGTGAGGGTGACCGGGCTGTGATGAGTAGCATGAAAGGCGTCAACTTGAACTTGGACACCTTGTCGTGTGAAATTCTGTACCAGCTGCAGGATGGGATCATCGTAGAACTCTGCGCTTGAGAAGGCCGAGCGATCCAAGTCCTGCATGAGTAGAAAATCAACATGGACCAGCTTAGCATCCAATGGGATGAGTTGGTTACACAGGCTCATGGACTGGAGTAGGCCGTAGAGGATGCATGCAGGAGCGTCTAGAGTTTGATGTGCCAGTGGAGCTACCAGCTGCAAAGCGGGTCCATAGATTGGTGACCAGAGCCTGTGAGGCCCAAGAGGAAGTGGAAAAGGTTTAGTTGGAGGTGAACCTGCAGATCACCAAGCCATAATTGAAGGCACAACCCTCCACACCCCTAGAAGTTAGAGAGCAGTATGCCCGCACTATCTAGATGTGGTTGGAACAAATTGGGTAGGAGACACGGGGTTATATCGGGCTGTTGGAGCAAGCACTAACCATGTTTACGCACCTGCAGGAAGACTTGAACCTATAGCACCTACAAACAGAGGTGCGCGAGTTGCAGCAGGAGTTTGACAGTGTCCAGTGCATCGTGCAAATGGTTGTCCTTACTCAACAACTCGCCAGACTACAGCAGGCAAGTGCACTGAAGGACCAATTAGATGTCGCGCGCCAAAAAGAAGCCCTGCATAAAGCATGCATTCAACCATGGATCAATGAAGCTTTCACAATTACCGCTACCATTGAAGGGAAGTTGGCATAGATGCAGGAACTCTATACCATAGGACAGGAATGTGACCCTTCTCACGAAAGTTCAGTGATACGTGTGCAACAAGTACAACAGGTAGTGGAACAATGTGCTACGGACACCCAAGCTACACGAGACCTGCTGCATGGACTTCACGTAAAGATCACCGCACCAGCAGAGTGACTCAGGATGAGTCACAATGATTGTGTTGGGGGCCTGTTGGACAACAGATCCCCCCACATTAGGGTTTTGGGGCCTAAAGCCTAAGTCTTAGTCAATGTAATGTAAAGACCTCGCGAAATGTGGGTGCAGAGTGCAAGAGTATAGGATGAGTCATAGGGTTTTCCGCCCTAAAATAATGTAATATAATGTAAAGTTGTGTCGGCCTACCCATGGTCCATGGACCATGGGATTGTATAAATAGAGCAAGGCTCTAAGTGTAAAGATGGTTTTTGAAAAGCAAGTAATAGATAGATGTGAAGGCATGGTTAGAAGATAGAAGTGGATCTGAAGTGTATTAGGTCGTAGTAGGAGGTAGAGGCCCTGTAGCTGAGTGTGCAGAGGCCTAGTAGAGCCTGCAACTAAGTGCGCAGACCACTGCAGCTGAGTGCGCAGGGCGGAGTCAGGTATGTATTGAACTAAACTTGAAAAGGATTATTAATAAAGCTAAGTTGATTCAGCACGTTGTGCATCTATTTCGTAGATCTATATTTTGATGTTATGCATTAATGGTATCTGTTTATTTATATGTGCACACTTGTATGAATGCTTATGTATGAAAACCTTCTAATTAATTAGCTAACAAAACCTAATTAAGGGAGACTTGGCTAATTAACAATGGTCTCACTCCGGCTAGAGTTGTGTGAAGGCAATACCACAGGACGCAAGGAGCTCGCTGGTGTGCGTAACCTAGTAAGCACAAAGGTTGAATTGCGTACCTACCACCCCATATCAGACATCCCCAAGGTGCGGAAACCTGGTTCTAGCACCCTCTCATACTACTTCGAGTGAGACCTCAGTCCGGGCTCCGCGGATTGTTGCTAAAAGGGCCAGTAGTACCGAGATTTGCTTGGAAAAATCACTTCTCAACCTGGGTCAGGCCCCACATAGCGAACAAGAAGCACAAAATGATCTTTGAGAAAAAGTCACTATGCATGGTAGTACCGCTAGATCCAGCCGAAGGAGCACGATACACTAGACTGATGACGACGATGATAGTGATGATGATCTCAATTGTATTTACAAGATAACTTCATGAGAATAGGATTGGGTGAATCTGGCTGCAGATCGAAGGATTTTGTGGGAGTGCGAAATCTCCTGCACTTCGGATTCAGATGAATAGATAGAGCGATGGTAGAATCGGTTGCATGAAGTAACAATGCTGAACTACAACATGATGATCAGATCCTTGCATTGCATGACAATAGAGGCTAGGGAGCTGTGAACATATGATGGATTGTCAGTGGTAGATGAAGTTTTGAGCAAATTTGAAAGAAAAGTTCTTGAACAACAGCGGTTCGATGCACTAAAGTGGGCACTATGCGCCACACCCACATGATTGTGGGGTACGCATCAAGGAAACTTTGAGGATTGGCACGGATGTAGAAGGATGATGCACCTACATTTTGGAAAACCCCAGCTCTAAACGAAAGCCAATCAGCAGGGGCAGAACAACTTACATGCCCACCTTTCCCAATGGGTATAGACATATCCTATACAGTCTGTACAAGCGCACACCACCCCCAGACTAGAGAATCATAACAAACCAAAGCAATAGGAAAGGCAATGCATGCTACCAATTATCCATGACAAAGCCTTCGATAGGGTGTGCGGAGTACTGAACAAGGTTCACCAGGTGAGACAAAATGACTAGGACCTACACATGCCAGCAGTTCGATGGGCCTACCAGACCATGTGCAAAACCCTGAATGCGGAGATGATTCCAAAGGTGCGGAACAAAGTGGAGACTATAATTACTGAAGAAAATACAAAAAGGAATCTGCACGTACTGGACCCTGTAGTGGTGACAGTGCGTAATGACCAAGAGGAAGAAATCACACATCTACGTGAGGTCGAACCTATAAGGATTCAGGAAGCCATCCAATGAGGGAACCTTAGACTCCGTGAACTTGAAAAGGACCGAGTACTATTGAGGAAGAAAAGCATTCTGATGGATGCTAAGATCAAGAGGCTGGAAAACAAGATAGTGAAAGAATGTCTCATTGAGAAACCAAGGATGAAAAGGCCAAATATGGATGATCATACCACTACATTAGATGAGTGTCGCCGAGAATTTATGACTCTACTGCCATGGCTACGATCGTACCTCACCAAACACTGGAGCGCACTACATATAGTAGAACACGCGGTGCCGGCAGTCACGAAGGCAATTAAGGAGTTCCCACAGACTACACTGAAAGGTGATTTGAAGTCTCGCACAGGTGGCACGACCACCTTACTAGCCATATGGGGCACAGTCTCAGCGCTCTAGGTAGTTGAAAGAGAGTGCGGGACTCTAAAAGAGTCTATTTGGGAGTTGTGCGATGAGGGAGGTGCGCACAGAATTAACAGGGCACAAGGTTCGCTCCCGTGCATGGGGGCTACACTACCATGGGGTACGCTGGTAAGTAACCATTGGTGTCACTATTCATGATGAGATGTCTAATTTAAGGCAAAAGGGAGCGGGTGGCAGGCATTTAAGACATGAATTAAGGACTATATTTGGGGAAATCTGCCGCCAAGAAAGCATTGATGGCTCAGAATTTGGGGGAACAGTAGGGTTTGAATTCAAAAGGTGCTATAAAACTCCAAGGGATAGCCACGAAACAACACTTGTTCATTTGAGATTTGAGCAATTACATAGAGCACAGAGTGTTGAGCGCCAAGCGAGATTTGAGCCCTGAAGGTTGCAAACAACCATAAACAGCTCCAGCAAGATGACAACTCAAGAGAGGTTTGGGCTATGCTGAAGGAACCACCGATGAGGCCATGCAGAACACCACAGTGCGTTATGTTCTTGAAGACACTGGGATCGCATTGGAAATCTCGAAATCGCCTCAGACATCGAGGCCCAAGAAAGATAAGCAAGCGGCGGGACGAGTCTGCATATCTCTGTGGAATCTGCGATTCGGTAAAATCTCCATGGAAGAAAAGGGTAAGGCTATCACCATTGAGAAACATGATGAGGGGGAGCACCTACAGGCTCTCGTCGATGAGATAGAGGCAACCGAAGACATCGAGGAATACATCTAGCTAGTGCGCGCTGCACCGAAATTTCCTGATTACGTCCCTCCGCTAAAAGGGAAAGCTAAGATACCCAAGGATTTTGGTGCCACTAAGAGCGCACTCCAAAACCCCCTCCTCCCATATGGAATTGTGTTCGAGAGCTCGACCTTGAGTTGCGTTCCCATAATGAATTTTGAATATTGGGACATCGCGGATAGCAAGAAGTTCCCACATTTAGAGACTAAGAACCTCATGAAGCAGAGCACGGAGGGGTCAGTTACAACACTAGAGCCACATAAATTTTTGCACGGTGTGGAGAAGGTCGGACTACTTAAGCTACTATGGATTCCACACTTTCACCGCGTGCCTATCAAAATTTTCATCATCAGGTAGCCGCTTTGCCTAGAGCACGATGGGTACTTATGGCTGGAGGAGCCTATTCCCATCACGATAGATCTTATCCATAGGATTTCCCAACTCCCCTGTAAGGGAAAGTACCCCACATAGATAGCTGGAAAAGGTGGTGATTTGGCGCTCACAGAGGCCATGAAGAAGAAATACAAACTGGAAAAGAAAAAGAGGGGTTATGCAATCAACAACATTAAAGATAAAGGGGTGTGTGTAGCCACCCAACTCTTGGTCGGGAAGGTAATATGAAAATGCCATGGAGATGAGGTACCAGTGCCGGTAGTTGTGCTGATAGAACAATGCGTCGAGGGGGTCCAATTCAACTGGGCTAAGTTCCTCTGCAAGGAGTTCCTAACTAACTGCAAGGAAGCCCAAGACCAGGGAAATACCTTCCACTATGCATGGTTTCTCTTGTCGATTTTACTGGTAACATGGGAACTTCCTAAGGACAGTCAGTTCCCTAATATTGAGCAGGACTTACCAGAGTCTGTAAAGTATGTGTCGCTCTAGGCTACAAAGGATGCCATGTGGATCCGCGAAGCAAAGCTCTTCTGGGTGCTCATGGAGGCGAGCATCTGGATGTGGATCAACAAGAGGCCACGCCTATCCCCCATAGTGTACAACAGTCTATAGAGCTTTTCAAACTTCAAGGCGGACATGCATAATGTGTATATGAAGGCGTGTAAGGATTCGGCACAAACATGGACCAAGCTCCCCTTCATTGCCATTGATGATGTGATCTTCTCAATGCTAGAATCATGGCCTCTCGAGTGGCGTGCCCTAGATCTGGTGGAGAAATATCGAACAACAGCACAAAAGTAGAAGGCTGCAACCAAGTTGCGTATCACCCAGTTGGTCCAGCAAAAATATAATGAACAAGCAGTCACGAAGGTAAGGATTGTCGGCAAGGTAGCAAAAGTAGCCGCAGAATAGGCAAAGGCTGCTGAAAAAGCAGCAACAATGCAGGCAACAGGGGCCACCATGACACAAGAGGAAGGGGACCAAAACTTGTCTACAGGATAGGGAGCAGAGGACACATTATAAGGTGCAGACCAGAGCACAACTTCCACCCAACCGAAATGGCCTCATGTCACTGAGAGATTAAGTCCATGAAAAAATGTCAAGGCATCGAAGAGAAAGGTGCATACACTTTTCAAGGTAACACACAAGGTATATGCAGGAGCAAGGTTACAATCTTACATTTATCAAGGGTTCATGACTAAGAAATTAAAGCATTGCTGTAACAATAATGGAAATTAAATTGCAGAAAAAAAAAACATTCACAACAATCTATGGAAATATGTAATAGCAATAAAGAAAATACAAGAAGTAAAATAATATACGTAAAAAGGACACACGCATACCACCTGATTAGAAGAGTGGGCCCAACTCCCTGATCAGGGTTGTGCTTAACTCACATATTTGAGAAAAATATCAGAAGGCTGGAAATTTCATTAACAAGAGTTCCACTATTACAAGACTCAATTCTTACATTAGCTAGCTCCCCTTTCTCTCTGAATTGTGTCTTTTAAATATACAAACATCCCAAGGAAGCTTACAACAAACTAATCCAATATTCAAGATGATATTTGAGAGATCTGTCCATCATGATTCAGCTGGAACAATTCAAATTTGGTTATTACAATTGGGAAATTCTGGAAAATGGCCATAACAGCAAATCTGCAAATATGTCCTTCGAAGAACCTTTATTTTCTCCCAATAAAAACCGAAATTCTAAAAATTGCACATTGGGAAACTAACTTGGTCTGTTCTGAACAAAACCCATGTCTCGGATTTTCCGGATTCGCTTTCATTGGCCCAAAACTTCCAATGTAGAATTTTCGCTTCTTATGCCAATGAATTCTTGAGTTGGAATATCTAATTATCTATTGAAGACCAAATCTGCAATATGGAAGAGATCTTGGAGGCTAAAATCATAAGTGAGGCTATGAATGAATAAACCAAATCATGCATAATAATCATTAATTATTAAAAACAAATGAGATCAGATATTATTTATCCACAAGAGCATAAATGATTATGAAATGGAATTATATAATAAATTATGGTAAATAATGTGATAAAAGAATAGTGGAAATAGATGAAATGAATGTTAATAAGTGGTAATAATAATGACAAATTAAGAGCCCAACATTCCCCCAAACTGAATATGTTGCATGCCCACATGCAACCCAATGCCTCTGTATAAAGTAGGGGAAATAATGGTTTGAAAAGTATCAGTGAATAATGCTCAGTGGTTTTTTTTATGGCATTCTCCTAAACTTTTAATAAATCAAACACTCATGTTATTTCACCTCAATTGTTGCTTTCAACAAAATAACATGGAATGACATCTATGTATTAATATCTGTTGAAGCTAATGTAGGTTGAGCTTTTGTAATTGATGGGAAAGGTGGAAGCCATACAAACTCAAAGAAAGTAATAAAAAAAATGTAGCAGGATTTCCTTCCCCCAAACTGATTAGTTTCCCTGTCATCAAGTTTTTTTATAACACATCTCATGGGTATCCTCAATTAGTAATTCATCAGGGTTCAAAATTATAATTAGGCCTCTTCATCATTCCCCAAAATAATAGTAGAGTTGTTAAGATAGAATTAAATAGAGATTGATTGGGTAAAGAAACTATATTTGGTTAAAGATATGAAACTTGTAGAATAAAGGAATTATAGATTAGATGATACAAAATGTCAAATATCAAATATCCTAAAAGTTTCATCCCTAACGTGTAAAGTAAATATTTATAACTCAATAGTAGATATAAACCATAACCAACATTATCCAAGAACTGATTAAATATTACCCCATGAACCATGAGTTCTAGCAAACCTTATATATGTAACAGTGGCTTTATCGACAATTAGTTTTGAGAAAAAAAGGTAACCAAGTACATCATAGTATTGAATTAACTTCTATACCATAGGCATGGCCACTACTGCTAGCAGGCATCCATAGCCTAGATAGGGATGCCTTTTTAACCCATTGAGATGTGAGTGTCCCATCTATTAGACATAAGTACATAGTTACAAAAGCATTTCGATTTACTGAAATGTCTACTGAAGATCATTGTTCTGGCTTGGTAACCAGTTAATAACAATTCCATTCATGGGAACTAAAAAAAAGTGAACAATTCAGCTCGTGATGAGACCTCTTGTCCTTTAGTTTTATGACCGAAGGCCATTACCCCGACTTGGTGAACAGTAGTGGTAATGTCACTCTAGTAGGACCTATGATCATGATAGGTCGGCTTGTGATGAGACCTCCTATCCTCTAGTTGACTATTTATGTTTAAAATTTAAATATTGTTATTGTTAATCAACAAAATATCACTTAATAGATGGGGTGGCAAGCCAGCTCCTTAAGAACTAGGGATGGCGTAAAACGTTTTGTAGTAATTATTTTCAACTCGGGTAATTTTGCTTCTAAAATACTAATAACCTTCAAATGACTATTGATAAATATATTTTTCTTTGTTAAGATTGGGGTTTGAGGAATAATTCATTAGATAGTTATGGAAAGATTTAAGTACAATTTTGTGGTCATCATCATGAATTTTACAAGATCAGGGACTTGACAAATTAGGAAAGTTGAAAGTTGCCATGATGAAATAATATTTTCATAATTATTCCTTAAAACAAAAAAACAAAAAAATTATGTTTATAGATAAACAAGGATAAATTTCCTACCCAATCATTATGTCAAAGAGGACCTCACCAATTAAATGTATTTCCCCATTCACCAAGTTAATGTCATTGTGCCTAATTCAAGTTCCAATGTGTGTGGATAAGTGGGGGTTATAGATTGTTATGGATTATGGTGGTAATAATCGTGAGATGTATGAGTTGACGTGAAATTTTAATAACAATGATGACATGACATCATTGATATTAAATATAATACATTTTCTATCAAATGCAGCACCTCCCCCCAACTAAGATATGACCATCCTCAGTCATAATTGAAACATCGATCAAATACACGGAGTTGATTAGGGACGTACTTGAAGACTTACCTTGGTGGAGTATCAACATGTGTACAGTAACAACATTGGGTACTTAGAAGAAATTTCACCACGGAGTAGTAGCACTAGAGGAGTAACATCACTAAAAGAGTAACAACACCGAAGGAATAACAACATTGGGTACTAAAAATTTCGAGAGTAATAGAAACGGTGGAGTAACAGCAGCGGTGGAGTAAGAGCAGTAGCTAAGTAATAGCACCAGCAAAGTAATAACATTGGCTGAGTACGACACCGGCGGAGTAACAGCACTAGCTGAGTAATAGCACT
Source organism: Pinus tabuliformis (assembly GCA_031772625.1). NCBI lineage: Eukaryota > Viridiplantae > Streptophyta > Pinopsida > Pinales > Pinaceae > Pinus > Pinus tabuliformis. The sequence goes on along the minus strand of CM062817.1, from coordinate 1,721,396,161 downwards.
GACGGAGTAACAACATTGGCGGAGTAACAGTAGTGGCAGAGTAACAGCAGTGATGAAGTAACGGCACCGACGAAGTAACAACACTGACGGAGTAACAACACCGACGGAGTAACAACACCGGCAGAGTAACAACTCCAGCGGAGTAACAAAACTGGCGGAGTAATAGCATTAGTGGAGTAACAACAGTGATTGAGTAACAAAATTGTCAAAGTAACAACAGTGACAGAGTAACAACAGTGATGAAGTAACAGCACTGGTGGAGTAACAACACTGGCAAAGTAATAGCTCTGGCGGAGTAACAGCTCTGGCAAAGTAACAGAACTGGCGGAGTAATAGCAGTGATGGAGTAATAACACCGATGGAGTAATAACACCGATGGAGTAACAGAATTGGGAGAGTAATAGCATTGGCGGAGTAACAGCATCATTAGAGTAACAACATTGGTGGAGTAACAGCACCGGCAGATTAACAACAGTGATGGAGTAACAACACTAATGGAGTAAAAACACTGGCGGAGTAACAACATTGGCGGAGTAACAAAATTGGCAGAGTAACAACACCAGTGTAGTAACAACATTGGTAGAGTAACAACACTGGAAAAGTAACAGCACCGACGGAGTAACAACACCAGCAGAGTAATAGCATCCGACACTTAGAAAATTTTCGGGAGTAACAACAACAACGGAGTAACAGCACCCAAGGAGTAACAACATCCAAGGAGTAACAGCATCCGACAAAATTTTCGGGAGTAACAGCACCCAAGGAGTAACATCATCCAAGGAGTAACAACATCCGAAACTTAGAAAAAATTTCGGGAGTAACAACAATGGCAGAGTAACAGCATCCAATGAGTAACAACATCCAACACTTAGAAAATTTTCGGGAGTAACAACAGTGGCAGAGTAACATCACCCAATGGATCTGAGGAAACTATATACTGATAAGACTCAGGAACAAATGGATAAATATGGAGAAACATCATGAAACTTGATAACTTCCTTTTATTTTGATGAAGGAACAAAATTTGTGACTTTGAACTCATGAAAAAAGAGAAAAAAACATAAGAGGAATCAAAAAAGAAACAACAATTTTATTGAAAAACAATAAATAAAAAAATAACTTAAGTTGCAACGGCTATGATTTTGACTACAATGATGTTGTTTCCTAAGGGAATATCAATATGTTTCCAGAAACAACAATCTATCAATGGTAAATGAATGGAAAAATGTTTTGGCAGAAATGACTTGGATCTTCAAATGGAAATCAATTCTCCATTTCTCCTGTTATGAATTCATTAGGTAATGAAAAAGTCTTCATGTTGTTGGTGAGAAATAACGAGAATAATTTGTAACAAAACCATATGATCAATTTCCATGGCACCTCAAAAGAATCAAAATTATATGATATTAGATTTCTTAATAGATTTTGGGATGAAAATCTATTATTTCATTATCATTGCATTCAATAATCACTTGTTCAAAAACAAATTAACCTCCTTTATTCTCCTCGGAATTACAAAAAACGAGCATCTAACTGTAATAAAACATGTAATCATGGAAGAAGAGAGGTGTTAAGGCTCTCCAAATCCAATAAATATGAAAAAAATTAACAAGTAGTTACTCTTTAAAAAAAATCCATGGAAAACAAAATACAAAGTAGAGTTAATTTATTACCTGCGAGACAGTGGTGGCCAACCATACTAACCAACAGTAGTTTAATCATAAATTTTTTTTTTTTTCATCTGATTTGAGTGATTCCAAAGCCAAATTAAAGTGAATTAGTAGGGATCTCTCCAGTTAAAGCAATTTTTAAAAATTCGACGATATAATATGTCAAATTTACTTAGAACAACCTGCATAACAGAGTCATTTTCAATTTCCCAACTTCGAACAATAGTTGATATTTTAAGCATAACTTTTTGGTTTCATGACGGATTGAACCAATTCAAATTGTAGATTAAATAAGATTCATGTAACTGTATCGAATAGAAACAATTTTTGAAATCATAAAGAATGGATGGGTCAAATGTGCAAAGGAACAATCAGAAAAACGGAGTTTTAAAGGTGCTCATTTACGATAGATAGTCAGTATTTTGGTCATAACGTTCTCATATGATATCAAAATCCAGTGATTCAAATTGCATTGTAAACTAGATTAATAGAATGATATACTATAGAAACAGGTTTCAAAAATCTAGTCATTTAGGCCTCCAAAAATGGACTGTCCCAACTCTCTTCCTGAGCTGCCTACTCAACATACTGTCAATGTTTTGGTCATAAATTTTTCATTTCAAATCCAAATCGAGTGATTCAAATTGGATTACAAATTAGAGATAAATGGCTACTTAGGATAGAAATGGGTTTTGAAGATAATTCCATTTTGTTCCTCAAAACATGGTTGTACCAATTGTGAGTTCAGTGGTTTTATCAAGCCCACACACCCAAAGATATGATAATTTATTTTATTTTATTTTCAAATGATGATGAGTGTTTGTAGAAATCTATTTTTCAATATAATAAATCTACATACACAATTAAATTCAAATATTTACCATTGATATTGATATACTCAGCAAGTTGCAACAAACAAAACTCGTTCTACATATAACAAAAATTATTTGTATACCTATTTATTCTATTTTCTACACTAACCTAATTTACCTTCAAAAATAAATCATACTTATGTATAAGAGTACTTCTAATGGAGCCATTTTAGAAATAATGACTCAAGTGTATACACACCCAAATTTGAGAAATGTTTGACAATAAATACTAGGGTATGAGAAACCAACTTCCCTTGAAAATATGGTGTCAAAAATTGTTGAAGTATGGAGTGGTGCTGCGAACAAATGATGGAGTGAAACTAATCTTCAATATATCCTTTACTTTATTAATTTCCCATAGTTTTCATATCATGAAGTTCTTGAGTTTCTAAAACAACTTGTTGCCGCAGACTAGAAGAAACCTCCTTTTCTTCCATAACTTTTACAGTTTTCGGATTTGGAACATTTCCAATCTCGATATAAGTTTTCTACAATTGCGTATGCGAGATAGGTTGGGTGGGAAGGGTAGGTAAATTTTGCAATTCAACACTGTAAGCATGTTGTACTGGTTTATTATGGTGAGGGTGTGGAATGAGTTGAGATGGATATTGTGTAGGGTGTGGAGGATTTTGATGATGTAGTTGATTGGGATGTGTGGATGACTTTGATTTGCAAGCAAGGTGTTCTTGAAAAGATGGAAAAGAATATGGATGATATCTTTGTGCTACAAGATGAGGGAGAGTAGTCATGTAATCATAGGATGAACCATGCCAAACTTGTGGACAAGATTGATGAGGGTTATATTGATTTGCATGGCTGCCCTAACACATGAGTATTCCATAAATATTATGCAAGTAAGACAATGGAGAGAAATTGTTTTGAAACATACATGTAGGCCAAGGATTCAATGGTTGTGAAATTGCTGCAGCTTCTCCATCTCTTGGAAATGTTGTTTTCATCCCATGTAAGAGAAACTATCCATGGGATGCTCCTTTTGGCATTGAGGAAAAATCACTTCTTCAAATTCTGCTTGACTTTTCTTAACCTGCAAAACGTGCAATTGTGAATTTAGAGAGCTAATAAAATCAACTTTAAAATTTTGAAATAAATCATTGATTTCATCTCTTATATCTCCTATTTTTGTAGCAGATTTGGAAAGGAAAGAAGAAAATTCTTTAGAATTCTTACCAACATTGGATTTTCCTCTTGAATACCTTATGCATAAATCACAAACATCATCATATGATAGTTGAAAAACATCACATTTTCCTATCAAATTTAAGATTTCTAAAATTTCATCTTTGATTCCTTTAAGAATGAGTGTTTTTAAGATCTATTTTTCCAAACGCTTATGCTTTGAGTTTTGAAGGTTGTATTTAAATCACTCCAAATAGTCCTCCAAGCTTTCATCTTCACCTTGTATCATACTCAAAATATCTTCATTGGCCTCGCCATAGTCTTGGTACTTCTACGAGAATAAATTCTTCATGTCCTCCCATGCTTTGATGCAGTTCCCACCAAGGCTCATCAACCATTGGAGAGATGCTCCTTTTAGAGTAAGAGGAAACACGTTCAACCTTTGATCATTAGTACAATAATCATATCCTTTACAAAGTACTTCAAACTCAAATAAGAATGTATCTGGGTCCTCATTATCCAAACCATCAAAATTTGGTAGAGAAGATGGAGGAATTATATGCATTTGTGTCACTCCTCCTAGATCTCTAATAGGGAATTCAAAAGTAAAAAAGTGAGCCATTTCTTACCATAATAGAAGATGTTCTTCATGTGTCGCTTTGAGGTTCCTCCTTCAGATATTCCTGTCAATTTGTTAGTGGAATGGGTGGTGCTTACATCACCACTTGATTGAAATGATAAGATTTCTTCAAATTTCTACTTTTTTCTTCCTAGTTATTAAAAAAACAATTTGAAAGGAAATTTAAAGCTCAAGACCTGGAGCAGGGTTTCAAAATACCCTTCCCTCTCCAGGACAAGAAACAAACAAGAAAATAATGCACACAAGGAAATCTAAAGCTCAGGACCTGGAGTAGGGCGTCAAAGGACCATTCCCTCCCCAGGACGAGAGATTAGTTTTTCCAAAATCAAAATAAATAAAAATGCAAGAAAAATTTAAGCTCAGGACCTGGAGCAGGGTGTCAAAAGACCATTCCCTCCCCAAGACGAGAGATTGGGCCTAAAGATAAAAACAGAAAAAAATGAAAGAGAAACAACAAAACAAATAAATGACTACACTCAGGACCTGGAGCAGAATGAGAAAATTCCTTCTCTCCCACGATGAGAGATTGACCCTTTGGTCGATACAAATCATGTCTTGCACCTTTTTAGCCTTCCTTGGCAATGGCGCCAAAATTTTGGTGTCCGAGTATGAACAAATTATTCAATCGTGTTTCCTACATTAATTCATCAATCCGGGTGCATGGACTTTTCAAGGTAACACACAAGGTATATGTAGGAGAAAGGTTACAATCTTATATTTACCAAGGGTTTGTGACTAAGAAATTAAAGCATCGATGTAACAATAATGGAAATTAAATTGCAGAAAGAAAAGCATTCACAAAAATGTATGGAAATCTATAACAACAATAAATAAAATACAACAAGTAAAACAATATACATAAAAAGGACACACGCACAACACCTGATCAGAAGAGTGGACCAAACTCCCTGATCAGGGCTATTCTTAACTCACATATTTGAGAAAAATATCAGAAGGCTAGAAATTTCATTAACAAGAGTTCCACTATTACAAGACTCAATTCTTACATTAGCTAGCTCCCCTTTCTCTCTGAATTGTGTCTTTTAAATATACAAACATCCCAAGGAAACTTACAACAAACTGATCTCAATATTCAAGATGAGATCTGAGAGATCTTTCCATCATGATTCAGCTGGAACAATTCAAATTTGGTTATTACAATTGGGCAATTCTGGAAAACGGCCGCAACAGCAAATATGCAATTATGTCCTTTGGAGAACCTTGATTTTCTCCCAATACAAACTGAATTTCTGAAAACTGCTCTATGGGGAACTGACATGGTCTGTTCTAAAAAAAACCCATATCTCAGATTTTCCAGATTCACTTTCATTTGCCTAAAACTCCCAATGGAAACCGATCACTTCTTCTGCCAGCTAATTCCTGAGTTGGAATATCTAATTATATGTTGAAGACCAAATCTGCAATCTGGAAGAGATCTTGGAGGATAAAATCATGAGTGAGGTTATAATTAATGAATAAACCAAAATCATGCATAATAATCATTAATTATTAAAAATATATGAGATCATATATTATTTATCGAAAAGAGCATAAATCATTATGAAATGAAATTATATGATAAATTATGGTAAATAATGTGATAAAAGAATAGTGAAAATAGATGAAATGAATGTTAAGAAGTGGTAATAATAATGACAAATTAAGAGCCCAACAAGTTGCAGGAACTTCAGGTGTGGCCCCCATAGGAAGGAGAAGTAGCGGCCTACAGCATAGCAGGTACATAAACAGCACAGCAGCTGCTACGCGCAAAGATGGCTAATACCATAGTTCTACTGGAAGGAGCACTAATAGCAAAAAAAGAGGATGCCAGAGCCACAGTGGGTAGGATCAAGGGACTTGGCCTAAATTTGGTTTCCCTTCCACGAGACACATTGTATCAACTACAGGATGGCATAACAACAGAACTCCACGCCAGGGAGGGCCGCACGATCCAGGTATTGAGTGAGTAGAAGATTAACATTGAACAGCTCAGCCTGCAGCATGATGAGCTAGTGTCACAGAACCAGAAGATCATGCAAACAGTTGATGAAGCTTGCCAGTGCATTCCAGAATTATCCATCGCCGCAGACCTACCCACAAAGATGCAAATCCACTATCTAGCAAGTGGAGTCCGAAGCACGTGCGAGGAAACAACGTGAGTGCAGTTGGAGCTGAACCTCTAGATTCTCGAGCTGCAGCTGAAGGTGCAGCCTTCCATTCCTCTGGAAGTTAGACAGAAACTCGTTAGTGCAATTCAAATAGGATTGGAAGAAATTGGACAGGCAGTGCAGGACCAATATTTTGGACCAAGCTTTTGACATCCTCACATCCTTGCAGGAGGACCCCAACATAAAACACTTGGAAACAGAGGCGCGTGAACTACAGGAGTAGTATGACAGTGTAAGGGGAACTACATATAAAACCGTCCTCATCCAATGGCTGGCAAATATGCAGCAAGCGAGGGCGTTGAAGGAACAGGTGGATGCTGCAAGACAGAAAGAGGCACTTCTCAAAGCGCGCGTCTAGCCTTGGATTGATGAGGCCTTCACCACTACGGTCGAGATTGAGGAAAAGCTTGCACAGATGCAGCAGATATCTTCGCTAAATTAGGTAGCAAATACTCACAAAGAAGCATTAAAGGAACACATGCAACAGGTCCAGCAAACCGCAACACAGTGTGTCGCGGACCTCCAGGCAGTACGAGACCAGTTGGAGGGGTGTCGTGCCAAGATCGCCGCACCAACAAAGAGACTCGGGATGAGTCATGATGCTTTTTTTGGGGGTCTGTTGGGCATGGAATCCCCCCACAACATGTTTTTGGGTTCATAGCCCAAGTCTTGGTCGAAGGTTTTGTAAGACTCTGTGAATTGCAGGCGCAGAGCGCGAAGTAGAGGTTAAGTCATAGGGTTATCCGCCCTAAAGTAATGTAATGTAATATAAAGTCATGTCGGCCTACCCATGGTCTGTGGACCATGGGATTGTATAAATAGAGTGAGGCTCTAAGTTGTAAGGATAGTGAAGGAATAAGAGAGAAGAGTGTGAATGGTTCGAGCTTAGAGTAGGATTATAAGGGTATTGGTCGTAGTAGTAGGAAGAGGCTCTGCAGCTGAGTTCACAGAGGCCTAATAGAGTCCGAAGGTAAGTGTGCGGACCCCTACAACTGAGTGCGCAGGGTGGTGTTGAGTCTATAATCAGGATTGAATATTAATAAAGAGAATTTGATTCTTAGTTTGTGTATTTGTTGTACATTTCCTTCTTTACATTTATGTTGATTTATTTATCACACGCATTGATATGATTGTTGAATATGCTGTAATAACCATTAATCTTACACACAAAAGTTAAGTAATCAGTTAATAACAGATTAAATAACAAGGAACTTGGGTATTATATGGGTTGCGACCCGACTAGAGTTGTGCGGCAGTAGCACCGCAAGTTGCAAAGGGATAGCAAGTGCATGTAGTGGCAGGTCAGACCATGGACCTCAAGAAGCCCATCATACATCCGGTGTGGAAACCTGGTTCTAGCACCCTCACATACTACTTCGTGTGAGACCTCAGTCCACGCTCCGCGGACTGTTGCCGAAAGGGCTAGTAGTACTGAGATTTTCTTGGCTAAATCACCTATAAACCTTGGTCAAGCCCATACAAGCCAACAATGGTTTCTGGCCCAAATCCGAGGAACTACATGAATGGATTTATTCTACTTGGACAGAAAGTCATGATATCCATTTATGTTCGAGAGGTTTTTTCATTGTCAAGTATGATATAACAAAGGATAAGGATTATGCATTAAGCGAGGGACCACGGTTTTGGGGAAATGTGGTTCTATTCATGATACCATGGTTTCCAAGTTTTTAGCAAATACCACGGTTGTTTCAAAAATTCCTGTGTGGGTAAGGTTACATAAGCTACCATTGCATTTTTGGCAACACAAAGTATTAGTAGGAATTGGGAATTTTCTAGGGAGATTTTTAAAGATAGATGCAAAATAAGTCTCAAAGGGAATTTTCACCTTTGCCAAAATCTACGTATAGGTAGACCTTAGTAAAGGATTACCTGATTGTGTCTTACTATTTCACAATAATCAATAGCTATCTCGACCCCTAAACTATGAGAATATAGCCTTTCATTGTCGTACATGTCTTCATACTGGTCACCTTGAAAGTGCTTGTCCTCAAGTTAAAAAAGAATGAAAAAGTAGACAAGCACAAAAGCAAAAAAGGATGGCAGTTTTCAAAAACTCAAGAAGCGGAAACCACAGACAATACCACAAACATCAATGCACAAAAATCCTAGGAAATTGTGTAGAAGGACAAGGCCGAGCATAAATATGCATTAGTTCCAATGCCTTTCGAACAATAACATAAAATTGAGATGATTACATATGAAAAAGAAGTAAGTGGTACAAAATGAACTCATACATAAGAAAGCTCGGGTTTTGACAAAGAAATTTTGTCAAGTGTAAAAGAGAATCAAATGACAATTGTATCATCCACGCCCAACTCTAGTGGTTAGAGGAATGTGGAAAAAAGGAAAGATATAAATTAGTAGAATAGGGTAACTCTCTTATGCATTTTTATTGATCTTGGTCACCAAGATCTATTATTTTATGCATATGTTTTTTAGCATCTACAATATGTAATTTTGTTCAAAATGCATAAAATTGTGATTTTTTCCCGGGAGAAAAAGATAATTATCTTTTTTAGATGACTTATTCAATTTTTTTTAAATCAATGCGGATTCTAATATGTTCGTTTTTCTTTCTAACTGGAACTAAATTTGATACCCATTGTAAATACCAGACTAAAAAAATAATCCAAGATTTTAAAAGTTTATTAAGCTCTTCTTTAATCTAACCCTCAAGTCTAGGTGCATTTTTCTTAATTTTTTTTGAAAAGGTTTAGTTAAAGATTTAATTGGAATTAAATTTAGTATGATTTTAGTATCATAAACCTTCAAATCATCATAATTCGAAGAAAAAAATCCTTGTCTTGCTTGAATAATTTGATAAATTTGGATCTCTTAGTAGTTGTACAATTTCTTCCCAAATTTATATTTTGAAGTTGTTTTCTTGTTCCCATATTAACAACTTCAAATTTCATTGAAGAACCGTTGGTTTTGAAATTTGTAAACCCTTTGAATTTATTTTGAAAATCGTATAAATTTTCCAATCGGACTATAGATTTTGCAATAAAATTTTGATCTTTTGGATTATGCAAAAGATCATATCACAATTTAGCAATATGTTTCTTTTCATCAATAACAGATTTTTTGAAAGTATCTTCTAAAATCAATAAATCTTTGATTTGATCATTTTAATAAAATACTCTCCAATTTTAAATATTTTCAGGAATTGAACTTCTAAAAATAATTTCAACTCAAAAACATTCTAGAGAAAAAAAAATAACTGGTAGTAACTTTGATGCAACATTAGGAACTAGATTAGCATCAAAATTTTGAGAACAAGGTATAGAATCTAACACAAAATTATCAAATTTTTGAGCTAAGTCCCATACTCCGTGTCTGAAATTTTTTAGAATATTGGATATGCAATGAATGGATTTATTTCATTGTTTTACAATAATTTCTGAATTGCCTAAAACTTTGATATTTTTTATATCCATTTCAATATCTTTGCGGAGACCTTGTAATAAATCCTTGTATTTAGCTACATTATTTGATTTGGATCCATCAAAATATAATGTCCAATTGTCAATATGATTAGTTGTAAAGATGGATGGAGCCTCTATATAAGAAATTTTCCTTGAATTTAAGGTTGGTACTTGGAGAAATTTCATGAATTCAATTTGAGTTTCCAAACAGAGGATTCTTCAAATGAGAAATTACCAAGATAGGTATCAAATGTATAATTACCTAATGAAGATTCAGGAGAATTTTTTGGCTCATTAGAATTTTCAAGGTCGGTAATTGTATGTTTCATGTGTTGTTCACAATCAACCTTGACTTTATTTGGTTTACTATTTAAGGGTAACCATAAATGAGACCAATCCGTTGAAAAATAACCATTAAGTTTTTCTGACCAATCTTGGCTGAGAATTAAACCATAAGATTCTGGAATATTTGTGACAATAATGTCAATGATCTGAAAAAATTTGGGATTTGAGGCAAGTCTAATTAAAACATTTTTTATTTCTCCTAAAACCTCTACACTTGATCTATCTAGTTGAACAATTTGGGTAGATGAGTTTGTAGGAGACATATTTAATTTCTAAACAACAGATAAGGGCATTACATTAGATGAATCCCCTGAATCGACTAGGAAATTATGTATATTTTTGTTTCATATTTCAAAAGTTAAAAGGAAAGGAGAAGTTTGAGAGGATGATCTATCTCCAATTACAGTTGCATTAATATTTGAAATATTTTTAGATTGAGCTTTATTGGAATTATAATTTTCATATGAATCATTTGGTAGAGGTTTCATCAATTTATCTCTTTGTTGAGTGAGTTTTGATAATTCAAATAAACAGATATTATCTCTATTTTTCTTCATATATTCAACTAAATCATAATACAAATTTTCTATCATAGGAAGAAAATTAGATGAAGAAGTCACTTTATCATCAATTTGAGTTTCCATTATTTGAGCTGGAGGATTGGGATTTGATGTACACGCTTGGTTTGGAGAAGCATTTTTTTTATCTAGTTTGTACAGTATCAATTTCTTCTTCGTCTTCAGATGATTCATTATCAATTAATGCTCCTAGAAATACATCCCATAAGAAATTAATTTTACTAGATTCCTCTTCCTTATTTCTATCATTCTCTGGTTGATCGTTCTCACCCTCTACAAAGACTTTAAACATGTTTATAAAAGCAGAATTTTTTTTTCCAAAATGTTTATCATTATGAGCTCGATAAAAATCATCATGAGCATAATCATAAAAGTTGAATTCTTCAAGGGTTGTTTGATGGGGTTTGGCGGTGGATTCCTTCTGAAAGGTCTCCATAGTCTTTTATTACTGGAGTTTTGGAAAGGAATTTTTTGCATCAGTTATCTCATTAGACATGTTTTTAATTACCCTTTAGATTGAGTCTAAATTGATATTATATTTTTCCTTTTTGTCATCAAGTGTTTTACTAGTTGAAGGCATTTTACAAGAAGATATTGTTTTATTTCTTTCTTTTCTGAATGCATGGTTCCTAGCAATATTTAATATTTGTTTTCAACATTTAAGGCCTCCTGAGCCCTCCTCCATGTTTAGATCTAATGTAGCTTTTTCTTCTCTAATAACAGCAAATACAATATCAGAAGGAAGAGCAGTAGTATAGACCTCATTTAAAACATCATCACCTGCTATAGAAGTTGTAGGGATTTTGTTAAGGATAGAAAGCAGTCTTTGATTAAAATATTTGATTGATTCTCCTGCATTCATCCTAATATTTGATAATTCCACAATTAAAGATGCTTTACTTTTATCTTCTCCATAATTTTTAATGAATAATTTGAAAAAATATTCTTAAGTTGTAATAGTACCATCGTCTATGATGAAATACCAAGTAGTTTCTTTTCCTTCGAAAGTGAAAGGAAATAATTTGGAAACTGTGTATTCATGTTGAACTGCACCTAAATTAAGATATAACATTAATTGTTTAACATGTTCTTCAGAAATAATGGTTCCATCTGGATTAAAATTGGGAAGCCATCTTTCATAAAGTTTTGGTAATTGTTAGCTATTTTTGGAATAACATTGTGTAATATGTGTGACCCTGTCCAATATGAATAACTGCGGCAATCTCCAATCACTCATATTTTAGGAAATCATGCTGATCTCCTGCAACATAAATAGGTCCAATAGATACCCAAGGTTTACCTACCCTAGGTGACTTTGGGGAGGATGAACTCGAACCTGATGAATGAGGTGATGGAAGGCCTTGAAAAGGAGGTCCTGAAGGAGGGATGATCAGAGCTGGAGGAACTAATATTTGAAGAACTAATGAAGTGGATTGAATGGGAAACTAAACCAAAGTATTTGAGGGATTTACCATATGATATGTAATAAGATCAGTTTCCAAATCAACTTATTCCAATGGGAATAGGGGGATTGTAAAAGTTGTAAAATCTGATGAAGCTCTAGGACTGGTTTCTATTGAGGATCTATGACTAGCTTCATAAAAGGATGAAATTATAGCTTCAAATTCATGCCGGGGTCTTCTAATTCTAGATATATCAAATTAAATAGAGGATAAACCTAATATTTTACTTTGAGATTGAGTATATACTCTTGATAATTGAATTTGAGGGTGTACAAGAACAGGTGAAATGTCATCTGATTCTTCTATGGAGAATGTAGTTGTTGATGAAATCGGTAAAGATTCAATTGTGTCAACAACAGTAGATGAGGTGTTGATATCAGATGATGTTATACGATGTGTAGACTCAATATGTTTATCATCCAATGAAAATGTATTCCTCCTTATAGCGCCACATTGTTGACAAGCACAATAATTCCTCTTGTAACTAGTGAGTATTTTCTGGATCGAAGTCCCAATTCTACCCTTGTTTCATTTATATGCATGTATACTCTTAGGAACAAAAGCTTGGTTTCTTTTATTATCTAAAAATAAAATTAAAGTTTAAAAAAAAAAATCTAGCAAAAATATATGACATATTCTAATAATTACAATTATCTACAAATATAAACACAATATGTTGGTATGATAGGATCCGTTTAAATAACATAGAATAAAGGATTAAAATGAACATAATACCACGTTAAATATCATGTAATTTCAAATCCTAACTAGATTTTGAGTCCAAAAAAACAAACAAATAAGCTTTGAAAGAGTTTTTATTCAAAAAACTCCAAAAAGATATTTTTAGGTTTTCATCCTATTCAAACAAACTTGTTGGTATTTTTTGAAACATATATATGTATGCATTACCTAAAAGAAATAAACAAGAAATTTTATCTCAAAAACAATAAGAAATAAAATCCTATATTTTTAATCTCAAATTCCAATGATCAAGAAGTAATGAAAAAATTAACAATTTATCCACTTTTGTTGATAAAAGGATGTAGACTCTAACACATCATAAGAAATGTTTAACAGAATAATTAAATATTCATTCAGAATTAAATAGCACAAGTTGTAGAGAAATACCATAGGAATCCATTAAATAATTAAAATGATGTCTAGACATAAATCTCATCTCATCACACATTAAAACTATAATTGGTCTTCGAAAAAGCTGATACTTCAAAATTGATTCAAAAACACAAGTTTGTAGTCTTCACGATTTATTGACCTCTTGGACTAATGCAAAAGGTTCTATAAATAAATAAAAAATATATGTTTCTAGCAATAAGATAAGTATTAAAACAAGAAAATCAACAGATTTTCTGAAAGTAAATGTCTAGTTCTAAAAATATAAACTCTATCTTTGTTCATCTGATATTTCCCTAGGAAGTAGGTAACTTCTCCTCGTCTTCAGAATATTCATAGTTAAGATTGAGCAATAGATGGGGTGCATGAACCTTGATATGCTTTACCCATTGCGAATATACTTGGGAAATAGTAGAGAATTGAATAGAAGGAAACTGATTAATGTTGATTTGGCAGTTGGAAATCAAACCTTGGACTTTCTTCTTTATTTTTTGATACTTGATCTTAGATTTTAAAAAAAGTTTTATTTTCTCAAAAGGAAGCTGTAGAAATTTATGGAAAGTTTGTTGCTTCCAGACTCTAATCCTTTTGATTTTCTCCTGATTTTTGGTGACAGTGTCTTTTGTTGGTTTCTTTAATTCCCCTGGAACAAATTCCTTCAATGCCTTGGAACTTGGCAAGTCGAATTCTTCTATAAAGTTTGTCCTTTTATCCCATATTTTTGAGCATTGCCCTTGTGCAGTTTTGGTCCAGTTTATGATTTCTTTGGATTCATCTTCCCTGCACTCCAAGGTACAAGAATCAACCTTTTATTTGTTTTTCAACATTTTGGAATTTCATCAGATTGAAATTCCTTCTCCTAGTCAAGAATGGATAAAATTTTCTTTTTTAATAGATTTATCTTATTCTATTAAAGATTCAATCCTTCCATTTAAGTTTGAAATATCTCGATAAAATCTTGAGATTATATCCATGTTTTTATCGAAATTTGATTGACTTTTCCTTCAAATCAGATAAATCTGTAAGCCTTGCTCTGAAAAATCATAGAGTTTATGTGGCTTCTTGATTTTAATTAAGTTGGATCTAAAGAGAATTGATTTTCTATTTTAAACTCATAGTCATGATCTCAGAATGGCTTTTAGCTTCTTCCTTCAAAATGTGAGTTTGATCTTCATGCATTTTACTTAACTCCTGAATATCTTTCTCATGTTTTAAATTTAACTATGCCATTTCTTCCTAAAAATGTTTGTGTATGTTTTCCCTCTATACATTGAAACGATGAATCAGAGTTGGTCTGCCATTGTTTTCCTTAATGCTATACAGAATCTACGACTGCAGACTGAAGTATCTTCCCTAGACCCAGTGGCCTGGTCTACAACAAAAAAATTCAAAGACTATAAAATTTTTCTTAAGAAGAATTGGAAAATGGAAAGATTCTTACTTGTGATCCATCGCAAGATCTTCTGTCTTATTGGCTTATCAGCTCCATCCATAGCTCTGATTGCTATAATTAGAACCTACACACACAAACAACAAAAGACAAATATCTACGACATCTAGGTAGCATTATCCAATCATTCTATTAAATGGATCAACATAGCATTGAAAAACATGTATATAAACATAACATAAAACATCTAGGAAAATGGTATACTCTTTGTATTAATATGAAAGGGAGAGAGTTGACAACCAAAAGTGACACTGATCTTGTAGAGATCCTCCCAAATTAAATTGTCCTTCCTTGCCATAATGTACACCTCAAAGGCACCCTAATGCATGGGAATGATAACTCTCTTATCATCAAAGCAACAGCATAAGGGTATGATTAGTCTCCAAAATCCAACCTCTAGCTTGTGGATAGAAGTAAATATAGGAGAGGATGGTAGTTTAAGAGTTATTATCCATTTACCAATCTAGGCTTGAGATCCACTCTTGATGGGAGGATGAGCTCAACGATAAGAGGTGAAAACTATAAGGTAGGGAAGATAGGGTTCGAAGTTCTTATCCAAGGTAAATGGCTGTAAAAACTCTTGGAAGCTTCTGGAAGAGGACGCTTCAAGATTATTTTTATTTATCTTGAATTTCTAGCATTAGTGCATGCATCGCATAGGAAAATCTACTCGAATCAAAGAAGGTGTAGAACTAAGAAACCTATTATTGAACGCAGGTCCCTAAAGGGCAAAGGTACATAAGGGTCTTAAAAACACTAGAATGAACCAGTCAAGCTCAGAAACTCAGGGATTTGGAGAGTCATACTTAGAGCTTTATATAGGGATGATGAAAAGGTGTTCATGGATGTTGATGGATCTAGTTATTAGGCCTATTGACCAGATGTGACAAAATAGCCTATAACAATTAAACAATTCATTTTTCTCCAATTGTTTCTATAAAACATTAATTTTTTGTATATTGTTATCATATGAGGTTGCAAGCTAATTTAAATGATATGGGTTATAATTAACAAAATCTCATAAGGCCTAGGAGAATTCTTGGGCTTTTTCTTTCACATCTCCTTGAGCATGTCAGCTGAATTCAGACATAGACTCTAGTGAATCATACTTCCTTTTATTTTCCCTCCTCACTACTGATTTTATTTGAGAATTGAAATAGTAATTTTTCAAAGAAGTAACTATATCCGGAACCACATCTAACTCATAAACGGGTTTAAACAAAAAGGATTCCCAAGGGATATTTGTAGAAATGGGTGTCACTGAGGTCTTAGGAGATGTAGTGGAAATAGTATCCATCTTTTTATGTGATTCAATTGCCTCTTGATTCTTCTTGGTGACAATTTCATCAGATATTTTCTTTTCTTTCTCCTTGTCAACTTCCATTTCTTCACTTGTTGTAGTTTCTTGTTTCTTTTGTTTTGTCTCCTCACGGGAATTAATTAGAATAATTTCTTGTTGAATTATTTTTTTCTTTTCTGCTACTTTTGTTGTTACTATAATTTTTTTCTTCTCTTTAAGAATTTCCATAATTGCAACCTCTACTATAACATCCTAATATTTTTTCATTCCTTCATGGCTTCCTGCTTCCTTAACTATGACAACAATATCTTCCATTTGATCAATTTTAACTTCTTGTTCCTTTTGTGAGACAACAAAAGGATCTGAAGTGATTTGGTTGAATTTAAATTGAAAGAATTCAGAAGCCTTTAATTACTTAAAAGAAATATTGAGACGAAGACCTTTTTCTTTTAAGAAATTTTCAAACATATTTTCTCTAAACTTTTGTAACCGGTCTCTTGTTTCAATATATAATAGTTTTTCTCTTTTAATAGTGTGCTGAAGGTCACAATATCTATGAAAATATCATCAAATGGAAGCCCTTGATGAATAAAGATTTCATAAAAATAATTGTTATATAATGACTGCTAATAATCCCATTAGGATCATAGTCATATTGAGGTAGAGAATGTAACCAAACTTCTTGAAGCTCTTCATCTTCCTTGAATCCATGTCCTTTGTCCCTCATATTTATGTCACCAACCTTAATTGGAAAACCAAGCCAAATATTCTTCTCTAACTTACTCAACTTTTTTCCCTGGTCATTTAAAACAACTTGATTTGCAACTTCTCTCAAAGTGAACCTTTCATGGATATAACATGGTAAAAGGTGTGGACAAGCCTCACTCCCATAAACTCTTATATAAGAAATCAAATCCTCCATAAAACAATGACCAATGGACTCTGGGACTTCTTTCATATTTTGACTAATTCTTGAAGGGGTTTTTCCAAATAGGATTTCATAAAAAGGAACCAAGACACAATGGAAAATATCGTAAAAATAAAATTTAAAATTGTACTCCTGTACCATTGGAGCATAGTTTTGGATAGGGAGTTGTTGGTTAGATGGGTAATTCCATTTCATGAGAGGAAATGGAACTGAGGGAATGACAACATTTATCATATATGCAAACATATAGAAAATGTGTTTGTATCCAAGGGGAGATGATAATGAAAACTTTAAAGATCATGTGATGTTATGTGACAAAATGTCAGCTCAATTGAGACGTTTCCCATCATTTATGATGTTATGGATTATTGGAATGCATTTGATTTTACAACATTTAGGATATTTCTTCCCAAATAATCTGGTTAGCATTTTGATAAGAAATATTATTGGTTTCTTGAAAATTTCTATGGGATACTCCTTATTTTATTTGAGCTTAAACTCTTCATTTTCTTCCCTTAGCCAGTCTTCAATTACTCTATCATAATTCTCTCTGCATTTCTTGAAAACAATGCTTCAAAAATTATTGAGCAAATCAACATTAAGCTGCGTTTCTGGGGGACTGAGATTATAGATGGCCGATAGGACTTCATGGAATGTTGGGTTTCTATGGGATTGAGCTTATAAATGGTCGATAGGACTTTCGTTTTCCATGAGGATATGATAATTTTGTTATGGTCTAATATTGTTCGGGTTGAAATATCAGCATGAGAAAAATTCCATGAAATCATGTCGTAATAAGGAAAAAACCTGGCCCTAGATACTACTTTGTGTAACTATGTTCCTCTTATCGCTTCAAACTGATTACTATTTGTTCGAGAGGACCTTTCATTTTATAGCCATATATTTCTTCAAAGAAATCAAAAATTTCCTCCCGTCTCATTATACATTCTTTTTGGGTCTTGTAAGTAGAATCAAAGACGAGGAATTGGTTGAGGTTGACCTCTTCTGGTTGTGGATTATCTATGTATTTAAGATTCTCCCTTATTTCACTGCTGGAGATTTTCCTTTCTTCCCCATTATGTGACCTTTGAACAAAAATAGAGAATATATAATATTTTCCTAATTAAAATTTAAAATTGAATTAAGAATCGTTTATAATATCATCTTGCTTACACAAAATTTTTGCAACTGATATCATATTTTCTCAATTAAAACTTCTCTAAATCAAGCATATGAGAATGAAAACAACATGCAAGCGAAATATTCTAAGGAATTACGAATTTCGAGTACAAATATCATAATAGTGTGAATTAATTTATTCATTAATTTCCTGTAGAGTAATCCAACTGTATTTTTCGTAAACCAAGATAGGATGAGATAAATTTATTATTATTATACATACAAATCAACTAAGCATGAAACTAAAGAATTTCAAATATATTTCAAAAAACGAAATGTGCCAAATTGAGAAAAATGAATATTTTATTCAGGGAGTCATATAGTTGGGGGTTGGATGGTCGGGAGATTTTTTTCCTTTATTTATTGATGTTTTATTTCCTCCCAACACCAACTAAACAAGATTCAGGTTTATTCATAAGTTGGGTAGTTAGGAGGTTAGATGGTCGAGTGAGAATATTGGAAGAGACTTGGTAGTTGACCCTACCTTCTAGTCGGAAGGTTGGGTGGTTGAGTATTTTTTTATTTAAAAAAAATATGATTCCGATCTCCAACCTGTAAAAACAAAATTGATGTTTTTCTTAGATTTTTCAATTTTTTTTCTTTATTTTTTTTTTTAAACTAAAAACAATAAAGAATTGTTTAGGTTTTTTGTTTTTTCTTATGTACAAAACAAAATAGGGTTGTTTTAATACTTAAAACATCAATTTGATACTCCAAGTGAGGTCCGACTCCAAATGGTGTGAGGTCTAATTGGGACTTCATATCAGGGAGACCCTCTTAGTTCACGGATTTCTAGCACTGTCAACATTTTGGCTCTAGAAGGAGGTCCATATGGAATGTTGTTCCCATTGAGTTTTTTTTGAATCTCTTATCTTAAATGGATCTGTTATGCAGCAGATCCCCCCATAGTGGATTTTTGGGGCTTGTAGCCCGAATTTTGGCCAAAAGTAATGTAAGATCCCACGAAATGCGGGCACGAGGCGCGAGAGTCTACAGTTGTCCACCCTAAAATATTGTAATTTAATATAGAATGTGTCGGCCTACCCATGGTCCGTGGACCATGGGAATGTATAAATAGAGCAAGGCTCTAAGTGTAGAAGGAAGTTTTTGGTTAGTCTAGATCTAAGTATTATGGGTTTTTGAATGCGATATTCGCTCAGAGTCTGTAAGTTTGAGTCTTGGGTTGTAGCAGTAGGAAAAGGCTCTGCAGCTATGTGCACAGAGGCTTGGTAGAGTCCACAGTTGTGTGCACGGACCCCTGCAACTGAGTGCGGAGGGCGGAATTGGGATTGTAACGGAACTGAAGAGCAATAAAAGCTAAGTTGATTCTAAAATATTGTGCATCTATTTGTAGATCTATATGTTTATGCTTATGTTATATGTTTATGCATCTCCTCACAGTATATAATCGTGTGCACTTGTTATGAATATTCAATGATTGATAAGAATACTGGGCCCACAAAATTAAGTTATGATCTATAATAATAACATAGTAAGGTTAAATAATCTAGACCATGCCTCTTCGTGCTCTTTACAGAGTTACACGATGGTCAGATAGCTGCGCGGAGCAATGCAAGTGCACAGGATCAGTTCGTAAACTTTTCAAACATCATCACAACATCCCTAGGGTGCGGAAACCTTGTTCCAGCACCCTCCCATACTACCTCGGGTGAGACCTCATCCACGCACCGTGGACTATTGCTGAAAGGGCTGGTAGTTTTAGGATTTGTTTGGCTAAACCACTTCTGAACCTGGGTCAGGCCCCAAAAAGGCAACAAATGGTTCCGTTGCGGGGACCGGGATCTACCTAAGGGATGTCTAATGCCAAAACACTGGAATCCTACGAAGAAGGAAATTGAATATTGGTTGGACCAAAAGCTTCACGAGTTCATGACACAGAAAACAAGACTCCGTAAATATACAAGAAGAGGTGGCTGGATTGCTACGTATATATGGAAATCAACAAGGTATTCTTTGTGTCCTTCTCTTTGGAGCTGTATGATTGGATCGTGAGGTTAGCTGACAGCCAGGGAAGGTATAAGCTCGATCAACCAATAGTGTGGACTCTAGAGTTAGTGCACAGACTAGAGGCATCAGAAGATATGATCACGTGGGCCATGGACCATTGGCTCAACTGGATAATGGGGGGTTTATCACTGAGTTCGCGATAAACAAAACCATGAGCTGTAGCAAAGAAGAACGAAGTTTTCTCAAGGGACCGTCAGGTAGGTACATCAAATCCCTAAATACCTAGAATAAGATGTTGTTATGTGAAAAGCGGGTTATGCGAATACATTAATGATTGGGATGACGCGGAGCGAAAAGATCTACAAAGGGATAGAAGGGTTAGGGAACATTCCTTTAATTTCAGCTTCGTGAGAGAGTGAGGAAGAGCGTGCTCAAGTTTCTCCAAGAAGTGTGGTCAGTTTTCTAATATAGCACATTCCACAGCTATCACCTCCACTTATGCAATCACCCGCTTCACCTACTTCACCTCCATCTTCACCCAGCCCACCTCTACCACCCCCATGGTTCAGCATGGCAAGCGTGATCAAGCTACCTGTATTCAGAGGAGTAGGGAATGAGGATCCAGACCAGTTATCATTCATGGTAAGGGCAGTGTGGGAAGCACAAGGTGTCACGGATGACAACATTAAGAAGGCCGCATTGGTGAGTGTGTTGCAAGATCGTGTGCTGACATGGTATATCAAGCACTCGAATGATCACCCAAATGTAGGAATAGCGGAGATACGGGATGCGTTGAACAAAGAATTTATCTGGCTGAAATCAAAGACACAGTCAATCATCAGATTTAAAGAGATCGCGATGCTTCCAGGCGAGACCCCCTAGGATCTGGATCAAAGACTGAAGACTATGACCTGCGAGGCTAATATGACAATAACAGATGTGAAACACCGCACGTGGTTTGTGGCATCTTTGACACGGCACCTGAGGACGACGCTGTCACAGCAGAAGCTTTCAACCCAGGCAGAAGCATTGGAAATGGCAATAAGGTTGCATGAAACACCGATATAGGATCCTGGATTGGGAGTTCAATAGATCCACCCGTAGCTTCAGAATCGCTAACTGGAAATGTAGAGCTTGAAGCAAGATAGGGCACCCCAGCCAGAGGTGCACGAAGAAGTGTGGTGCATAAAATGTAAAGGCGAGCGCCATGACAAAGACCACTATCCAGTATTTGCGAACTACTTGACAGGAGGGGGACTAATTCCATTGAGACCAGAGGCACAAGCAGGGCCAAGTGTGGCACCTATGCTCTAGTTCACGATCTGTCAGGTGGGAGGAAAGCACATGATGGACAACTGTCATTGGTTACAGAAGTATACATAGACTCCCTAGCAGTTGTTTTGCAATTTTTTTAGATCGGTGGGCCACGACGTGCGTACTTGTCACAGCTATGAGTTGATGATGGAGTGACACCAGAATATAGAATGCAGACGGAAATGAGAGGCCTTGACCCAGCCATGGGGATGGCGCGTGCTGGATTTCAAGGGCAAGGTTGAGGATGAGGAAGAATGGGGCCAAGAAGTGGCCGCAAAAAATTAATCTGTTACAATTACGGAGGACCGGGGCACTACATTCGCGATTGTACCAACCCAACAAGAATATCTTGTTCGTACTGCGAGCAGTTTGATCATGAAATGGTAGATTGTCCTACGTTGATTGCAAAAATGCATGAGAAAGGGGTACTTCAACCTAATCCGATGTAGAATATTCAAATGATGAGGTCGAAACTGTAGAGTTGTAACAAGGGTCTTTTTCACCTCTAGTTATCTCACATTACAAGTCAATCCGGGAGCGTTTTGTTATTGTAAAGGGTATCTCAATTTGAGGCTATTTGTCAGAGTAATGCTTAGTAGTATAGGTCTAAGAAATACAAGAGTAAACGGATGCTAAGCTATGGCTAAATTACTTTTGCATAAAGAAATCACACGCGGCAACTTTATCAGTCAAGGGTACGGAAATAGTAACCCATCCCTCTAGAAACCGATGAAGGAAAAGGAATTAGAGTATGGATCATGGATATGGGAGCATAATAGCGTCTGTTGTGTCTCACGACAGCCTTGATCCTCCTCCCACACCAAACCAATGAATGCAAGTAAAAAGGAACAGCAAGAAAGCAGAATGGAACGGAAATTCAGAAATGGAACAACAGTAAAAGGAACGGCAGTAAAGAAACTAAATCTCGCGAGTTCAACACTCTCAATTCTTGGCATCAACTTACATACAAAGAAAGAGCAATCTTTTGTACAAGTAGACAGCTTAATCAAATGGAACAGAAAACCACCATAAACAGGAAACGTCAATCATATGTACACATAATCTGAAATGATCACCAGTAGTCCACACACAACGTTAATTCCATCTTCTTATGATCGTCACTCCAACCATATGTAGCTAAAACATTCCACTTATAAATTCTGTAACAGAAGTGAACAACTCAGAACATTGTTATGTGATCAATTCTGGAAATATGATGTAAACTTGTTACAAAGATTTACAAAAGGAAAAACTACTGATGAACGAGTATGGAACAGCATGTAAGTATATCAGATTATTAAGAACAATAAACAAACCACACAAAGCCAAACTGTAATGATACAATCAGCCAGTGTCCGTTGGAGCCGGGCCCTTAGCTTCCAATGGAACACCGCCGTAACTTACTTCAGATGCAGGGAGAAAGTAACACCAAATATATTATATTAACGCATCAATGATAGTACAGCAAAACTAAGTCTCAAAGAGACTCGATAGTCTGAGTTTAACCAACTATGAAGTCTATAAACAGAAAGTAAAGATACAAGATAATCCCCCCAGTCCCCGAAGTCTTCGATGCTGCCCCTTTTTATACAAGTAATGGCAGAGTTAACTAAACAACAAAATAATTGAAAGTAACGATCCCTCAGGATCAAAGATCCTGAGGGATCTGTTAAACTGTTAACTCCTCTCTTTTCTCTGCCTAGCCTTCTGAACTGACAGTCCTTCATCTCGTCCCAGATTGATCTGCCTTGATTTACTCGCCCTGGTCTGGATCTTATTTGGTTTTGGAGGGACAGCCGTTATCTCCTCATGGAACTCTCGTTTTGCACCGCGCCTTCCTACTTTTGTCTTTTCCTGCATAGAGAAGATAACTATTAGTGATTGGGTCATTCGTGCTCATTCTCATTACATTCTCCTTATTTTATAACAAAGAAAATGTTACAACTATTGCTTGAAACACCACTAAGTTATTCGTTAAAACATACCTTTCCAATGCTCTACACACCCCCCGGCTTACTCTGTTTCATGGCCTCATGAAAACGTTATAATTAACGTGGAGAGCGGTAAGAGAACAGGCGGGAGAGGGCACCTCGTGAGGAGGTCTGCAACCATGGTGAGCAACCAGATTATAAAAGAATTGATTCAATTGATCTGCAGGCATATTATACAAGGCCTGGTACCCAGGTGCAAGGTGCCAAATAATTGGGCTACGGAACCGGTATCCTAACCAAGACGGCCCAGCTTGCAGAATGCGCTGGGCATAAAGGCTCAACCGTTCAGCATCCAGCTCAAAATTCTCGTATTTGAATGGCTCCCTGAGCTGGATGCTTGGGGTAGAAATCCGATAGCGGAATTTGGCAGCATCCAGGGCAGAATCCTTAATAGCCAGAAAGTATTCCAAGCTATTTCGGATCAAATCCTCATGCAGGGGTCCTAGCAGTTCTATGACGCCCGGGGTTCTCATAAGGCTTTTGTGTGATTGCCATAGGTGAACTGGGTCTCTAGGCTCGGCCCTGACCCATAGATCTAGGCTGTTCTCCTGCCTCTGAAAGGCATTGTAAGCCCTGAGCCACTTTAACTGATTGACCCCAAATGAAACAAAGGCTTGTAGCTGTATATCTCCCACGAAAGGGCCAGGGTTTAAATCAGTTTCCTGCTCAAGCACCATATTGTGCAAATAGAATTCACATAGTAACCATTGGACCTTAACCCCATAATGTTTGCAACAATCAATAAAATCATTAATAGTATTAATCTGAATAGGGGCACCTGCCCTGACAGCTTTTATTTTCAATCTTAAGTATCTTTCAAGGAGAAATAAAGCATAATTCTTTGCAGGGGCCCTGCAAGTCAAAACATCATTATACAGCGAACATACAGTGTCCAATTGTTTAATAACAGCATCTAGTCGACGTGTTACCTTGGCAACCTTTTCTTGTTCCTTCTGCCATCCTTCAAAGGCCTGACTCTCTGATTGACTCATGTTCTGCAGTTCTTCATGTTTTTCCCGAGGGATCATTTGTTCCTTTAACTGCTCAGCTTCCTGCTGCAACTCCTCGTATTTTTCCCAAGGGATCATTTGTTCCCTTAGCTGGTCAGCCTCCTGTCGGGCTTGCTTCATCTCGTGGTGCAAGGCCTTGGTTTTTGGATCCTTTTTCCATGATTTCTCAGAGGCAGGGAGTTTTACCTGGACCTTCACGTTTCGCTGCCTAGAATTCGTATCCCGAATTATCCCTAAAGCTGGTGCCTCAGTTTGGACTGCTTTGTTTTCCCTTTCTTTCTTAACATGAATAAAGGGGTACGATGGCCCCTCTGTAAATGGAATGTCGTCTTGCAGCTCGGTTTTGATTGGAATGGCAGTTGGTCCCAATGGGCTATTTGGAACAACAGTCTGTTCCTCAGCGTCAATAGGAACGACATTCTGATGTTCCATATCAGATGGAACGACATTTTGTTCCTCAGTGCTGGTTGGAACAGTCGTAGGTCTATCAGCGGAGTATTGACCTACGAGACGCCTATAAGCCCCTTGCCTTCTCATCTGATAGGACCCTGCTGCATTTGTCCTTCTTTTTCTCCTTATGGTCCTTCTTATTCTCAGACTGGCTTTCAAACTTCGAATTTTCTGCCGAAGCTGGGCTATAATATTCAGCAGTCTCTGCTGTTTCTTTCTCAATTTCTTAATTTCTCTTGCCTCGGAAGTGGGCGCATGAGTGGCCCTCAGTTCTGCTCCTCTTTCATCGAGGGTTTCTTCTGGCATTCTGGGAACGAACTGTTCCCGACAAGCATTTTCATTCTCCACGTCATCAGCAGGTGGGTTTTCTTTTGGTGTCTTAGGAACGGATTGTTCCCGGTTGGTATTTACATTTTCTTTGTCAACAACAAGGAGGTTTTCTCCTCCTACCATTTCTTCATGCAATTCTTCATGCGTCTCTTCCCCAGAGGGTCCTTCAGGAGGGTCTGCTGGACTGGAAGGTGAAGCATAATCTCCCAGGCTGGCCAAGATGGTGGCCAGCTCTTCTTCCTCCACGGGGACCTATGGAGGGCTGTCCCCCAATTGTTCCATCTCCTCCTCCTGAATTGGCTGCTCAGTGGCTACCTCCGGATAGTCGGCCTCGGTCTCAGAGTCAGAATGTTCATTTCCTTCCTCGACTTCTGCTTCGTTCTCAATTTGTTCCACTTTTTCCCTCAAGGGTTCCTGTTGTGGCACTGGTGGCTCATCTGTTATTTCGATCGGCTGGTCAATGCTTAGCTGGATTTTCTCCAACCTGCCTTTTATTCTTGCCAACCGAGCTGACTTCCTAGGCCTCTTGAGCTGTTCGGGTGTGCTGGCCACCTGTTCTTCCACCACCACCTTTCTGCGTTTTTCAGATTGTTCTGGCGTGCCAGAGGAATGCCTACATTTCGAGGCAGCGCGCTCTTCTGTGGCCAGTTCCTTATGTTTTTCTGCATGTCCAGATGCTCTAGAGGAACGTTTTCGTTTTACTGACTCCGTGAGTTTCTTAGGTTGCTCGGGTGTATCCGAGGGATGCTTGGGTTTTGGTGATTCTCTGGGCTCCTTGGGTGCTTCAGAGGTACTAGCGGGATGCTTAGCCTTTGGGGATGGTGATGCCACTCCCCCTCCAATTGCTGTAATAAGCTCCCCCCAGCTACTCTGCTACTGAGTGAGACTGTAGCTCACTATCAGGCGGATCAACCCATGGTGGCTAACCACTGCGTCTTCATGGTGTGCCTTTTTCAGGCTCCGAGAGGCATCATACAGTAATGAATTTAACAATGCAGGGAGATTCACAGAACATTTTCCTTTTAACACAGCCAGGAGCTTAAGGTGACGTGGTCTTACCACATCTTTTCGCCCCTCGCAGGTGATGTAGCTCTGCACCACCTTTGCCAATTCGCTCCAAGGTTCTCCTAGCGTTGCCGGCAGCACTCCTTTTCCCTTCATTATTAGATTCTGTCCTTCGTCTTGGAAAATTTCTATGATCTTTTGCAACCTCTTTTTCTTTATCGTCCATATTGGTCCTGAGGCTGGTAATCCTGTTACTTCCGCGATTATTTCCTTCATGACCATTATCTGCTTCCCACCTACTACGGAGTGTTCTTCCTGCAAATTCTACAGGAATTCCATGGCCACAGTTTCATTTGATTCACGCAGGCGGCTAAAATAAGTTAGCCACCCCGCCCTTTCTAGGATCTCCCGAGCAGCTTCGGAGACTACTAGCTCACTAGGCTCGCTTCTAATAGCCTTGCCTCCCATGGTTCTGTTTCAGGATCCTAGATGGAACAACAATTACCTGTCGCAAAGAACGTAATCGCAGCAAGAAAAAAACACAGAGCATGCATGAAAATTGATTGTAAATAACAACTTTTTGCAAAAATAGCATTGTCATGCCGTTAACCCATACCGTACCTTCGTACCATATCATTTCCGAATGATGTGCTAACACGTGGCCGGCGGAGTAATGAGGTCACCTCCCCCCTCGCAATATGATAGGCTGTCCCAGCCGTCAGATGGAGGAGGAGCCGTCGTCCCGTCACCAAGTCATAAAGGAACAGCATATAGAGTTTTGCCATGTTTCAGATTAGACAAAGAAATACCGAGATCGAGGCAAAAGGTAGATCGCGTTTTGCATAAGCCTGCGTGATGTGATGCAAAACAGGAGGATAGGACGTCTGGCACTCATATAAGGTCTGAGGTAGTCATAGTCAATACCTTTGCCATGATTGGTGGTGATAGATATTCATGCGACGTATCCATCAAAGTGTAAGATATAATTATTACGAGGATAGAAAGAAGTATTTGATATGATCCAAATTGGTGTATATATTACGACTCCGATACCATTAACAGAGCTCTGCTGCCGACAGGTGTTCATAACCTTGGCAGAGTTGTTTATTTCACCCTAGAACCATGGTCCTTTGTGTATTTTTGAAAAGCAATTCTTGTCAAAATGCAGGCCATCATGCTGGCTTGGTAACCAGATAACCATGATGCCATTCACCAGAGAGGCGCGAAACGTGGGCAGGCCGGCTCGTAATGAGACCCCCTGTTCCAAGGTTTGTTTATGTAGTGAACCCATTGGACCATATCCTTGGTGTGGTGGCCATGATGGGAATGCCACTTCGCTTCCAATCTTATGATCATAGTAGGCTGGTTCTTTAATGAAACCCCCTATCCTGCATTTGACAAATAATTTCTTTTTATTTTGCTTTTGCCTCTTTTTTTTTTTTTTTTTTGAAACAGACTTTGCACTTGTGTAATTACACATAAGGGTGGTTCAGCCCTCCTTAAGAGTGGGAATGGCGGAAGAAGTCTTGTCATCCCAATAGGAAGATATAAATCTTCTGTTCTTATTTCCAAGTAATAATAGAGAAAATTGTAGGAACTCAACATGATGAAATTTTCCAACAAGGCAGAGGAGGTGAGACCATGACAGCAAAAATGATGAGTGTGTGGATCCTTCCTTTGTTGTTGCATCAATACTAGGGCTATTAAAGATAGCGATTTATGATATGCTGATCTCGATATATCCTGACTTTTATATTCATTGCATAAATGTATAGTTGCTACTTATGGCCTTGGAAAGAGGGTGGACAACACATCCTTTATATGAAAGGGACAAGAGCATACTACTCCTTTTTGAAAGGGAGGGTGAGGAGGAGTTCATCTGATGCATTTCCTTAAAAAAAGGGCAACAAAAGCACACAAATGCTATTTCCTTTGAAAAAGGAACAACCAAAAATACTCAAGTGATGTTCCTTTTGAAAAGGAACAAGAAAAACACACAAGTGCTGTTCCTTTTGAAAAGGAACAGCAAAAACCCAAAAGTGTTGTTCCTTTTGAAAAGGAACAGCAAAACACACAAGTGTTGTTCCTTCTGAAAAGGAACAGCAAAACACACAAGTGCTGTTCCTTTTGAAAAGGAACAGCAAAAACACTCAAGTGATGTTCCTTTTGAAAAGGAACAGCAAAAACACACAAGTGCTGTTCCTTTTGAAAAGGAACAGCAAAACACACAAGTGCTGTTCCTTTTGAAAAGGAACAGCAAAAACCCACAAGTGTTGTTCCTTTTGAAAAGGAACAACAAAAACCCACAAGTGTTGTTCCTTTTGAAAAGGAGCAGCAAAAACACACAAGTGTTGTTCCTTTTGAAAAGGAACAGTAAAAACACACAAGTGCTGTTCCTTTTGAAAAGGAACAACAAAAACACTCAAGTGTTGTTCCTTTTGAAAAGGAACAGCACGCACAAATACTAAAAACATATATACAAAATTTACAATCTTATATACAAGATGTGGTAATAAAAGATGAATTTCTTACTGATCTATAGGTGAGGAAGTTTTTGCTTCCTCGCCCATAATCTCAATGTTAGTATCTTGGCGTAGCTGCTGACAAAAAGATTCCCGAGTGAGCGGTTTGCGATACAGACGAACTCGGTGGCCGTTTACCTTAAATGTATATCCAGACCCATCGATTGTGATCAGAGTAAGGGTCCCATTGTCATGGACTTTTTGAATCTCGTATGGTCCCAACCAACGAGTCTGAAGCTTCCCCGGGAAATCCTGAAATCTAGAATCATATAACAGAGCCCAGTCTCCTTCATGAAATATCTTGTTTTTGATAAGCGCATCATGCCATTTGGCTCGCTGTTGTTGAATGAGTGCTGTATTCTGTAATGCAGAGAGCCTTATTTCATCTAATTCATTAATTTGCTGTAATCGATTTTTCTGTGCTTCACTTAAATCTAATCCGACTTCTTGGGCCGTTCGCAGCGTTTGGATCTCGAATTCTATAGGAAAAATGGGTTGCTTTCCAAACACTAAGTGATATGGTGAATAGCCGGTGGTGCTTCTCCATGTGGTTCGATAAGCCCACAGTGCCTCGGGTAGTTGGGCGGCCCAATCACGCCGATGTGAGGCAACGGTTTTTGTCAAAATAGACTCTATTACCTTATTGCTGCTCTCCACTTGCCCATTTGCCTGAGGATGGTATGGGGTAGTAATTTTATGCTGGACACGATAGTTATTAAGTGTTGCAGCTAATTTATGCCCCACAAATTGTGGTCCTCCGTCTGTAATTACTTCCCTCGGAAGACCATAAAGTATAAACAAATGGAACAAGAACTGTATTACCGAATCTTCTGTAGCTCTAGGCAATGCCTCCGCTTCAACCCATTTGGTAACATATTCAGTTGCCACCAAAATGTAGGTTCTTTGGTTTGATGGCGGGCTGATGGGTCCGCCGAAGTCCAGAGCCCAGCGTTCGAAAGGTTCGATCACTAATTGAGGCCGCAAAGTCATTTCATCGGCTGGACCAGGTCGTCCTGCACGCTGACAGCTATCACAGGCCTGGACAAATTTTTTCGCATCCTTGAAAATTGTAGGCCAGTAATATCCCGTTTGTAATACTTTATGTGCTGTTCTTCGTTCAGCAAAATGTCCTCCACATGGCCCGTCATGGCAGGCTTTCAAGATATCAAAGATTTCGTCCTCTCGAATACATCTTCTGATTTCCATATCTGCTCCTGTGTGAAACAAATAGCCCCCAACCCACGAAAATCGATTTCTTTTCTGAACAATCTGCTTCCGTTCATTGGGGGTTAAATATTTTGGAAGCTTACCTACTGCAAGATAGTTAGCAACATCAGCGTTCCAGGGAGTCTGAACAGCGACAGCAAATAAGTGTTCGTCTGGAAATTGGTCCTCGACTGCTGCTGCTTCAACTGATTTTGGTATTCGTGAGAGGAAATCAGCTACAGGATTCTCCTTCCCCGGTCGATCTTTGATTGTAATATCTAACTCCTGCAACAAGATCAACCACCTGGTTATTCTTCCATTTGTAACAGGCTTATTTGCTAAATACTTAATAGCAGAATGGTCTGTATACAAAATAACGGGATAGCCTGTAATATAGTGTCTAAATTTATTAACAGCGTGTATCACAGCTAAAAATTCTTTTTCGGTGATAGTGTAATTTAATTCAGCCGGAGCCAAATTTTTGCTGATGTAATAGATGGCGTATGGTCTTTTATCCTCTTCTTGGCCCAGAACTGCACCGATTGCTGTGTCTGAGGCGTCAGTTGAAATTTGGAATGGTAAATTCCAATTAGGTCCTCGGAGAACTGTAGCTGTAGATACCAGCTTCTTTAATTCTTTGAAGGCTCGATCACATTTCTCTGTCCATAAGAAGTCAACATTTCCAGTTAATGCATGTAAAGGTGCGGCAATATGTGAATAATGTTGTATGAATCGTCTATAATACCCAGAAAAACCAAGAAAACTACGTACCTCTGTTTGATTAGTGGGGGTCGGAATAAGCAAAAGTATTTGAATTTTAGCCGGGTCTACCTGAATACCAGCTGCTGAAATATAGTGTCCCAGAATGAGTCCTTCGGTCATCATCATGTAACACTTTTCGTGACTCAAGCAAAGTCTGGTAGCGATGCAGCGCTGTAGGACTTTTTCGAGAGTATCTAGAGTTGGATCAAAGTCATCTCCATATGGTGTGAAGTCATCCATGTAGACTTCCAATCCATCATTAATTAAATCTGCAAAGATGCTAAGAACATCCCTTTGGAATGTGGCTGGAGCATTACATAAACCAAAAGGTAAGACTCGATAAGCGAACGTTCCCCAGGGACAAGTAAAGGTAGTCTTATCCTGGTCTTCAGGGGCAATCTGAATCTGATTGTATCCACTGAAGCCATCCAAGAAAGAAAAGAATTGCTTGCCTACTAAGGTGTCCAGTACCTGATCTATGAATGGAAGAGGGAAGTGATCTTTTTGTGTGGCTTTGTTTAATTCTCTATAATCCACACAGATCCTCCATTTCCCGTTATTTTTAGGTACTACCACAAGTGGAGAGACCCATTTGCTGTCAGAAATAGGATAAATAAAATCAACATCTAAAAGTTTCTGAAGCTCAGCTTTTACAACATCTTTTAAATGGGGGTTGAG
This sequence comes from Pinus tabuliformis, assembly GCA_031772625.1. Taxonomy (NCBI): domain Eukaryota; kingdom Viridiplantae; phylum Streptophyta; class Pinopsida; order Pinales; family Pinaceae; genus Pinus; species Pinus tabuliformis. The sequence continues at coordinate 1,721,364,618 of CM062817.1, read as the reverse complement.
TCTTCTTTGCGGTTGATGAACAGGTCTTGCATCTTTTTCGATATAAATATGATGTGTGCATAGCTGGGGATCAATCCCTTTCATATCGGGATAGTCCCATGCAAATGCCTCCTGATACTTTCGTAACAGCTGGATGAGTTTTGTCTCTTGATCTGGTGTCAGATTAGCATTAATATTTAAAGTTTTCCCCGGTTCAATTTGCACTACTTTGCTATTAGCGACAGAAGTCACAGGTATAATTTGGTCATGTTCGTCTTTCAAAGGATCCTCCTCTAATTCGTTATCAAATGTCACTTTTATCATAAAACATTGTGTATACGATGTGGATTCTGTTTGATTAATGAATTTATTGATGGCATCGTCTTCCGTTTGATCTTTGAAATCTAGCGCTTCCTGGACTGTTAATGGGGGTCTAATATTGTCAGTGATATATGAGGCAGGGCGCAGGTTGGTTCTCATCATCGTGATGCTTGGCTGCGCTGGAGGGTACAAGATTAAGTTTTTGATATCTGGCCCTCTGGTTATGGTCATGTTTCCCTGCCGACAACCAATGTAGGCGTCAGCAGTAGCGAGCCACGGTCTACCTAGAATTAGCGGATGTCCATCTAGTCGGGTTTTCGGATTAATTATCAGGAAATCGATCGGGTATTCCCAGGAATCCACTGAAACCATGACATCATACAAGGTGCCTTCTGGTCTAATTACTGATCGGTCAGCTAGTTCTAACAAAGTGGAAGTAGGTTCTACCGATGTAATTCCGAACTTCTGGCAAGTCGATGTTGTCAGGTGTTAATTGTAGCCCCTAGATCAACTAAGACGTTGGTCAAGGTCTGCCCATAGATTTGAACAGTGACAATTGGGTTTCCAGGGTCCTCGTATTTAACTAGTGTTTCTTTTCCTGATAGGAGGTCGGATAAGGTGCCGACTACCTGGACTCTTGGGTTAGAGGTTACATTTCTTTTTGATTTTCTGCTACACAGGTCTTTTATGGTTTTTGCATATATGGGGATATCCTGTATAGCTTGAAGGAATGGAATTCTTATATACAAGTTTTGTAGTTCTCCCAGAATATCAAAATCTGGATATTGTGTTGGTCGTGGAATGGCCAATCGTTCTGGGAAAGGTGGAGGAGATGTAATTACTTGCTGATGAGCCTGGTCTTTATTTACATCTTCCTGTTGTGACGGCTATTCTATAGGTAACTGATCTTCAATGTGAGTTGTTCTATGTCCCTCAGTTTCTATTATTCGCCCAGATCTTAACTGAAGATCATTGCACTCCCGCAGATCAGATTCAATCTCTGAGGATTCTATAATTTGAAGAGATTGAACTGGTCTATTATTTGGATTGGGGTTGGGTTGGGCTGGGAGCTGCGGTCTCAGATTAGGCTGGGGATTTTGTTGTAAGGCTGGCAGAGTTGGTTGAGGGAGTGGAATTGATCCTGCTGGCTGATATGTCGATTTTGGCCAGCTTATCTGCCAGGGTGAACCTTGCGAAGTAGAAGGGGTCCACTGCGGAGGATATGAATTATTCTGCCAATATGGTGGGGGATAAGGGAAGTTTGGCCAACCAAATTGGGTCATCCAAGGATTCGGAGTAGGAAACATTTGAGATGACCAATTCGAAAACGGGGGCTGAGACTGGTTTTGCCACATATTCTGTTGCTAAGCATTGAACTGCGGGGGTTGAAAAGAAGAGGAGGGGTCTGAAAACATACCAGATTGCCTAGGCTGCCATTGATGACGCTGGTTAATAAAATATGTTGATTCTGGCTCCTCTTCTGCTTCTTTGTATACTGCTTTCAATCCAGGAAGTGAGGGGCAGCTTTCAGTCAGGTGGTCCTTGGTACAGATAGCACATATTTGGACTGTATCCAGCGGGCATTCCTTGTGGCTATGTTTCTTCCTGCATCGAGGGCAGAAAACCGCTAGATTCTGTTCCGCCTCTGCTTGCTTCTGTTTAGCCTGCACAATATCAAGCTGTGTAGTTAATGTCCCCAGGATATCAGTTTTAAAATTTTCTAGCAAATTTCCAAGTTCCACACGTGTTACTCCCTCTGTTGATGTTCTGTTATCTCTGGTAAAGCGATCATATTCTACTGGTTTTATCCTCGTGCTGCCTCTTGAGCTCCTGATACACAGATCAATGATATCAGCAAAATTTTCCTGATAAATGTCTCCTTTCCCCATAATATTCAACGTTTCAATCCATTGTTCTTTCATACCTATAATTAATGCGGTTTTCAACACGTTATCAGGCAGAGGTAACGATGCATAGGGAGATCTTTGCAAGTTATATTGGAAACGTTCCACATATTCTTCTAGAGTTTCGTTTGGTCTGGCTGACATTTGAAAGATTTCATCTTTTAGTTCTCTTGACCTACAGTAATCCTGATATTTCTTTAAAAAGGCTTCTTTCATTTGATCCCAATTGTTAATAACCCCACCACCTAAGCCCATAAACCATCTTAAAGCAGCCCCTTTTAATGTGGAGGGGAACAATTTTAATTTCTGGGGATCGGTGGTGTAATCGTATCCTCTACATAATACATCAAATTCGAACAAGAATGCATCTGGATCTTCTGATGTAAGGCCATGAAATGTGGGGATATGCTGGAGAGGGATAGCTTTCATGGGCGCATTTGCTGCAGAATCTACTATAGGATATTGCAATGTGGAGGTCTGGGTGTTTGGCTGATTCTGCGCCATGGGATCGAATATATGCCAGTAATCTTCAGGAATTTCGAAGAGAGTGTTCCTTGGTTGAGAAGGGGTAGTCTTAACAGGGATTGTTTTGAAAACACTCCCTTTATCAGGGATAATGATGGTCCCAACTGTCTGAGGTGAATGAATTCCTTCAACGAGGATTTTTGCAGCGCTTCCTTTATCCTGGCTATTTAAAGGCTGGTTTGGTTCAATAGGAGATCTAGGTTCCCCAATTTCCCCTGTTTCTCCTTCTCCTTCGCAAAGGTTACTAAGATTCCCTTCGTGCCATAGTCCAGGAGTCAAATTTTCAATTTCTTGAAAGTCCTGCTCCTCTGTTTGACTGTGCACTTCAGCAAAGGCTTCAGATGGTGATCCCGAGGCCTGAAGGGAACTAGTAGGCTGTTTAGAATTGATTTTCCTATAACCTACTGATGGCTGAGATTCAGCTTTCTTATAGATTTCATCTATGAAGGTCGTTCGTCCAAGGGTCACCAGCCCCTTGGCTTTGGATGGAGGCTTTTGATCTTTCTCTGGCTTTTTCTGCTTAGTCATGCACTCCAATTAAACTGCTAAATCCTATTTAACCAATCAATTCTGCTAGGAAAGTGGACGGTGGAGTAGGGCTTTTACATGCTCCGTACGCAGGTTCTTACCTTCCGTTTTTAAAATCCAACTCTCCCCTAGCAGATTCGTACACTAACCTGTTTAAAAGACAAATGGCTATACCCTTTCCCCGGCAACGGTGCCAAAATGTAGAGCTGTAACAAGGGTGTTTTTCACCTCTAGTTATCTCACATTACAAGTCAATCCGGGAGCGTTTTGTTATTGTAAAGGGTATCTCAATTTGAGGCTATTTGTCAGAGTAATGCTTAGTAGTATAGGTCTAAGAAATACAAGAGTAAATGGATGCTAAGCTATGGCTAAATTACTTTTGCATAAAGAAATCACACGCGGCAACTTTATCAGTCAAGGGTACGGAAATAGTAACCCATCCCTCTAGAAACCGATGAAGGAAAAGGAATTAGAGTATGGATCATGGATCTGGGAGCATAATAGCGTCTGCTGTGTCTCACGACAGCCTTGATCCTCCTCCCACACCAAACCAATGAATGCAAGTAAAAAGGAACAGCAAGAAAGCAGAATGGAACGGCAATTCAGAAATGGAACAGTAGTAAAAGGAACGGCAGTAAAGAAAGTAAATCTCGCGAGTTCAACACTCTCAATTCTTGGCATCAACTTACATACAAAGAAAGAGCAATCTTTTGTACAAGTAGATAGCTTAATCAAATGGAACAGAAAACCACCATAAACAGGAAACGTCAATCATATGTACACATAATCTGAAATGATCACCAGTAGTCCACACACAACGTTAATTCCATCTTCTTATGATCGTCACTCCAACCATATGTAGCTAAAACATTCCACTTATAAATTCTGTAACAGAAGTGAACAACTCAGAACAATGTTATGTGATCAATTCTGGAAATATGATGTAAACTTGTTACAAAGATTTACAAAAGGAAAAACTACTGATGAACGAGTATGGAACAGCATGTAAGTATATCAGATTATTAAGAACAATAAACAAACCACACAAAGCCAAACTGTAATGATACAATCAGCCAGTGTTCGTTGGAGCCGAGCCCTTAGTAACACCAAATATATTATATTAACGCATCAATGATAGTACAGCAAAACTAAGTCTCAAAGAGACTCGATAGTCTGAGTTTAACGAACTGTGAAGTTTGTAAACAGAAAGTAAAGATACAAGATAATCCAAAGTCCCCGAAGTCTTCGATGCTGCCCCTTTTTATACAAGTAATGGCGGAGTTAACTAAACAACAAAATAATTGAAAGTAACGATCCCTCAGGATCAAAGATCCTGAGGGATCTGTTAAACTGTTAACTCCTCTCTTTTCTCTGCCTAGCCTTCCGAACTGACAGTCCTTCATCTCGTCCCGGATTGATCTGCCTTGATTTACTCGCCCTGGTCTAGATTTTATTTGGTTTTGGAGGGACAACCGTTATCTCCTCATGGAACTCTCATTTTGCACCGTGCCTTCCTACTTTTGTCTTTTCCTGCATAGAGAAGATAACTATTAGTGATTGGGTCATTCGTGCTCATTCTCATTACATTCTCCTTATTTTATAACAAAGAAAAGGTTACAACTATTGCTTGAAACACCACTAAGTTATTCGTTAAAACATACCTTTCCAATGCTCTACAGAAACCACAGGAAGAAGACCCCAACGTGAACATGGTGCTCCAAAGCGGTGCAACCACAAGTGAAGATAAGGGGAAGTAGCCCGAGGAAGATACATGGGTTCGCAAGGCTCCTAGAAAGAAACTTGAGTTTGAACATGCAAAGGAGACGTTTATGGAAGCTAAGAAGAGCTTTGCGGAGTCCTCTACTTCAGGTATTTTGGACCAACCAGAGACAAGGATGGATCCTTCTATGCTAACTACCTTTTTAGAGACATGCATGAAATTGTTGCATTATAATAAGGTGGTTAAAGGACTACAAGAATTGATAACTAGGTGTGCAGGGTCAAGGAAACCGCGCATAGTCCAGAAACTAAGAAAACATACATTGCGCACTGAGAGGGAGATGAGATTAACGGTGGAGATTGGTGAATATGAAATGGATCAGGTAATTCTAGACCTGGGTTTGGATGCAAATGTGTTACCAAAGCAGACATGGGAACGCATTGGCAGGCCAACATTACAGGGGTCCCCTCTTCAATTACAAATGGTGAACCAACAAAAGATCTTGCCCATGGGGAGGTTGCAAGGGGTAACAGTGGATATCGAAGGCGTGAGCACGCAAATGGACTTTGAAGTAATAGATATTGTGGATGATAGCAACCCTTACCCCGCATTGCTAGGAATAGACTTGGCCATTGACATGAATGGAGTCATTAACTTGAAGAAGCGGAAGATGATATTCGAGAAAAAGTCTCTACGCATGGTAGTTCCACTAGATCCAACCAAAGGAGCTCACTACACTAAACCTGTGCATGATGATGACAGCAAAGATGAGCTGGATTGCATTTACCAGATAACGGCGCAAGACCAGGATCGAGTGAACCCGATTGTAGATGGGAGAATCTCATGGGAGCATGACAGTTCCTGTACTTCAGATTCAGATGAAGAAATAGAACGCTGGCAGGGTCAGTTGCACGAAGTGACAACGTTGAATTGCAACATGATGATCAGATCACTGTGATGCGTGACGACCGAAGCAAGGGAGCTGCCAACCTATGATGGGGTAACAGAGGTGGATGAATTCTTAGATAAAAGTGCAGTACTGGAACAACAACGGTACGATGCGCTGGAATGGGCATTGCATGTGACACCTGCACGATGGTGGAGTAAACATCAGAAGGTTATGGGGCACTGGCACGAATATAGAAGATGGATGCGCTTATCATTTGGAAGTCCCCAGCATCGAACGTGAGCTGGGTAGCCAAAATGGAGCACACTACATGCCCACCTATGTCGATGGGTGCAGTCATGTGTTGTGCAAGCACCTCCCAGACTAAGGATCAGAAGTCGGAACTCGACACGGCAACAGGGAAGGTAACACACTCCACAAATAGTCTGTGATGGATAATTCAAAAATCTATGTGGACTCATGAACAAATTCTACCAGATGGGACGAACTGATTGGGACCTGCATGTGCCAGCGGTTTGATGGGCCTATGGGGCCATGTGTAGGAACCTGAGCATGGAAATGGTTCCGAAGATGATGAGTAGGGTCAAGGCCATAGATTTGGGAAAGAATCCTCACACTCCTACAATTGCGACAGTGTGTAGGGACCAAAGCAAAGAAATTATGCAGCCGCATGAGGATGAACATATGCAGTTTCAAGAAGCTATTTAGCAAGGGAACCTTGAGCTTTGGAAACTCAAATAAAACTGGGTACAATTGAAGCAGGAAAGCATATTAATGGATGAGGATATCAGAAAGCTGGAAACCAAAATCTCACAGGCATTATGCGTTGACAGAAGGACGGGGCCACGTATGGGAAACCCTACCACCACACTAGAAGATTGTCACCGAGAGTGTTTGGCTATACTACAAGGGTTGCGGCCGCACCTTATCAGATGAAGTCACCAAGGAAGTGCACTGCATAAGGAAGAATGTGAGGCATTGATGGGCATGAGGGTAACTAAGGGAGGCCCGTGGACCAGATTGAAAGGTGACTTGAAGTCTCGCACCTGTAGTATGACCACTTGACTATCTGTAGGAAGCACAGTCTCAATGCTCCAAGCAGTTGAAAGAGAGTGCGGGACTATAAATGAGTCTGTATGGGAGCTCCATGACACGGAAGTGGCGTGTAGGATCAGTTTGATGCACAAGTCACGTTCACACACTAGGCACTGCGGTGCCGCGTGGACAGGAGGGAAAGTGAACGTTGGGGTTGCTAGGGCCTAAATCTACCTCAGGATGAGAAAGGCAGAATCTAGGGTAACATCAAACCATGCTTAACCTAGTAGCTAGCCCTACCAGGTCGGGAGAGGGCTCTCTCCTTGTCAATCTCAAAGAAAATATGACAAGTAAGGCTTCAGATGACTGATATGAATTCTAATTTTAGGCTAGGTATGTTTGCTCAGAGGAGTTTTTTTTATTTTAATGGTTGGTTGCTGGATCAGATGTGAAATGCAGATTTGGGTCTGGGGAATGGACACAGTCTTGCAGAGATCTCTATGGGGCGAGGTAGGAAAATGGTTTAGTACTTCAAATTGAGTGAGATGGAGAGCTTTAAGACTGGTGAGGAGTTGGATAGGGCATGAAAGTCTCAGGGATCCTCTTCAAACAACTGAAAACATAAATAACTAAACAAACCCTAGGTAGAGCACTGCAACATCAATGAATTCTACCTTTATCCTTGTTTCATTTAGTTAAGATGAACAGAGAGAGATGATGGCATACATAAACAAATGTAAACTTGCATTACAGAAGGGAAAACTATACCAAATCAATTTTCCACAAGAACCCCACAAAGTGCTGCAAACCCTGGTCTATTCCTTTGGTAAACTACAGAAATGAATGTACAATAATGCTCAAAGCATTCACAAGAGTCCAACCTTTACCAATGACTGAAAAACTACTAGATATAGGCAACAGAAAACTCATTCTAGGAATTAGTGGTTGGATTCATGAGTGTAGGAGTTGTTTCAACAAGATCTAAACTAAGAACTGAAAAGTAGGCAGTGGAACAACTTGCCTCTAAAACCTAGGAAACTAATTCATTCAGTTTCAAACTACCCTTTCATGATCTCTCTACCTACATGAGTGAAATTTTAGCATATTTACATCAAATTCCATCAAGTTACATCAAATTACATCATGAGTTTGACTATGAGAGAGAGAAAATTCAAACTGAGAAAAAACTAGGTGAAAAACAGAGTTTCTTGGCAAAAACGTTAATTCTCCATCCTGTGTGCCACGCCTCTATCCATGTGCACTATGCCTTTTTGCAGCTAATTTTGGAGGCCTTCCCATGCACCAAATTTGCACCAAGTTGGATTTTTGGAAAGGTCTATTTGTCTACATTCCATAACAGGTGGAATTTCTAAATTTGGTGTCCATTTGCCCCTCCAAACATGAGTTCTCCCAACACTACTTCCTGTGTGACCAAAAAGGGGCAGAAAGGGCATTTTTGAGGTGTTTTTGACCCTTTTGGAAGCTCAAAACTAGACAAAATTTCCTGGCCATGTGTGGGAATTCATATTTTTGCATGAGCAATCCAAAAATGTTGAGTTTTCCTCCAAAGGAGGTCCCTAGAAAAAGCGCGCGCCAGGTGGCACGGCGCACCAAGCAGAAAAACCTGTGTTTTACTCCAAAAATTCAAAATTGACAAAACGTATCCCAAATTTCTTGAAATTTGGGCTGAGTGTCCTGCATCAAGTGCTATGTTGGGCTAAGGAAGTGTTAGCCAAAATCTGGAGCTTGTCTTGCTCTTTCCTCTTCCTCAAAGATTTCCTGAACTTGGCCTTCAAAATCCTAATTCTCGCTTTGCAAACATTGTTTCTTACCAAATAGTGATAGGCCATGTGCCTCAACATCTTTTTCTCTTTGTTGGCTTTCTCCAGAATCTTTTCCAAGTGCATGTTTTCCCTCTCAAGCCAAGATTCATGATCAGCTTCAATTTCTTGTTCAAGTGGTGTCAACTTGACTTTCCTCCTCTTGGCAGCTTACCGATTTTCTCTTATTTTTTGGAGCTCCATGATGATTGTCTAGACTTCCAACTATTTGTTTTTTTGCTCAAGATAATTGATTATCTTCTTGGCTCTTTCCAAGTTGAGAGACAAGTCATGAATGTCATCTTGTTGTTCCTGAATGATCTTCCTAAGATTTGAGCTTTGGGAGCCCAAATCAATGTCATCATCCTGAATGAGAGTGAACTCCCTCTCTTGACCTTCAAAAGGTCCCTCAAAATGAAATGGCTACCTACCCTTGTCCTATACCTACTTTGTTGTTGAAGGAAACATGACCCCTTCCACCCAAAGTGGAGATAGTACTCGTTTGCTGCTGCAAACAATCTCCTTGTGCCCTTTCGGTATGTGACAAACACTGGCACACTAGTGGTTTGAGTCTCATGCACCTCTTGCTAATTTGAAGGTTCTTCTGCCTCATGAAAAACTGATGGGGGCACTTGAGGACCTGTAAGACCTCATGTGAAATGAAATTCTCCCATGAAATATTCAGTAAACTAAGCTGATGCAAAACCATAATCTTGATCAATGCAAAGTGATAGATGTTGTTATATTGCTGATGAGGAGGTTTCCTTTGCACCAATGTGGCCATTTTCTCAATATTTCGGTATATGAAATAGGGGATGTTCATCATTCTCACCCTAGTAAAATGCATCAACAATCTGATATGATAGGTGTATAGGCGAGAAAATCTGCCTTCACAACTGAAATATTTGATTATGAATTTCATAAGGGGAGCATATGTGTCTTGTAGGTATCTCAAAGGGAAGACCCTACTGACATGCCTCTGAAAACTAGCCTTGATGTAAGGCTCATAATGATCTCTGTCTACCAGTTGTCCCTTGTTCCATTGCTCACCTACATTTGGAATACCGATTGCTTGAGCTATAGTCTCAGGTGTCAAGGTGAATGTCACACCTGCCAAATTGACATGGCCATTGTGAAGATGGAGCACAAAAAGTCTGTCAAGTTCATGGTGGTATTTGAATCTTTCCACCATCTCACAAAATTGGTAGCAAGATTGATGTTGGAAGCATGATATAGCAAGAGGGCAAGCCAACGACTCAGTAAGTGTAGTGGGCTCCTCCCGAATATGTTTTCCACTCTTGTGAGGTCTCCTTGGTGCATGAATTTCTTTGGAGGAGTCACTTATTGTTTCCTCATTTCTGTCATAAGATGAATCTGACTCTAAGTTTGCCATTGCTTCATGTTTTTTAGATGAATGTGAAGAGATTTTATAGTGACAATAGGTATTTTTTGTTAAAATACAGGGATTGATGGTGAGGGATAGTGAATGGGGGGTTTGGGATGCTTCTTGTAGGGTTATTGGAAATGGAATGGTTTGGGGAATGATGTTTAGGGTTTTGGGATATCAATTAGGGTTTGGGAGTAGTGGGATTAGGGATTAGGGTTTTCAGTTTTGGGGATAGGGGAATAGGTAAGTGTGAATGAAAGAGGGAAGGAGAAAATAGGTGAATGAAATTACAGTGAGGGGATGTGAAAATGGTAGGGGTGAATAGGACAACAAAAACTGTAATTTGTAAACCCTAGGAAGTTTTCTCAATACAATTGTGCAAGGAACTAGGGTTTAATTTTTCTCCTATTGAAACACCATAAACACTAATGAAAACCCTTGCAATGGCAATATGGAGGTGTTAACTTACTTGTGGAATGAGGAATTTGCAAGTTTGGAGCTTGAAGGAGGCGATTTGAATGAGTTCGAGATCTAGAGGCAGGTGCACCACACCCACTAATAGGTGCACCATGCCTCACTGGTGTGTCGCGCCAATTAAAAATTCAGTGTAAAACCTGCGCTATATGCGTCGCACTGGCCACGTGCGTTGTGCCTCAAAATTTTCACAATTTGTATGCAAATTCGCTTCTTAGGCTCGAAATGACTTTGCTCTAGTTCTCATTCACTCTTTGGATATAAATGAACTTCATCAATATGAAAAAGACTTTATATACTGACCAATTTAATTTTATACTTAAAAAAACCCACTCTGTAATGTTTGGCTTTTCACTTGCTTTTAAAACTCTGTTTTGGCAATTTGACTTGCTTTTTGCCTTTGATGGACTAAATGCTTTGAAATTTTGACTCTTTTGCAGGAACTAGAACGTAGGAGCTTGGCAAGGTGACCAAGGCTTCATCTCAAAAATATTACATATAGGAAAAATGAAATTACATGAAAATTTATACATAAAACATAAAAAACATTATTTTTCCTCAAAACAAGGTTTTGAGGAAAAAATCAATCATTGAGCATGTGATTATTGAAATTTTTTCTACTGAGACTTTATTTGACCTCCTCATGTGCCTGCTGACCATTATTGAGCTTTTACAAGACCTTATTGACAAAACCCTAGACCTAATGAGACCTAAAACCCTAAAAATAGCTTTTGCAAATGTAATGGCAGAAAATGACTGTAAATGACCTGAATGTATAAAAAATGAGCTAGTAGGTAAAGATCATGAGGGAAAAATTGATAATATGCCACTACCATCAGATGATCCATGATCCTAATGGAATGCAGATGATCAGATGAGACACCTAACATGCAATGCAACAAGAGTATTTTGATCACTGATGGAGGGATGAAGGTACCGACACTAACATGTGTCATTGTTCATGACAAGATGACCAATTTAAGACAGTGAGGAGTAGACGACGGGTGATTAAGACACAAATTTAGAACGATATTTGGGACTATCTACTGTCAGTCTCGCATTAACGAGCCGAATCTAGGGGGAACGGATGAATTTGAATTCAAAGAGGCCTATAAATCACAGGTGGCCCTCCATCGAACAACCCTTGGCATTTTTAAGTTGTTACATTATCAAGCGGGCATGAACTTGATGAACTTGGAGGTTTTAAAAGAAAGTCCATGGTTTGAAGCATTGCCAAAGGATACACAGGATTCCCTGATGAGAATAATGTCAACAACCGTGGGAGCCACGCAGAGTTCTATGCCACTGGTAGGTGATGCACTAGAAATCCCTAAATCGCCCCAAATGTCAAGGCCCAAAAAGGACCCACAGGCAGTAGGAATGGTCCGTATGTCTCCGCGAAATCCATGGTTTGGAAAACTGTCAATGGAAGAAATGGGAAAAATGGTTAATACTGAGAGAGATGAGGAGGAGGAGGATCCTCAGACCTTTGTATAAGAGATGGAACTAGAGGAAGAGGTGGGAGAAGACATCCAGCCAGTACGCGCCACAGAAAAGCTGCCCAAGTATGTCCCTCTGCGGAAGGGGAGGGTAAAGGTACCTAAATATTTGGATGTCATTAAAGCACACTCAACACCCCGTTCTCCCTAAGGGAGTTTTGTTTGAAGTTTTGGATGTGGGCCGCATACCCACTATGAAGTTTGAATACTGGGACCTCACGGATAGCGAGAAGTTCCCTCATTTGGAAACTATCTAGTTGATGGAACAAAGCATAGAGGGGGTAGTTATAAGACTACAGCCACGAACATGGTTGCGTGGGGTGGTGGAGGCTGGGCTACTCCACCTCCTATCGATTCCACACTTTCATTGGGCCCCACTCACGATATTTGTCATCAGGCAACTACTTTGCTTGGTGCATGATGGGTACTTGTGGTGGGAGGAGCCCATTCCCATCATGGCGAAGCTCATTCCTAGTATTTCTTGGCTTCCCTATATGGGACGGGACCCCACGGAAATAGCTGGCACAAGTGGAGACTTGGCGATTGTGGAGGCCATGAAAAAGAAATATAAGTTGGAGAAAAAGAAGAGGGGTTAGGTCATCACTAGTATTTAGAACAAAGGGGTCAGCATCACTACCCATTTGTTGGCAGGAAAGGTGATGAGGAAATGTTGTGGAAATGAGGTACTAGCAACGGTCATCGTGCTAGCCGAGCAAGGCACAGAAGGGGTATGGTTCAAATGGGCATAGTTCCTCTACGACGAGTTCCTGACGAACTGCAGGGAGGCCCAAGAGCAGGGTAAGACCTTCCACTACGTGTGGTTGCTCTTATCCATCCTGTTGGTTGCAGATGAATTGCCTAAGGATAGTTAGTTTCCTCCCTTGGACCAGGACTGGCCAGAGGTAGCCAAATACGCGTCACTATGGGCGATGAAGGATGTCACACGAATCCAAGAAGTCAAGATCTTCTTGGTACTGATGGAGGCGAGCGTACGAATGTGGATCAACAAATGGCCGCACCTATCTGCCTTGGTATACGACAGTCTGAAGAGCTTTGCAGACTTTAAAGACGATATGCAAAATTTGTATATCAGGGCGTGGAAGGATCCAGAGCAGTGGTGGACCACACTCCCCTTCATCACAATAGATGACGTTGTTTTCACAGTGCTCGACACATGGCCACTGGAATGGCACACACCAGATCTAGGGGTGTGCGATTAGACAGAGATTCAAAGACAGAAGGTTGCCGCTAAGTTGCTAGCACAGTAGAAGTAGAACGAACAACTAGCTGAAGAAGTACAGGTGTCTCGGTAGGCAACGAAGGTCGCCGCTGAATAGACAGCAGTAGCTGAGGCCACTACGACAGAGTAGGGATAGATGATACGATGGAAGGTGCAGACCCAAGCACCACCTCTACACAATTGAAATGGCTGCGCGCAACAGAACGAACTAGGCCACAGAAGAATACCAAGGCTTCCAAGTTGGATGGGGAGCCTATTACACTGACTGAGGGTGACCTATTTGACATGAGTAACACAGTTCATGAAGTCACTAGTGATTTTCTCTAGGAGGCAATGACAGAGCAACAGAATGTGTTGGGGGCACTTAGGACATAACTCCAGGGACTTCAGGTGTGGCCCCCATAGCAGGGAATGGTAGCTGCCTATGGGGCTACGATTACATCAGCAATCGAGCAGTTGCTGCGAGCCAAAATGGCTAATACCGTCACACTGCCAGAAGGATCACTCATAGTGGACAACGCGGAGGACAGATCCGTGGTAGGCCAGCTCAAGGGACTTGGACTAAACTTGGCTACCCTTCTGCGAGAGATATTATACCAGATGCATGATGGAGCGACGATAGAGCTTCACACTATGGAAGGATGCATAGTACAGATGCTCAGTGAAAAATGAATCAATATTAAGCAGTTGAGCCTCACAATGAAGTGGTAGCATAGACTTTGCAGTTGGAGAAAATCATCGAGGAAGCATGTTGTCTTGTCCCCAAACTATAGATTGCAGCAGACTTACCAGCGAGTATGCAGATCCACAAATTGGTTAGTGGATTCCACGAGGCAAAGGAGGAAGCAACGAGGATCCATTTGGACCTCAACTTTCAGATCACGAAGCTAAGTCTGAAGACACAGCCCTCTACACCACTGAAGGTCAGAGAACATCGGTGGTTGAAGGGAAAGTACCCCTAGGGTCCTTTGGGCTAAGACTCTACGAGACTGAAAATTGCTTATTCAAAGAAACACACACACACAGCCATCTTTTTTACTTTTAAGCAAATTCTAATGTTTAGGGTACATACCTAAGGTCCTACGTTCGAGAAGACCGTTAGGGTGCAAACCCTTCTTGGAGTTCCCTTCTTCTTTCTTTGACCTGCAAGACAAACAAATCAAAGAACACAACAGTACATGTATAGACGTTTATGTATAAATCATCTTTACGCTATAAAGTTAGTTATAAAAGAATCTTTAAGTAACCACTTTCATAAGAATTCAACACAAGAATCTCATAAGCATAAAGAAAGATTATTCGGGAACAAAGACGTGTTTCTTTATATATAAAGGCAAATAAAGTACATATATCGGAAAGATATCACCTGAACACCTTCAGCAGGCTCCAAGCAAGCTTCCTCCCGGATTCGTTCCAGCCTCAAGCCTCCAACGAGAGCTCCTTCCAAGTCTTACTCAATGATGATGTCAAGGATGAATGATCACCAATACACATGGAAACAAGGGTTTCCTATGAAAAATGGGGGAAGTGCAGAATGCACCAAGGACTTCAGACCTGGTCTAAGGGAAAAATCTCAGCATAATAATCTTGCTCTCCTTTCTCTCTCCCCTTGGCCTTCCCTTTGATGTCTTTTTATACCCTCTCCAAAGTAGTTTTTTAGTTAGGAGTTGGTTGGGAACAGTTGGGCCACGGGCACTAACAGGTGATCCAGCAGGTAAACCCACGATCACCGCCCGAAAAAGAGGAAATTATATTTTTTTAAGTGTTTTAATAGATACACGCGGGTTGGGTATGACAGACCCGCGTGTACACGCGTTTAACACAGGGAAAAGTCGCGTATAGGGAATAAAACACTGTTTTTTAAATTTTTGGACCAGGTCCGGAAGGAGGGGTTGCCCTAGGCCATAAGTGCAGCATCACAAACCATAAGAGTGAGATTTGGAGCTATAACAGATGCCCCCTAATGTATGAGGTCAGAAGGGGAACATGATGGCCGAAATATATTAAGTAAGTACAAGGAAAGGAACTCTGCCGAAAAACCGAGGAGGACTTCACCAGAATTCAGCCTGCCAAGCCACCGAAAGGAGGTCAGAAAGAAACACTGTCTGAGGCGGGCATACCCATGCTCAGGAAAAGTAAAGCATGTCCGCATATCAAATACAAGCGGATCCACTAAGTATACAAGTATAAATGACTGTAAAATACATAATGGATCATCTGATCATAATGAGTAAGTACATGTCTGAATATCACATATAGAACTGTCAATGATGCTGAAAGATGCAACGGATCACTGAAATCAAAGACTGATCCCATAAGGTACCAACTGAACATGATGGAATAGGATGGTACTACACTGCAAACTCAGGTGCCAGCATATAGAATGTCGCTATGAATGACTGCAACATATAAGGTGGAGTGGTATCAACTAGCAGCAACAGGAGCAACTGTCAAGTGAACCAATGAATGCTGATACAACCTGAGGTCTTCACCGACCGCCGTGGTACATTTCTACACCATGGGAATAAATGATCTGAAGTCGACCATGTGAGAAATCGTTTGATTACCGGTCATTGATGTATACCGTTAACAAACGCGAGACTACTCACCGATAATGATAATGAGCGTCAAGGTACCCAGTACAATCTAACAAGTGTGAATAGATGAGCTGAAGTCGAACACCTGTAAGAATCTATCAATCAGGAGACAATGATGGTTTCCCACTGTCGATAGCGAGGAATCTGCCACTAATGACTGCAAACCCCAAGGTACTGCCAAATGGACTCTAGATCTTTGCCCCAGAGCAATGAGTCGGAGTCGATAGGGAAAGATCCGCTAGAAGGAAGGCATTAAGGCATCCTCCATCAATCTAGCGCGAGTGTAACCCGTAGGCCAATAATGTGGAAGGAATCGGACGAAAAAGATGTAGTAACCCAACCGAAGTACGTTTCCGGCGTACAAAAGATGTGGCTAGCGCACGGCAGAAACCCTCTGAACCAACCAATAATGAAAGCTGACACAGAGGCGAGGTATCCACCAATAGGGTCAAATGGAAACCAAGGTACTGCACGAATCCCAATGTGTGATAATGTATGCTGATGTCGAACACAAGGGAAACCACTCAGTCAAAGACCCATGATACTGATCGATGCTGAGCACAAGGTGACCTATCAATAATGAAAATAGGGCCAGGGTGCGGTCTCTAGGTCTGCCCTCAGAGCAATGTGTCGTCGTCGATAAGGACAAGACCCGCCAGCAAGAAGTCAATGGGGACCTTCTCAAACCGGCACGAGTGAAGGACCAATATAACTGATGTGATGATAGACATGACACTGACAACCGGGGATGGCCGACTGAAAAATTGAGTCAAGAGACACCGCAGAAAGGCCGACTCAGGCTAACTTCCCTTGAACAAAAGCACGACTCAATGTGACTATGTGGCAGCATATAATGAATCTGTATAAGTTCGTCATGCAGGAGGCACGAACGAACCCTCCATATGATTGGAAGAGATAACCAATCGGGGGAGAACTGACTCGATAACAAGGTTATGGCTTACCTAAGTCAAACTAAATCCCACCCATGCGGAGGAGACTTTGTTTTGAGTGCTTTGTTCAAGGGCGACACGACTGACTCTAGCTGCCAACAATAAATGGAAATAATGTCCCTGTTCCCGCTCTTTTTGGAATATTTAATTTTTTTGTCTTTTTCTGATAAGCCGGAAAAAGAATAAAAGAATGCTATGGTACAGTGGAAAGAACGAGTGTCGGTGAAACAGATGATCTAGTTCCTGGGAAAGGAACGTTCCTATGCTCAATGCAGGGAGGTGAAAAACTGGTCAGTGACACTCAGAGGTATGTTCCTTCCACGGATCAAGGTATGTCAAGCTGCAGAAGTCAAAGGTATGCAAGGTTGATTTTGCAGACGTCATGGTCAAAAGTTGGCTTAAACACGAGTCCAAGTGAAGCCGGCTATAGGCCAAAAAGGTGCAAATGGTCAACATGCAATGCAGAAGTACAACTCGACACACATAGGAGCCTCTAGGGTATAAGGCCAGAACGAAGCGGAGAAGCTAAGAGGAATGAGTCTTCAACGCACAAGTCATGGCGGGACTACAGAGGACTCCCGAGCCTAAGGATAAAAAAAAAATCTGCATGAGTGCCAAGTGACAACAAGGTACTAACTAGGGCACCCATGATAAGGTAGGCTCTACCACACAAGTCATGATACTTCTAAGCAATGAGAAGGTTCCGCACCATAACTTGGTGGGGTCGATCCTAAGGCAAAATGGTAAAGGAAACTGATAAGTGCACAATGCAGGCGGAAAAACCTAACCTATATGCCAGTTTCGAGAATCAATACCTGTCAGAACGGACCAACCATAAACTTCCAAAGGAGAAATCTTCCAAGTTCTGTAAACATAAATAGGAACACTAGACACGAAGTTAATACATCCCACATATAAACTTCATATAAGATCTTTGTGTTATAGAATACGAAACTTGAAAATGCGTACCTCATATATACAATATGGTACAGGGAACCACGCAACCTTTCGGCTTACGTATAATAGCTCTGCTGAACAAACCCCTTGCAGGGTTCAAACCAAGGACTCCTTTGGTAGTCATAACTCATGGCTTCAAAGAGTTCCTCCTGTGAAGGCAAAACAAGATCTGAGAAATCATGAGAACTACAAGGATCAAAAGAGGGAATTAAAGGGTCCCATGTCCCTATAGGAAGAATCTCTCGGTCAACTGCTGGGACCAAGTCCCAAGAAGGAGAATAGTAAGTCAAAGGATCCTTCTTAGAAGCAATTGAACATTGAGGATTCAATGCCACATAATTGACCCGTGGCGGGGTAGAGTCTACTTGAACACTTGGAACAAACCAAGGGGCATTCTGCAGTAAAGTCGAATTAGGGTGATGATTATCAGATGCAAGCTGATCAATAGTGACAATATTCCCGTTATGAGGAAAGCACATTACTCGAAAGAGTGAAGACACCACAGCATTCATAGCATAGACATAATCACGCCCAAGTAGCATATTAAAGTCTAAAGGGCTATCAACCACCATCATATCCATTAAGACAGTCTTCCCACCTAAAGTGATAGGCACTTGAGGAAGAACCCCCATAGATTCACCAGGCCTTCTATCATAGGCTAACAACTGACTCTGAGCTGTCAACAACTTTGGGGAACCCAAAGCTTTCCAAGTCAAAGAGGATATAATACTTGTAGAAGATCCTTCATCCACCATACATCGATAGACATTTGTGGAATTAACCCTGACCTTTATTTGGAAAGGTGCAGCGGAAGGAAGACGAGGCTCAACAAGACTATCCCAATCAAAGGAAACACTCTTAGAACTTGGAGGGGGAACATTCGAAGAAACCGGAATGCCCCCTATACTAGAAGACTCTGTACTAGAGATCAAACAGACTCTTTTGTTAGGCACTTCACCCCCCAAAAGCGGAGTGTAATCGGCCAGCGATTGCACTGGCTTTACCACATTATCAACCAATGGTTGATGGGATTGATGAGAAACCAAATCAGATCTAGGAGCAGAAGTATTTTCAGACTCGGACCATATCCTTTGAACCTCTGGAATACCAGGGCATAAATGAGTAAGATGGTCTCCCTTGCATATCTTACAAGGGAACTTAGGTTTAAAACTTCTACGTCCAGGTTTCTTATCAACCTCCATTCCGCCAACATGACTAGCAGTGGTTTGCAGAGAGTCCTGAACATGACTTGCAGAGGTCGGTGACTCTTTGCTAGTATGACTCGCAGTGACTAGACTCATGCCTCCAGCATGACTTGTAGCGGCTGAAGACTCATCTCCAACATGACTGGCAGAGGTTGAAGATGAAGTGCTAGTATGACTTGCAGTGACTAGACTTGTGCCCCCAGCATGACTTGCAGCGGCTGAAGACTCATCTCCAACATGACTCGCAGAGGTTGAAGATGAAGTGCCAGTATGACTCGCAGTGACTAGACTTGTGCCCCCAGCATGACTAGCAGTGGCTGAAGGCTCATCTCCAACATGACTTGCAGAGGTTGAAGACTCATCTCCAACATGACTCGCAGAGGTTGAAGATGAAGTGCTAAAATTATTCTTCTTCTTTGACTTCCTTTTTCTCCTCTTTTTAGATTTCTTGTTACAAGAAGGGGAAGAAGAAGGAATCCCATATTTCTCTTTGAAAGAAGATGAACAATTAGCACCTATATGATGCCCCTGAAATAAAGCATTCAACTGAGAAGCTTCAAGAGCATTCAGAATATTCGGAGTGGACCACAGCCAAATGGGTAGTCCAACATTCAACCCAGGAATATTCAAAGTGGCCATCAAGGGAGTACCAACGTTTCCAAAGAAAGGAAAAGCACAAGGATCCCCTTTTGGGAGGGCACCTTGGTTGGTTTCCACAGGAATATTGGCCATATCTAACTGATCCAAAGACCCTTCCCTTGCGGGAATATAGAAATAACCCTTCAAAGAATATGGATAAGCAATCAAAACCTTTGCCCTTGAGGAGGCAACTCCACAACTTCTGAAAGAACGACCAAAAGCCTTTCAAGATCGGTAGAGTGGCAAGCCAGTCACTCAGGACACAAAGTCCAAATGTGACTAGACAAAAATACCTAAAGCCAACTATATACAAGGAGCAAAGAGCACTCACTATAAAGTCCCTAAAGAAACAGCCAGTCAAACAACTTCCAAGTATTTCCGCTCCGGGTGGTGAGGACCGGACACCAAAATACAAGAAAGTGGAGTCAAAGGGCCTTCCGAAGATAGTCTGGGATGATGAGGGCCCAGTCCTATCAGCGAAGGTATCAAAGGAAGTTACGCTGACCTCCTAACAACAGCCTGCGCCGGTGCAAGCCCCCAAGCTTCGCAAGGGTGCCCTCCAGAAGTACTGTCGAGAGTGATACAACGTCGACCTCAGGTGCCACGGGATTCCCCTCCGCAGCCACCTATGCAGATCCCTAGGAGAGGCAACTATGGGTACCAACTCGTCGCAGAAGCCAGGCGGAACAGTCGTGAGGTGAGTTCGGACAAGTAGGAGAGGGGGTATCTCTCTTCCCTGTCTTCACAGACCCTCGTGCTTAACTCCCAGATCCGGAGCTTTCCTGGTCTTCCTAACGCTGTTGGATTTACTCTCTTTAATCAGACTCTTATGTTTGACGTTTTGTGTGGCCTTGGAGAGTTAACTCTCCACTCGCCTAATCCAAGGCCCTAAAATCCTAAACTTGTTGATGTAATAACTAAAACAAAAAGTTCTAGTGGATTTTAATTAAGCGCTTGATTTTATTAGGCTGTTCTTTAAGTCAGAAGGTAACGGAAGTGAAACTTGTGGTGTTTTTAGGACGCAAAAAGAAACTATCCTAACTATATGCACATGCACTTTTTCGTTTCGATGAAGAGCAATTTCTATGAGGTTCAGATGTACTTCAAATTAAACAAAGTTTTTTGCTTTCTTTTCAAACTCCACACTCACAAAAGCTAACAAAACTATGCATGCCTAAAAGAGGATGCAAAGCTATGCTAATGCAAGAACTATATGTGAATGCAAGATTTAAAGACTACTCTGAAAACAAAGAAGGAAAGTTGTTGCTTTACCAAATTTTGTCTTGCCACTAAAATGCTTAGATAGAAGATGATGTGTTACTAATCATTTCGTCCAAACAATAAAAACAAGTTTTAAGATAAAAAACAAAGCACTTTCACTTCGCAAAAAAGGAAATCAAATGAAAAGCAAGTTTAAGAAAGCGAAACTCAAAACTTTCAAAAGATTTTCTTTCAATCAAACCAAAAAGTCTTTTTCAAAGGAAAGCTCTCAAAAATACTGACACCAATGATTGATAAACAAGCAACCAAACACTTTTGTGAATTGACACCTTTCAAATGATGAAAACTCAACAAAAATAAAATGTGTTCGACAACGCTTTTGACAATCAAAAGCAGCAATGAAAGTCCAAAATATCAAAAGACAAGTTTCAAGAAACTGGTAACAAACAAATTTCCCGAAACAAAGGAGTAAATGGTCATAAAAATGATTTCGTTAAGCAAACAAAAATGTCATGAAAACAAAATGGACACAAAGATTGAAGACAATCTTCCCACTCTGCCAAAACAGAGCAATCAAGATTCTTAAACAGAAATCTTGTGTGTAAAAAATCAATGACGCTTGTAATCAATGAAAAACAAGACTAGCACTCCTTATAACTAGAGAGAGTTCGAAACAAGATGCCCCCTGTTAAACAGAGAACTGTCACTGGGAATTGACTATTTTAAACTGACCCAAACAACCAGACAGACATTCAGCAAAAGAAAAATTATAAATCTTGAAAATTATGTGATATACGCGCCTGCAGTTATTTGCATAATGCGTGTATACGCGACTGTAACTAAGGAAACCTGCGTATACGTGGGTTTACTTAGTGAAAATTGCGTATATACGCTTCTGTAATCCAGAAAAAGTGCGTATCTGAAGTCTTTCAAGAAAAATAAAAAAACACAAACTGAAAAACTGGAAAAGCTTGGAGTTCAAGAAAATATCAGACAGTCAGAACCAACAAACAGAGGGACTGAGCCTTGATTGGCTTGAGGACTACCCAAACTAGGAACAACAAAAGTGTTGTCCCCAGTGGAGTCGCCAATTCTGGTTGAAGGGAAAGTACCCCTAGGGTCCTTTGGGCTAAGACTCTACCAGACTGAAAATTGCTTATTCAAAGAAACACACACACACAGCCATCTTTTTTACTTTTAAGCAAATTCTAATGTTTAGGGTACATACCTAAGGTCCTACGTTCGAGAAGACCGTTAGGGTGCAAACCCTTCTTGGAGTTCCCTTCTTCTTTCTTTGACCTGCAAGACAAACAAATCAAAGAACACAATAGTACATGTATAGAAGTTTATGTATAAATCATCTTTACGCTATAAAGTTAGTTATAAAAGAATCTTTAAGTAACCACTTTCATAAGAATTCAACACAAGAATCTCATAAGCATAAAGAAAGATTATTCGGGAACAAAGACGTGTTTCTTTATATATAAAGGCAAATAAAGTACATATATCGGAAAGATATCACCTGAACACCTTCAGCAGGCTCCAAGCAAGCTTCCTCCCGGATTCGTTCCAGCCTCAAGCCTCCAACGAGAGCTCCTTCCAAGTCTTACTCAATGATGATGTCAAGGATGAATGATCACCAATACACATGGAAACAAGGGTTTCCTATGCAAAATGGGGGAAGTGCAGAATGCACCAAGGACTTCAGACCTGGTCTAAGGGAAAAATCTCAGCATAATAATCTTGCTCTCCTTTCTCTCTCCCCTTGGCCTTCCCTTTGATGTCTTTTTATACCCTCTCCAAAGTAGTTTTTTAGTTAGGAGTTGGTTGGGAACAGTTGGGCCACGGGCACTAACAGGTGATCCAGCAGGTAAACCCACGATCACCGCCCGAAAAAGAGGAAATTATAGTTTTTTTAAGTGTTTTAATAGATACACGCGGGTTGGGTATGACAGACCCGCGTGTACACGCGTTTAACACAGGGCAAAGTCGCGTATAGGGAATAAAACACTGTTTTTTAAATTTTTGGACCAGGTCCGGAAGGAGGGGTTGCCCTAGGCCATAAGTGCAGCATCACAAACCATAAGAGTGAGATTTGGAGCTATAACAATCGGCACCGCACCATTCAATCAGGGATGGAAACAATAGAGCACGTCATACAGGAGTGCATAGGCTTGTTAGATCAGTCACTTATCACGCTCACTTCAGTGTAGGAAGACCCAACGTTATAGCAGTTAGAGACAGAAGCTCGGGAGTTGCAACAAGCGTATGACAATGTCCAGGGGACCGCACAGATAGTTGCCCTTACTCAACGACTGGCCAAGATGCGAGAGGCCCAAGCTCTCAAGGCACAGGTGGAAATCACGCATCAGAAAGAAGTAGTGCTTAAGGAATGCATCCATCCTTGGCTCGAGGAAGCATTCATAGTCACTGCCAAGATTGAGGGAAAGCTGGCATAAATGCAGGGCGTTTATGCACTCAGGCAAAGGAATGGCACCTGATAATGAAGCATCGAAGATACATGCACAATGGGTACAGAAGACAGTGGAAGAATATGTTGCCGACGTAAGCGAAGCGCAGAGGTTGTTGGATGAACTTCAGGCAAAGATCACCATACCATCAAAGTGACTATGGACAAGTCACGATGATTGTGTTGGGGGCCTGCTGGGTAGCAGATCCCCCCATAGCAAATTTTTCGGGCTTGTAGCCCAAATTTTGGTCAAAGTAATGGAAGACCCCACGAAATGTGGGTGCGAAGTGCGAGAGTCTTCGGTTGTCCACCCTAAAATATTGTAATTTAATATAGAATGTGTCGGCCTACCCATGGTCCACGGACCATGGGAATGTATAAATAGAGCGAGGCTCTAAGTGTAGAAGGAATTTTTTGGTTAGTCTGGATCTAAGTATTATGGGTTTTTGAATGTGATATTCACTCTGAGTCTGTAAGTCCGAGTCTTTGGTTGTAGGAGTAGGAAGAGGCTCTGCAGCTGTGTGTGCAGAGGCCTAGTAGAGTCCGCAGCTGTGTGCGCAGACCCCTTCAGCTGAGTGCCCAGGGCGAAGTTGGGATTGTATCGGAAATGAAGAGTAATAAAAGCTAAGTTGATTTTGAAATATTGTGCATCTGTTCATAGATCTATATGTTTATGCTTCTGTTATATGTTTATGCATCTCCTCATAGTTTATGATCGTGCGCACTTGTTATGAATATTGAGTTATTGATAAGAATATTGGGCCCACAAAATTAAGTTAAGATCTATAATAATAATGCAGTAAGATTAAAGGATCTAGACCACACCTCTTCACTCTCTTTACAGAGCTATGCTAAGGTTAGACAGTTGCGCGGAGCAGTGCAAGCATGCAGGATCGATTCGCGAACTTTCTAGACTTCATCACGACATCCCTAGGGTGCGGAAACTTGGTTCCATCACCCTCCCATACTACCTCGGGTGAGACCTCAGTCCATGCACCACGGAATGTTGCTAAAAGGGCCAGTAATTTCGAGATTCATTTGGCTAAACTGCTTCTGAACCTGGGTCCGGCCCCAACAAGCCAACATGCTCATTCCCAAATCATAATCCTGGGATGTTTTCCAAGGATATTGACGTTACCATCCCCCCTGGAAATTGTTCATAACTTGTCTCAATTTAGGTTTGATGGAGAGGGTGAACTAATTGTCCCTCGACACCTATTTCAATTTATTCATTTTTTTCTTCCTAATGGAATTCATTGTAAATATGTTCAAATCAGGTTGTTCACTATCACACTTAAAAGTTGAGTCAAGAAATGGTGTCATACAATACCAACTATTTTTATCCATTTCGTTGGGAAATTTGTTAAGGAGCTTCGTGAATGCTTTGACACGTATGATTATCAAGATGTATGTGATAGAATCAATCAGTTTAGAATGAATTCTGTTGAATCTTTAGAGGTTTTCTTAATCAGTTTCTTCACCTTTTCTATGAGTTTCCCAAAGAATATTTTTCCTATAATTTTATCAACAAAAAGTTTCAGAGTTTGATTCTTCTCTCTGTGAAATCATGTGAATCGCAACCCTTGGATGGTTATGCTCTTCCAACTTCTGTTGATCATGAAACACCCCAAATTAGTGAGGAGTAACCTATTGTTCCTTTTGTTCCTTATCCTCCTCCTTTCCCAATACCACATTTCTTTCTCCCTTGAGATTATGTTGAAGTTGGGAAACCTGAAAATAAAATTGTTGATCCATCTTTTCCACCTTCATCCACCTTCCATTATCTATATTCTATCAAAGCAAACTTGGAATGGTTTAGTAACTGCAATGAGTTAGAGGTGAACATTGATCCTGTTGTTTTTCAAAGTCACATCAATATGCATAATCCTAAGCTCGAATATAATCCATGTGAAAACATGATTTCCTCTAGGGATGCCCTAAAACCTCTACAATCTATCACTCCTTATTCCTTGTTCCTTAGCCCACTTGATAAACCTACTTCAAACTCTTAATATTTTCCACCTGTTGTTTCAAGTTGTAATCAAGAACAAGTTAGTTGCATTTCACATATAGAGGAGAAAAACGTTGAAGATATGTCTTATTTTTTTTTCACTTTCAAGATAATAATATCACATTTTTGGTTGATCATCAATCTTGTGATCTTCATAACCTGTCAAATGATTCTAAGCACTTCATTCAAATTGAGGCTTCGGAAAACCATCACCTTGACATTCATGTTTCCACTAATACATGTCGTTATGAGTGCCCAAATAAATGGCATGATATATATTATTATTCATAAGACTTAGATTTGTAAGGTATCATTTTGAAATCTATTTCTCATAGTTTAAAATATCCATTTATTGATTGGGATACTCTTGAAATTCAAAATGATCCTAAAATTCCTTTGATCTATAAATCTTCAGAGGATAAACCTGAATAGGTAATATGTCATGTTTTTGAATCTTTGGTATACCCTTTTGAAGAAAATCAAGGTCAATATGAATGTCACATTATTATACCTCTCTTTGACTATTACGCTGAGGAAAATCATCTCGTAGAGTGTAACATCCATATTGATTTATTTTTGTTACAAGCTCAATCTACTTTAGTTACAACTATTGTTTCTCCTCCTCAGTCTTTTCATCTTTTCTCACCTCTATCACACTATTCATTATACCTAGATATGTTTGATAACTTTGTTATACCAGAAATTCCTCTAAAACCTTTATATCTTTATCTGGCTAGTTAGTATTGCAATAAGGTATAGGTTCGTGTGATCATACAATCAGAGGATGAAAAGATTGAATCCATTATTCATGATATGTTCAACTATAAATATTTCATAAGTTAGGAGGAAGGTGTTACAACTCTAAATGATCAAGGGATTTTTCCAATTGATGTATCTAAATGCTCTATCCATTAAGAATTTGACATGCTTAATCTTAAATATGATCAAACCAATGGCATTACTAATATTTTCACTGATACATCTGATGATAGTGGTGCATATCTACCTGTTTATTTTTCTAAGCCACCCAAATTCGATGATCCATCTTTAGAATGTTCGGAGACTTGTTAGGAAGTTGAGGAACTTCAACTCCTGTTGATGGTTATGTTAGGTTCTCACAATCCTATTGAGATCTTTGAACTAAGTTGGATCCATATTTTCATGTATGATTCTTTCCTTATCATTCATCCACTAGATGTGAGCTCATTATTAAAGGAATTTCAACATTTCAATTTAATCCTCCTAATCCCCAAGATATAATTTCTAATCAAATAAAGGATTCTTATTTGGTTAGTCACTATTCGTATGAATCCCTTATATCAAAATCGGGATTGGAGAGCGTATCTTATACAGATCCACACAGCTTCAAAGCCTATCATTTTGATTATCAAGATAAAGGCCATCTTTAGCTGGAGGGTTCCTCACACATTAGCACTTTTGAGATTGATCATCTGCTTATCTCTGTTGTGCATGTTTTGAAGTTAATCATCTTTCTATCACAATATCTTTTCTTGAGTGGTAATAAATTCTTGAATAAATCTACAAATCAAAACCCATGTGTTGACATGAATATTAGGTTTGATTTTACACTTGTTTCCAAACTTTTGCCATCCTGGTATCCTAATTGTTTTCTTGAATTTACAATGACAATGATTGTTTTAAATTCCCTAATACTTCATATTATTGGCTTAGTATGTAATTGGATACAAAGGGAATGAATAGATAATCGAGAATGTTATATGCTAATCCACCAATCTGATTACTACACTGGTTTTGACAATTGTCTTCCAATGTATCATCTTCTCACCGACGTGTTTGATTATAGTTGTTTTACATTGATTGATCTTGTTAAAACCACTGCTTTATGAGTTCTTTATATATATATATATATATATATATATATATATATCTATCTATATATATATATATCTATATATATATATATATATATATATATATATATATATATATATATATATATATATATATATATATATATATATATATATATATATATATATATATGAGGTGCACAGTGATATAAAGTATCAATCAATGGAGGCCAAAATCGCCCAAGGAGTTACAAATCATTTACTTTAATGTGAATGTGGTAGCAGAAGAAATAACAGAAGTAACCCATCATATAGAGCTCGAGATATCGAGTATTCTACACTTATTTGGATTCATAAAGAAATGACAGCTATGTAATAGTAATGGATGCAAAGACTCACAAAGTACATTTAAATATTTAGCTTCCAAAAACTCATACAGACATTTTTCATTAACATCTTAACTCAAATGAATCTGTATAAAGAAGGAAACATGTCTAGTAGCTACATAATGCAAAATCTGAGAAGAACATGAACATTTATGAAATTAAAAAAGAGAGGAGACATACTATAATCCCAGAATGAAGGAATCACCATTGATATGCATTAATATTCTGAGTAACACATACATGAAAGAACCAGAACGTTCTAAAAAATAACACAGAGTTTCTTTCCAAAATCATGAACCTTTTCTTTGTTCATCAAAATCACATATATAGGCCTCCATGAAGAAACATGCCGTTAGAGCGATATTCTTTCTTGATTTGGTTCATCATGTCAAAAATATCTTAAGACTTCAGCGTGTGTGCATGCACAACTATTTCAACTAAAATATACTCATTACAACTAATCAAAGTAAAAATAACATAAGAGTAGTCTAAAATGTCAAAGCTTGACATGATCCAGAGAATTCTCAAGGCCGGTCAGATGACGAGGCCTGGGGAGGCACATCCAGAGGCCGAGGATGAACCATTTGTACCATTGGGGGATTAGCGAACAGTTCACATCTTTCCCACAAGGCTTGAGGAGGTATAGAACCAGCACTAAACTTCTTGTAGTTAATCTTCAACTGAATCAAGCATAAATAGTTGAGTCTACGATGAAAGAGACTTATAACCATCCAAAGTAACTGAAATTCCTTTTTTAAGAAGTTCACTATAGTTTTCCCTTTCATATTAGTTGTTTTCCAGTGGGAGAACCCTGTCTTACTCTTTGCTTCAATCATTTTTTATTATACTGCTTCTGTGGCAGAAATTCTTCACGAGACCCCCAAATATTAGGTAACCCAGCCTCCAGGAGTCTATCAAATTATTCATTGAAAATAGCCACGTCCTTCTGCAACTTGATGAGGCTCTTCTCTGCTTTGACTTGGGCTTCTTCCTTTGAAATCACCTTAAAAATATCCACAACTGCACTGGTCCTGTCTGCTATATCCATTGGCCTCAACTCCTTTGTTGGCTTCTCGCTCAGGAAATGAATAAATTTCAGTGCAAACTGGGAGTTCCTTATACTCCTCTCTTTAGCATTTATGATTGATGGTTCACTTTCTGCACAAATAAAAAAAAATCATGTATCAAAGTTATATGCTCCCAACTAATATTCATCTCTTGGATGATCTCATCCCATACCAACTGTCTGGCTTCGAGGAGAGACATATTTCCTTTGAGTTTAGCCTTCAAGTCCTTTACTTCCTGTGTGGAGACCTGTAGATCCTTAGTGACATTTTTAGATTTTATAACCGAGGCTTGCAAGCTTCTTTTCCCTCTAAGCTAACTGGGATTTAGCAGCATCCAAATTCCTTTGGAAATTATTCATTTCTCCTTTGAAAAGTTGAAGATTATTTAGTTCTTGAGTGAGGTAATCAGTTGGTATCTGAGGATCTTTAGGCATTACTATCGTAGAAACATGGGAGGCAATCTTTTTTTGCAGTTCAACCATTATATGTTCCAAGACCAATACCTTATCCTTACTGTTAGCGAGCTCCTTCATTAGTGCCTCCCTCTCCATCTTGGCCTAGGTCAGCTCCTCTGTCTGAACATTTTCACCACTAGGCATCTTTAGCTTTCATCTCAGTTCCTGATTTTCCTGTTGAGTTGATTTTAAAATAGTTGCCATTGCTGACTTGTCCTCTGGATATATTCCCAGTTTAATGATTAACTCTTTATAAGACTCCTTCTATAAGAATAGTTCTCTAGATTTGATATTTTCCATTTTCACCTTATTAGAGACTTTCTCTATATATGTTTCAGCTTTGTTGATGGTCATGAGGTTCTTACCTAGATCATTGTATAGCATCTCCCCAAATTTCTTGTGTAAGTTAACTTTCTCTACCAAAGTGAGACTCATTAAGTCTAGGGAGGCATCCAAATTTTAGAACTAAGGCCCTGTGGGTAGGGACTGTATTGATGGATGTTGTAGTCTTATCCTCATTTCTTCTTTTTTTCTAGGTCCATAGTGGCTAGCACTCTAGTGTGGCAAGGTGTTAACTTAAAATCCATTTCCCTATGCATTCTCTCCTTGACCTTCATGTTGTTAACTTGAATAGCCTAGCCAAATTGACCCTACAACATCTTCACTACCTTCGGGAGTTGGGATGACTACCTCTTTTGAGGATGTAGGGGAGGCTACTAGTGGAATATCCATATTTATCTAGAAGCATGGGTGGTCAGACACTGGTTTCTCCAATTGTATACCCACTTCTTCTTCTTCCTGTCCATGTTCTTGTTCCTGTTCATGTTCCTGTTCCTATCCTAGACCTTGACTTCTTTCCTTTTTACTGACATGTTCTTCCTCTGTTTCATTCTCTCATGATCTGTCAATGGTCCTCTTTGATGCTTTTCCTGTGCTAAAGAGGGATTCGGTCTCCATATCTGTATTAAGAGGCTAGGAATCAAAGTTAGCTTTCCATTCAATTTCGGGCTTGGGATCATGCACGTAAGTTGAAGCTTTAATATTTTCTCTTCTTCAGGAAAGGATGCCTTGGGGGTCATAATGCCAAGTGTCTCCCATTTCGAACTCCATGGATTCAAGTAGGGCCTCAACTACTTTGAAGGTCTACCTTGTGTTTACTAGAAAAGGGCCTACAAGTTATCCCATTTTACAACTGTAGCCTTTCTTAGCTGGTACAAAGTGGAGCAGGTCAACACTGAGGATCTTTCGGATAAACTCAAGGGAAACGATACTCATAGGCATGAAAACTGGCAGGTGCTATGGATGAAGTTGACAACCATAAAATTGAATTTATGTGTAATCCTCATAGAGGTACTAGTGTCCTGTGGCAGCTACCTTACTGAGTTGGAGGAACTCTTTCTTCTATGGAAATATTATGGGAGGCGGAGTCCCATGGATTATTCGATAATAAATGGCCATGAAGGTGGACATGAATTGAGAGTACCCACCCAAACCAGGTCTTTTTTTCACTAAGATATTGCAGTCAAAGACGGAATTTTGTTGCTTGTTAGGATCAAAGACTCGAAGGTCCAGACATTGAAACTCTTCGACATGGGTATATAAGAACACGTAGAACTGTAAGGAGTAGTAGCAGAAAATAAGAAGAGGCAAGGAAATAGTGGAGTTGAAATCAAATGGAAGTTGATAGGTAGAATGGGATATTGAGTAAGCAATCAGGTTGCTGCATTTTATGTAGGCACCCCAAGATGGCTTTATTTACTCTCTAAGAGGTATCCTCGTCCATTGAATAGGCAATTGTAGCCAAGATGGGTCACACTCATATCTAAAAGAGAGTCATTGGGAACCACTTTTCTATGGGAAGGGTTTTGACTTCAGGAGCAAGGATTTGGTCCAGGAAGGACTATTGTTCCTCAAGGGGGAGGGTAACAAAATGATGGACTAGGGTAGCATCGGTGAATGTATGCATGGTGTAGGAAACATGGAATATTAAATCTCTTTGGATTAAAAGGGGTGTTATCTCTAGGATTTTGGCTCCTGAGGTAGAAACAAAATAATTCAGGTTCTTTCAGTATGCATTAGAGATCTAGGATATAAACTCAAGGAAGAGGTGAATTAGGGGCATAATTTGGAAATACAGGCCGAAGTCAACAACCCTAAAATGATCCTCCTTCCTCACATGGTTGGAAAATACTTCATAGCGGAGGTCGGTGAGTGAGAATGGGTAGGAGGGTCTACAATTTGACACTCGGTGTCCATTAAGGGCCTGACACTAGTTCACTTTACTTCGTGAGTGGTAGGGGTTGTAGGAATCACATGCTTCATTTTACTAAGTGAAACAAAATAAAAACATAGGAGGTTGGGGTGTCGGGTTACCTAGAGCCCGCAGGAGTGTCTGAAAGTGACTTTGGAGGTGGTCCTTTTCTTTTGGGAGTATGCAAAGAGGTAAATCCTGCGTAGATGACCAGATGGGAGATATTTTTACTGAGCTCAAATAGCAGCTATCGGGGAGGTCAATTTAGGGTGACAGAGGTTTATATAACAGAAGGGTGCAACTATATAATTCAAGGATTTGGGAATGGGTGTAGGATGACATGGGGCGGTTTAAGATTGGTCTTCAGTAATGGGCATGAGCTTCGGAGGGGCAGACAGACCAGATTTTTACCTTTATGTTATACGCTTTTACCCTTACCCTTTTACATTTTTCCTCTGCTCTTGACGAGCCAATGAGAGGAGTTCACTTGGCAGGTCATTCCCACCATGTTACGACAGGCTGTGCTAAGGCCGAAACAATTCCCTCGCTAGGCACTGGACCTTATCCTGACTGTTAGATCTATGCTGACCTTTCAACGTCGAAGCTCTCTCTGTCATTATCTTGTGTGCATGTTCACCTTCAGAGTTGATACAAATGAGCAGAGAGTGCGGATGAAGGGTGATCCCGTTTGGAGAAGTGCGCCTTTTATCCAAGGGCTGATTTAAAATATATCATCAGACCTTTGAGTTATCGGAGTTGAGATTAAGTCTGAAACCTTGTCCACAATACATTCATCGCCATGAGTTAAATGCTTAAGAGGGATGGTTCCCTTCATTGATTTTACACATTTGACACCATTACAATCCTTAGGAAATCTATAGTAGAGCTGGGGATAACATTAGCTCCAACTGGGGATGATGTATTGGCATCAATGCATTGAGAACCTGCAACTTGATAATTTCTCATTGAGCATGGAGTTCTTATAATAACAAAAGTTTATAAAAGTTAATATAGAGAGCTTTGAAAATCATATAATAATTACATATACACATTGTTATTTACAATGAATAGGGGAGAAGTAACTTTAATGTTGGAAGTATACTTTGAGGAACTGACCAGTTACTAGTAGTTCCAATGATCTCCTTCCAAGTTATCCAACAGAAAAGTGTTATTTCCTTTTTCTTTTGAGATTTTCAAGGGGCGGAATCATAGTGGATCAAATTTCCCATGATTTTCCTTATCCTCCCTTCTAACATCCCACCTTAAGACTAAAGCGCCTAGTTGTAGTGGTCTATCCTTTGCCCTTTTGTCAAACAGAGACTTCATTTTTAGTTGATAGTTAACCAATATTTCACTGACATGTTCCCTGCTTTCATGGAGTTCAACCAACTGATTTATTCTTCGAGTTACAACATTTGGTTCCTCTTCTGCATCCTGCAACAACTTTGAAACTGGCATTGCTAATTTTATTGGGAATATTTTTTCTTTCCCATAAACTAACTCAAAAGGTGACTTTCCTGTGGATAGTTTAGGAGTCACCCTATTAGCCCATAGAGCGAATTTTAGCTGGGAGTCCCAATTTCTCTGATTCTCTATGATTGTTTTCTTCAATACCCTTACCACTGTCTTGTTGGAGGACTCATCCAACCCATTCCCCTGAGGGTAATAGGTAGTGGAATGCCCAACCATGATATTAAAATTTTGACAAAAACTAAGGAATTTGGTTGACTTAAAAACCTGAGCATTATCTGTTACAATTTTCATAGGGCAACTGAATCTTGACAAAATATTTTCCTCCAGAAACTTAATCACCATAGAATCAGTTGCATTTCGAGTTGGAATGGCCTCCACCCATTTCGTAAAGTAATCAGTGGTTGTGAGTATCCATTTATGTTGGCCACTGGAAGGAGGATGTATCTCTCCTATGAAATCCAACCCCCACTGCCTAAAAGGCTCTTCGACACACACAGGGATCAAGGGGAGAGGTGCTAGTTTTTGCTTCTTGAAAAAGGCCTCGAAATTATGGCAACCAAGGACCTGAGAGTGGACCTCCCTAAAGATTCTAGCCAATAAAATCCAGCTTGTAGTATCTTGTGAGCTGTGGTTTTCCAACTATAATTCCCACCACAAATACCACCATGAAATTCTTCAATCACCTTTTGAGTTTCATTCTCCACCAAGCATAATAGTAGAATACCAACAGGGTCTTTCTAATAGAGCTCACCATTAGATATGACAAATTTTTGAGCCTGTAGTCTTAAGGTTCGGTACTTTGACTTATCTATTTTTAGGGGGCACCTTTGGAACAATAGATAATGAACAATATTCTTATACCAAGTTGAGGTTTTATATTTGAAATGAATCTTCTGAAATGAAGTTTTAATGTCTACCTTTTGTACTCCTGGTTCACTTTTTTATGTCAATATATTAATTCCCAGGGCTTGGTAGTGGGATTCCGATAAGATTTTCATTAATCCCTTCCCTTTAATAAGCTTAGTAGGCTTGATATCTAAGTCATATTTTGGGATCTTTGTGATCCACCTTCCTCTGTTTCCCTCGTTGTCTCCTTGCATCAAAATGTCTTTGACTGCTGCTATCGGGACATATTTTATAATGTCTGACTATAATATATAGACTTTGAATGCCATCAAAGCTTTGACTAGAACATAGACATGTTTCTCAAAAATGGTGTACTGCAGTTCGACGTCTCTCAATACTTGACTAAAAATGTGATCGATTATTCATAACCTTCCTTATTCTTTTGTAACAACACAACATCGATGGTATGGGGGGAAGCAAAAGAAAAGATATAAAAAGGTGTTGAATAATCAGGGCTGACTAGAACTAGTGCTTCTGCAAATGTTGCTTTAATTCTAGCATAGGATTCGTAAGAAACTAGGCTCCAGTTCAATTCATTATCCTTTTTCAGTATGTTTGTGATGCCTTTCACTATTTCAGTGTAGTTAGGTATGAATCTTCTAAGAAAATTGATCCTCCCCAAAAACACTTGAATCTCTTTATTGTTCCTAGGAAAGGGAATGTGACTAATAGCCTCCACTCGCTTAGAATCGATTTCTACTCCTTCCTGTGCCACTATATTTCCCAAAAATTTTCCTTCACTCAGAGAAAACTAAGACTTCTTCAGATTCAAAGATAATCCATATCTCCTACATTTTTCGAAGGTGAGTTTCAAGTGCAAGATATGTTCTTCATTAGTCTTGGAGAAGACTGTGATGTCATCTAAGTATACCACTACAAACTTGTCTTGTTCCCCCACAAATGTTATATCCATAGCCCTTTGAAATGTTGCTCCTGCATTTATAAGACCAAATGGCATACATACATGAAAGTCCCCCAAGGGGTGGTGAATGTCGTTTTCTTTTGGTCATCTGGGTGTACTTCCACCTGATTGTATCCTGAGAAACCATCCATCATGGACATCCTAGTCGAGCCAACCACTTTCTGTAATATGTATTCCATCTTGGGTAGTGGGTAGTTTTCTTTTAATGAGGCTCTGTTAAGGTTCTGAAAATCCACACATAGCCTTATTTCTCCATTCTTTTTCTGGACTGGCACTAAGTTTTCTAACCACTCATAATACCTTAGAGGCACTATGATTTTAGCATGTCGATACTTCCTTACTTATTTCTCAATAGATGGGATGAGGAGAGGATTGATCTGCTAAAGCTTTTGTTTACAAGGTGTCAACCCACTTTTTAGAGTAATCTTATGCTCGATAATGTTAGTATCAAATGTCTTCAAATCATCATAGGACCAAGAAAAAACATCTTTATAAACTTTAAAGATATTTAAATACTTTTTCTTTATATTACGAGTGGATCTATTTTGACAATTTGACCATCTGGGGTTCATCCTTTGAGCCAATATTGTAGTCTTCCACCTGTTCATCCACTCCTTGTTCTGTAGGTTTTGAGGCTACATCGTTCTTATTAAGTAGTCTCTCCAGTGGGACTAAGCCATGAGGAATAGTATTCCCCTTTAGTTGCAGGACTCTATGTCCAACAATTGTCTCTTCCCATGCAGTTGTCTTTTCTTCTGTCATTTTCTCCTCTTCTTGGTCGATAGATGAATTTGAAAATTCTCCAATGAATTCTATAAAGTGTTTGATCTACTCATCATCCTCAAATACCCACCAGTGCTTCACATTATTGGATATAGAGGATATGTATCTGACTTTGACCTCATACCTGAGAAGTGGGTTTTGAGGAGGCTTAAAGTTTCTTGCAGCTAGAGCAAGGGAATCAGTCATTCTATTCCCTTCCATGGGTAGGAATTGAACATTGATTGCCAAGAAAAAGTTGTCCATCAAGTCCAACACATCATTTCCATAGGCTCTTAATCTAGGATGTTTAGTCTAACACTAATTTTTTGTTTTATTTACCACTAGCTCGGAGTCTCCATATATTGTCAGGAAATCAATATTCATATTCCTTGTTGTTTGCAGCCCAAGGAGTAATGCCTCATATTCTGCCACATTATTTGTTTCTTCAAACTCCAGTTTAAATGAAAGCGGGATCAAGCTACCCTCAGGGGATACTAACAACACCCCTGCTCCATTACCTTCTCTGGAATTAGCCCCATCAAAGTATAATTTCCATACTTTTCCTTTGGCTTTGTGCTGATCATCTAATTGGACTGCTAGGTGTACCTGTGTTTCTTCTGAAATGATATCATCTTCCTCTAGTAGTAGACAAGAAATATCACTCTCTTTCCCATACATAGAAGAATTATTCAAGCCCTCAGCTTTAGTAACTATTTTTACAAACCTTGACTCTCTGTACAGTCTTATTTCTTCCCCCAAAAGATAGGGATGGTGACATAAGTCAGATTTAAGTTAATGGAACCTCTGATTTTAGAACCCCAAGACCTAGATAAAATCATGCCAAATTGTGTAGGGATATCTACAGCCACTATATCCATCACTACGCTCTTAACATGGATTTGAGCCAAGTTCACTACTATATTCTTTATCATTCCCAATCATTTTACTCTCTTAGTATCGAAGGATTAAAGGTCCTTATAAGGTATAATTATCTTTAAACCAAGTTGCTCCATTATAGTTAATGGCATGAGATTATGTGAGGCTCTTGAATCCAGCATACAATTATCAAGAAAAAGGTCTTGTATTATGAGTGTTGGAGAGGTAAATCCCCTCTATGGATAGAGGTGATCCCTACTAGCCCAAAATGGGTCTAGCAACAATCGATCAATGCTACTGTGCAAGTTCCTAATTGCAATTAAAGGAGAGGTAAAGAACACCTACTTGGATTCCAATGCTATTGTTTGATGAAGAGATGCCGCTCTCACTCCTTCGCTCTGGCCGGTCACGATCTCCCACGATCTCCGTGAATAGATACCCGCACACACGAAGAGACAGACAAACACAAGCGTGAAATCTAATAAAAGCAATTATACATCAGTCAGAAAGGATGTAATTCACATTAACCATTGCAAGACAAATGAGAATGGAACCATAACAATAGTCATCTATTATTAAATCAATAACAGAGAAAGGTACAACCAATGTTCTGACGCTGAGTCCTTCTCTTGAGGGTCCAGCCAGCAAGTCTCTTAAGCATTCACCCTTGGAAGTAAGTTCTCCCAATACAAAAAGCTCTCTCTCACACAAGCAAAACTCACAACCTTCCTTAAGCTTCCTCTAGCAAAACCACACTTGTCACACCAACTACCTACTAGCAGCAGCAATCCAAGCACTATGAATTCCACACTATAAAAAACTAGCTGCTCATGGTAATGGTGGAGGTTTAAGTAGAGAAGGAGTCTCCATGAATGGTGGGAGGACAAGCTTATCTTCAAGGAAGGTGGTTCCAAATGACGAACAGACATGCCATAGAAGGGAGGGCGATACTCACAAGGCTAACAACCAGGCCTGGAACCATCTGGAAGGCTGGCTGTTGGAACAAATTCGCCCAAACTGGATCAGCGCGGGTGCAACACTGAACTGACGCACTGACAGCGCATCACAATAACAGTGGAGGCTGTGTCAGCGCGGCTTGATACTTTCATAGGTTGCGCTGGCGCACAAAATCCGACCAGCGTGGGAAACCCGTGTGCTTCCGCGCTGGCAGCGCACCAGTAACACTATAAGCCGCCCGTCAGCGCGGTTATTTTAATAACAGACGCGCTGATGCAGTAAACTTTGGAAAAGTGGGTCATTTGGCCAGTTTAGAGAGCATGAGCATGGTGCATTTGATTTCATGAGACAGTAGGGAGACTGACAGGGAGACCAGGACAAATTACTGCGTAACAATGAGGATCGCATAGAAGGGTGTGGTAGAGGGATCTTTCTCTTTGAAGTGAGGTCCAAAAGTGACCATTGGTCTTTCTTGTTGAATATTTAAATAGTCATGGGATGGTGTTGAGGTGGATGGAATCATAAACTGGTAGACCTAGGCTTTATAAGTGGGTAGTTTTAGGAGTTTAGTTAAAGGAACATGGATTTTGACCTTTTCGAGTTCTTTTTCGAGATTGAAAATAGTTTTACCTTTCTCCATGTTAACATATTCTACTGGTTCTCTTTCTTTTAACAGGCTTGTTTTGAATGGATGGGTGGCTTCTCCTCTTTTTTCTCTTCAGGCTTACGACCATCTTGATTTAAAGAGCCCTTCATTTTTTACACATTTGGATCTAAGGGCCCTTTTCCCTTATTGTAACGTCTAAGGGTATCTTGGGGAGAAACACCTTCATGTTGGTCTTGTTCTCCTCACCTTTTCCTTTAGGACTAGAGATCATACTTCCTATGTAGCTGGGCCTGCATGAGATCTGAAAATTGTTTACAATAGTCACCTATTTCTTCCTCATTCACTGTTACATTCATTTCTTGAAATTATTCATGTTGATTTCCAGTTTCTTACTCCTCTTTTGAGAAAGAAGAGTACAAGTTCCCTTTCATTTCATGAGTGTCTTATGACTGCTCATCTAGATCATCCTCTATGTACAATGGGGAGGGGGGGGGGGGCACGGAGATATGGTCAAGTTGTTCTTTCCTTTCCCTTTTTAGTATCACTAATGGCTATCTTCGATACTGGGGATTAAAGTCCTAATTTGGGCCTTGGGCAATCTATTTGGGGAGGCTTTTATTTTCCAGCTCAAGCTTAACTAGTTTATGTGATAATATTTTTATTAAATTATTCATTTCTTCTAACTTTTGTTCCTTTGTTTATTTCACTTGACGAGAGGAGGGCATTTCTTCTTTTCCCTTCTTATTTTACGTAAGATCAGTCTTGCCTCTAGACTTCCCCGCAGATGTGAAATTTTCCTCCACCACAAGTGCGTCAATTTGGAGCTAGTCCAATGTGTGAGACTTCCCCTCCCTTAGTGTAAAACCAAACTCGGATTCAAAATCCCCCACAAATACTACCTAGGGAGCAACTTGGGGAGGTTTGATTTCAATGATAATGTTCTTATATTGCTTGTTAAACCTCTTTATAAATTCTGAGATATCTTCATCTTTTTTTATTTTAAAGCATTAAACTCTATTAGGATATTCGTGATCTTTCTTTCCCCCCACTTCTTTTTAAATGTGTTCTCTAGCTCTTCCCAAGTAGCAATGGAAGCATCTGGTAAAGATTTAAACCACTTTTTGCCTTCTCCATTGAGGGATTGAACGAAAAGCCTCAATACCACATCTAAGTGTTCAACATTTAGACTTTCCACAAATGCACACAAAATATCTATATGTCTCTATGTGGTGGTCTCATCCTCTCCATTGAATCTGGGTAAAAGTTTAAGGTAGTCTTGAGGCATGGAACTCAAAGGTTG
The DNA here is from genome assembly GCA_031772625.1 of Pinus tabuliformis. Taxonomy (NCBI): domain Eukaryota; kingdom Viridiplantae; phylum Streptophyta; class Pinopsida; order Pinales; family Pinaceae; genus Pinus; species Pinus tabuliformis. Next base: position 1,721,325,435 of record CM062817.1, on the reverse strand, counting down.
AGGCAAGTCTAATGGAGCATACTTGTTCAGTAGGAATCCTGGGACCGCCATTTGTACTACGAAAGGTGGTGTTAAATTTATCAAGGGTCTCTATGTTATGGCAACACCTGAAAAAGTAGATGGGTTGAGAATTTTGGAATTGCTTATGTGATGAGTATGACTATCAGTGAGGATGGATTTTCCCTGTCTGATCTCAGGGGCAGGAGGAAATGAGAAGGAAGGAGCATTAACTTAAACTTCTTCCTTGACCTCTAACGGAAGGATATTGTGTATACAATAATTTTTGGAATGGTAGGTTAAGACTCTAGGAGTGAATTCCGAGCAATGAATAATGGTGTGCTGAGAGTTGGATGATGAGGCTTCAAGAAATGAGGATATAGTGTCATTAGTTGCTGTGGTTTTTGCCTTCCAAAATCTCCTGAAAATTAACTTCTCCGGGTCAGATGTAGATGGATTTTTCTATTGAGATGTATCTGAACAAGTGTGGGGTCTCCTAAAATACAGGATTATATTCTTAATAATTACATAGTGGAGTCACCAAGGTGATGAATCTATAATCTGGACATTTTTTCTCAACTTAAGAAAGAGATTCTGAATGTCGTATCCCAGGGGGGGATTTCTTTTAATACGTACCCTGAAAATGATGCCAAAAGATGTTGTAGATTCTAGAGACAACCTTTGGATTGTGAAGATACTAGTGCCTAGTACATTTGAATCTGGTGCATCTCTAATAATTCTACAAAGGATTTGAGACATTACTTACAATATTTCTTACAAATAGAACTTAGTTGGTTCAAACAACTTAGGAAAGACACGGTCCATGATCTCTATAGATATATCTATATATAGATATATCTATATATATATATATGTGTGTGTGTGTGTGTGTGTGTGTGTGTGTGTGTGTGTGTGTGTGTGTGTGTGTGTGTGTGTGTGTGTGTGTATAAGAGGTACACAATGACATACAATATCAATCAATGGAGTCCAAAATCGCCCAAGGAGTTACATATCATTTACTTCAATGTGAATGAGGTAGAAGAAGAAATAACAAAAGCAGTAATGGATGAAAAGACTCATGGAGCGCATTTAAAGATTTAGCTTCCAAAAACTCATACAGGGATTTTTCATTAACATATTAACTCAAATTAATCTCTATAAATAAGGAAAGATGTCTAGCATCTACATAACGTGAAATCAGAGAATAACATGAACATTTATGAAATTACAAAATAGAGGAGACATATTGTAATCCTAGAACGAAGGAATCACCATTCATATGCATTAATATTATGAGTAACACATACATGAAAGAACAAAAATGTTCTAAAAAATGACAGAGTTTCTTTCCAAAATCATGAATCTTTTCATTGCTCATCAAAATCACATATATAGGCCTCCATGAAGAAACACGTAGTTAAAGCGGTATTCTTTCTTGATTTGGTTCATCATGTCGAAGCTATATTAAGACTTCAACGTGTGCGCATGCACAACTATTTCAACTAAAATGTACTCATTACAAGTGATCAAAGTAAAAATAACATACTAGTAGTATAAAATTCCAAAGCTTGGCATGATCCAGAGAATTCTCATGGGCAATTGGATGATGAGGCCTCGTGAGGTGCATGCATAGGCCGAGGATGAACAATTTACACCATCGGTGGATTAGCAAACAATTCACATCTTTCCCAAAAGGCTTGAGGAGATAGAGGAGCAACACTAAACTTCTTGTAGTTAATCTTCAGCTCAATCAAGCCTAAATAGTTGAGTCTACGATGAAAGAGACTTCTAACCATCCCAAGTAACTGAAATTCCTTTTTTAAGAAGTTCATTATAGTTGTCCCTTTCAGAGTAGCTGTTTTCTCATGGGAGGACCCTGCCTTACTCTTTGCTTCAATCATTTTCTGATTATACTACTCCTGTGGCAGTAGTTCTCCACGAGACCCCCAAATATTAGGAAACCCAGCCTATAGGAGTCTATCAAATTCTTCATTGAAAACATCCACGTCCTTCTGCAACTTGATCAAGATTTGGTCTTCTTTGACTTGGGATTTTTCCTTTGAAATCACTTTAAAAATATCCAAAACTGCGTTGGTCCTGTCTACTATACTGATTAGCCTCAACTCCTCTATTGGCTTCTCGCTCAGGAAATGAATAAATTTATGATTAATGGTTTGATTTTTGCATAGATAAACATTTTCTCATGTATCAGAGTTATATTCTCCCAACTGATATTCATCTCTTGGATGACCTCATCACATACCAATTGTCTGGTTGCGGGGAGAGACATATTTCCTTTGAGTTTAGCCTTCAAGTCCTTTACTTCCTATGTGGAGACCTGTAGATCCTTGGTGACAATTTTAGATTTTATAATCGACGCTTCCGGCTGCCTTTATGTTGGCTTGAGGGGGCCTGACCCAGGTTCAGCATTAATTAGCGAAACAAATCCCTACACTACTGGCCCTTTTGGCATCAACTGCGGTGCACGGACTGAAGTCTGACCCGAAGCAGTATGGGGGGATGCTGGAACCAAGTTTCCGCACCCTGAGATGGTTGTGATGCCATTTGATTCCCTCTATCCCTGCCTTCGGGAATGTCGCTTTGCTCTAGGGTTGGCCAAACTAGCCCTTTATTCTACCCTTCAATACCTCTGCAAAATGGTCTGATCATCTTTCGTGCAGCCCCAACCTGCTGCTCAGGTACTTTCGTGCTGCTATGGCAGCGTGCTATGCAGATTCCTCAATTAATCTAAGTGAATTTCTTATCTTATCAAACAATTTTAGTTAGCACCGCGTAAACATATATTCATAAATGTGTTCAATTATTCAATGTAATTGCATTCATTCGCGCATCACATAAGCATAATAAAGGAAATTCATACATAACATATCAAGATGCATCAACAAAACAAAGACACAGGAATTGTCGAATATTTCTCTTTATTAATATCTTCCAAGTGTTTACAAACTTTATCTACCCTTCACACACAATTGCAGGGGTTCACGCAGTCAACTATAGACTTCTACCATAGGCCTCTACGCACTTAGCTGCAAAGCCTCTACCTACACTATAACCCAAGACTTAGACTTCTTTTCTTCAGAGTTATGACTCTCTTACATGATCGATTCTGTTATGTCTCTAAACTACTTAGAACTTAGTTCTTTTTATACAATCCAATGGTCTGCAGACCATGGGTAGATCTATTACAGTCGACTTTACTTTACAAAACTAAGGGCGGACTACCCTTCATGACACATGACACCTTCATGCTCCGCGACCACAAAATGCGAATTCTTTACAATTTTATTACAAAATTTGGATCAAACATGGGCTTTTAGCCCCAAAACTGCCCTTGGGGGATCCCGCTCCCAACAATCCCCAAACACAAACATCATGACTGGCCCTTGAGTCACTCGGTAGGCATGGAGATCTTTGCACGAAGCCCATCCAGCTCAACCCGTATGACCACTACTTTAGTCGTGCACTGCACCGCCGCCTGCTTCCAATCTTCCACTGTCTGCTCGGTCAGTACTCCTGTGTTGTCAACCTGTAGCTTTTGTTGCATTGCTTGCAGAGTCACAAGCTTGCCTTCAATATTTGCTATGACTACGTAAGATTCCTTGAGCCAAGGCTTTAGTCTCGCCTTCAACACTACTTCCTTGTGCAGCATTGCGTTCACCTGTTCCTTCAGTTGCTTGGCCTCCTGCAACTTGGCTAGTCTTTGTGTCAGCGTGATGGTTCGCGTTGTGCCCTTTACCTCATCGTAGTGTTGTTGTAGCTCATGCAGTTCCATCTCGACCCTCCGTATATTTAGGTCCTGCTACAAGCTTGTTAGGACCTCAAATGATTGCTAGAACAACTACATGCAGTCTACTACTGCACTCTCCACTATCGCAACTACTTCTCTGACAGTGGTCACCCGCTATTCCTTTGCTTTTGGCAGTGTTGAAGGCTAGGCCCTCAACTATAGCTCTGTAATTTGCATGTTCAACTCCAACTGAACCCGTGCTATCTCAGTCTGAGTTTTGTGCACCCCTATGGCCAACTTACGGATGCATACCTCAACTAGCTCCTCCTTTGGAATAGCTAACTCGAGGACCATTCTGCATGCCTCCTCAACCACCTGTATAATCTTCTTGCTATGATTGGTCACCTCGGTCTCAGTGGCGATGGCAACATTTCTCTGAAGGACCATCTACTCATTGCTAATCCGTTGTTCGTTGATTACCTGGAGGGCACGATGCTCTCGGGCCTTCAGTTCTGCAATTACTCCATCCTATAAGAGGTGGAGTTATTCGCACGAAAGTGCTGCCACATTCAACTCAACTCCCTTCAAAGCATTGATAGTGGGCCTATCAACCTAATTTTCTATGATCAGTGCTCCATCTGGGAGCACTATCGTACTGGAAGCCTTCATGTTCAACATATCGACAGACTCTGAAGTGTCGATAGGCAGGCTGGTAGATACTGTACTAGCCTATGATGCATGGGTATGCAACTCCTGCAACCCAGTCTGGATGGCCCCTAGGATGATCTGCTGATGTTGTTCAAATTACTATAGGGCCTCCGTGGTGACATCCTTGACTGAGTCATAAATATCATGTAAGTCACCCTCTATCAATGTGATAGGGTCCAGCAAGGTCTTGGTCACCTTTTATTTCTTTCTGGACCCTCCCCTCTCCATCTCTCTTGGGCGCTTAATGCGGGCAGATGACTCCTGAGGGTCCGCGCCATGCTATTCTTTTTCTTCCTCTTCTGTCAAAGGTGAAGGTGACCTCGCACCTTTTTAGAGCCACGCTCTATTACACTTGTCTATTTTCCTTCTTACTTTCCTACCTTCTCTACCTGGGCCTTATTAGTGGCCTCCTTTTTCCTCTTCTCAACTAGATGCACCATATTCAACTTGGCCTCCTCCTTCTTCTTTTGTGAAGCGGACTTGCTTCCACCCACCACCAAGTTCATGGTAGTGTGCCACTCTATTCCCCATTGATAAAGAACCGCATCAATGGCATCATCTGTGGCCAGATATGGAAAGTTGTACCAATTCTGCATAGGGTCCTTACGTGCCCTAATGGATATCCGATGGAAATCATCTTTAAACTCAGTGTAGCCCTGCATTTTGGCATACAATGTGGGCGACAATTGCGGTTTGAAATTTGATTGCCATCGTGATGTTCATCTCCATCAAGATCCAAAGGATCTTGTTGTCCCAGACTCGTTGCATTTCCTTGGTCGCCTATAGTGGAGCATACTTCATTGCTTCATGGAAGTCTGGCGTGACCGAAGGGAACTAGTTGTCCTCTGGTAGCTCCTATGCTACTAGCACAATCAACAAAGAGCCATGCGTAGCGGAACGTCTTACTGAGCTCTTGTGCTTCATGACAGTTCGCCAGGAACTCTTCGCGAAGTCAGTTCGACCAGTTAAATTGGACTCCTTCCATGCACTGTTGTGCGAGCGTGACGATAGGCACCGGCACCTCATCGGTGTGACACTTCCTCATTACCTTCCCTATGAGAATATGTGTGGCTACCTTCACAGAGGGGTTTCAGATGCTGGAGAGAATGTACCCTTGTGGCTTCTTCACCAGTTTGAATTTTTCCTTCATTGACTCTGCGAGAACCTGCTCGTCACCCTTTCTGCAAAATATCATCACTCGATTCTCACCTGTATATGGCAGGCATGTTATTCGGTGAATCAAATTATTTGTGATGGTTATCAGCTCCTCCAGCCACAGACACCCATCATGCACCAAGCACAACAACTGCTTGATGACCAAACTATCATCAGGATGCATTGTAGTGTGGCACCCAGAGTAGGTTAAGCAACCCTACCTTTTCTACTCCCTTGAGCGACCTTCGTGGCTCTAATGCAATCATTCCTATATTTGTGTCTATGATGCGTCACATCAACTACTCGGTCGCCAGGTGTGGGAACTTCTCATGGTCTGCCAAGTCCCAGTCTTCAAGCTTCAGTATTGGCACTCGTGCCAAACGTGGATTGTTGAAAGAAATTTCATCCGGTAGGAGAGGGGTTTCCAGGAGAGTCTTTCTCTCATCAATTTCCTTTGGTAACTTGGACTTAGGCTTGCACTGAGGGACATACTCTGGCAACCCTATAATAGGGTCCTCACCATGGGCTTCAACCTCTTCCACTTCAGCTCCCACATCCTCATCTTCCATCAAGATGTCTTCGATATCCTCCTCCTCTGGTTCTAATTTTATGGCCTTTCCCTTCTCCTGTGTAGTGGGTTTTGGTGGGTTTCTCCTTGGCAATGCGCACTCTGGTATGGGAGGTTGCTTGCCCTTCTTTTCCTTCACGATTTTATTGGTTGGGGTTGGCTTCAATCTTGGCATTCTTGGTGATTTAGGGACCTCTACCAATACTTTTTCCACTTCCAGAGCAACTGCTTCTTCCTCTCTTTCCATTTCCTATGTCGACTCCTCTACTACTTGTTCGATATTTATAACTTTTTCGGTGTTGACATGATTTTACGCAAGAATTATTGTGTTTCCATCGTCAAAGTTTCAAATACCTTAGTAGCTATCAAAAGCTCATATTTCTCGTAATTCATAGGTGCCTAAGAACTCAACAACTCAGTTCTCAAAATTCTAAGTGTTTCTTGCCCGACATCCACTTATAATTTATAGGTTATTTTGAATTCAAATCTGACTGTTCCCCCAAAATTCGGTTCATTAATGCCGGATTTCAAGGATATGAGCCATATTTTTTTTTTTAAATGCTAGCTTCCTACTCCATTTGGCCTCAATTCTACCGTTAAATCATGAACAGTGACTTTAATGGTCACTTTCTAGCCAACTTGTGCGATTTCTCCCTAGGTAGCGCAGCCCCCTCTGTGCTACCACAGACCCTGTGACAATTCCTTGCTTCACACCATCTGCCAATTGCGTGGCTCCCCAAATTAGGTAGTGTAGTTTATAATCCCGCACCTCTTTTCAACTGCTTGGAGCGTTAAGACTATGTTACCTTCATTTAGTCACATGGTCGGACCACTAGTGTATGGCTTCAAGCGACTGCCATTCACCTTTCCTAGGAAGGGTTCTCCATTTACTTTAACCAGTTGTACCACTCCTCTATCGGTAATTTCCTTAATGACATAGGGCCCTAACCAGTGCATTCTAAACTTCCCTAGAAATTTATCAAACTTACTATCATATAACAAAACCAGGTCATTTACCTTAAATGAGCATAGCTTAATATGTCGAACATGCCATGCCTTTTCACGCTGCTTTTGGACCTATTGGTGAAATCTAGTTAAAAATATTTCTTCCTCCAATTCATCGAGCTGCACAATCCTCTACTCTAGGGCTCCCTAATCCATCATACCTATGAGCACTGTTGTGTATAGACTAGGCACAATATATTCCATAGGCATTACCGCTTCAACACCATAGACAAGCCTAAAGGGGGTTTGTCCAGTCAACTTCTTGCATGTCATTTGATAAGCCCAAGCGCATAGTAATGTAGGTATGCATAGGTCCCAATCACTTCACTGAGCATTGCAAACCTTGGTCAGCACATTTTCGAGCACCTTGTTGAACGCTTCCACCATCTCATTAGCCTGCGGATGATAAGGCGTGATCTTCTAGTGATATACTTGAAATTCCTCTGTCATCTCATTGATCGTCTCATTCAGGAAGTGTGTACCGCGATCACTCATAAATATCTTTAGGCATACAAATCACATCAATACGTGCTCAAAGAGAAACTTTGCAGCGATCGCACCTATGCAATCCTTCACAGGTTATTCCTCCGCCCAACGAGTCAAATACTTCGTTGCGGTGATGATGTACCTTGCTCTTGTCTTTCCTTGTGGCTGAATGGGTCCCACAAAATCTATCGCCCACTTCTCAAAGGGTTGCAACATCATCTATGGATTCAAGGGCATCTCATCCCTTCGTGATGACCTTCCAGTCCTTTGACACACATCACATGCCTTGCAATACCCTTTTGAGTCCTGATGGAGGGTTGGCCACCACAACCCTATGCATAGAATCTTCTACACGATTGCTCTTCTTGCATAATATCCTCTCACAGCCCCCCCATGAGCATCTATGAGGATGTTTCTTCTTTAGAACTCAGGTACATACCATTGCAATATCTCATCATTCCTCATCTTGTACAGATGCCTAGAAATGACAGATAAACTTGTTGCACGCACTACTAATTCCTTCTCCTACTGGACAATGTATCCTTCCAGTGCAGTACCTGTCATCAGGAAATGTATTATATCCTCAAAATGACCATCCATGACGCACACTACAAATAGTTGCACGTCAGACATTCCTTCTTGCAAGTTAGTGGGCCCTTCCCCTATTTCGATGCGTGACAATTGGTCTGGTCCCGCGTTCAGTCGCTTGGCTTCACAATAACTTCAAAATCATATTTCTGGAACAATAAGAGCCACCTGCAGATTCTCCCCCCAACACAGGCTTATTGACTACGTACCTCAGTGTGGAGTGATTCATATACATATTAAAATGGTCTCCCAACAAGTAGTGCCTAAACTTCTAGAGCGCATACACCATAGCTAGCCCTTCACACTTAATGGTGGAATAGTTCTTCTCCACTTTGGATAATCTTCGCCTTGCAAATGCGATAGAATGGTCCAAGCCTTCTCCGCTAGATCGTGTCAGCACTTCTCCCAGTGCTATACACGACGCATCGACATGTACATGAAACTCATTCTTCTAGTTCGGGAAGACTAGAATCGGCGCGGTGACCATCTTTTCTTTCAATACATCCAAACTCTTCTTATAGTCATCATTCCAATAGAATGTTATGTCCTTCTTCAACAATTTCTCCATAGGCACGGTGATCTGGGCATAGCCTTTGATGAACTTTCTGTAATATCCTGTATGTCCCAAGGTAGCACGCAACTGCTTCACATTCCTCGGTTCTTACAAGTTCAATATCACAGCTATCTTTGTGGGATCTACCATCAGTCCCTGTCTACAAAATACATGCCCCAACAGGTTCCCAAAAGGAACACAAAACAAACACTTCTTGAGATTGAGTGTGATCTGGTATCTTTAATAGGTATCCAACATCATGGGAAATCTTGCTACATGGTGTTTAACCAGCCCAAACACATTCTAGTCATCAAAATATACCTCCAAGATCTTATGAATAAATTTATTGAACACAACAACAACTACGCGCAAGAAGATTGTAGGTGCATTCTTCAATCCAAATGGCATTACCATGTACTACGAACAACCCCACTCAATCGTGAAGGTTGTCTTGCTCCTATCCTCTAGTGCGATTTTGATCGAGTGGTATCTCGAGAACCCATCAATGAAGGAATATGCTTCCTAGCCACAAACATTGTCGAAAACTTCATCAGTGAATGGAGTCGGGAAAGGATCATGTACGCAAGTGTCATTCAACTTTCTGAGATCCATGCATATCCTTATTTCATCCTTCTACTTTTTCTCCTGTACCACCATTGAGCTAACCCTGTCAAATTCTTCCACAGGCTCAATGATGCCTACCATGAGCATCTTGTCTAGCTCTAAGCGGACCTTCTCCTTATATTTTGGATTGAGACGGTAAGGTCTTTGCTTAAACGGCTTCGCGTCGGGCTTCAATGTAATCTTCATCATTCCTAGGTCCTCGATTATCCCTTTCAAATCCATAAACTTGGTAGGGAATAAATGCTGGTATTTGCAAAGAAATTCAGCGACCTTATCCACCGTCGCGCCATCCCAGTAGTCTCCAATATTCGCAAATTTTTGTTCTGCCTCCATACCAATGTTTACTTGTTTTGTTTTCAACAATGCAATTATATCAGGGTTCTAATTCTATAGTCCTTTAACCTCAGGATGACCTTCTATTTCCGGAATGTTAATCTTCCGTGGATCCTCATCTTCTTCTTCAGTGGTCACATTATAGCATTCCAGTACGTGACTTAGCTGATGTTGGTTTGAGGGGGGCTGACCCAAGTTTAGCATTAGTTAGCCAAACAAATTCCTAGACTACTAGCCCTTTCGACATCAGCTCATAGAACGTAGACTGAAGTCTCACCCGAAGCAGTATGGGGGGATGCTGGAACCACGTTTCTGCACCATGAGATGGTTGTGATGTCGTTTGATTCCTTGTATCCCTGCCTTCATGCAGGTTGCTTCACTCTAGGGCCTACGAGATGAGCCCTCTATTCTTGCCTTCAGTACCTCTGCGAAAGGGTATGATCAACCTTCACACATCCCTAGCCTACTTCTTAGGTACTTTCGCATTGCTATGGCAGTATGCCATACAAATTCCCCAATTAATCTAAGTGACTTGCTTATCTTTTCAAACAATTATAGTTAACACCGCGTAAGTAGATATTTGTAGTTGCGTTCAATTATTCAATGTAATTGCGGTCACTCGTGCATCATATAAGCACAATAAAGAAAATTCATGCATAAAATATCTAGATGCATCAACAGAACAAAGACAACGAAATTGAGGAACATCTCTCTTTATTAATATCTTCCAAATGTTTACAGACTTTGTTCACCCTACGCACACAGCTGCAGGGGTCCGTGCACTCAACTACGGACTTCTACCCTAGGCCTCTGCGCACTTAGTTGCAAAGCCTCTACCTACGCTATGACCCAAGACTTAGGCTTCTTACTTTAGAGCTATGACTCTCTTACATTATTCATTATTCTGTCTCTAAAACTATTTACAACTTAGCTCTTTTTATACAATCCCATTGTCCGCGAACCATGGGTAGATCTCTTAGATCTGACTTTACTTTACAAAACTAAGGGCAGACTACTCTTTATGACACATAACACCTTCGTGCTCCATGACCACAAAATGCGAAGATTTTACCATTTTATTACAAAATTTAACTCAAACATGGGCTTTTAGCCCTAAAACTACCCTTGGGGGATCCCACTATCAACAGGCCCTGAACACAAATATCATGACTCACCTTTGAGTCACTCGGTAGGTGTGGAGATCTTTGCATGAAGCCCATCTAGCTCAACCTGTATGACCACTACCACGGTCGTGTACTAAGCTTCCGCCTGCTTCGCATCTTCCACTATCTTCTCAGTCACTTCTCATGTGTTGCTAGCCTGAAGCTTTTGTTGCATCACTTGCAGAGTCGCAAGCCTTCCTTCAATATTTCCTGTGATGGTGTAAGCTTCCCCCAGCCAGGGCTTTAGTCACACCTTCAACACTACTTCCTTGTGCAGCGCTACATCGATGTGTTCCTTTAGCTGCTTGGACTCCTGTATCTTGGATAGCCTCTGTGTCGGTGTGATGGTTCGCACTGTGCCCTTAACTTCACCATAGTGCTATTGTAGTTGATGAGCCCAAAAAATGGATAATTATTTGGGCTCATTTAACCTCCTAATTTGACTTAATCCACCATTCTCATTAGTTTATTGCATGTTTTTTATTATATTTATGCTAATAGAGTGAATTTGGTTAGTCATTATGCCAACAAGTCTAATGGGTGCTTTGTGTAGCCTTTTTGGTCAATTTGGAGACAAAATTGAAGGTCTTAATGAGCACTTGGCAGCCAAATTCGTGAAAGAACAAGGGAGAGGATTTGTAGGAAGGTGTCCCCTTCATTTATGGGCCCTTACCTCGAATTCTCCAGCATCAGCTCGGAGTTCAAGGGCCACCAAATCAATTACCACAAGGGCAGCCAAGCAAGTCAAGTAGGATTGCTGTTAACTACAAGTTTTGGGCAGCCAAGTCCCTAAAGTTTAGGAGGACTGTTGGGGTCCACAATTTGTATAAATAAGAGGGCTTGTGGCCTCATTTCAGTTAGTCATTTTGGGGAGCTAGTAGTTAGCTAGTGGTTAGTCATTTTGTAGCTGGTAGTTAGTCATTTCATAGTCTTGTTGTAGTCATTTTGTAATTCGATTTGTAGGCAATAGATTAGCTTTGCTTTCAGCTCATTCTCAATTTCTCCTTGTGGACAGTTTTGATGTAACTCTTCATTCTTGATTAATAAAGATGAATTCAGCTTTGCACCAGCTCTAAATCTCTCTTGGGAGGCTGTAGCTCTTGGGGTTGGGCCCATCTCAAGCGCCCAGTACCTCCCCTGTTTATCTTTATGTGTGTTTGTTGTGTTCTTAAAATAAAATCTGCTCTTTAGATCTTGCTTTGTTATTTTGGTTGTTTTTGTTGGTTAAAGTAGCTTTTTATGTTTGGGAATCGATTGGTAAGAGTTTGTCATGCATTTAGATCTTTCGGAATGTTCTTGCTCACGTGATGTACATGGTTCTCTTTCCAAACGAGGCTATTGTTTATTCATTTCATTGACAGTTAGATTAAGTTAGCTGGGACTTAGTTTGTTTGCAAGAATTCATTGATTCGGTTGAATGTGCATTGTGCAGGGCATCTCTATCACTCACTCACATGGTCAAGCTTCATCAGAGCCATCTGATTCATCCCATATCTAGGCTTCTCACTTCACACCCATCCTCTTGCCCACGTAACCCTACCTTCTTCTCCATTGTTGTCTCCACTACCTTAAAGCCAAATCAGCCTTCCACATATCATCTCACCACTCCATCCATCTGTTCCTGGGTCACTTCAGACCCCCATCATACCTCCATAACCATCCATGCATCTTCCATCAATCACCCATCCTCAAAAATCCCATTTCGAAACATCCTGTAGAAGAATTACAAAACTTCCTGTAGAAACCCCTGCAGACTTCCTGTAGAAGTTCATAAACACGGTTGCATGGCATCCAGACTTTGTGAAACTCTCAGAAAGAATGTTATGGATCCCTTAGACCCTCTCTGTACCATCCCAACCTTTCCCAAAGCATTTCATCCCTTGATCCATCCCTGCATAGTGGAAAACTAGTTAGAAGCACATGCATGATGATTTCAACAACTTAAGCAAAAATACAAAAAGATGTTTTCTTCAGATAGTGATAACTTAGACACATGCATTTTACCTTCCTAGAAGTAATGGCATCTCTTCTCGTAGTTTGCATTCTCATTTTTGCATCAGTAGGACTAGTTGGTAGAATTAGGGTTTGCTAGGGTTTGTATTTCTTTTTGGCTTTCAGTTTCTTTCCGCAAGTAGATTAGCTTCCTTTGAGTTAGCTTTCGTCCATCAGTTAAAAAGCTTCTTCTAAGAGCTCATAGAAGTTGGCTTGAGCCCCTAGCGGACTTGTGCCAGCTAACCAAGTGACAGCTGCGGCAAGAGCTAGTACTTGTGCATACAACACCGTCGCTTCCAAGTTTGTTATGAACTACCGGGTTGATAAAATTAAGGAAGGGAGTCCCGGGAGTTGTAGCATTATTGCTACAATACTGGGGCCCACCATCTTTTTGGCGCCGTTGCCGGGGAAGCGTCAGAGTATTAGTAATTGTTGCTTTTCTTCTATTTTCCACTACAATCTTCTGCTAAGTAGTTTATTTCATTTCCATTATGCAATTTCCTTTTCGCAAAAGTAGATTAGAATTTTCTGCTTTCATAGATTAGCATTTCAATTCTGCAATTTCAATTCAGCAAGCGTAGATTAGCTTTTCAATTCCGCAAGCGTAGACTAGCATTTCATTCCTGCAATTTCATTTGAGCAAAATAGATTAGTCCTTTCCTGCTTTCATTTCAATTCCGCATTTTCGTTTCAGCAAGATAGTTGCAGTTCAACCTATTTTAGTTTTGCAGGTACAAGAAGAAGAAAACAAAAGACAACCAAAAAGATTTCTTTTCATGCCTTGTAGGAGTAGAGATAAGTTAGAAAAATGATTTCACAACACCCCCCATTGCTTCACACGGCCAACCTTCTCTCTTCTTCAATGGCTGTGACTAAGAAGAACCCCTAGATGGACATCAAGGCATATTTAAAGAACCTCTAGGGGAGAAGAAGAAGAAAACATTCCTCTGGAGCAAATGGCTACAAGTAGAAATGTTGGGAGCAATACCTTGTCCAAGAATGAGTTTGCAACTCAAATCGAAGATTTCAAGAGTGATATGAGGCAGTTTCTTGCCATGCAACTGGATACCTTGCGGATCCAACAGAAGCAAGAGGAAGCCAAGAGGGCTTTGGTCATTTTTTGTCCTAGGTGCACTAGAAAGCATCCTAGGAACGAATGTCCATTGTACTCCATAGAAGTGTGTTTTGTCTGTGAAGAATACCATCCTACATATCAGTGCCCTTCCTTACCCAGATTCAAAGCTGCATATCAGAGAGCCAAAGGAGCCACTGAATCACTCTATTATATGAACCAAAGGAGGCCGCATGGACCTAGATCTTACCAGCAGGAACTGCAAGGGACACCCGAGACCTATTATGACCCCTATCAAGCCACTTTCATGCCTTCTTAGGGTCCCCCTGCTCATCCTTCTTGGTTCACACCTACTCCTTGTTCCTTCCCAGATCCATATTATGCCCAACCAGTTGCTCATTCATTTCACTCTTATGCTCAGCCACAGCCTCAATGGAATGCACCTTATCAGGAGTGGAGGCCCCAGTACAACTCTCATCCCGCTCATTTTCCTCCACCACCTGCTCATCCACAACCATCGCCTCCTCCTCCACCAAGGCAACCCCAAATGCCTACCCAACCACAATGTCATCCATCTCCATCTCAATTTCACACCTCCACTCAACTACCCGTACCATTTCCAAAGCCATACCATGGAGCAGCTCAACCTAATTGCAAATCTGAGGCACAACATGTGCAAATGACTCCTTTTGAGCTCAATGATCTTCACCATAGCTCAGGAAAAGCATTGCAAAAAAGAGATCGTCTTGAAAGCATTGAAGGATCACATCCAGCAAAAGAAGATTCAAAAGAGGAGATCAAAGAACCATGGGCTGCACTTGACAAAGAGAAGAGATCAGAATCAGAGATAAAGAAAGATCCTTCATGGTTACCATCAAATCTTCCATGTACTCAAGAGAAAGATCAGCAAAAAGAGGAAGATGAGAAGGTCATGATAGAAGGTGACATGAAGAATGATCCAGATCAGCAAAAGGACCAAGGATATCAAAGCTATATTGAGACATGGTTCCAGACAGTCACTAAGTTGCAGCAGTACTCTCTTCCTCAGCTATGTTTGATCCCTTCAAGGTCAGATCATTTGGTCTCTGAGATCTGGATGCCTATCCAAGCATGCATTTCGAGCCTCCACATCATTTTGTCTCTAATCTCGATGTGCACATGGCTCCATTGGAAGTATTCTTATACTTGAGAACGATTTTGTTTTTCAAGTAGGGTAGGGTAGAAAAAAAAAGAAAAAAAAGAGAAAAAATGAAAATAAGATGAAAAAAAAATAAAAATCTAAGGTGAAAACCTCCTCGGAGGTGCCTTAGATTGGCTCATTGATTGAAAACCTCCATGAGGCGGTCAATGGGTTGGAAAGAAGAGAAACTAAAAAGAGAATAAGATCTTTGGGTGAAAACCTCCCTTGGAGGCGCCCAAGGCAGGCAATTAGGGTGAAAACCTCCATGAGGCGCCCTAGTTGTTTTTCAAAAAAAAAAAAGAGAAAAAGAAAAAGAAAAATAAAACTAATTCGATTGGCTAATTGCAGGTTGCAAGAAGGACGTTTCATGACAGGAGGAGCACTCAAATCAAGGCTAAAGGAATTTTTCTTGTGCCTTCTACAGGAAGCTCTGTATTTCTACAGGAAACATCCTGTAGAACCTTTGAACGAACCAAATTCAATTTCAAAAAGGGAATCTAATGGTAGGAATCTATTGGTTAGGCCTACAAGCACCTCTGTGTCCATCCCTCGCCTTTCTCCATCATTTTTCCAGCTCATTGTGCTTCACATTGTGCTTCTACAGGAAGTTCCTGTAGAAATTGTAGGAAGCTAGAAATGGATTTCAAAAAGGTGGTTTGGTGAACATGGTAGCTTCCTCAAGGGTTCAGAAGTCCTCATGCAATCTTCCAACTCCTCCTCCATCATCTCCATACCTGCATCACAGCCCAAGCTTAGTTTTTCCTTCCATGCAAACATTTGCAAAAAGCCTTGAGGCAAAAATCCATAGAACAAAATTTGCTTTTGCCATAACTTCAAAACCATGCATCCATTTGACAAACCGTTTCATGGGGAATTGTACAAGGGTGATGGCAACATGCTTGAGTAGTTTCAGCCAATTCCGGTGCACGGTTTCCAAGAAATCAGCCTCCATCACCATCAGCCACTTTTAAATTTTCTCCATATCCGTGCATCCATTTCAAAACCTGTTTCATGGGGATATGCATATGGGTGATAGTAGCCTACCCAAGCAGTTTCAGCCGATTCCGATGCACTGTTTCTAAGAAATCGAGCTCTGGAATCTTCAGCCATTTTCCATTTTTCTCGAAATCCGTGCATCCATTGATCACGATGTTGCTATGGGAGATGCATAATGATGATAGGAACATTCTCACCAAGTTTCAGATCAATCTGGTTTACCGTTTGAGAGCAATGGCGAAAACAAGTTCTGGTTTTGTGACCATGCAGCAGCAGCAGCTTGAAGGTGCAGATCTGAACGTGGAAACAATTGCATGCAGCTCAGATCCGGCCAGAGGACACCTGCACAAGGAAAAGCAATCAAAGACCATCAGCCAAGCCCTCATGCAATCAAAGGATCCAAGCATGCAGCAGCAGAATCAGAGCATGCAACAGCAAAAAGCTTCACAAGCAGCCGTTCGACTTCCAGGTACGTGACTGAAACTAATTCCTTTGTTGCATGAATGTAATTTGAGAACTGCGTGAACAATGAGATGGTTGTGATTAAAAAAATTGGTGGCCAGCTAACTAGCCACCCTCATCCAGTTCAAACAGCGCTCGGTGGGTGACTACGACACGTGTGCTCAGCCATCTCAGAAAGAAAACTGGAATCAGGTAGTAAAACTCCAGCGTGATTGATGGACGTGATTACAGGCAGAGAACAAACAGTCTGGTGAACGTGATGGACGTTATTAGTGGTGGTTGTTTAAATGGTCTGCATGGGGCCAACGTGCACTTGGCCAGCTCACCCTCCATCAACGGAAGTCCCCATAAGCAGCCAATCAAACTCTCACCTCCGTTGTTTCCAGTTTATCATCATCCTTGCAGCTGCAACAAGCTCCATACCACCTCCATAGTAGCAAACCAATCTTTCTCGGCCATTTTTCAGAACCCTCCTGCTTATCGGCATTCTACAGGGAGCATTGTTTCGTTCTACAGGAAACAAGAGCCGCCTACAGGAAGGCGTCTACAGGAAAGGCAGAGAACAGCTCTGCGGAAGGAAAACCCAGAATTTTCGTTGAATTTGGAGCTCCAGACGAGGTAGGCTCGAAAAAAACTCCTCTATGCATGGTTTGTTTGTGCATATTAAACATGGCATCGGATTGGACAATCAGTGAAAATCTGCCTGTGTATTGGAAATAGAAAGTTTGCCTGTGTGTTGCATTGAGTTTCTCAGTTGTGTCTGCATCAAGATTCTTCTCCGCGTTTCCTGTTTCTAAAATTCTCTTATAAGGAAGGCATATGCAGCTGTGAGAGCCAGCCTATGGATGAAAATTTTGAAATTTGCATATCTGAATGTGCCCTGAGAAGAAAACTTGGTCTCTATCCTCTGTCTGTAGAAGAAAAACTCTTCCTTTCATAACCAGATCGCTGAGAGCTAAGTCACAGCAGTCTTGAAACCAACATTCCCTATTCAGTCACTGGTTGAATGTGGGACAAAAATGAATGAAGGGATTCCAGACCAGATGGCCCATCATGGGCTCATCAAATTATTAGGAGAAGATGCCCTGCACACCTACATTGACCCCATATCATGGGAAATCTTCCAAAACATGTCTAGGGATGACAATATCAGAGTTTGGCCAAAGATATCACCCCATCCAGCAGTGAGGAAGAAGAACACATTGAAAAAGGTGAGAAAATCGATGGTGAAAAACAGCAAGACATCCAGGCACAGCAAGAACAAAGAGGAAAAGGAGAAATGGGCCAGATTGCTAAGCCTAAAACAGGGGAAGAAACAACAGCAAAAAAACCAAGGGAAAAGAGGATGCAACACAGAACAAAGAAGGCCGAGAAAGTCCAACTTAAGAGTGTCACAGCCAAAGAAACCACACAAAAACGAAAGGAGAAAACACAGTCAGCAAAACAGGCAGAAACAGGCACAGGGATTTCTACAGGAAGTGGGGAAAAAGAGCAGCAAGAGGAGAAATCACCCGAGATATTGGCTAGGGAGGTAGAAACTGTGCTTGCTGCCCTAAGCACATCTCCAAAGCAAAAAGGGAGGCGAAAAAGGGGAACATCCATGTACTTTAAAGCAAGAAGGAGCACACGGATAAAAGTGGGAAGACCCCAACTACAGTGAAAAGAGCCAATTATCATTGAGGACGCCACAACTAAACAAAAGGAGGAGTCTCCCCCAAAGATATCCATCACCTATGAACGACGAAGCCCGAAAACATCCACCTGGAGAGAAAGGATTGAAACGATGGACTCAAAGACAGCTCTACAGGAAGCTGAGATGGTTCTACAGGAAACTCTGGCTAAGCTAAAAGAGACAAAGTACAGGAGGAGAATGAGCTGCTGAAACAGTAGTTACAGCTATAGGGAAGTCATAACGAAGATAGGCCCTCCATTTTGGGAGAACAACAGCAGCAAGAAGGGCCTCCAGTAGACAAGGAAACATCTGATGAACAGTAGAGAGAGGACAAGCAGGCTAAGACAGTGCCGACTGTTTCTACAGGAAGACAGAGAACTGTTAGCAGACTGTTTCTACAGGAAGTTAGCAGACTGTTTCTACAGGAAGCTAGAAGACTGTTTCTACAGGAAGCCAGCGAACTGTTTCTACAGGAAGTTTGAAAAGAGGGAAGCCAAAGGAGAAATCAGCCGAGATGTTAGCCAAAGAAGCCACCAGGGCCATCAAAGACGAGGAGAGAGATTGGTTGCTCAGAGGATGAGCAACACTTTCAGTAGGGGGGTGATGATGAGCCCCAAAAATGGATAATTATTTGGGCTCATTTAACCTCCTAATTTGACTTAATCCACCATTCTCATTAGTTTATTGCATGTTTTTGATTATATTTATGCTAATAGAGTGAATTTGGTTAGTCATTATGCCAACAAGTCTAATGGGTGCTTTGTGTATCCTTTTTGGTCAATTTGGAGACAAAATTGAAGGTCTTAATGAGCACTTGGCAGCCAAATTCGTGGGAGAACAAGGGAGAGGATTTGTAGGAAGGTGTCCCCTTCATTTATGGGCCCTTACCTCGAATTCTCCACCATCAGCTCGGAGTTCAAGGGCCACCAAATCAATTAGCACAAGGGCAGCCAAGCAAGTCAAGTAGGATTGTTGTTAACTACAAGTTTTGAGCAGCCAAGTCCCTAAAGTTTAGGAGGACTGTTGGGGTCCTCAATTTGTATAAATAAGAGGGCTTATGGCCTCATTTCAGTTAGTCATTTTGGGGAGCTAGTAGTTAGCTAGTGGTTAGTCATTTTGTAGCTAGTAGTTAGTCATTTCATAGTCTTGTTCTAGTCATTTTGTAATTCGATTTGTAGGCAATAGATTAGCTTTACTTTCAGCTCATTCTCAAGCTCTCCTTGTGGACAGTTTTGATGTAACTCTTCATTCTTGATTAATAAAGATGAATTCAGCTTTGCACCAACTCTAAATCTCTCTTGGGAGGCTGTAGCTCTTGGGGTTGGTCCCATCTCAAGCGCCCAGTACCTCCCCTGTTTATCTTTATGTGTGTTTGCTGTGTTCTTAAAATAAAATCTGCTCTTTAGATATTGCTTTGTTATTTTGGTTGTTTTTGTTGGTTAAAGTAGCTTTCTATGTTTGGGAATCGATTGGTAGGAGTTTGTCATGCATTTAGATCTTTTGGAATGTTCTTGCTCACGTGATGTACATGGTTCTCTTTCCAAACGAGGCTGTTGTTTATTCATTTCATTGACAGTTAGATTAAGTTAGCTGGGACTTAGTT
This sequence comes from Pinus tabuliformis, assembly GCA_031772625.1. Lineage (NCBI taxonomy): Eukaryota > Viridiplantae > Streptophyta > Pinopsida > Pinales > Pinaceae > Pinus > Pinus tabuliformis. The sequence continues at coordinate 1,721,305,530 of CM062817.1, read as the reverse complement.
TGTTTGCAAGAATTCATTGATTCGGTTGAATGTGCATTGTGCAGGGCATCTCTATCACTCACTCACATGGTCAAGCTTCATCAGAGCCATCTGATTCATCCCATATCTAGGCTTCTCACTTCACACCCATCCTCTTGCCCACGTAACCCTACCTTCTTCTCCATTGTTGTCTCCACTACCTTAAAGCCAAATTAGCCTTCCACATATCATCTCACCACTCCATCCATCTGTTCCTGGGTCACTTCAGACCCCCATCATACCTCCATAACCATCCATGCATCTTCCATCAATCACCCATCCTCAAAAATCCCATTTCGAAACATCCTGTAGAAGAATTACAGAACTTCCTGTAGAAACCCCTGCAGACTTCCTAAAGAAGTTCATAAACACGGTTGCATGGCATCTAGACTTTGTGAAACTCTCAGAAAGAATGTTAGGGATCCCTTAGACCCTCTCTGTACCATCCCAACCTTTCCCAAAGTATTTCATCCCTTGATCCATCCCTGCACAGTGGAAAACTAGTTAGAAGCACATGCATGATGATTTCAACAACTTAAGAAAAAGTACAAAAAGATGTTTTCTTCAGATAGTGATAACTTAGAGACATGCATTTTACCTTCCTAGAAGTAATGGCATCTCTTCTCGTAGTTTGCATTCTCATTTTTGCATCAGTAGGACTAGTTGGTAGAATTAGGGTTTGCTAGGGTTTGCTAGGGTTTGTATTTCTTTTTGGCTTTCAGTTTCTTTCCGCAAGTAGATTCGCTTCCTTTGAGTTAGCTTTCATCCATCAGTTAAAAAGCTTCTTCTAAGCTCATAGAAGTTGGCTTGAGACCCTAGCCGACTTTTGCCAGCTGACCAAGTGACAGCTGTGGCAAGAGCTAGTACTTTTGCATACAGCACCGTCGCTTCCAAGTTTGTTACGAACTACCGGGTTGATAAAATTAAGGAAGGGAGTCCTAGGAGTTGTAGAATTATTGTACAATACTGGGGCCCACCAGTAGTGTTACACAAAAATATCATCACCATGATTATTTGTAGTCAGTATGGGTCTATCATCACTTGTACTGTCCTCCTAAGAAAGTCTCAGACCTCAGCTCTTCAAATCAAGCTTTGGAAATGAGATAAAGACATTAAAAATAAATGTAACTCTGGTTCCGCACTTTCTCTCATGGTCACCTGTGGTCCCGCACCTTCTGTGTACAAAAACTGTGGACCTGCCCACTCTGTCCCCAATGGTGTAGGTGCGGACCCCTGTGAAAGTCAAAAGGCACAAGTTTTATCTTAAAAAACTCACTTTGGGTTAATGCTAGAGGTTTCTAGAAGGAATTTTGACGTGGATTGTTCGCTCTGAGGTGGTTCATGCATCCCAAAAGAGAAGGAGCTAATCCCTTGATGAGAGGAGCTATCCCTTTGAAGGAGGACCTAGTGACCTCCCTCCATTGCACTATAAATACAGGCATTGGGCTGGTTGCTAGAGAGGTTAGAAGCTGAACATTTTTTAGGGTAAATGTTGGTGAAATCAAGACTTCCTAGTTGAGCTTAAGAGGAGAAATCACACATATTTTTGGCTTCATTGGGGAGTGAGTGAAACTTGTCAAAGTAGAGGAGACTTCTTGCTGGACCCTGGGAGGAGCTTGTATAGCATCAAGGCAAAGGTTGTAAAGTTCTTCTTCTTTTGAATTAATATAATCAAACTCATTTTTCTCAACAAGTATCTTATGTTATTTGTTTCATGGACTCCTTGACTTTCATGTTAAATATGTTTTATGATTGGCTTTTCAGGTGCTATTTAATTTGTTTTCCTTGTTTGTGTTTGCAGATTCGCGAAAAGGAGCTCATTTGGATCGAAGGAGCGAGGGCATCCACAAGCTAGCGTTGGACCTAAGGGAGGTCCTAAAAATACTTGTTTGTTATTATTTATCAAAGCATATTTAGAGAAAGATAGTGTCTGGTTGGTTTGCTTGTCATTAGGTCTTCTTTAGATTCTAGGAAGGTCTATCTTGTCCGCAAGATCGACTTATTCCGTGTGACAAAATGGCGACTCCGCTGGGGACTTGATTGTTTTCCTTGTTTTTACTTTGACCTGAGAAACTCTTTTTTTCTTTCTGTTTTTGGCTTGTTGTGTGTAAAATTGGGTAGAGTTTGTAGATCCAGGGTTATTTTTCGTTTTTCATAGCTTTGGGAGAGGACCGCACCCTAGCCGTTTGACACAGTGCGTACTTACCCGCAGCTTGGCTTTTAGCACAGAGCGGGACCGCACCTGTGCCAACTATGGGCCTGTGGACCCTGTCAAAATTTTGAAAACCCTAAAATTTCCTCTATCAGTCAGCTTAGCTTGTCTTTAGAAATTTTTATCCACTGACCAGACCTGCATATAACTTGTCAGAAGCTTTCCTTGGATTGATTTCGTTAGTGTTATGGTTTTAGGTGAAATTCCTAGGAGTTTTACTTGTTGGGTTTGTTTTTCGTTTTGGTTGTGTAGTGGCTCTGAGCTTAGAGGCTGTAGGGACTTCAGATCACCTTAGTGTCTACCAGCTTTCTTATTAGTCTGACCATTAATGAAATCTCCCCTTGTTTGAGGAATCCGCTTTGAGTTTTCTCTTTACAAAACTTCGAAAAGCTTGTGTTTAAGAGTTTGGATTTTCATTTTCAAAAAGAAAACGAAATTGGTTGTTCTTGACTGATTTGTGATTCTGCATAAATTATTCCTTAGCTTGCATCTAGCTGAGTAAAACATCCTTAAAAAGGACTTTTAGTAGGCTTTGACTTCAAATAGGTTTTTATAGTTTGTAACTCTCAAGGTTAGTTATTTTCATTAGTTTTGAGTGTTTTATCTTTTGAAAAAGTTTGTTTTTTGTAGTTTTCGAAAGCTTTGAAACGAAAAAGGGAAATTTTTGTGAAATAATTAGTTGTCTCGTTTTGAGTGCTTTGGAAAGGAAAAGCTCTTCTTTTAATTTGTTTAATTGAGAAAGATTTGTGTTTACAAAGAATTTGCATTCTCAAACTCTTTCTTAGTTTAGAAGTTCATCGAAGAGAAAAAGATTGTTTAGATCATCTTAGGTGCATTTTTAGTGATTTTGAGTCGAGTCTTCATACCACGAGTTTCATCTCCGCACCTTTGGACTTAAACAAAAACCACTAAAATTAACGCTTAAAGTAAAATTCACCTAGTAACATTTTTATTTCTAGGGATCTGACACACCAACTTAGCTTAGGCTAGTGTCTTGTAGTAGGAAAGTAATTAACTCTCCAAGACAGTAAAAACAAACAAGTAGTTGTATCTTGTGGTACGGAAGAAATCCAATTGTTGTATTTATGCTCTGGGAAAGCTCCTCTTAAAGGAGAAGCACGAGATCGTGTCCGAACCAGTGTGGGAATCAATCCTTCCTCATTGGGAACGACGCCAGATATTCACGTATTAAAAACGGTAAACGTCAGATTAACCATTGTCGAGGAGCCTGGGGTCACTTGTTGGTAAACCTTGGATTATGTCAAGGAGCCTTCAAGGGGATTGAGCTTGCTACTCTGCCCTTGCATGCGTATCAGATCATAGACTGTTCCCCCAGGTGTATTTGTCTCAGTTGGTAACCTTAGTGGCCATATTCTTTAGGACTCTTCCTGAGGTGACAGTGGTGGGAAGATCCCACTGTACCTAGAGCAGACGTCGGCTAGACTCACTTGGATTTTCTGGGGAGTTCAGTTCACTCGAGACGGTTAAGTGGAGGAACTTGTGCCAGTCTATTCATTAAGCAGTCTGTCGGGGTAACTGTTCCAACCACCATTTCTATACTGAACTCTACGACGTTGGATTTCATCACCAACTAGTGTTTTCGGTCTGGAAAGTTACTGTTTTTGTGTGTTTGATCTCCTAGATTCTTTAGGTGTGTGATTCAAATTTGTTTGGTTCTTTAGAGACCTTAGGTGCTTTTTATTGAGATTTTACTTTGTTTGTGTGTGAAGTAGTTAAAAGTCTTTAACTGTGGTTGAATTACCAAGACAGTCCCGTAGACTTCGGGGCCAGTCTCCTGAGATTATAAACATGGCTGAGTTATTGAGGAAGTCTCGTAGACTTCGGGGCCAACCTCCTGAGGAAGTACCGAGCCAACTTGAAGGCTTAAAATTCCTCGTAACTCCTAAAGACAGTAGAGTAGGGTCACCGGAAGAAGGAGAATCTTCTTTGATAGTACATCCTGATTTTCAAATGCCAGTAGTAGAATATAATCCACAGTCAGTGTCTATGTCTGAAATTGTTGGTAGCTTTTCATCTACTAGTGATATAGGTGAAGAACCCGAAATATCCGAGCCTGAAAGTGAATTTGCTGCTACTCCGACATCGGTGTTTGTTTCTCCAACTTTTAGTGGTCCTGGTTCACCTAGGGTAGAAAGAGTAATCACTCAAGATCTTCCTTCTGGACTTATTTCTATTGAAGAACTTTCTCCGGAAGAAGAAGAAGTAGGCATACCTATACCTAAAAATCAACCTGTCATTGAACTAAGGGAGCGTGAATCAATTTTTTACAGTCCACCTAGGAGCAGTTCTTGGTATGTTTCTTTGACTAATTATTTAGAAAACTCAGGGTTAAGTTTTTCACCACCTCGTGCTCCTTCTCACTCAACACCTGGAGGTTTTTATACTCCAGTAAATATGTCAATACAGTCGTCCATGTTTACTCAATCGCCCGAATCCTTTTTGTACGGAAGTCCATTTGTTCCCTCTGGGTATCAGTCTCTTTCTGGTACTTTTTTGGGAGCATCTCCTCAACCCATTGAGCAAGGGTTATTAACTTGAAGCAATGGTAATAAACCGTTGAGCGTAGAAGACATTATTATGATGTCACGTTCTGTTAACACCCAGGTTGTTCCCTATGACTCCCAAGGGAATACGGCCGGGGTAACCACTAACCAATCTTTGGATCACTGTTTCTAGCCAAACTGTGATCAGAGAGGGCTCTCTCTTTATGATTTTTCTCTGTTATGATGGTGTTTTAGGCTAGCTATTAAGTTTAATCTTGTTTCAATTGTTTGGTTGGAAAAGTTTCAGTCAAACGTGTGTGCTCTTCCCAGCATATTATATAACATTGGGCAATGGAGTTAGTGGTCCTTTGGTTTGGTGTGCTATGTTGATACATTAATGAAAGTTGCAGAGCAAGGTGATTGTCCGGGGAACAAAGCTTTGAAATTAAGTTTTTGTGTAACATGTCCAGGATAAGAAAGGCAATTAAGGATCTTTCTATAAACTGGTATGAAAGGAGAAACAATTGTTACCTGGAAGCATTTAAGAATTTCTAGATAACATTCACAGTATGGAATTAAATGTAACATGAGCATTTAAGAATTCATGTTTCTTTTAATCCTGAAGAAAACATTTACAGCAACATAAGATTGAGCACAGGGTGTTAAGAAACATGTCCTGAACTATTCTTTTTCTTTATTGCTAGATATGACGAAAATATGAAAACGAAATAACATAGGGAAACGAAACAGAGTTTAAAGAAGACATATCATTCCACCAGACAACGCAAGGTTTCTGCAACAGCTCTTAGATTATCAACAAGACACCAGAGTTCCAGGAAATCACTGAGCTGAAATTGCTCTTTGTATTAAACTTTTCTGAAAATACAGAGTATACATGCCTCAGAGTAAAATTTACCAACCCCTTATGCGTTACTAAGGGGGGTATATATACAAATTTACATTTGAAAATATCTGAATGAAGAGTAAATGCTCCATAAATGTCCTACCAACTGCTGGAGTGCAGCAGCTGAAAGAGTAAATGTTGTAATAACTTTTAGTCCCTTAGCTGTCAAAAATGGTCAGAGACTGTTGACTTGGTGGCAATTGGAGTCGGTTGGAGACGTGCTGTTCAAAATGTGGCTAGCTGTCATCATTAGTGATGAATCACTTTTTGGATGCTTTTCAAACATTAACCCTTTTACACTTGTCTTCTGGTGACCTGAGCTGGCAGTGGCCGAATGTCTTGAAACTACCGTGGCAGAATTTGGAGCATGGCCTGCCACCAGTCCTCCTTAGGCATTTGATGCCTCCGGATTTTAATTAGAGTCTCATCAAGCTCTGTATATCTGAAAAAACTAGGAGGAGTTTCAAATAAATGATTTAGCTCATTTTCAATAAAAAATGAGCCTTCGAGCTTAGTGTACAAGCTCTGTCCTGTTGGAGGAACTGTTTCCTCAGAAGTACTGCTGGATGCAGTGATTTGATTTTCAATGTAAGTGGCCATCCTGTTTGTAAATTGATCTCTGCTGATCAATTTTCCTGTGCTGCTCAACAGGCTAGGCAGTCCTCTTGCTTGTAGCATTCCCATTCTGAGTTTATAATCTTCAACTTCAGTCTGTATCTCATAACTTTTTCTTTCTACCGTCTGTACATAACCTCTGAGAGTTAGCACCTTTTTAGCCATGAGGATGGCCTCTGTTCTGTTGGTGATTCCAACGGCTGCCAGCTCCTCTTTGTCTTGCCTGTTCAAAAATTCTATCAATTGGCTAGCTTGCTCAGGTCTGTTTCCTAACACTGTCTTGGCCCTCTGGACATCTGTCTGGGCTTGTACAATTAAATCCATATGCTCATGGATTGTTTTAATGGATTTCCACTGTTTGATAATGGCTTGGGTAATTTTATTCCACAAGATTCTTTTGATTTCTGCCATAGTATTTTCCAGATTGAGCTCCTTCTCCAGGGCCTTTATTTTATCTTTTTGAGCCTTAATCTGTCTGCCCTGTTCTGCTACCGTTATCTTTGATTGATCATATTTGGCATCTATCTCTGCCAGTTTTTCTTTTGCTTTCTTTATTTCATCCGCCTGTAGCTCCATTGCCTTGACAGCTTTGGTCAATTCTTCTACACTGGGGTGGGCATCTGGAGCTGCTGTTGTACCTGCTGCTTCTGTTGTGGGGGCCACTGCTGCCCCAGAAGTTGTTGCTGTTGTGGAATCTGTTGGAGGAGCTTGGAGTGTAGATTCTCCCTGTTTGTCTTGTAATGCTCCTTCCAGCTCTTTCTCTAGTTCTTGGATCCTTTGATCTTGCTGTAATAAGAGGTCAAGTTGTTCATTAACTTGCTTTTCTTTTTGCAATTCAGCTGTCTGAGGGTGTTCTGTAGGTAACAGCTTCAACCTCTTCTTCATGGCATTTAGATCATCATCCTTTTTCTTCATGAGGGCTTTTACCCCGGTTGGATCACTAGGGTCATGCCCTAGATCAACAATAATCTCCTCAAGAGATTTTATCCTATTGTCCTTGGCCTTAGAGGACATCCTCTCAAAATCTAGTTGAGTGTTTGTGTTCTTCAAAGATTCTTTCAGCTCATGAGCTAATGTGGCCTTCTCTACCAAAGTGGCATAGACCATCTCCCTAGTCTGCTTGTGGAGTTCAATTTGGTCCATAGGATGTATGTCTTTGGCCAGGACCTCCACCCTTGTTTTGATGAAATCTGCAGTTGTCATTGGCTGCGGCCCCTTGGGTTTGAAATGGCTGAATATTATTTTTTCTTCTTTGAAGTCGTAGACCGACATCAACCTTTCCTGCTGGGCTGGAGTGGCATCTATAAACTGTTTGTAAACCTCAGCCCTCAATAACTCATTTGCTGCCTTGATTTGTTTGAAGGAAGCCTTAGCACCTTTAAGCTTCTGGCTTTGCTGAGAAGAGGATGACACCTCCAAACCAAGCTGTAAATTCTGCTCCTGCTGAAAGGAGCTTGTCCCTGTATGTTGGCTGCCCTCCCTGTCCTTTGCTGTGTTGTTCAAGACATCTTCAGTAATGTCTTCCACCTCTGGGGAATCTGCCCTTTGCCTTTTGGCTTCTGGCTGGTGGGAGGATCCACTGAGGGGAGTGGACTCTTCTCTTTTCCTTTTAGTACCCCTCTCTTCATGTGCTGGGGTCTGCAAAACTGAGGTAGTTAATGGCTCAGTTTGAGGTGGCGGTGTTTGCATTAGGGGGGTTTCTGGCAGCCCAGTTTGTGGCAGAACAGTTTGTCCTTGTTGCTGCTCTGTTTGTTGTTCTGTTTGCTGATCTTTTTGCTGTGACTGTTGCTCTGACTGTTCCTTTTTTGCTTCATCCTCTGCATCCATTTTTCCTTTTCCTTTATCTAAGCCTGGTGCTGCTGTAGAGAGTGTCTGCGGCGCTGTCCTGGTAACTGAGGTCCCTTCTCCCACTGATTGAGGCAGTCTGAAAGGTACCTGGAGCACATAGTCCAGGTCAATAGTCTTCTCAAGTTCTTTCATATTTTTAAGCATTCTTTCTTCTTCAGTTAAGCTCTCAACTAGAGTGTCCAGCTGCCATTCTTGTAAGTTGGCATACTTTTCTATGTGTGGGTAGTGGCAGTGTTTAATCCCTAGGAGTCTGTACTTAGTTCTCCTAGCAGTGATGAAACCTTGAGGGTCATAAGGGACCCATCGAAAACTGTATGACAATTTATATTTGTCCTTGAGGATCAGGTCTGCAGATTCCCATCCTTCCTTCTTGTTCATGATGAAAGGGCCCAACTCATTTTTGAAGTTAAGGTGTGCCTTTTTCTTGGAGCTGTGGAAATGGGTAAGGTCTGACTGAATCAATTGCCTGTAATACTCCAAGGCAAATAATCTCATAGGAACATACTTGGGTAGCCTGTATGGACAGAGCTCACAGCCATATACTCTGAACACAGTATGGTGTTCATATAGGTACCAATCACCTATTTTGTACTTCTTAGATAGCTGCAAAGCTTTCTTGATCTCATTAGATATTCTAGGTGGAGGGGACTTCATAAGCATACAGGAGACTGGGTACACAAACTGGTCAACAAATTCACAGTAGGTATAGGGTGAATTTGTGATTTTATGATAGACTGAGGTCCAGAAGATGACAGATCTCCTCTCTCCTTTATTATCCAGCCTTCTGATGTAGCATGGGAAAGCTTCAGAATGATAAAACATGAACAGGTGGTAGATGTAAGCTGAGTATCTGAAGACCCCCTGTCTGTCCATTTTGCTCAATTGATCATGAATCCTATTGGCTATGAACTTAGCAAAGTTATACTTTCGGGCAGGGGGTTGACGTGGGCTGTAAGCAGACAGCAATACGAGCATGGCTTGATCCACATGCTCACTGTTTTGGTAACCTAACACATAGGCTATCATGTCCAGTAGCAGCCTGCCTGAGTCATTGAAATGTTCATGCAGATAAGGGGGTGGCCCTGTAGGCTGGCACTCAGTTCTCATGTAGTTCCTGGTGACCTTTTGCAGCTCCTCACTGGTCATCTTGTCACCAGCTTCCAGCAAATACCTCATGGAGAATGGGATTAGCAACTCCGTTTGATCAAACTGTAACATCTTGTTGATGGACTCAGCATTTATATAAAAAAGGATCCTCCCTGATGGAGTATTGACAGCTCTGTGCTCCAGATCATAGTTTTGAGCACATAAGTGAATGATTTCAGGGAAAACATTCACAGCTGGGAGACAGTAATAGGGCAGGTTTGACTCCCATATTCCATCTGTACCAAGTCCATCCTTATGGTCTTCCCTCAGTGTAGTGAAGGTCTTCAAAAAGTCCCTGTCTCCCTCAAAGTCATCAATGAGACAATCCTTGTCAATAAATGGCAAGGCCTCCAGTTCCTTATTGGTTTGATTTAGTGGAGTAACACTGAGGGAAGAGGATGCAGAGGCTGCCATGATATAATCTGTATGTGAGCAGGGAGAGGTAATAGTTTGATAAGTCTTTAAGGACTTAAGCAGCAGGTAAACTGTACACAGTGTGATGTCCTCTTCTAGTGTAAAATTGTAAGCAAGTTGGTAAATTGCTGCAAATTCTCAGGGATGTGGATTGCCTAAGGGGACGTTGTAGAGACAGTGATAATTCTTTAGGAAGAGTGCAGGTGGCCTGTACTTGGCAAAAGGGAACAATGCCGAGTACCTCGGGGGCAATTTTGCAGTTTTAACCCGCGAACTGATTGCTCCAATGTCAAATTGTGGCTTAGGGATGGGGCAGGTTGCTTGGGTTTGGTTTAGGTGATCAGGTGGAGCTGAATTAAGTGAATTTACCAGTCTTTAATGGTGAATTCTACAGAGAATTGGAATTCATGGGCAAAGTGGAAGGAAATGGCAAAATACCTGGAAAATCGACTTGGAAGCTCGCGGGCCGGGTTGTGGAGACTTAGTGCCGTCGAATTCTGAACTTTGAATGGTCGAATTGTCGAATTTGATGGCTGAATGAGAGGTTTCGCAGCAGCTGTTGGCAACGGCTAGTTTCTCTTTCGCATGAAAATGAGCGAAAACAACTCATTTAGTCGTTTAAATCGTTAAATTTGGCAAAAGTGTGCATTTGGTGCTTTTCCGCCGATGACGTCAGCATGACGTCATGGCGGGGCCCAGATACGGAGGTGACGTGGCGGCTGAGGTGTTTGCCAGGGTGGCAGGACATGGTGGCGGGCGGGTACAGTGGCGGGTCCGCGTGGAGGGCCACGGGACGCTGGGGCGGGCACTGGCGAGGTGACGTCAGGGTGACGTGGGAGGAGAGTGGTATTAGGGGTGGCGGTAAGCGGGTTCCCCGCACCACCTTTGGGCAAAGGCGGTAACGGGGAGGGGGGCTCCGAACAACCCCACCGCCTGCCACGCGTCCCCTGTACGGGATGGCCAAAACCACTTTCCCCGAACGCTAAAGGTCGGCAGGTCGGGGAGTGAAAATGACCGCCCACCTTTAGATCCGGGCGACGGAGATCTGACGGCTGGCGGGCCTTCCGACTGGTCGAGCATGTTTGGGGGGGGGGGTCCCGCCAGCGCAATAAAATATTCAATTCAATGATTGGGCGGAGGACTATAGGAAAGTGGGTTTTTTTCGCAGTTTTTGGGTTTTTTGGGCTTTTTCAAGGGTTTATATAGGAAAACGGGGTTTTTGTGCGTTTTCAGCAGAGAGACGGTGAGGGTTGAGGGACAGGATTTCTGCTCATAACCAGAGGTCAGAGCACATCCAAGACAAGGTTGACCACAGTCCCAGGTGGACTGAAGTCCCCTTAGACCATTTACTTGGCTATAATGCCAAAAGGAGAATATGTAGATAATGCTGGGATTTATACACCATGGTGTTTAATACTAGTAGGGGAAAAGGTAATATAGGGGATTTACATAGTAGAATTAGAGTTAATATGGATGAGAGGGTGAGTGGAGGGGGAAACCATTTTAGTTTATGTGAAACAAACTTGGTTTTGAGAGTAGATCAAAATGAAAAGATTTTTAGACAAGAAATGTGGCTTTTAAAGATTAAGAACCACCATGAAAACTTAGTCATTTTCATGAATCTTAGCTGATGGGGAATGCTAGAGATGAAATTGGAAGGGAATGAGGGAAATTAGTCATGCTTCCAGCTGCAAATCGATGAAGAAGAACACCTTTGTCAATTAATTGACTTTGCTTTGATACCCACAGTTACCATCTCTGCAATGGTAGGTATAACTTTCTGCAACCCCAACTACTTACCCAGCTACTTGCCTAGCATTTTTATTTCTTCTTGGAGGGTGCACTTGGACTTGCAGACCCCTACTTGCCTTTTCTTTTCTTTGGCTTTTTCTTTAGCTTTTTCTATCTACTTCTAGCCTTATTTCTTCCAAGGTCCCAGATTAAGCTGTTGAGAGCCCTTTCTTCTCTACCTGAACTAGTTGTCTGCCAAGATTAAGCAGTTTGGACAGACTTCTTTCTCTATTCTATAACTCAAAATTGAAACATGGCATGATCCAGGTTAAACTGTTGGATCATCCACCAAAATTGAAATAAGGTGATCAACATTTGAAACACTTTACACACCTCTTGTTCTCTAGGAAATATGGGATCTTTGTGATATCAAAGCAGAGCATATTTGGACTTTCCCTTGCCAATCATGAAATATGAAACCTATTGATATAGGTATCCAACAGTGGCTCCACATGGGGATGGTTTTTCTTTTGAAAGACCAAGAACAGCAGGTCAGATTGCCTTGTTCTTTGACTGCCCATCTCAATCTTGAAATTCGCTGCTTTGATGTGTCAAAACTGTGTGCTTCCTTTTTGAAAGACCTCTGATCCTATTTTCCTTTTGCTGTTTGGTGAATCACTTAGGAAACTACATTTTTACAATCTAAATAGAAATAATATGTACATCTGCATATATACAAGGGAACCTGATGTTGCAATCATGGGAAATAGTCAAAATAATGCTTCAGCATCCTGCCATTGACAGGACCTTCATCCAAGTCAGTTTCAGTCAGACTTTTGAGGAAGTAAGTGTTGTTACCTTGCACTGCTTGGACAGCAAATGCTCCTCTCCAAAGGGAATCAAATTTCCCATGTTTTCCTTTTTCTTCTCTCCTTGCATCCCATTTAAGGACTTTATCACCAATGCTGAAATCCTCTGCCTTAGTTCTTCTATCAAAGGCCCTTTTTAATTTTTCTTGTAATATCTGCACTCTGCTGAAAACTTGTTCTCTTGTTTGCTGTAAACAGATTATCTGATTGATCCTCCTTTGCATATCATTTGGCTCTGCTTGACTCTCTTGCAGAAGCTTCATAACAGGCACTCCTAGTGATGATGGAAACTTGGCCTCTAGTCCATAGACCAACTCATATGGGCTGGTCCCAATTGATCTTTTTGTTGTTAGTCTATCTGCCCATAAAGCATTGACTAGTTTCTTATGCCAGTTCTTTTTGTTCTCTTCCAGCACCTTCTTTATGATATTTATTAAGCTTTTGTTTGATGATTTAGCGAGGCCATTTCCTTGGGGATAGTATGCAGTAGAATGGCCCAAAGTGATGTGAAATTTATGGCAGAAGTTCACCATTTTTTTGGATCTGAAAGCAGCAGCATTGTCTGTTATTATTTTGTCTGGACAGCCAAATCTAGCCAGTATGTTGTTTTCCAAAAACTGAATGATTACTGAGTCATTTGCTTGTCTGCATGGGGCAGCTTCAATCCATTTGGTGAAGTAGTCTGTGGCTGTTAAAATCCATCTGTGTTGGCCTGAAGATGAAGGATGAATTTCCCCAATGAAATCCAAGCCCCATTGTTGGAAAGGTCTCTCTGTTGCAATGGGTCTTAAGGGAAGTGGCAGCAACTGTCTTTTGCCCTCAAAGAGTTGGCATTTGTGGCATGAGGCTGTGAATTTCTTCACATCAGAGAACATGGTGGGCCAGTAATAAGCAGCCCTCAGTATCTTGTCCACAGTGGACTTCCAGTACAAATGTCCACCACAGTCTCCTGCATGGAAGTCTTGCATGATATTGTTAGTTTCATTCTCCATTAGACAGTGCAGCAATATCCCTTCATGGTTTTTCCAAAGTAAATTTCCGTCCATCACACAAAATCTAGATGTTTTCATTTTTAGGAACCTACACTTAGTTCTGGACAGTCCTGGGGGAGCACACAGGTTTTGTAACACATAACAGATATCAGAGTACCAAGGAGATTGTTCAAAGGCTACATTGATCTTTGGAGTCGCCAGCTCTGTTTCACTGTCCAGTTGATTGATATCTAAGGCTTGGAAATTTGCTTCTGTCATTAATTTGGCCAAACCTTGCCCTTTTATTAGCTTTGTAGGTTTTATTTCAATGTCAAATTCTAGTATGTTTGCAATCCATTTTCCTCTTCTGCCCTCTAAGTTTTCTTGGGTGAGAATGTCTTTGACAATAGGACTTGGTACATAAGCCACAACATGGGAATAAAGGATGTAAATCCTAAAGTCTTTAATGGCTTTGACCAAAGCATAAGCTTGTTTCTCCATAATTTGATACTTTAGAGGGGCATCTCTAAGAGTTCTGCTGAAGAAGGCAATAGGCTTCTCATTCCCTTGGTCATCTTTCTGTAATAAAACAGCAGCAATAGTATGCTGGGAGGCAAAAGAGAAAATGATAAAGTCTCTGTCAAACTGAGGATTGGTTAACACTGGGGTTTGAGTCAAGGCCAATTTTATACTTTCAAAGGCTTGTTTTGCTTCAACAGTCCATTTTACCTTTGAATCTTTCTTTAGCATATTGTTTAATAATCTGATTAGTTCTGCTAAGTTCGGGATAAACCTTCTTAAAAAGTTAATTTTTCCTAAGAATCCCTGCAACTCCTTGACATTCCTTGGGTGAGGCATTTGTAGGATAGCTTGTATCCTGTCTGGATCAATTCTTATGCCATCTTTTGAAATGATGTGCCCTAAGAGTTTCCCTTCTTCCAAGCCAAATAATGACTTCTTGGGATTTAGAGAAATACCATATTTCCTGCATGTTAGGAAAATCTGTCTCAAATGTTTCAGATGTTCTTGGTCGGATTTTGAAAAGGGTGTAAGATCATCTAGGTAAATGACTAGGAAGTCATGAATCTCTTTTGCAAAAGCAATGTCCATTGCTCTTTGAAAAGTTGCCCCTGCGTTTTTCAATCCAAAGGGCATTTTTACATACTTGAAAGTTCCCCATGGGGTTGTAAATGCAGTTTTGTCTTGATCATCAGGGTGTACTAGGATTTGATTAAAGCCTGAGAATCCATCAAGCAATGACATCCTTGAAGCCCCCACCACTCTCTGGAGAATGTGATCCATTTTGGGTAAAGGGTAGTTATCTTTGAGTGATACTTGATTCAGATTCCTTAAGTCTACACAAAGTCTAATCTCACCAGTCTTTTTTCTTGTAGGGACTAAGTTGGAAATCCATTCAGAGAATCTGATTGGTGCTATGATGCCAGCTTTGAACATTTTTTGCAATTCCTTTTCAATGGAAGGAAGGAGTACAGGATTGATCCTTCTCAATTTCTGTTTGAATGGTTTTTTATTAGGCTTGAGGGGAATGGTATGCTGGATGACAGAAGTATCATAGGACTTTAGATCCTCATAACCCCATGCAAAAACATCTTGAAATTCTTTAAAGAGGTCAATGTATTTGGGTTTTTGATCAGGGGGCAAAGAAGCAGATAGCTTTATTATTTTGGGCTTGTGACTAGTACCAATATTGCATTCTTCAATCGCTGCATCTAATGGCTGCATCTTTGGTTTCCTGGGGACGTCATTTGAATCAAAAATGTCCTCTAGTGGGGTAAGGCCTGCTGGAAGGAAGTTGTCTTTGAGTTGTATGATTTCAGCTTCAGCGTTGCTCACCTCTTCACAGTCGATTTGGTGAATTTGCTGAATGTTTTGATTATTGAAAATGGTTGGATTCAGCAATTGTTTTGCTGTTCTAGGTGATATTGGCTGAGCAGTCTGTTGGAACTGTATTTGTGATTGACTTGCTTCATCAAGTATTTTTGATTGACTTGCTGATTCAGTGTCAATATTTAATCCTGCAAACTCTTGTTGTGAGGTTAGAAAATTGTTTATTTGTATATCATTCTCAAATACTTGCCATTCTTTGACATTGTTTGGAATAGAGGGTCTGTATCTGACCTCGGCTGTGAAACAGTTATTGGGTTCTAGTGGGAATTTGAAGGTGCTGGCAAATGTTGCCAAACTGTGTGCGTGGAGATTGTGGCCCCTTGAAATTTTTGTGATAAAGAACTCAGAGAAAGTCTCCAATATTTCAATTACAGCAGACCTGTAAGATCTCAACCTTTTGTCATTGGTGACAAAACTTCCTTTCACTTGTTGAATTACTAGATCAGAATCTCCCATGATGGAAAGCCTAGGAGCTTGTAATGACTTTGCTAGTTTGAGACCTAGTAACAGAGCTTCATATTCTGCCATGTTATTAGTGCATCTAAAATTTAATCTATAAGCCCTGCCTTCTGCATGGTCTTTCTCTTTGTTATGTATCCAAACTCCAGCTCCTGCCCCTAACTTATTGACTGAGCCATCAAATTCTAAGATCCACAGGATATCTTGCTGAAAAGGAGGTTTAAAAATCTGTTCATGGGATGGCCATGTAAGTAGGAGTTGGGGTTTCTTTTCCCGCTTGTTTTCTAGGACAATTTCATCACTTGTTGGACAATCTTTGACAACTAGAGGAGGGATAATGTCTATTGTTGGACTGATTGATGTTTTATGGGTGCTACTTGCTTGATTAATGTTTTGTTCTTGCAAGAGTTTCCTAGTTCCAATATCATTGTTTGAGAGACTTGCACTGTCATTGAAGAGAATGAAGGAGTCTATGTCTGAATGGACAGCATATATTGGAAAATTTTGAGGCTTTTCTTCACTGCTGACCATGTACTTCATGAGTGTCTCCCTGTAAAGTCTTTTTGGTTGCCCAAAGACAGAGATGGTGGCATATGACATATCTAATTGCAGGGAGCCTTGGAGTTTGGCCCCCCATGATCTTGATAACAGCATCCCATATTTAGGTGGGATATCAGCGACTACAACATCCATTAGAATGGTTTTATTAGGGTATTGAACCAGGGATACACATAAATCTTTTATTAGGCCTAAACATTTGACTTGGCTAGAATCAAAGGAAAACAGGTCTTTGTATGGTCTTGTTATATCCAAGTTCAATCTTTCCATGACTGCTTTTGGCATAAGGTTGTGAGAGGCGCCTGAGTCGAACATTGCATTATGCAGTATTTTATCATGAACATGCAAGCTGACATAAAAAGGTAATATCCCTGTGACCATTGTTTTTCCATCTACCTCTGGGCCAAACAGTAATTCCGGAGTGTCATCTAGCACATTTACATCATCTTTACTATTAGTGAATTGAAGAGATTTCTTGATCTGTTGCTTATAGATGTCATGCTTGGCTAGCTCTGAGAGGGGAATTGCTATCTTTAGCTTGCCAATCTCTGTGCTTAGGTCAAAAGGTTTATCAGCTTGGGTTTTGGAGTTGTGGATAGCAGCCCTTTCTTTGCTCATTAGATCTTCTTGTTGGTTTTCATCTTGACTTTGAGACCTGCCCCTTTTGCTCATGTCTGGAGGGGTGATATCTAAGTCAGGGTGAGAGGACGAGGTTGCCATAGGCCGTTGTAGTGGTGACAAAAGTGTGGTGACCTCTTCAACCACCACTTCTTCTGTAGGCAAGTTTGTTTTGTCATTAGGTTCTGTGACTATGGTTCCTTTAGACTGCTGTTTATCTTTTATCTTTTCAGGCTGATTTACATTTACAGTCCTACTCCTTAGCTTGTATTGTTTGTGAACTTCATAGACAACACTATCATATCCTTGTTTAAAATCAAAGGATTCTCCTGATCTAGTTTGGAATATTTTGATTTCATCATCCTCATGGTCCTCTTGTGTTAAGAAGACCTGGCTTTTACCATCTAGACCCATTAGATTAATCTCAGGGTCTTCATTAGGTTCAGTTGATGTTGAAGTTTCTGCATAATTTTCTTGGAAAGGGGGTCTAATGTCTTGGTCAGCACTTGTTCTACCAATGTTTTGGTTTTGGGTTCTCCTAAAATTCGGATTTCTAGGAGGGTTGTTTTGCGGTGCTTCCCATGATGACTTTCTTTCAACTGATTCCACTCTTTCACCCAATCTCTTCATACTATTTAGTATTGCATCCAGCTTTTGATCAAAGCCCGAAGTTTCTTCTTTGAAGGCAGTCCTTTTCTCCAATTTTGCCCTGTTTCTTTTGGCAATTAGGTTAGCTTCCACTGTGACAGCAACCCTTTGAGCTTCTTCAAGGGTTGGAGGATTTCTTTCCTTCAACTGATAGGCCATATCAGGGTCAAAACCATCAGGGAATTTATACAGGGCTAAATCAGGAGGAGGCCTTAAGTTCTGTGGAATAGCATTATATACATTGTTAAACCTAGCACAATATTCCAAAACTGTCTCCTGGGGACCTCTCTTAATAGTGTCATATTCACCAAGTACGTGGAGAGGATCTTTCTTCTTCTCCCATCTCTCAGTAAAAGCTTCGTAAAGCTGATCTGGTGTTGTAATGGAGTTTGCATTGAGGGATCTGAACCAAGTTCTAACATCCCCAGTTAAACTTTGAACAAAAATTCTCATTCTGACAGTGTCATCATCTATTTCATAGGTCTCAAAGTGGTCTTGCATCTTCTTGGCATGCTGGATAGCTGTTAGAGAGCCATTTGAGTCAAAATATGAGATTTTACTTTGATAATCTTGAGGTAAGGCCACAGCATTAGCTGGTATCTGCAGAGGTGCATACCTGTTAGCCATATTTATGAGGTTTAGAGGGTTAATAGGAACAAATGGGACAGCAGGGATTACTGGTGTAACAGGGTTAATGGGATGGGTAACTAATGGGAGACTGGTCAAAGGAGTATGTGCAGTGGATGCAGATGTGAGAGGAGGACTTTGCGATGTTGATGGTGAACTAGGGGAACCAGGGGTGGACCGGAAAAGAACTTTGCAGGGAGTGGGAATGAGGATAGGTTGATCTGAACTTATATCTGAATTAGCAGGCTTATCCTGCTTTTGCTGTCTCCTAATGTTTTTTGGAATGGTATTTGGATTATCAACAATGATGGGTGGATTAGGGTTAGGATTTGCCCTAGTATGCCGAGGATTTTTCTTAGGAGCCAGCTTCCAACCTGTTTTTGGGATTTTGTAGGAAGTTTTTATATTTGCAAGGACTGGATGAAGATTTTGGAATGGCTATATATTCTCAAAGCTAAGACGAAGATTTCCCAAACAAGCTCCTCCCTAAAGCTGTTAATGTGATGCAAAAACAGTTCTAAGGCCTCTTGGCTGATTTCAGGTTTGATGGTAACTTTGGAAAACAGATAGTAATTGAAAAATCCTAAGAAGTCCCCAGTGGAGTCGCCAATTATGTTAACACCCAGGTTGTTCCCTATGAATCCCAAGGGAATACGGCCGGGGTAACCACTAACCAATCTTTGGATCACTGTTTCTAGCCAAACTGTGATCAGAGAGGGCTCTCTCTTTATGATTTGTCTCTGTTATGATGGTGTTTTAGGCTAGCTATTAAGTTTAATCTTGTTTCAATTGTTTGGTTGGAAAAGTTTCAGTCAAACGTGTGTGCTCTTCCCAGCATATTATATAACATTGGGCAATGGAGTCAGTGGTCCTTTGGTTTGGTGTGCTATGTTGATACATTAATGAAAGCTGCAGAGCAAGGTGATTGTCCGGGGAACAAAGCTTTGAAATTGAGTTTTTGTGTAACATGTCCAGGATAAGAAAGGCAATTAAGGATCTTTCTATAAACTGGTATGAAAGGAGAAACAATTGTTACCTGGAAGCATTTAAGAATTTCTAGATAACATTCACAGTATGGAATTAAATGTAACATGAGCATTTAAGAATTCATGTCTCTTTTAATCCTGAAGAAAACATTTACAGCAACATAAGATTGAGCACAGGGTGTTAAGAAACATGTCCTGAACTATTCTTTTTCTTTATTGCTAGATATGACGAAAATATGAAAACGAAATAACATAGGGAAACGAAACAGAGTTTAAAGAAGACATATCATTCCACCAGACAACGCAAGGTTTCTGCAACAGCTCTTAGATTATCAACAAGACACCAGAGTTCCAGGAAATCAATGAGCTGAAATTGCTCTTTGTATTAAACTTTTCTGAAAATACAGAGTATACATGCCTCAGAGTAAAATTTACCAACCCCTTATGCGTTACTAAGGGGGGTATATATACAAATTTACATTTGAAAATATCTGAATGAAGAGTAAATGCTCCATAAATGTCCTACCAACTGCTGGAGTGCAGCAGCTGAAAGAGTAAATGTTGTAATAACTTTTAGTCCCTTAGCTGTCAAAAATGGTCAGAGACTGTTGACTTGGTGGCAATTGGAGTCGGTTGGAGACGTGCTGTTCAAAATGTGGCTAGCTGTCATCGTTAGTGATGAATCACTTTTTGGATGCTTTTCAAACATTAACCCTTTTACACTTGTCTTCTGGTGACCTGAGCTGGCAGTGGCCGAATGTCTTGAAACTACCGTGGCAGAATTTGGAGCATGGCCTGCCACCAGTCCTCCTTAGGCATTTGATGCCTCCGCATTTTAATTAGAGTCTCATCAACTTCTGTATACCTGAAAAAACTAGGAGGAGTTTCAAATAAATGATTTACCTCATTTTCAATAAAAAATGAGCCTTCGAGCTTAGTGTACAAGCTCTGTCCTGTTGGAGGAACTGTTTCCTCAGAAGTACTGCTGGATGCAGTGATTTGATTTTCAATGTAAGTGGCCATCCTGTTTGTAAATTGATCTCTGCTGATCAATTTTCCTGTGCTGCTCAACAGGCTAGGCAGTCCTCTTGCTTGTAGCATTCCCATTCTGAGTTTATAATCTTCAACTTCAGTCTGTATCTCATAACTTTTTCTTTCTACCGTCTGTACATAACCTCTGAGAGTTAGCACCTTTTTAGCCATGAGGATGGCCTCTGTTCTGTTGGTGATTCCAACGGCTGCCAGCTCCTCTTTGTCTTGCCTGTTCAAAAATTCTATCAATTGGCTAGCTTGCTCAGGTCTGTTTCCTAACACTGTCTTGGCCCTCTGGACATCTGTCTGGGCTTGTACAATTAAATCCATATGCTCATGTATTGTTTTAATGGATTTCCACTGTTTGATAATGGCTTGGGTAATTTTATTCCACAAGATTCTTTTGATTTCTGCCATAGTATTTTCCAGATTGAGCTCCTTCTCCAGGGCCTTTATTTTATCTTTTTGAGCCTTAATCTGTCTGCCCTGTTCTGCTACCGTTATCTTTGATTGATCATATTTGGCATCTATCTCTGCCAGTTTTTCTTTTGCTTTCTTTATTTCATCCGCCTGTAGCTCCATTGCCTTGACAGCTTTGGTCAATTCTTCTACACTGGGGTGGGCATCTGGAGCTGCTGTTGTACCTGCTGCTTCTGTTGTGGGGGCCACTGCTGCCCCAGAAGTTGTTGCTGTTGTGGAATCTGTTGGAGGAGCTTGGAGTGTAGATTCTCCCTATTTGTCTTGTAATGCTCCTTCCAGCTCTTTCTCTAGTTCTTGGATCCTTTGATCTTGCTGTAATAAGAGGTCAAGTTGTTCATTAACTTGCTTTTCTTTTTGCAATTCAGCTGTCTGAGGGTGTTCTGTAGGTAACAGCTTCAACCTCTTCTTCATGGCATTTAGATCATCATCCTTTTTCTTCATGAGGGCTTTTACCCCGGTTGGATCACTAGGGTCATGCCCTAGATCAACAATAATCTCCTCAAGAGATTTTATCCTATTGTCCTTGGCCTTAGAGGACATCCTCTCAAAATCTAGTTGAGTGTTTGTGTTCTTCAAAGATTCTTTCAGCTCATGAGCTAATGTGGCCTTCTCTACCAAAGTGGCATAGACCATCTCCCTAGTCTGCTTGTGGAGTTCAATTTGGTCCATAGGATGTATGTCTTTGGCCAGGACCTCCACCCTTGTTTTGATGAAATCTACAGTTGTCATTGGCTGCGGCCCCTTGGGTTTGAAATGGCTGAATATTATTTTTTCTTCTTTGAAGTCGTAGACCGACATCAACCTTTCCTGCTGGGCTGGAGTGGCATCTATAAACTGTTTGTAAACCTCAGCCCTCAATAACTCATTTGCTGCCTTGATTTGTTTGAAGGAAGCCTTAGCACCTTTAAGCTTCTGGCTTTGCTGAGAAGAGGATGACACCTCCAAACCAAGCTGTAAATTCTGCTCCTGCTGAAAGGAGCTTGTCCCTGTATGTTGGCTGCCCTCCCTGTCCTTTGCTGTGTTGTTCAAGACATCTTCAGTAATGTCTTCCACCTCTGGGGAATCTGCCCTTTGCCTTTTGGCTTCTGGCTGGTGGGAGGATCCAATGAGGGGAGTGGACTCTTCTCTTTGCCTTTTAGTACCCCTCTCTTCATGTGCTGGGGTCTGCAAAACTGAGGTAGTTAATGGCTCAGTTTGAGGTGGCGGTGTTTGCATTAGGGGGGTTTCTGGCAGCCCAGTTTGTGGCAGAACAGTTTGTCCTTGTTGCTGCTCTGTTTGTTGTTCTGTTTGCTGATCTTTTTGCTGTGACTGTTGCTCTGACTGTTCCTTTTTTGCTTCATCCTCTGCATCCATTTTTCCTTTTCCTTTATCTAAGCCTGGTGCTGCTGTAGAGAGTGTCTGCGGCGCTGTCCTGGTAACTGAGGTCCCTTCTCCCACTGATTGAGGCAGTCTGAAAGGTACCTGGAGCACATAGTCCAGGTCAATAGTCTTCTCAAGTTCTTTCATATTTTTAAGCATTCTTTCTTCTTCAGTTAAGCTCTCAACTAGAGTGTCCAGCTGCCATTCTTGTAAGTTGGCATACTTTTCTATGTGTGGGTAGTGGCAGTGTTTAATCCCTAGGAGTCTGTACTTAGTTCTCCTAGCAGTGATGAAACCTTGAGGGTCATAAGGGACCCATCGAAAACTGTATGACAATTTATATTTGTCCTTGAGGATCAGGTCTGCAGATTCCCATCCTTCCTTCTTGTTCATGATGAAAGGGCCCAACTCATTTTTGAAGTTAAGGTGTGCCTTTTTCTTGGAGCTGTGGAAATGGGTAAGGTCTGACTGAATCAATTGCCTGTAATACTCCAAGGCAAATAATCTCATAGGAACATACTTGGGTAGCCTGTATGGACAGAGCTCACAACCATATACTCTGAACACAGTATGGTGTTCATATAGGTACCAATCACCTATTTTGTACTTCTTAGATAGCTGCAAAGATTTCTTGATCTCATTAGATATTCTAGGTGGAGGGGACTTCATAAGCATGCAGGAGACTGGGTACACAAACTGGTCAACAAATTCACAGTAGGTATAGGGTGAATTTGTGATTTTATGATAGACTGAGGTCCAGAAGATGACAGATCTCCTCTCTCCTTTATTATCCAGCCTTCTGATGTAGCATGGGAAAGCTTCAGAATGATAAAACATGAACAGGTGGTAGATGTAAGCTGAGTATCTGAAGACCCCCTGTCTGTCCATTTTGCTCAATTGATCATGAATCCTATTGGCTATGAACTTAGCAAAGTTATACTTTCGGGCAGGGGGTTGACGTGGGCTGTAAGCAGACAGCAATACGAGCATGGCTTGATCCACATGCTCACTGTTTTGGTAACCTAACACATAGGCTATCATGTCCAGTAGCAGCCTGCCTGAGTCATTGAAATGTTCATGCAGATAAGGGGGTGGCCCTGTAGGCTGGCACTCAGTTCTCATGTAGTTCCTGGTGACCTTTTGCAGCTCCTCACTGGTCATCTTGTCACCAGCTTCCAGCAAATACCTCATGGAGAATGGGATTAGCAACTCCGTTTGATCAAACTGTAACATCTTGTTGATGGACTCAGCATTTATATAAAAAAGGATCCTCCCTGATGGAGTATTGACAGCTCTGTGCTCCAGATCATAGTTTTGAGCACATAAGTGAATGATTTCAGGGAAAACATTCACAGCTGGGAGACAGTAATAGGGCAGGTTTGACTCCCATATTCCATCTGTACCAAGTCCATCCTTATGGTCTTCCCTCAGTGTAGTGAAGGTCTTCAAAAAGTCCCTGTCTCCCTCAAAGTCATCAATGAGACAATCCTTGTCAATAAATGGCAAGGCCTCCAGTTCCTTATTGGTTTGATTTAGTGGAGTAACACTGAGGGAAGAGGATGCAGAGGCTGCCATGATATAATCTGTATGTGAGCAGGGAGAGGTAATAGTTTGATAAGTCTTTAAGGACTTAAGCAGCAGGTAAACTGTACACAGTGTGATGTCCTCTTCTAGTGTAAAATTGTAAGCAAGTTGGTAAATTGCTGCAAATTCTCAGGGATGTGGATTGCCTAAGGGGACGTTGTAGAGACAGTGATAATTCTTTAGGACGAGTGCAGGTGGCCTGTACTTGGCAAAAGGGAACAATGCCGAGTACCTCGGGGGCAATTTTGCAGTTTTAACCCGCGAACTGATTGCTCCAATGTCAAATTGTGGCTTAGGGATGGGGCAGGTTGCTTGGGTTTGGTTTAGGTGATCAGGTGGAGCTGAATTAAGTGAATTTACCAGTCTTTAATGGTGAATTCTACAGAGAATTGGAATTCATGGGCAAAGTGGAAGGAAATGGCAAAATACCTGGAAAATCGACTTGGAAGCTCGCGGGCCGGGTTGTGGAGACTTAGTGCCGTCGAATTCTGAACTTTGAATGGTCGAATTGTCGAATTTGATGGCTGAATGAGAGGTTTCGCAGCAGCTGTTGGCAACGGCTAGTTTCTCTTTCGCATGAAAATGAGCGAAAACAACTCATTTAGTCGTTTAAATCGTTAAATTTGGCAAAAGTGTGCATTTGGCGCTTTTCCGCCGATGACGTCAGCATGACGTCATGGCGGGGCCCAGATACGGAGGTGACGTGGCGACTGAGGTGTTTGCCAGGGTGGCAGGACACGGTGGCGGGCGGGTATAGTGGCGGGTCCGCGTGGAGGGCCACGGGACGCTGGGGCGGGCACTGGCGAGGTGACGTCAGGGTGACGTGCAAATGACGTGGGAGGAGAGTGGTATTAGGGGTGGCGGTAAGCGGGTTCCCCGCACCACCTTTGGGCAAAGGCGGTAACGGGGAGGGGGGCTCCGAACAACCCCACCGCCTGCCACGCGTCCCCTGTACGGGATGGCCAAAACCACTTTCCCCGGATGCTAAAGGTCGGCAGGTCGGGGAGTGAAAATGACCGCCCACCTTTAGATCCGGGCGACGGAGATCTGACGGCTGGCGGGCCTTCCGACTGGTCGAGCATGTTTGGGGGGGGGGGTCCCGCCAGCGCAATAAAATATTCAATTCAATGATTGGGCGGAGGACTATAGGAAAGTGGGTTTTTTCGCAGTTTTTGGGTTTTTTGGGCTTTTTCAAGGGTTTATATAGGAAAACGGGGTTTTTGTGCGTTTTCAGCAGAGAGACGGTGAGGGTTGAGGGACAGGATTTCTGCTCATAACCAGAGGTCAGAGCACATCCAAGACAAGGTTGACCACAGTCCCAGGTGGACTGAAGTCCCCTTAGACCATTTACTTGGCTATAATGCCAAAAGTAGAATATGTAGATAATGCTGGGATTTATACACCATGGTGTTTAATACTAGTAGGGGAAAAGGTAATATAGGGGATTTACATAGTAGAATTAGAGTTAATATGGATGAGAGGGTGAGTGGAGGGGGAAACCATTTTAGTTTATGTGAAACAAACTTGGTTTTGAGAGTATATCAAAATGAAAAGATTTTTAGACAAGAAATGTGGCTTTTAAAGATTAAGAACCACCATGAAAACTTAGTCATTTTCATGAATCTTAGCTGATGGGGAATGCTAGAGATGAAATTGGAAGGGAATGAGGGAAATTAGTCATGCTTCCAGCTGCAAATCGATGAAGAAGAACACCTTTGTCAATTAATTGACTTTGCTTTGATACCCACAGTTACCATCTCTGCAATGGTAGGTATAACTTTCTGCAACCCCAACTACTTACCCAGCTACTTGCCTAGCATTTTTATTTCTTCTTGGAGGGTGCACTTGGACTTACAGACCCCTACTTGCCTTTTCTTTTCTTTGGCTTTTTCTTTAGCTTTTTCTATCTACTTCTAGCCTTATTTCTTCCAAGGTCCCAGATTAAGCTGTTGAGAGCCCTTTCTTCTCTACCTGAACTAGTTGTCTGCCAAGATTAAGCAGTTTGGACAGACTTCTTTCTCTATTCTATAACTCAAAATTGAAACATGGCATGATCCAGGTTAAACTGTTGGATCATCCACCAAAATTGAAATAAGGTGATCAACATTTGAAACACTTTACACACCTCTTGTTCTCTAGGAAATATGGGATCTTTGTGATATCAAAGCAGAGCATATTTGGACTTTCCCTTGCCAATCATGAAATATGAAACCTATTGATATAGGTATCCAACACGTTCTATTCCCAATCCTCAACCTCAAGGTGTCCAGTTACCGCCTGGGGTGCAGCCTCAATTAACGCCTTGGGGGCAACCTCAAGGTACACAATTTGCATATTGGGGGCAACCTCAAGGACAGTACATACCTACGGGATAGTACGTTCCTCAAGGTCAACCCCAGACTCAATATGTACCCCAAGGTCAACCCCAGTATCAATTTATACCTCAAGGTCAACCCTAGTATCAGTATGTGCCTCAAGGGTATCAACCCCAAGGTCAATACTCGAACCAAGGTTTCCAACCACCCCAAGGTCAAACATTTTTTCAAGGAACGGGAAATGTACCTTTCAATTATCAATCGTACCCTCAACCCGGTTATGGTCCTCAATATTCTCAACCAGTTATGGGTCAGTACCCCGGAATGAATATAGTGTGGGATCCATCGTAAACCCAACAGGTGTTGCAGCCAAGTGTACAGTTGTCATCTCAAACTGGACAACCCTTAGTTTTTGGTACACCCCAGCAACCAGTCCAATCTAACATTCAAACTTCTGTACCTTCGGTAGTTTCTCAGCCTAGGCCTAGTACACCTCGTACTCTGCCTCAAACGACTGCTACAACTGCTGCAACATCTGTTCAATCTACCCCACCTACTTTTAGAGTATCGACAGCTCCAATTTCTACTGTTCCTATATCTACTCCTCAGACACCTTTACCACCGTCTGGATCTACGATTCAAACTTCGGTTCAGATGCCTGTAGGACAACCTGGTTTAAGTACGGTTGTCGCAAGTCAACCACAATTCACCTATCAACCGTACCAGGGACAGTACCAATTCGGTCCTGTTGTCCAGTAGCCAGTTTATCACTATCAACCGTATCCTGGGTACACTTATCAACAACCTCAACAACCCCAGTACGGTCTGATTGATCCTTGTTTTCTGGGAGGATACAATATCCCGAACGCAGTCCCTATTCCTAGTTATCCTAGATATCCTCCTCCTGGGGCTGGTCTCATGACCCAGAGTTTTAGGGATCCTAATTAGCAGTTACAGTTTATCGCAACTTTGGATTTACCTGACTTGTCGCACCTAACAAATGATCCCATTAATTATCTTCCATTTTGGCCGCCAATGCCGAATAAGTTGCCCAGTGACATTCCCAAGTTCGAAGGTAAATCAGGAGAGGACCCGTCGAACCATGTGATGACTTACCACCTCTGGTGTGCGTCTGACTCCATCACAGATGATTAAATCCGTCTTAGACTTTTCCAGCGCACTCTAATTGGTCTCGCGGCCAAGTGGTACATTGAGTTACCGCGAGGCACTTTTTATAATTTTAGTAAGTTAGCTACCTCGTTTTTAACTCATTTCCAGCTGCCAGTCCGATATGACAATGGCACGGAATTTTTAACTTCACTAAAACAATCGACATCCACTTACATTTCAGATCATATTCATGAGTAAAGACATCGATGTCGTTTAGTGAAGGTATTTATTCTAGATCAAATCTTGGCCGAGTGGTTTGTAAAATCTTTGTTGCCAAAGATCACTGAAGATGTTGCTAAAGCCGGAGTTGCTACTGAGGAGCAAGTCATTGCTCAAGCACAGTACCTTGACTTGGTCTATACTCAGTGGGGTACGTTACATGAAAAAATCCCCGATCTTCCCAAGCAAAATCAAATCGCTGCAGCTCCTTCGGGATCTCATGCCGCCGATGGTAAGATTAGCACGGTTAACACTAAAAGTAAGAAGAAGTCTTCCAAGAATTATTCCCCTATCATAACCTTGCCTGACTCCCCAACAGGAGATTCTTCTGCAGAGATTTCCGCCGATATTCACGTTGTAGAGTCATCTACAGCCAAATCAAAATCCGGTGAGAAGAAGAAAGGAAAGAAGAAGAATAAAACGGACAAAAATTTAAAGGAGAAACCTGAAAAGGCAGAATCCAATGACAAAAAGCACAAACCTCGTTATCCTTGTCTCATTTGTGACGATGAACATTTTATAAGAGACTGCCCCCATCGTGCAGAGGTTGTGAAGATTGTCAAGGGTTCCCAAACTCCTGTTGTTTTGAAGGATCCTTTCCTGGCTCAAGACAGTAAGATGATAGGTTCATCCTCGAGTGCTAATGAAGAACCCATACTGATGATGTCCCATGTTAGGATTGCGACTCGATCGCAAGATTATTGTAGCAAGAGTCTTGTTGATGCTAAAGAAGCAGAATCTTCTCATTCTAATCCATCAACCTCAGCTCCCGGTTCCGATGCACTACAGATCGAGAAACCTAATCCAGACTTGGTAATCAAACCGCCCGCCAAGGGTATACTTCGAAAGTCAGCTTTCAATCCACATGCGAGAGCGGCTCAGAATTATAACATTGTTGAGGATTTATCTGTTTCACCCTCAGCAATGTCGGCTTTGGAAGTGCTGCAATCATGTCCAGCACAACATAAATTACTTTTGTCGGGTATAGGAGCTGTTGATGTTCAGGACCCAAACCTAATAATTTTCGATCTAGAAAATAGTACACCGCGTTTGCCTCATCAAATGGCTTTCTAGATTCCAATGATAGCCAAAAACAGGACTATTCATCGGACTGTAATTGATGAGGGAGCCTCAACATGTATTATGTCGATACAGTGTTGGAGATCGCTTGGTTCTCCTTCACTAAATCAATCCCCGATGATTCTAAAGGCCTCTGATGGCCGTGGCTTTCATCCTTTTGGCATTCTACAGGATTTGCCTATAGGAGTTGAAGGAAAAACCGTTAGTCTAGATGTGGAGGTGGTTGATGCCCCTCTAGACTACAACCTTCTCTTGTGTCGAAGTTGGTCTTACGCTATGACAGCGATCGTTTCATCGGTCTTTCGAGTAATAAAGTTTCCACATAATGGAAAGATCGTAACAATAGACCAGCTGGCTTACTTTTCATCCGACCCAGCCTCTTCGGAGAGTATACAACATGTTGGTAAAACGACTATCCCATATAAGGATGTTGGAGTAGGACTAGTTAAAGATGCCGGTTTACTGAGAACTTTTCCTTTTCCTCCAATCAACGCATCATCTTCATTCGCAACCATTCATATGATTACATCAGACACCATTTTTTATGATGATCCTTGGATCGTCCCTTCTGAATCTGAGATAGACTCATTTGGCAATTCCATGCCTTTGAGTCCATATGAAATTGCCTATGAAGTCGTGCAGTATTTTTCTGACCCGTGTTCAACCAAACATGACTTAATGAAGGTGGTTCGTGAGGAATCACTTTTCACATCAACCTCGGATTTAACCACATTTTCTGAACTTGTTCACTCTGATGAGAAAATTCGTGAAATCCTATGTGTAGATGATTTACCATGGAAAGATCTCCATCACAGATCTTCGTTTTTACCTGAGGATGATTGTTTTGAAAATAATTTCTCATCAATTTTTACAACTGAATATGTCAAGGAACCTCAGAATCCAATGGAACATCCCGATTCAGAGTTAAATTTGGGAAACATCTCTCGAACTATTCCTATTGACATTTCGGTTAAGCCCGGAATTGTTGAGAACATTCATATAGGTGCCTCATGTACAGATGACGAAATTCAAATATATAAGGCCCTATTTCAAGAATTCCGCGACGTGTTTGCCTGGTCCTATGAGGAAATGCCAGGAATTGATCCCGCGATTGTTGTTCATGAGATCAAGACTTACCTGGACGCTAAACCCGTCCGGCAACGTTTGCGTCAGATTCACCCACGAAAAGCTGCTGAAATTAAAGCAGAAGTTTGAAAAATTGTTGAAAGCAGGTTTCATTTATCCGATCCCGTTAACAGATTAGGTATCGAATATTGTTCCGGTTAACATAAAGTAGGGAACAATAAGAATATGCATCGACTATAGGGACATTAATCGAGCCTGTCTAAAGGACAATTACCCAACCCCCTATATCAATCAAATCATTGATGATTGTGCTGGCAGCGAAATATTTTCCTTGATGGATGGTTTTTCCGGATACAATCAAATCAACATTCTACCTGTCGATCAACCAAAAATGGCTTTCATTTGTCCATGGGGGACATTTGCTTATTGCAAATTACCTTTTGGGCTTAAGAATGCCGGAGCAACTTTTCAAAGGGTGATGTCTTATGCGTTTCATGACATCAAGCACATTATGCAACCGTATCTCAATGATTTACCTGCTCATTCCTTACATCGAGTTGATCACCTCGTCCATTTACAAGCAACCTTTATGAGGTGTAGGCATTATCGGATTCGGTTGGACCCACACAAATGTGTTTTCTGTATAGAAACGGGTCGATTGCTGGGATTTGTAGTTTCGAAAGCCGGCATTCGCGTTGATCCCTCGAAGGTCGAAGCTATCATCAAATTGCCTCCTCCTTCGAGTCTTCGCCAACTCCAAAGTTTGCAGGGGAAAGAAAACTTTTTACGACGATTCATTCCTAACTACGCTAAGGTTACAAAAGGTTTTACCCGGTTGTTGAAGCAAAACACTCAATTCTATTGGGACGAGATAGCTCAGAAATCTTTTGATGCACTCAAACAAGTGTTGACCCATGCACCGTTGTTGCATCCTCCCAATTATAACTAGGATTACTTCTTGTATCTCGCCGCCTCTCATTCCACCATTGGAATGGTCTTAGTTCAGGAATATGAATTCGGAACTGAACATGTGATATATTACCTTAGTCGAATGTTAAATCCAACTGAGCTAAAATACTCACATGTGGAGAAATTCGCATTGGCAGCCGTTCAAGCTGTCCAACGTTTTCGTCACTACATTTTACTACGTAGAACTATGGTAATTTCGGATTGCAGCCCTATGATCTACATTTTCACCAAGAAATTGCTAGGGGGCAAGTACTCTAAATGGATCGTTATCTTGCAAGAGTTCAACTTGGAATTTGAGAAATCTAAGTCTAAGAAATCTTTAGTTTTTGCGAAGTTAATGTGTGAGTTCCCGCGTGCTGACACGGAAACTGTGGTGGAGGAGCCCATTGCAGACGAATTCTTGTTTCTAATTAGCACTTTAGATCCGTGTTATGGGGATATGTTAGGCCCCTACACTACTAGTGTAACTCCTTATTGTTATTAGTATAACCCACTTATTATATTGATGTACCCATGTAGTGCCCATATTGTTACTATTGTGCCCCATAGAAGCCCACTATTGTTATTATTATGCCCTTACATTATTATTGTTATGTCGGCTCTGATTATGTTATAACCGCTTAGACTCCTATATATAGAAAGGAGGTCTTTTCATTTGTATCATCCAAGAATTGTTCATTTATGTAATGTAAAGGAGGTTGCCCCCTCGAAGAGGCTGAATTCTAAGGCGTTCGTCTATCTTTTCTATCTTTTCTTGAGCTGTTTTCATAACATTTGGTATCAGAGCTTTGGATTCTAGGGTTTCGCTGCTCCAAACAGGTCATCGTGGAATTTTCGCTATAACGTTTTTTCTGTGACGTTTCAGAAGTCACAAAAAAACCCATTTGAGAAGAAATCGCGCTGAACCTTGGGTCCGAATTTCAGAGCTTTTCGCGCGATATTTTCGGAGGTATGATCTGAGGAAGTTGGTATTTTTGCAGACTCCTGAATTACACTCAAAACAGGTGACCTGGGGAAAATCGTCATAACTTTCTTTCTGAGCATCGGATTGAAATTTCGTAAGAAGGTACAGAAAGAGGACGGACTGTAGTTGTTGTTTATATATTTTTTAGAGTCAAAGGTTGAAACAGGGACACGTGGCACTTCATACAATTCCGCTCTACTGAACTAGTCTATAATCAGGTCATTGCGGGAGATTATGCATAACTCTTTCTTGGAGAATCCAATTTGGATCAGATTTGTGACATAATGGAAAGCAAAATTATGGAAACCAGGAAGCATACCTCTCACAACTATAAAGATGGAAGTGTTGTTTCTCCCAGCCTTCCACAACCTAAAAGGGTTACACCACAACAATTGGAAGAAAAAAGAGAAAAAGGGCTTTGTTACAATTGTGATAGCAAATGCACTGAAGGTCATAGGTGTGCTGAGAAGAAATTATTTTACATAGAATATGAAGAGGAGGAAGAAAAGGATCAAGAAACATCAAAAGAAGAGGATATACGTCAGGACACCACCCCAGAGAAAG
This sequence comes from Pinus tabuliformis, assembly GCA_031772625.1. Lineage (NCBI taxonomy): Eukaryota > Viridiplantae > Streptophyta > Pinopsida > Pinales > Pinaceae > Pinus > Pinus tabuliformis. The sequence continues at coordinate 1,721,273,672 of CM062817.1, read as the reverse complement.
AAGAAATGAATCAGACCATATCTTGTAAAGCATTGGCAAGAATTACCACTCCTCAAACTCTCAAGATAGAAGGACATATCAAGAAGAAAAAGGTGCAAGAAGTGAAAGATCACATCGAGAAAGAAGAAATGAATCCAACCATATCTTGTAATTCAATGGATGAAATTACCACTCCTCAAACTATCAAGATAGAAGGACATATCAAGAAGAAAAAGGTTCAAGCAGAGAAAGATCATATCGAGCATCAACAGCAAGTTCTCCAACTTTTAAAGGATAACGCCACTTCGGTGCAAAATCAAATGAAACAACAGTTAGATCAACATCGTAGTGAAAAATGTTTTGATGTAAGTGATTGGGTATTTTTACTGCTACATCTCAAGCAAGCTATTTATGAGAAGGAAATGTTGGCAATACTACATGCACTTAAAAAATGGCGACCTTACCGAATGGGAAGACGCTTCAAGGATGAGGATGTGGAAGCATTGTTTTGTGCTATTTATATTATCCAACCAAATTGGATAAACGAAGCAACGGATGAATGGAAGAAGAATGAAGAAGTATGGCCACTTATTCAAAAGTTGCAAAAGGTCCCAGTTCAAGCAATATTGCCAGAAATTGAAGAGGAAGGAAAAATCATATTGGAACCTAGAGCAGTCACAGAAACAAGAACCCGACAGCTACGAAATCGATCAATTTCAGAGTATCTCATCAAGTGGAAGAACTTACCCCCTGAATATTCCACATGGGAGGACAAGAATTTTATATAGAAGCATCAAGAACTACTCAAGCGTTGAGGACAACGCTTTTTGAAGGAGAGGGGCATGTTAGGCCCCTACACTACTAGTGTAACTCCTTATTGTTATTAGTATAACCCACTTATTATATTGATGTACCCATGTAGTGCCCATATTGTTACTATTGTGCCCCATAGAAGCCAACTATTGTTATTATTATGCCCTTACATTATTATTGTTATGTCGGCTCTGATTATGTTATAACCCCTTAGAATCCTATATATAGAAAGGAGGTCTTTTCATTTGTATCATCCAAGAATTGTTCATTTATGTAATGTAAAGGAGGTTGCCCCCTCGAAGAGGCTGAATTCTAAGGCGTGGATTTATCTTTTCTATCTTTTCTTGAGTTGGTTTCATAACATTTGGTATCAGAGCTGGCTTCATAACAGGATATCATCGTTTATCTCCAGAACCAATCCTTTCGGCCAGAAATTTCAAGGTTAGAACGTCGGAAAATTCGATTCCAGTCCCAACAATTCAGAATTATTGGAGATACTCTTTATCACCATGGGGCAGACTCTATTTTTCGACGTTGCTTAACTCACGAGGAAGCTGAAAGGGTTCTAAATGACTGCCACTCTAGAGCGTGTGGTGGTCATATGTCTAGGTTTGCCACAGCCCAAAAGGTATTGCGCGCTTGCTACTTCTGGCCGTCTTTATTTAAATATTGTATTACAACGGTCCGAAAATGATACAACTGCCAGATTTTTTATCGTAAGATGCGCGCTCCACCTGCTCCTCTCCACCCTATAATTGTCATTGGTCCTTTTGCCAAATGGGGTATCGATTTTATTACACGTAACCCTCACTCGGCCGGGGGGCATGCGTATATCATCCTTACTGTAGATTATTTTACTAAGTGGGCCGAGGCAATGCCTACATTCGAGGCAGACGGCAAGACAGCTGTAATTTGCGTGTTCAATCATATAATTGCTAGGTTTGGTGTCCCGCAAGCGATAATCACTAATCATGGGCATCATTTTCGAAACGTTATGATGACCGAACTTACAGGCCAGCTTGGTTTACGTCATGATAGTTCAACCCCTTATTATCCACAAGCGAATGGTCTGGTTGAGTCCATCAACAAAGTTTTAGTTATCATGATCCGACGAATCATTCGGATTCATCGGTCAAATTGGCACAACATGCTATTTTCAGTGCTTTGGGCATACCGAACTTTAGTAAAAACATCAACAGGGTTCACTCCTTTCCAGCTAGTCTATGGTTTGGAAGCCGTGTTACCCATTGAATGCAAAATCCCGTCACTGCAAATGGCCATCGAGTTACTTCCAGCCACTTTCGAAGAGGAAAAGCGTTTGTTATACTTGGCTCAATTAGATGAGAATCGACGTGATGCTACATTGGCAATTGAGACTCATGCAAAATGAATGAAATCTCAGTATGATCGAAATGTGACCCCTCGAAATTTTTCGGAAGGTGATCTAGTCTTAGTTTATGATCAAGCTAATGATAAATTAGGCGCTGGAAAATTCGTTCCTATGTGGCATGGTCCCTATGTTGTCAAGCGAAAGCTAGCCAAAGGGGCTTATGAATTGGTAGACTTTGATGGGGACTCTTTGGGTAAACCCAGAAATGGCCTTTACTTGAAGAGGTATTATGCTTAAAAGAATGGGTATGGAGATTTTTAGTTAGGATAGTTTTTCTTTCTAGCTAGTGTGTTTTAGTTTAAACAGTGTGCTTAGCTTAGAGAGTGTTTTTTCGTCATTATTCCTGCTCATCTTGGTTTTACTCTTGATATTGCAAATGTCGATGCCTCTCCAAACATACATTGGTTTCACTGATGGTGCTTGTCGTAATACACGGAACATCTCTTCCGTAGCTTGGGTTATCTATTCGCCCTCTAACGAGTTAGTATCTATGCATGGGGTAAGCCTCGGTCACACAACAAGCAACATTTCCGAGTATGGTGTAGTGATTGAGTTATTGTCTGAATCTATTTCATTTGGGATTCGGAGTTTGATAGTGAGGTTAGATTCTGAACTCGTTGTATTACAGCTTAATAGAGTGTATGCCGTTAGAAATCCAGCGTTATTAAGATTATTTTTGAAAGTGCGTCTCTTGGAACGTGAATTTGATTACATTGAATATCAGCATATTCCGAGATCTTTAAATACATTAGCAGATGCAATTGCTTCTCGAATGTTAAATAGACATTTGCAATAACCATACATGTAAATTTAAAATCATTCCATAACATGACTTACAAGATAAGCCGGTAATAGTGATATATATATATATATATATATATATATATAGGAGTGTGTCAAAAAATACATCGTCCTTGATCGTAAGTTGAAAACACCTTATGATCGGCAAAAATGATAAATACAAAAAACAAAAATGTCACATGTGCCCACAATAGGCGATCATCCTATCACTGGTGATGATCTCTATAAGAAACCACTACACGGGCCACCTTGCAAAGGAACCTCCTAAAGGGTCCCGGGACTCCAATCACATAGGGCTGAAGTCGATGAGGAATGTCGTCTATAGTGGTCTCAGGAATATCTCATGTCAAGTGCTCGAGATGACCCTCCAACTCAGCCAAAACCTCTATTGATTCATCCTGCGGGGCTGGCGCGGGTGCAACTGGTTGCCTCCTCTCAAAAGGCCGGAGAGCGGCTGGTCGCTGTGGACCCACATCTGTATTTCAAAGTTTTTACTATCAGTTTTGAGACGATGGAAAAATAACAAAAAAAATTTAAATAAAAAAATGTTGAAAAGGATTTTACCTGACTCGTCCCACTGCTCTCCTAGTGGAAGAACCATGTCTGGGTCACCACGAAAATCTATCCCAGCGTAAGGGAAGTCCTGAATGGAAAAGACCTAGTTTTCCATCCATTGGAAATACTCAAGTTTGAATCGAGCAACCTCTGTCCTCTCGTCTGGGTGACGGGCCATGACTGCGACCCATCGCATCAGTTTGGGCTCTTGAGGAAGCCCAGCTCCAACAGTAAGGTGCTGTGGGATCAGCATATGAACCCTCTCCAGGCCAAAACTCATGACCAAAGCCCCATAACCAAAGGTCTTTAGTCATCCGTTCTTGGCCCTTGTCAGTTGGCCTTTCACATTGGCCAACACGGCATCGCACCAGTTGAAGATGGTGCCTTGAAAGCAATCAACTGCCATACGCATCTGGGATCCGGTGGCAATATGTAATGCGGCAGCTCCGCAAAGTCTGGTAACAATAAACACAATCACCATGAGTTCAGGACGGGATATGGTATTTATGTCTATCCCTTTGTCTCTAGCCTGGCTGTTGCAGTACTCTAGTCGGAGGCTATCGACAGACTGGCCACCTGGCCTAGTCCCGTGCAGAGTCAAGTCTTCGCCTCTCTTAAGCAAACCAGTCAAGAAATATATGTCTGCCAACTCGATTTCGAGATGGTGGCCGCCAATGAAGAAGCACTGGTCCTGTATGCTCCATCTGTCAACCAACCACTGTAAGAAATCCACCTGAGCCCTCATGCTAGGAATGGCCCAGAATTTGTACAGTCCGCACGCCCTCAAAGCATCAAGTGAAGGCTGATGATTCCATGCGGCAACATCCACGTCCTCATGCTCTCGTTCATGCCAATCTACCATGATGTACTCTCTGCATCAAGTATAAAGATTAATTAAATTGCTAGAAAATATTTTGATTGGTCCATTTTTGAGAATTTTTGGGTTCAAAACCCTTGCAGCGGGGTATGCACCCTCCGAGTTAGACATAGTGTGTGGGACCACACTTTGTCTACATGGAAGGTGTGGACCTCGAGCTTTTTCCCAATGGAGAAAAATTCGGGGTCTGTAGGCCCGCAATGGTAAACCTGCGGGCCCCCACGCTCGGGTTTTGCGCCTAAAATCCCTCCAAAAAATGAAATAAAGGACTAAAACAAAAAATTAAACGGTTAAAAATGAAGAGTAGGATGATGTGGATTACCTGGAGAAGACGGCACTCGATTCCGACGGTTGGATTTTCCGCAATCTTCACGGGAAGTTTTCTGAGCAAAAGCACTATTTTCTCACCCAAACTCAAACGGTAAACATGAATTGACAAAGGCCCTTTTTATAAGTTTTTTGAGTAAATAAATTACAAATTTGTTTATGTTTCACTTTGAAAAGGTATTTTGCGACATTTTTATCCATTTCAAATAGGTATGAGTAATGTTTGTGTTTTTGTTCAGAATAACGGATTATTCAGGTGAAATCTATCATTTTCGACAGAAAAACATGTCGAGTCGTCTTTAAGCTCTTTTCTGACTCCTAAAACATGAAAAGATTGTTGAGTGTTTCTTTTAAACTCGTTAAAACGGAATTAAAAGATGGTCCACTTACAGCTCTTTTCCGACCGTAAAAACATGAAAAGATTGCCGGATTTTTGTTGTTTCAAATTCGATATTGGTTATAAAATGACGTGTCATTGATCGCTTTTTTACTTTTTCGGGTCAAAGGCACTAATGACGAAAAGTACTCCTTGGTCGTAAAAGATCAAGCGGTTCTCTCAAGTATTATTTTATACCTTTTCGGGCTTGGGAGACACAAATTCACGAAAAAGGTCAACCCTGGAGTCTTCTTAAGTTTTTTCAGACTCTCTAAAATTGAAAAACGCCGAGTTTCTCCTATACTGGACTCGTAAAAATTTCACAGTAAAGGACCTGTTCAATTACAAACAGGATCTTAGGGTTCGAATTTAAACTAAGTTGGACTCATCCGAAGGATGAGCTTATAATCAAGCAAATGTTATCCTCCTCAAGCTTGTTAAAAATAAAAAGGTACTTGCCAGAAATGGTGGGGGAAAAGAGAGAAAAATGAGCCTGTTTTTCATACTTTGTAACCACTCTTGAACACGACACTTTTATTCACCTGGGTTGGGAAATCCTTTGCCTAACAGTTGATCAAACCACATTGAAAGTCTTCAGCCAGTTTCTGGGTATTAACTTTGGGTCAATTGTCACCAAACCATCTGTCGTGTCGTTATGTGTTCAAGAGGTCACTGCCAATAAGCCATTCATCTCCAAAATATCTATCATCCATCTTGACCATCCCTGAGTCAGTTCTTGCAACTAAATTTCTTCAACTTGATCTATGATTTCGTGTTGTGGGCTTGCCTACGACGGATCGCTTGCTATCGACATCAGCTCATTATCTAGAAAGATGATCTAGGAATCGTCATTGATTTTCGATCAAAGGATTTCGTGACATGCTCGAAATCAACGCATTTATTCGTATCTCATGGACTGTACTGGGTACTTTGATAGCCATTGACATCACTGGTGGTTTCTCTCACACTTGTTAACAGTTTACATCATTGACTGGTAATCAAGTGGTTTCTACCATGTTCGACATCAACACATTCATTCACATGGATAGAATCGTACTGTTTCGGGAAGTATAAATGAAGACCCTGGATCTAGTTTCCACAATCCAGGCTGCAAGGAATTTTGTATTCTTTATATAATGGACTATTCATAAACAGATGGCTACACCCATACTGTGTCCACATGAGTCTATACTTGTGATGTTTTACAAGATCATTCCTGTATCAGAGCAATAGTCAGTTTTTCTAGTCAGTTTTGATCTGAGCATGGGAATGCCTACCTCAGCGATGATATGATCTCATATATATATTTTGCATTGAATGTTTTTACAGGTTCCAACCGGGTTCTCCTCAAGATAATCCTTGAAATGATAAAGTACTTCACTCTTCCTAAATGATAAGAAATCCTCATCTACTACAGACTTCGCACTTTAGGGGGAAATCTGTTACACAAAAATATCGTCACCATGATTATTTGCAGTCAGTATGGGTCTATCATCACTTGTACTGTTCTCCTAAGCAAGTCTCAGACCTCAGCTCTTCAAATCAAGCTTTGGAAATGAGATAAAGACATTAAAAATGAATGTAACTCTGGTTCCAAACTTTCTCTCATGGTCACCTGTGGTCCTGCACCTTCTGTGTACAAAAACTGCGGACCCCTGTGAAAGTCAAAAGGCGCAAGTTTTATCTTAAAAAACTCACTTTGGGTTAATTCTAGAGGTTTCTAGAAGGAATTTTGACGTGGATTGTTCGCTCTGAGGTGGTTCATGCATCCCAAAAGAGAAGGAGCTAATCCCTTGATGAGAGGAGCTATCCCTTTGAAGGAGGGATTTATCCCTTTGAAGGAGGACCTAGTAACCTCCCTCCATTGCACTATAAATACAGGCATTGGGCTGGTTGCTAGAGAGGTTAGAAGCTGAACATTTTTTAGGGTAAATGCTGGTGAAATCAAGACTTCCTAGTTGAGCTTAAGAGGAGAGATCACACATCTTTTTGGCTTCATTGGGGAGTGAGTGAAACTTGTCAAAGTAGAGGAGACTTCTTGCTGGACCCTGGGAGGAGCTTGTACAACGTCAAGGCAAAGGTTGTAAAGTTCCTCTTCTTTTGAATTAATACAATCAAACTCATTCTTCTCAACAAGTATCTTATGTTATTTGTTTCATGGACTCCTTGACTTTCATGTTAAATATGTTTTATGCAATTGGCTTTTCAAGTGCTATTTAATTTGTTTGCCTTGTTTGTGTTTGCAAATTCATGAAAAGGAGCTCATTTGGATCGAAGGAGTGAGGGCATCCACAAGCTAGCATTGGACCTAATGTAGGCCCTAAAAACACTTGTTTGCTATTGTTTATCAAAGCATAGTTAGAGAAAGATAGTGTCTGGTTGGTTTGCTTGTCATTAGGTCTTCTTTAGATTCTAGGAAGGTCTATCTTGTCCGCAAGATCGACTTATTCTGTGTGACATGTAGCTCGCACAATTCTGTCTCCAGCCTCTGTACATTTGGGTCCTCTTGCAAGCTTTCCAAGACCTCAAATGATTACTCGAACAACTACGTGCATTCTGTTATTGCACTTTCCACCGCCGCGACTACCTCTGTGACAGTGGTTACCCACCGTTCCTTTACATCTGGTGGTGTGGAGGGCTGGGTCGTCAACTATAACTTGGTAATTTGTAGGTTCAACTCTATCTGAACCCGCGCCATTGTAGTCCGAGTGTTGCACACCCCTGTGGCCAACTTACAAATGCATACCTTAACTAGCTCTTCCTCTGAAATGGCCAACTATGGGACCATTTTGCATGCCTCCTCGACGACCTGCATAATATTCTTGCTCTAGTTGGTCACCTCAGTCTCAGAAGTGATGGCATCTTTTCTCTGTAGGGCCATCTATTCATTTTTGATTCGTTGTACGCTGATCACCTAGAGGGCGCAGTGCTCTCAAGCCCTCATTTTTGTAATTATCCATCCTGTAAGAGGTGGAGTGCTTTGCGCAAAAGTGCTACCAAGTTCAACCCAACTCCCTTCAAGGCACTGATAGTGGGCTTTCACTGCTCCATCCAACAACACTATCGCACTAGAACCCTTCATGCACAGCATATCGATAGCCTTTGAAGTGCCGATGGCCAAGCTGGTAGACATCGTACAAACCTATGACGCACGGGTCTACAACTCTTGAAACCCAGTCTAGATGGACCCTAGGATGATCTGCTACTATTTTTCAAATTGCTACAGGGCCTCCACAGTGACATCTCTAACTGTGTCACTGATATCATGTAAGTCACCCTTCGTCAATGTGATAGGGTCAAGTGAGGTCTTGGTTGCCTTGGATTTCTTTCTGGACCCTCCCTTCTCTAGCTCTCTCAGGCACTTAATGTGGGCAGACGTCTCTAAAGGGTCCACACAATGTTGTTTTTTGTCTTCCACTTCGGTCTCAGGTGAAGGCGACCGCGCACCTTTGTCAGAGCCATGCTTTGTTCCACCTGTCTGCTTACCTACCTGCTTTTCTGCGTATTCTTCATTGGCCTTATCAGTGGCCTCCATTTTCCTTTTCTTGACCAATTGTGCTATTTTTAGCTTGGCCTCCTCCTTCTTCTTCTGCGTGGCAGACTTGCTTCCACCCACTACCAAGTCTGTGGTAGCGCCCCACTCCGTCGACCATTGATCGAGAACCACATCGATGGCATCATCCATGGCTAGATACGGTAGGTCATACCAATTCTGTGCAGGGCCCTTCCGCACCTTGATTGATACTCGATGGAAATCATATTTAAACTCGACATAGCTCTGCAGGTTATCATACACCATGGGCAACAATCACGGCTTGCGATTGATGGCCATTTTTATATTCATCTTCATCAAGATCTAGAAGATATTGCTATCCCGAACTCACTGCACGTCCTTGGTCACCCATAGTGAAGTGTACTTTGCTGCTTCAGGGATGTCTGGCATAACCAAAGGGAACTGGCTATCCTTTGGTAGCTCCCACACTACCAGCACAATCGATAGCAAGAGCCACACATAGTGGAATGTCTTGCTTTTCGCTTATGCTTTGCGGTAGTTCACGAGGAACTTTCCGCAAAGGTAGTCTGACCAGTTAAACTGGACTCCTTCTGCACACTGTTGTGTGAGCGCAATGACAAGTGTCGACACCTCATTGGCACAGAACTTCTGCATTTACCTTCCCTCCAAGGATCTACATTGTTATCTTCATAGTGGGATCATAGATGCTGGAGATAGCGTACCCGCACGACTTCTTCACCAGCTTGAATTTTTCCTTGATTGACTCTACAAGAGCTTGTTCACCACTCTTGCTACGGAAGATCATTGTTGGATTCTCACCTGTATACAACACATGCCTTATTCAGTGAATTAACATATCTGTGATGGGTATCGGCTCCTCCAACCACAGACACCCATCATGCACTACGCACAGCAACTGCTTGATGACCAAAACTGTCACCGGTGTGCGGTTATAGTGCAGAACCCAGAGCAGGTTGAGAAACCTTGCCTTCTCTACTCCCTCGAGCCACTTCCGCAGCTCTAGTGTGATCATCCCTATATTCGTATCTATAATGTGGCACATCAGTTTCTCGATCGCCAGGTGTGGGAACTTTTCGTCATCCGCCAAGTCCTAGTCTTCAAGCTTCAGTATCAACACATTTGTCAAACACAAAGCGTCGAAAGCAATTTCATCCAATAGTAGAGGGGTTTGCAGGGGAGTATTACTCTCATCAATGTCCTTTGGGACCATGGATTTAGGCTTGCGTGGAGGGACATACTCTAAAAACTGTGTAATAAGGTCCGCACCCTAGGCTTCAACCTACTCTACTTCCATTCCCACATCCTCATCATCGAGCGGGATGCTTCGATATCTTCCTCCTCGGCTTCTAGGTTTCTAGCCTTGCCTTTCTCTTATTCAATGGGCTTTGGAGAGTTTCGCCTTAGCAAGGCATGCACCAGTACGGTAGGCTGCTTTCCCTTATTTTCCTTCCCAGCTTCCTTGGTTGGGGTTGGCTTCTATCTCAGCATCCTCATTGATTTAGGGACCTCTACCAATACTTCGGCTACTTCCCGAGCAACTACTTCAGGGGAAGCTACTTCTGCCTTTTTTTCCATTTCTTATGTTAGCTCTTCTAGTAATTGCTTTGAATTGATAACTTATGGGGGTGCTGACATAACACTCTCTGTCAATGTTCGCAATGTCTTAGGTAAGTTCGCAAATGCAGGAGTCTATTTGAGAGCCTTGAAGAACTCTGGGTCCATAAGTGTCTGAGAGCTCAACAATTGAATACTCAAAATGTAATGTGTTTCTTGTTGGACAACCATTTGTAATTTATACAGAATTTTAAATTCAAATCTGACCGTTCCCCCCAAAATTAGTTCATTAATGCTAGATTGGCAACATATTTTCAAGGATCTAAGCCATAAATTTCATCTTAAATGTAGGTCTCCCGCTTGTTACGAGAATAAGTACCCTAGGGCTTTGGGTTGGAACCTCAACAGAGCAAGAGAAAACTGCAACAAGAAACACTCATACAACTCAAGCAACATGCTTATATAAACAAACTATGCGATAACAACCATACCATGATTTCCTTCGTTTGGGTAGTTCCAGCAGCGTTCAAACCCTCTATAACTCCTGATGATCTTTGAATCTGCAAATCAACCAATTTGAACATACATAGCAGCATATAGATAAAGCATTTTAATGAAACTAACTTTATATCATATAAGAAAATTATTAGTTATACATCAAAATAAAATTTGTACATGAATTAAAATAGTATCTAGTGCATAAACAAAGTTAATCTTAGGAACAATACAACTCTTCTTTTTATTTGAGAAAGCTCTAACTAACAAGGAGAGAATTCCCTTGAGTCTTCTTCTTATAGCTCCAAGTGGAACCGTCCTCCAGATCTGTCCAGTCCCAGTCTTCAATAGCCTCCTTCCATAACCAATACCATGATATCTCAAGCAAGAGGGAGAATATCAACAATCAAGGAAACAAGGGTTTCCTGAATCTTGGGGAAGTACATGAGGCACAGGGATACTTCAGACTTAGTCAGGGATAATCTTAGTATAATAATTCTATCTCTTCTCCTTCTTAAGGCCTTCTCATAGAAGTCTATTTATACTTCTCCCAATTAGTTTTTTAGTTGGGAAACAATTGGGCCATGGGCACTAGGAAGTAATCAACAGGTAAAACCTATGAACTCCACCCATAATTAAGGAAATTTATTTTTTTTAAGTGTTTTAACACATATACACAGGTTGGGTATTGAATAACCTGCATGTATACACTTTTATCTCAGGGAAAGGTAGCGTATAGGGAATAAAACACTTTTTTTAAAATATTTGGACCAAGTCTGGAAGGAGGGGTTGCCCTAGGCCATAAACCAAGCATCACAAATACCAAGTGTGGTAAATGGTGCTATAACACTGCTCCATTTGGCCTCACTTCAACTGCCTTTTTGTGAACAATGACCGTAACGGTCACTTTCCGGCTGACCTGCACAATTTCTCCCTGGGTAGCGCAGCTCCCTCAGTGCTACCATGAACCCGGTGACACTCCCTTGCTTCACACCATCTTCCAGTCACGCAGCTCCCCAACCCGGGCAGTGTATTTTATAGTCTCGCGCCTCCTTTCAGTTGCCTGGAGCACTAAGACTGTGCTACCTTCATATAGTCACATGGCGCGACCGCCGATGTATGGCTTCAAGTGACTACCATTCACCTTTCCGAGGAAGGGTTCTCCAATCAATTTGACCAGATATATTGCTCTTCTGTCGATAATCTCCTTAATGTATCTGGGGGCATTCCGAGTATGCACATACCGGTAGGGAATGCAACAGTTCCCGCTCCATTCTTAGGAATGCATGGTCATTCACAGATTGACATGAGCATTCCTTATGTTAATAAAGGACAAATGGTTAGTTCAGTGACGAGCGGGAATCCTCAACGAGGTCCCAACCAATCCATGGGGGAACCCTACTCACAAATTCAAATGAGTCAAGGGGGCATCGCTTATCCTGGGAGAAATTATATACCCTAGTATCAAAATACCAATGGAAATCTACACTACAACACCATACCCCAAGGCATCTACTATACCACGCAGCCTATGTATAATATTGGGACTCAAATGATGGGAGGACCATAAGGATCCTCTAGTCATATTTCATCGGCTTGGTCCGAGTCGGGGGCACCACACAATTTGCCTTTCTTGGAAACGTTGGATATCCTCAACTTGTACAAACTTACAAACGACCCCATCTATCATAACTTACAATGGCCGCCAATCCTGCATAAAATACCAAAAGACATCCCCAAATTTCATGCGAAACAAGGGGAGGATCCAGGCACTCAAATCGCCACCTACCATCTTTCGAGTGTTTCTAACTCCATGCTAGATGATAGTGTCTGGTTATGTCTTTTTCCCCGCACCCTCACTGGAAACGTAGCTAAGTGGTACATTGAGTTACCACGCACGTCAGTAACTGTTGTTGACGCTCTAGAGGTGGAATTCCTAAAGAACTTCCAGCTACCCATCCGCTATGAGACTAGGACAAAGCTCCTCACTTCATTGTGTTAGGATACTACCACCCACATCTCTGATCATATACATGAATGGAGACGTAGGCGGAGGTTATTCAAAGCTTCCCTCCCAAAATATCTCTTAGGAGACTGGTTCTGCAAGTCCCTACTCCCCTAAATCGCTAAGGATGTCGCCTTAGGTGGTGCAGTCACAGAAGACCAATCCATACGTCATACCCAACACTTAGATTTGATATATTCATTGTCTAGCACTCTTTAAAACGTAATCCCCAATGCGCCTCGTAAATCCATTGTTTTCGCTACTCAGCACCGCAGAGCGCACGCCAATGGGATGATCAGCACAACCTCTTAGGCTGTTGTAAAAAAACTTAGTGGTCACATTGCCCAGATGTTAGTGGACCCCTCTACCAAATCAGCTACTCTTCCTACCACCACGATAAACTCTGTGTAGTGTATGCAAAAACCCGGTGGTAAGAACAAGAAGAATAAGAAAAAGACCGCTCCTTCTGAGGAGCAGTCAACAAAGTAGAAAAACCAAAAACAGAAGGTCGTTGCACCTCCTGATGATGGCAAGGATAAACCCACCTGATTCCCTTGTAAAATATGTGCGCAATACCACATGACATATCTGTGTCCACGTCTTAAGGAATGCACAGATTTCATTGCTCAAAAGGATATTGGTAGGACCACTGCTATCCTGAATAATCCTATCCCTGCTCAGCAGCAGCAAAACCTTATTGCAAACCAACCCCAACCCCTGCAAGGGGGCAACGATTGTTCGCAACATCCAAAGGAACCTTCCTAATGTAGAGGAAACTTCCTCAAGTCAAAACCCATCGCCGCCTAACGATTTTCATATCGAAAGGCCGATTGATAACCTTCTAATTTTCCCCCCCAAAGGGGTACTTCGACGCACAATGCAAAATACATCTGCACGTGCTGCCCAAAACTACAACATTGTAGAAGACTTGGCGCAAGTGTCGTCAGCTATGTTGGCGCTCGAATTATTACAAACATGCCCAACACAAAGGAAAGCTTTTCTTTCAGCTATTGGTGGTATCGACCCATAAGATTCCACGCTTGCAATTTTCGACATGGAAAAGTGTAAACCTCCCCTTTCTCACCAGCGTGCATTTCAGGTGCAAATATTTTCGAAAGGTAAAGGTATACACAGAACTGTCATCGACGAAGGTGCTTCTACCTGCATCATGTCTGCTTCATGTTGGCTCACTCTAGGTTCTCCAACCCTAACCCTGTCATCGAATTCCCTTAAAGCTTTTGATGGCCACACTTTCATCCCAAAAGGTTACCTAGCTAGCTATCCCATCACCTTGAGTGGGAAAATCGTAACGGTGGGTATTGAAGTCGTGGATCAACTTGACTATAATCTACTTTTGGGCTGAAATTGGACTTATGCCATGAATTCCATTGTATCTTCTGTATTTCACATCATCCTATTTCCCTTGGATGGAAAGATAGTCACAGTGGACCAACTATCCTTTTGCACCCCAGATTACTCCCCGTTACCTAGCAACTATGTACCCTTAGTGGGTGGTGTAACTAACAATTACATCAGTATTAGTACCGGTCATCTGAAGGCTTCTTCCCTAATGGGTTGTTTCACTCTTCACCTCCCCCAGGTCTCACAGACGGTCAATATGCTTTCATCCATTCCTCATGAATAGGCCGACCCATGGATCCTACTAGCTCCTTCAGACATTGACACTTATAGAGAAAAAATGCCACTATCACCAGCTGAATTGGCCTACCAAGCCATTCAATCTGCATCCGAATCTCTGGTCACTTTGGTTATGGCCAACAGTACCACTGCCCCTCCCATAATGGCTCCTTCTTTTGATCCACTCAATCAAGTCCTACCTAAGGATGAAGATATTAGAGAGATCATGAATTTAGAAGAATGAACTTGGGAGGACTCACACAATCGTGTATCGATATCTGATTTGGACATGATTACTCTTCAAATCCTATCACCTAATGCACCTGAAATCGTTTCCTCACCATATACGACTATCCAAACTTTGGACTCGGAAGGAAACATGGGCAATATTTTAAAGACATTTCTCATCGATATTTCTATCATGACAACCATCGTGGAAAACATACAAATTGGAGCCAATCGCAATCCTGAGGAAATTGTGAGCTTCACCTGCCCTTTTAAGGATTTCCACTATGTTTTCCCTTGGTCTTATAAGGAAATGCATGGCATAGACCCTTCTATTGCCAAGCATGAGATCAAGAAGTGTCGAGCATTATTTTTATGGTATTTTTCTTGCTCGTTAATCCAAAAAATCCTCGAGTCTCCTTCTTCAAGCTCATTAAGCTACCACAAAGAAGATCGAGTGCTCTTTTTATGGTATTTTTCTTACTCGTTAATAAGAAAAGCATCGAGTCTCCTTCTTTAGTCTCGTTAAACTAATACAAAGAAGATATGAGCATGTTCTTTTTTGGGATTTTTTCTTGCTCTTGAATCGAAAAATCCCTGAGCTTGTCATCGTTGGGCTCCTTAAACACATATGACTACGGTCTAAGAAACTCTTTTTCGCTCTTTTTCTAGCGCATTAAACTGAAAAAGACCATTAGATCATTCTTTTTAGGCACTTTTTTCTCGCTCATAAAACTGAAAAAATCCCGAGTTTTTTCTTTAGGCTCGTTAAACATTTACAAAGATGACCCAAGCATTATTTTAGGTACTTTTCTCACTCATTAAACTGAAAAATCTTGAGTTCTTATCACCGGGCTCGTTAAAAATCTATGGCAGCAACAACAATACTTACTTTTTTGGGACCATTTCTGGCTCTTAAATCGAAAAATCCATAAGTTTTTCCCCTTCAGGCTCGTTAAATCTACGAAGAAGGAATGAGTAGTTATTTTACCTCTTTTTCCTTGCTCAATAAACTGAAAAAGATACCTTGAATTTTCTTCATTTGACTCATTGAAATTTGATGAAGCTATTGAGTTTGTTACACTTGACTTGTTAAAAATTCACGACGAAAAACGAGTTTAGTCCATCTCCTCATACTCGTAACAAAATGAGGTCAACATCTATTAAACATAGGTTTCTCTTTATCGAGATTCAATAGATTAACTTATGGAAAAGTAACCGATTCGAGTATACTATTAACCTTTTGTCGCACCCAGTTAACAACTTTGATAAAGGAACCACCATGGAGTCGTTCTTTACGATCTTTTCAGACTCTCTAAATATGAAAAGACCACCGAGTTGTCTAGTCTGGACTCATTAAATTACACAGACAAGATATAGAGTTGCTCTTTTTACGATCCTTTTCAGACTCTCAAAAC
Source organism: Pinus tabuliformis (assembly GCA_031772625.1). Lineage (NCBI taxonomy): Eukaryota > Viridiplantae > Streptophyta > Pinopsida > Pinales > Pinaceae > Pinus > Pinus tabuliformis. Next base: position 1,721,257,684 of record CM062817.1, on the reverse strand, counting down.
ATGAAAAAATTGATGATTTTTCCTGTCTGGACTCATTAAACTAATCAAATAGGGTATAGAGTCACTCTTTTTGCGGTCCTTTTTAGACTCTCAAAAAATGAAAATATCAACGAGTTTACCTGTTTGGACTCACTAAACTAATCAGACGGGAAAAGTAAACAATACAACTGCATTCAGTGTTATAAAGCGTGGTTTGGCAGCAGTCGTTCCCTTGAACATGGCACTCCCTCAGATAAACCTTCCTTGTGACAGCCTCTCAATATGAATCCTACCATCCTATGAGTTTAGCCTAAATACCCTAATGTTCTTGCATCTCTGTATCCTAACACTCTTTGCTATTCATGAGTTTAGTGCTACATGGTTAAAACCGTTGTCATGCCTTCTATTATTGAAGGGTTAACCTTTTGTTTCCTCCATCAGCCCATCAAGCATATCCTTTCATCATGCCCTCTGTTTTTTAGACCTAATGCTCAAAGGTTCCTCAAAAAAAAAAATCATTCTTGTCTCGTTTCGTGTCGATTGATGTAGGACACATTATTGCCTACCTTCTGATAGGTATCTTCCTATCGACTTCAACACTCTATCTTGGAAGACAACCCAGAAACACATTCAATGCCTTCGTACTTGCAAACATCTGTGGCAGGTTGCCTTGTTTTTTATCAGGGGTTCTCATTATTGGCTCCTGGTTAAGCAATTCTGCAAGTGTTCGACAACAAAAACATCTTTCACACTCGTTAGATTGTATTGTGCATCTTGGAGACCATCACCATTATTGGTGGCCTTCCTCGCGTTTGTTAACAATCTCCATTATTGACTGGTAATCAGATGATTTCTTGCATGTTCGACATCAACACATATATTCACATGTATCGATCTATGTTGTTTGGTGAAGCAAAAAACAAGACCTTGGGTAGAGACTTGCATCACTCAGCCTTGTTTCCTCTCCCAAGTTGCGTATATTATTTTTTGGAGATAGCTCATCAAAATGATCCTATTATGACACCGGATCCGCATTGTGGTTATTTCCGGCCAACATCAGCATATCTCTTTTATGAGAAAATCACTCTGACATAGCTACTAAGCATGGGAATGCCCGACTTAGGAAATGATTTTAGTAGTCTTATATATATTTGTTGTATCAGGTTTCTCGTACCACCCAAAGCTCTGATCCTCTCTCTCTTTTTTTCGAAGAAGAAAAATTATAGTTAATTAAAGTATTTTGGCCATCGTCGCAGCCTCTAATCTCATACTTTAGGGGGCATATTTTATACAGCAAATTGATCCCCTCATCAACTTAGAGGGGAAAGACATGATAGCTGAAGCAAATACCAAGATCGCATGCCTTGTTTCCACACTAATGCTAGCTATGCACTGACAAATTGCTTTATAAAGCTTATTTGCAAGCCTAAGGGTGCATTAGCGACCCAACTAACTCTAGTTGCTAGTTCGGGAACAACGTTAGTGGACCCTAATGAAGTTCTAAGGGTCAAAGGAGCAAATTGACTCATAAATATCTAGATATCTGCTCCTAGATCCACTGAGGAAAAGCAAGGAAACATCTCAAGTTCGACCTATTTGGGGGATTCCTAATCCTAATGAAGGAGGAAAATGGGAAAGAGATAAAAAGCATGGAAACTTCATTGCTTTTACCCTAGGGAACTCTGAGGAACTTGGAAACCTTAACTCAATTGCTACATAAGCAAAGCTAGGGCTATGGTGATAGAGGTCAGAGCATTTTAAAGAATAGAATACTTGATTGTTGAGCCTTGTCTCTAATCATAAGAAGTTGGTAAGAAGGGAGAGAGAGAGAAGCTAGACAGGTAAGGGAAAGCTGATGCAACATACGGTTGTAATCACTCTTCTGACATTAATATAGAACTGCAGTTGTGCTGTCTAGTCCATGGTGTTGGTACTATCATTCATTTGTTTGTTTGTCCAATACCTTTTAGCATGAGTAGCTTAGTTATGTGTAGCTAGATGTTGTTTATGTATTCATGTATTAGTTGTCAAGGTTGTATGTTGTGATTATGCTTGTCTCTTCTATGTGCAGGACTTGATCTGGATCCAGCTCGGAGGACTTCCACCTAGCTACATTGTGCTCTATAGCAAATCTACATGTAGGCTTGAGGTAATCCATCTATTTTGCTTTGATAGTTAGTTAATGTTTATGGACATGCATGTAAATTTATGACGGTTGCAAATAATCTTACAGTTTGCCAAGGGTCCCAGGAAGACCCTTGAGGGTATCTCCATTCTCCATACACTGTGCATTTTATCCTATAGCAATAAGCTTTCCTAAGTGTCTTCGTGTTGTAGACTTGTTTGGGTGTTGTCCTGAACTTCGATGGCTCTTTTACCCAATGCTTTAAGATATATTTTGAGTTCACATTGTTGTTGAGAGTGAAGAATAGTGCATCCATGTAGTTCATCGGCTGTGGAAAGTGATACATCTAATGGTAGTTTTCCTTACTAAAGGTGGCAATTTGTGTTCCACTGGCACTGCTCAGTGTCATTTTCTTGGGATCAGTATGTGATACAACCCAGTGAATGACATCTACGCATGGGAAGGTGGGGTACCTACATGTAACTTTGTACAAGCCTAACTTATGAATGTTGACATAGACTTGATGATATTCTAGGTCTTCCTCAAAAGTGCCTGTAAATATGTCCTTTATTTCTTACCATGTGATCTTCATGTCCTTCTCTATGAACAATTGTGTGTCCACATAAACAGGAAATTTTATTGGCACCTATTCAACCATGTCTCTAGTGCTTCTAACTATAGTTTCCTTTGATTCATCTCTCTTGGAAACCACGATGCCTATACTACTAAGAGACTGCTCAACAATTGATGTACATGGAAACATAGTGGACACTCACACCAAGAAAATGTCAATTCAAAAACATAATTCACTTCACAGATCGATGATTCAATAAATCAGATGACTTCTGGATAAGAAAGTGCAATGGTGACTACGAGAGGTCAGGGATTTTCAGTTGGAAGTGCGCATTTCATAGTCCCAACTACCACTAAGCTTGATGCTAACTAGAACTATGTAGAGTGCAGTGTAGCTAGGCTAACTATGGATTGGAACTACATAATGTGCAGTGCAGTCTGACTTGACTACTAGCTGGGATTGCACATTGCACAATCCTAGTGGAAAATATTGGGCACTGAATTCCAGGACAACGCAAAGCACTGATAGAGGCTAGTGACAAGTAACCTCTATGTAATTCCTAAGGAGAAGTGAAAGCCTCAAGTTCAAGAATGCACAGAGCATGTTGGTGAAAGCAATATCTAAGCCAAGGCAGCCCAGATCTTCCGAAGGGAAACTTCAAAACAAGTAGACTCGAAAGCAAAATAAATGGATGGTGTAGGCAGGAGTGAATGATCATGCATTCAATCAAAACCAATGCAATAATTAGGTAAACAGAAAAACAATGAAGCTAGTGGAGAGGGTCACCAAAACGACGATAATTAGTGCAAAAATAGTGTTATGTCAGGAAAGACAATGCAAAACATGAAACAACACCTCTAGAAGTTAAAACAAACTAAAATTCCAGTGGTAGTTCAAAAAAACATGAAAAAAAACAATCACAGAATCCAAGGAAATAAAAGTGCAGAAAAAGCAGCAAAAGACTTGAAAAGAAAACATTACCCAGAAAAGTTGCGCCGACTGTGCTGATGGTTCCTACAAGCTTCAGGAATGCTATAGATCCAAGATAGAATGTGTATAATGAGCTCTGAGGTGTCTTTTAAATATATTTGGTATATTTAAGGTTTATGACATGCATGCCACAAATCTAGGAAAAGGTGACACTTGGTGTGAAGTTTCTAAAATTGACTTTGCATGTAACTCCCAGTGCTAAAAGTAGATCCCTATTTTTTAGGGATTTTTTTTTCTTTTTTATTTTTGGTTTTCCACGAAAGATTGTAATGCATGCATGGGAAGATTGCACAATTCTGAAGGGAACCAGGAAACTTGTCATCACATGCATTAGACATCAACCTGAGGAATGCTTCTACGCAATTCTTGGGCTGAGTGGATCTTGCTATCTCTCATGCTCTATGCAATTTCCTAGCTAAGGACAAGGTGACCATTGGTTCAACGCATTTCCTGAGCCAAATCCTAGTGCCTGGATGTTCTGCACAATTTTCCTGGGCAAAGCAGTCAGACTACTCTGCGCATTTTTGGCATGGGGGATTCAATAAGCGAGCAATACCATACCACATGGGTTCATATTGGGGGATATATATTGAGAAAAAAATGACATAATATATTGCAGGATATATAGATGGTAAAGTATTTTTATATTGGCAGGTATAAAAAATGGAACTCAAAGTTAATGGAAAAATATAAAATGGTATAAAAAATGTTAACAAAACAAAGGACACCTACAATATCTAGTGAAATTGGGGGTTTTTTAAATTGGGAAGGTGTACTGGGGTCATATTGGTACAGGTTTAAATAATGTGATTTTTAGAGATATTTTCCTATATGTAGTCAAATTAGGGGTATTGTTTAGTATGCCACAAATGCACGTGATATGCCATAGGTTCATTGTGTGAAGCCCCCATGATTTTTGGAGAGCAGTGCTAACAGACTGCTCTGCGCATTTCTGGAGAGTAGTGCTAACTGCCAGGCTACATTGCACAATCCCTAAGAGCAAGGTTGGTTTCCCTCCAAGATTTTGTAGTTTGCTAAGACAATGCAAGAACTAGATTCAAACCAAGTCATGGGGTCAACTTGTGATTGTAAAACAAGACAAGTTAGAAAATGCAAGTTTTCAAGAAAAAACACCTTCAAATAAAATATAAGTACGTGAGCAGTGCAAGACATGCTGCTAAGATTTGAGGAGGGAGGCTCCAAAACAAAGAAAAGGAAAAATTTTGGAGGCTGGTTTTAGATGCTACAACATAATTGTAATGTATTCTTGCATTAAGATTTTAATTTTATTATAATGTTGTGACTATCACATTGTGCTAGCCTTGACCACCTAAGTTGTGATAATGTTAATGTTTAAACCATCCTAGTGCATTTGCAATGTTTTTAACATCAGTGGGTGGGGAGGGGCAGGTCATTGGAGACCTGACAAGGTCACTTAGAATTATGAAATGTTGTAAATTATAATGTTTATTGAACCCTCCAGAAGTCACTAGTTGGCATGCCCTATTTTCCTCGCTAGAGCTATCGTGTCATAGATTAGGACAGGTGAGGTGTCACCAAATCCATAGTGTTGATGAGCTAAGGTTCAAATCAACAGTGGTCAGGGAAAGCTATCAGTTATGGGGTAACTACTACTCTCCCACCATGCCTCACTGCCCTCATTTTCTTAGCTCCGCCTCTCAAACAAGCTCTGCAAGGTTTCCTCTTGCAGGGTCGATAATGCAAAAATTTATGTTGCCTATCTCCCCTTCGCAATATTCCAACGTCTTAGACCATTATGTCTCCCTTGCATCTAGGTAAAATGTTCAAATATTAAAGTACTTCCATTTTATTGTGCAAACGTTCGAAGGTGTTCCCTCATAATGTGACAAATATCTTGTTTAACCTATATTGTGTCATGTTACTACTAGGGTGTCAGTTTCTTTCAGGTTTCCTGTCAATGTTACATGTGAAGCCAAAGAAGGAATTCAACTCCACAGTCTGGCGTCAACTCACTAAAAACCATGCTGATGCAAAATCTAAAACACCAAAAACCACTGTCATTTGACTTCTATATTTCACTATGCAACCATGAATTTCACATGAGGAAAAATCTAGAACTCTTCTCTCCTCATCTATAAATTTGTAATATTGCCTCTTCCCGGGAAATGCAAGCAAGGAAAATTCCTTCAATGTAATAGAATTTTGTGGTTTTTTCTCTCGCTTTCTAGTGTATTATGTTTCTAAAAAATTCTCTAAATTTTACTGAGCTTTGTCTTTTGTTGTGATTTTCTTAACTCTGCTCTGTAACCCCATCAACTGGTATCAAAGTTGTTTTCAGATTTGGGTTGGGACTGGCTGTGGAGACCATCGTCCCAAGAGCACTCCCATGCAAGTAACATAATCCTTATTAATTATGGGTGACTTCAAGGTTAGTGGGATTCATGGTGAAGATTGCATAAATATTTTCTATGATTTGTAAGTATCCTACTTGTTTGTTCACCATGTCCCACTGATTCAAAACCTGCGAGTGTTGCCTCAAATTTCTTTTTTGTTTCTTCCCTTAAGAGTTCAAAGTGTAGATAATATCTGAAATTCAAGTCACCAAAGAGCTCCAAGGATTTTTCCAATGAATAGGTCCTACAGAATTGTTGCTTCAGAAATGGTATTTCGATGAGTTACATGCATATGGAAAATGAGGAGAAGTTATTGAATTAGAAAAGTATGAATGATGAGGAAATGATTTTGTGTCATGAATTGGTATAAGTATCAGAGTTGGATTAATGAACATATGTGACAAGTTTTTTTTAGAGTTATTATTATTGTAAGGCCCATGCAATTTTTTTTAAAGTTGCATTTGATGTGTCTAGTTTAATGTATTTAAAATAAAAAATAAAAATAAGAAATTAAAAAATGAAAAGGGAAGAAAATTAGTAATTAAAATATATATTTTTTTAAATAATATTTATTTTGGTAAAAAGCTATAATAATTAACACCTTATTTTGGAAGTGGAGTTTGAATTTTGAGGGTATGAATTTTATAATGGAGACAGTAGCATTTACACTGGAGACATTGAGGAGGGCTCATTTTTCCTATGGAAATAATAGATGGAGGATATACTAATTTTAAAATATTAGTATTTGTTGAAAGAGGGTACGGAAAACAAACTGTCATTGATGACAGATGAAGAATGGAATGAGCTAGATAGAAAGGTGATTGTGACAATCTGCCAATATCTAGCAAAGAATTTGTATTTCAATGTGTCTGGAGAAAAGACATAAAAAGGATTATGGAAGAAGCTCCATGATCTGTATGAGAAGAAAGAAACATAAAAAAAAGTGTTCTTGATGAAGAAACTTTATAATCTCAAGATGGAGGGTGCCTCATTTTTTGACCATTTGAATGAATTCAATATTATTAGTACTCAACTTACCTCTGTTAAAATCATTCTAGATGATGAAATTAAATTTATTTTGTTAAATACAACTGGGAAAATTTAATTATAGCTATGATCACTTCAACAACTGCAGTAACCTTGAAGTCTGATGATGTTAGAAATAGTTTAATAAATGAGGAGTTGCAATGCAATATAATTGAAAAAAACAAGGGAGGAGAAGCTATAGCTCTAGCTGATAGTGGTAGGAGAATTGATCGAGGCCGACAAGGGAATTCAATATCGAGAGATAGATTTAAATCAAGAAGGGACAGGATAATCTACTTTCATTGTGGAAAACCCTCGCACATGAAAAAAGAGTGTCGAGTTTAGAAGAAAGGTGCAAAGGATTAGAAACCATCCAATGCAAATAACAAGTCATCCAACACAAATAAACGTGAGACTACTTCTATAGTCGTAGATGGTGATGTGTTATTTGGTGTTTCAATAGAGGATGCACATTTATATACATCTAGAAGTAGCTTTGATTTGATCCTTGAGTCTAGGGCATCTCACCATGTAGCCCCATGCAAATATATTTTGTTGCATATAATCTTGGTGATTTTGGTAGAGTGCATCTGGGGAACAACCATTTTTGCAGTATTGTTGGACTGGGAGATGTTTAGATCAAGATAAAGGATGGTCAAGATATATTATTGGAACAGTTCAAGCATGTACCGGAAATGTGCATGAGTTTGATCTCTATGGGACAACTAGATGTTGAAGGCTATTCCACAAGATTTGGGAAATGATGTTGGAAAATTAGCAAAGGATAATTGGTCATGGCTTGAGGACCCAAGACAGGAACATTATATACATTGAGGGAAATGATATGCAAATAATATTTGGAAGTTGTCACAAAAGAAGAAACTTCAGTGGTTCTGTGGCGTAATTTCTTTGGTCACATGACCGAGAAGGGCTTAAAAATCCTTGTTGGTAAAAATTTACTGCTAGGTTTGAAATCCTACAATCTTGATCTTTGCAAGCATTATGTATAAGGTAGACAAAGAAGGGTTGCATTCCTTAGAGGTGGCCATGATAGAAATAAAAATTTGCTAGAATTGATACACTCGAATGTGTTTGGGCTTGTTAACATTAAGTCATTAGGAAGAGCATCATATTTTGTAACATTTATAGATGATGCATCTAGGAAGGTTTGGACCAAACCTATGAAAATTAAAAGTAAAGTGTTTGAAATATTTCAAAAATCCCATGTTGTTGTTGAAAAAGAGACTAAAAACTTGCTCAATTTCCTATTAATAGATAATGGTGGAGAATATTGCTCAAAAGCATTCAAGTAATATTGTAATAAGTTTGACATAAAGCATGAGAAGACTACACTGGTACTTCTCATTAGAATGGAATTGTAGAAAGGATGAATCACACCATTATAGAAAAAGTGGGGAGTACGTAGTCAAATTCTGGTTTGCAGAAGCATTCTTGGGCAGAAATAGTCAAGACAACTTGATATATTATAAATTGATTTCCTACTAGAGCCTTAGATGCCAACATCCATGAAGAAGTTTGGACTGGTAAGAAGTTGAATTATTCTCATTTGAAAATCTTTGGATGTGAAGCATTTGTACATATTCCTAAAGAAAATAGAGCTAAGCTAGATGATAAACCTATGAAATTCATTTTTCTAGGATATGTGGATGAAACATTTGGTTATCGTCAATGGAATCCAGTCAAACATAAAGTTATTAGAAACAAGGATGTTTAATAGGTATGTAGGTGAGGTGGAGGTCAAGAAAGTTATTGACGGTTTTAAATAGCAACATGAAAACATCCCACCAATGCAAGAAGATGGACAAAAAATTCAAGGGCAGGAAGGATAGCTAGTCGAATATGATGAACACCAAGAAGAAGGAATCTCGCAGACACCTTGACATAAGATTCAACAAGATAATTCACCACCACAGTTGGTTCAAAGATCCTCTAGGCCTCATAAGCCTTCACAAAGTTATCCTCCTTCGAACTATATTTTATTAGCATATGAAGGTGGACTTGATTGTTTCCAAGAGGCTTGTGAAGTTGAGCATAGTAAATAATGGATGAAATCAATGGAGGAAGAAATTTATATGGAGAAACGACAAGCCTTCATAGAAAAAGGCAAGGAAGACCTAGTTTGTAGGTTGAAGAAGATTCTCTATGGATTGAAACAGACACCTCGACAATGGTACAAGAAATTGAATTCATTATATGTTGGAATATGGTTTTCATAGGTTGGAAGTTGATCATTGTTTCTATATCAAGAGGTATGATCAAGGAAAATATATCATATTATTGTTATATGCAGATGACATGTTGATTTTTTGGAAAGATAAGAATATGATCAATAAATTGGAGAAAGATTTGGGCAATAAATTTACAAATGAAGGATTTAGGTCCAACACAACAAATATTGGGCGTGAGGATCATGTGTGATAGGAAAAAAAAAGGTTATGGTTGTCACAAGAAAAATATATGAAGAAGGTGCTTGGTGCTTGACAGGTTTAATATGAAGGATGCCAAGCTAGTTGGTACACCCCTTGTAGCCCACTTCAAGCTAAGTACTGAATTATTTCCTAATGATGACAAGGATAATTAAGAAATGAACAAGATTCCTTATGCTTAAACACTTGGCATCTTGATGTATGCCATGGTATGTACACAACCAAACATTGCACATTGAGTGGGAGTAGTGAGCAGGTTCCTTACCAATCTAGTAAAACAACACTTGCAAGTAGTAAAATGGGGTTTGAGGTATCTCAAGGGTACTAGTAATTATTTTTTATGTTTTGGTCATAATGAGATTGTTCTTTACATATTTACAGATGCAAATATGGCTCAAGATATGGACATGTTGATGGTGCTGGACCCACCAACATGTCAAGGGATCTCCCCAATAAGAAGTCCCACTTAGACCTCAGACTGCCTGGTGTAGGAGTCCCACTAGTGGGTCGTAATGCGACGCCTTGACCGTAATTTCACACAGAGGCAAGTAAGATAACTCTGCTACTAGCAAGGGTGTGACCACTGCAGTGAGTCAAGGAAGATGCATGAGAGGTTCTAGCACAGGTGGGTTGAGATGAGTGTGCCCCTTGGCAACCTGTAATAGTAGTTAGATGGGAAGGGAACACATGAGCAAAGATACATCACAAGGTGGAAAGAAAGTAAGTTGGAAATCCAAAGTGATGGTTAAACCAATCAACACATCTCAGAAAGATTCATACATACTCATATGGAATAGTCCATACATGCATGCGTAAGAAAGAAAATACATATGCCATTTATAGAGTAAACAACATAGTTGGAACACAATACAACATATGCATGAAACATGCTGCCTCTTATTATATAAAGAAGTGTAAGTTCCAGTCATAAAAGGCATCCATGTACACCCACTAGCCCCAATAGTGGGATATTACAGCCACATCAGCCTAGTCCTCCAAAGAGATGAACTAGCTTTGCGCAGTGGATAAGCCAAATCTCGTTACAATACTATCCATGCTCTCTCTGAGATAGTCTTATCGAAAGCTTGGCTAACCAAAAGCCTTTACAATGAGTTATGAGGGACTATTTTTAGGAAAGGGTGGGGTGAACCTTGACATGCCCCTTTGTGATAGTTCAACTACACTCATGACTCTTCACCTACCTATGACTGTTACATCCAACTATTGACACTTGACTTACACTTGACATGACTTTACATTATAATGCACATGTACCCATGTGAAACCAAATGGCTTGATCAAGCCAAGCTAGACATCAATATTACTTAGAAAACCATGGAATTCCAATTCCTCAACATCATCATGTTGATTGACAGTAACATACTAATGCCAATATTGACAGTCCTTGATGGTGTCCATGTGCTCCGCAGTGACATCTGTTTGAAACCTGACTCTTGTCTCCATAGCGTCCGGGTACACTGCTCGGGCTCCTCTATCCAACTCATCTAAAAGCATGCACATCATTGTCTTGAATGTGGCTAGACTAGCAACATACTTTTGCATGATGTCTGCACTAATGGGCATGTCTAGGCTAGTGGCGATGCGCATCAACTCTTCAAAGTATGAGTCAAGCTCTAGTCCGACTTATTTCTTTGTCTTCTCCTCGGTGAGAGTACCAATTAATGGGATCACATGTGTGTGCACCACAACATCCATACTATTGAATATTCGTGCATGGGAAACCTGTATACTAGTGATGAATTGTGAGAGCTCTTCATAGTTCTCGATCTGACTCCGAGTACATGATTTCAACTCGACCACATTGACCCTCACCAACTTGGGCAAGTGAAGTGGGGATCCCTTATATTTCATCGTCCTTGTTTGCATGTCATCAAGAATAACATGCAAGTTCACCAAGATACATGCTCTTCTAGCACATCGCTGCTACCATCCGTTGGGTTGGGCGACTGCCTTATGCACGATACCAAACTTTGCATACAATGTTGAAATAACTGTGTCGAGGGACAATACTTCATCCATTATTTCCTTCTTTGGTTTAGCTTAGGTGGACATTGTCACCAAGTCTCCGCCTTTCTTGGTCGTCTGTAGTTCCTTTTCCCTTCACTCATTCTCAACTATCAGAAAACGAACACTTGAGCTAGTGACCTTGGCTAACACTTTGGTTGCATCAGCCAAGGCTGTTGGATGTTTGTGCACATCAGTCATGATCACTCATTCTTCAACTTATGCAGGATATGTATGATCCTATAGAGTTGATACCTTGCCAGACTATACAACTCTATGTTTAGATTCGTCAAACGAGATGTTGTGCATCTCTCCTTCTGGATAATCACAAACAATCTTAGTGCCTCCTTCGTCACTCGAGGCTTGCTCATCATATGGATGCATTGAAGTGGGTGAGCTGAAGTCTTTGTGGTGAGGAATGACTTTGATGTCCTGTTACAACTCCTGTTGCTCCATGTCTGCATCCAACTATTTAAGTGCTTGTTCTATCTCATGAGCGAAGTCTTGCTCCTACAATGGTTCACCGTGTTCACCTCATCCTAGCTGTTCTGATGAATCAACTACTTGTACGAGCTTTGCTTCATCTGTTTGCACATGTTTCACCTCTTTCTATATCTGTTGCTACTACGCTTCCCTCTCTTGTTTGTGCAGCTCTTGTTCCTTTTGGAGTTGCTCCCTCAGCTCATGCAATTCCTTCTCTTCTTCTTCCATCCTTCTCTTATCCCTCTACCTCTACACAATTCACATGTCACGATGTTTCCTCTTTGCCTCGATAGCCATAGTTTCTTTCTCTACTAATGGATCTGCTCGAAACTTGTAGCTTTGCTCCTGCTCCATGAGATCGACAATCTTCCTCTTACCTTTGCTGCACACTGGTATGCTTGCATTTGTTTCCACTACTGCTAATGCTGCTACTAGTTCTTTCCATGATGTTTCTTCATGTTTCTTTGCTAACCACTCCACAGCAAAGCCGACCGGTTCATTGGGTCTTGAGAAATTGTAGCAATATCTCCATGGGTCCTCCTCGGCCCAATGACATGCCCCATGGATCTAGTTGAAATAAACCCTCATGTAGTGATCCTTCACAATACAATTTGGGTCATATGGATTGTAGCTTTCGAGGTCAAATGGGTACTTCTTGATTAGTTCTGCTTTGACATCCACTTGCTTGATACTTTGAATCTCATATAACCCAATCTGCAACAGAAGAGAAGGCCAAGGTTCCTTCTTCTTCTGGTGCAGTCTAGCTGCCAATCCTGCCAAGATGTGATATGCTACTTCCTGCATGACATGTATGTCCAAGGAAAAATTTGGTAGAACACATGGAGGCTTCTCCGTGTTGAAAATTCAAATGAAGGTGCCGAATGGTGAGGCATACCAATCAAAAATGCCTATCAATGCCTCCATTTCTTCCTTCGACATGCAGGGTGGATCCTGTTCGAATATCATATTGTACACTGGGGTGACAAAATGATTGAAAAGCCGTGTGATTACGCCTTTGAAGTTGTATCCAGAAATAACTTGAAATACATGTTCACAGCAGTCTCCATCGGTGACCATGCCCACTCCAAACCTGAGAACTCCCATCAGGCACAGACTACATCTAAGATGTAGGCTAACATGTAAATCTTTTCATAAATACCTTTAGGTGACTATCGAGCCTTCATTACCTGTTCCTTCAACTAATGAGCCAATATGTCGGACCAGTTACATGGTTTTCCTTCTCTAGCTAGTTAGTCCAACGAGATCACCCAACTCTGTGGGAAGGTTTCTATGCTTGCTTGGCCATATGGTCGACAAGAAAATATGACCAAGTATTGGTACGCCTTCCATAGTATCTTTGTCTTGTAGATCTGGTAGGGTGTAAACCTGAATCGAGATGGCTCCTTTACCTAGTTCTTTGGAATGTCTCTAGAGTTACCACTGATATTTGGTAAGTTGAATGGAGTCTTCATGACAATCATGGGCTAAGACATCTGATACATCTCATCATAATCTCGTGCCCAGAAGGTCACAAGCTACATCCCACTAACACTACTCAAGGTCAAAGTCTCAAGATCAACATGAGAGATGATCTAGTGTATCATGTCTGTGGATGGAATGCGGGGTATCTGCATGAAATCTGGTACAAACCAAACTTGTGAATGTTTACATACACCTGATGATCTTTGAGGCATTCCTTAAAAGTGCCTGCAAATTCTGCATTGATGTCTTGCTACTTTAGTTTGATGTCCCTGTCTAGATATAACTTTGTATCTTCATAGATCAGTAGACTAGAGGACACTTGCTCAACTGGTGCTCCAGCTCCATTTCCATCAGTGTCCTGTGATCTCACTCTCTTGGAAGCCATTGATGTAGTACTACTAAGGGATAGATGAACACCTCAAATATATTGAGACAAGAAACATCCATGGCAAGAAATTTGTCAGCAAATTCGAGGAATGACACAACACATACTTGGGGAACAGATAGGAAAGATTGCGCAATTTCTTCTGGGAGGCTGGGTGATCAGCTTCCAGAACTATGCAAAAGGTAGTCTAGGTTGTTTGGGAGGCAAGAATATCTACTAGAATTTTCCAATGCCCAATCCAAACTAGTTTTTGTTTGCTGGGATTGCGCAATGCGTAATTCCAACTAGAAGTGACTGGAGGCTCAAGGACGGCATTGTGAAATTTTCTGGGCCAATAGTCAATATCCCTCAGAAATGCAAAAAATAGCCCTGGAGGACAATTCTAGGTAGAAATGCACATTTCTGGAGAGGAAGGCAGAGCCTTCCTTCCCTTGATTGTGCAATGTTGTCCTAGTGAAGGCAAAGTCCGGGCCAAGGTTGGCCCGACTCACAAATAGGAAACTGAGAGAAAATATGACAGTGAATGGATGGTGAAAACAAGTGAAATAAGAAGTGACTGATAGTGCATGCAGACATAAATGAAAGATTCAGTAAACATATCAATATGCATGTGGGTGAGGCGAGTCGCTAAATCTGTGACTGTTCATGCAAAACACTTTCATGCATGCAACATTAGTGAGATAGAAACGAAAACTGAAATAGAGCTAGCAGAAGATAATATACATGAAAATGACAGCAAGCGTTCAAATAAATCAAGAAAACATCACTCACACAAGAAAATACACAAAAGGCAACAAAAATGCTGAAAAAGACAAGTTGAGGCCACTTGCGTGTGAATAGATGACCCAGATATGCCGAAGAGTCCTAGATGTGTTGTGGGATGTCAGAGCTCCAATATTGATGTGACAAATTGAGCTCTGATGCATCAAATAAATAAGTTTTGAGCTCATGACATGCATGCCACAAATCTAGGAAAAAGCGACACTTGGAGAAAAGTTTCTAAAACAACTTTGCATGTAACCTCCAGATGCTAAACATAGCTCCCTAAATCATGGAATTCCTTTTGCATGTTGCCTTTTTCTATTCTGAGTAAAATCAAGCCATGCATGCAAGTCAAGTTTCCTTGGTCCCAGGTGGAACTGGTCAACCAGACTGCTTATGCATGAAGTTGCTCAACTGCTTGAGAAAAATGTGCATTATTGGCTGGGAGCTAGGCTAGATGCCCTAGAGACTTGTGCAATTTCTAGGTAGAGCAGCTGACCACTGCCTAGATTTGCGCAAATTTTGGGCTGAGCAGTCCTACAGAGGGAAATTGCGCAATTTTCACTAGGAGTGCTGACTGGAAAAATTGCGTAATTTTGTAGCCCAACAGGCTGCCAGAAAGGATTGCTCAATTTCTAGAGGGAAGGTTGGTTTCCCTCCAAAAATGTGCAATTTCTTGGGGGAGCTTCTCAACCTGCAGTTGGACCAAGTTCGGGTAATCAGTCTGTGAGGGGAATGCATCAAGATGTGATTAACAGACCGCCTTTGGGCAAGAAAAACATTGAAGCTTGTGTACTTGACAAAGCAAGACAAGGTGTTGTGAAAGGTCGGTAGGAGGGCTCCAAAATGAAGCTAAGGAAAAATTTTGGAGGGTGGTTGCAGCCACTACAACACTTGGCGACAAACTGGTAGAACTCCATCTCTCTGAATGGACATTGTTCATGAAAAGAAAGGCTAACACCTCGGGAAGTATTGTTCAGTTCTTAGCTCATCTTGGTTTCTCAATAGCTTAATTGTAAGATGTAGCATCTGCTAATCTCTTGGTCGATTGACACACATTCCAAGCCAAGGAAACACAGTTGTTTCGATTGGGTTTGACAGGTATATTGGTGCACAAGCAGTATAGTCGTCAAAGTCTTAGTTTCATCTCTGGTGTTGCTCTGCTGCTAGCAAGCCTGGATAGTACCACGACGGAGTCACATAGGAACACAAGCATGGCTCCGTTGCCAGAGAGCCTTGTTAGTAACCCAACAGATTTACTTGCATCACCTCTCTTCGCATGAAGCCTTTCTCTTCTTTCGCCTTATTCATTTTCATTTTTCGAATTTTTTCACTTTTCATTTTTTTTTTCATTTTTCAACTGTACATAGAACTTATTCATTTCAGAGGCAGAAGAGGAATCCCAAATTATTGAGAGCAGAAGAGGTTGTTTCAGGAGAGAAGTATTTTATTATATCTATAACATGCCTATTAAGGTATTCCCCCTTGCCTTACTCTACTTGACTGAGCTGACAAGGGTTAACAAAAAAACAACCGACTAGAGAAGGTAACACTAGTCAGTGCGCAAGTGTTGTGTTTTCACCAAGGTTCACTTCGAACAATACATATTTTCCTGTGATGTATCATAGACTAAAAGTAACAAGCTCTTCATATAGAGGCAAGATGATAGATAACCAAGTAGTGATAGTTGTACAAGCCCTCTTATACTTCACCCAGCTCGTTTCAAGAGTCATACATGGTCTCATGCGAAACTAACCTACGAATGAAACAATCAAACTATATGAAAAAAACAAGCGAAATAACAAACAACAAAGAAAATCAAGAGAGGAAGCAAAAGTGGAAGCACAACAAGTAAGTAAACAAGCAAGCAAGCAAACAAACAAACAAAGCGAGTAAGAAAAAAATCATGCAAGCAAACTGACAGAAAGAAAACACTACTACTCTTACACTAACGGTGCATGGGCCTAATCACGTGAAGTGATATTTCCAACGCAGCCACTGTCGCATTGGTTGACCCATGTTGGTTAAGGCTTGATCCGCGAGCAACCCAGCTGTGCAAACAAGCAAGAAAGAAAGATATAACAATGAATACAACCACACTTCGTGTTTCAAAGTGCCTGTTAGCTCTACTACATGTTGCTAATATTCAAGAAGCAGAAGTAAGATCGGTCCTTGGTTTTTCTTAGCAAAGGCCTACACTGGATATCCTCACCGTTCTCCATTTCCTCACCCATTCCCCTCTCATCTCCTTTACTAATGCTTTGTTTAAAAATCACATAAAACTCTTTTCTTTAAGCCATGGGTGTTAAAACCCCAAAACCCCATATAACCCCCGCCCATACAATCGTGCGCCCCCGCAAACCCTTCCGCCGCAGTCTTGGCCATTGATCCCCATCACCCTGACCCAACGACCCTCCCGTCACATCAAATTAACTAACCCACACAATTAAGTACACACCGTTCGATCGCATCCACCACGATCAAATGACATCCGCTTCCCCCGCAACCATAACACGAAGGCGCATTAACACGCGATGAAAAGCGGTTTTGTTCCCCCCCCCCCCATCCGCAACGCGTCGTACAATGATTGGAATTGCGCACCCCTATAATTTTACCACCCGACGATCCACGGCAGTGCGATCAATACTACCTACCATAGAAACCATTCGTCCCCGCTCGTTAACACCCACACGTTTTCTCCTCCCAATGACCGTTGGATCTGTCACCCGAGATCCAACAACCCGCATTTCTCTGCCTCTGTATCTCCTGATACCCTCCACTGACTGATTCTCGCCATCTATCCACGTGATCCGACGGTTGATCTTGCTCCTCCATCCTGTTTGTCCACCTGCTACGAAGCCCACATCTCTTAACTGCTCCGTGCACTTGAAGGACTAAGATAACCAATCTTCGGTATTGTTTGCATTTGTTCCTCAAGAACTGCATTCATTAGGGAGGATGGCCAAGAAGGAAAAGGACAAGCCTGGAGAAGATAAATTCATTTAACAGTTATGGAATTTCATCCATACGACACTCCACCTGCCCGAGAAGGACAACAGAGCACCCGAGAAGATCAAATTCGTTCACTGAAGCAGGCAGATTGTACCAGAGACTCCATCAGGCAGTTAAAGTGGTTGGTGGTCAATTATGACCCCTCCACACCTAGAATGGTTGAGTGCCTCTGTAATGAAACTCTTTATATACCCAAAAACAAGATGTAATTAGGGTTGATGGTTGCTGTTTTGATGTAAAGTTCAACTTCTAGAGACTGTAACTGCTTTGATACTTGCAGCGTCTCGTCTTCATTTTCAGCTAATACAAGCTTCTTTTGTTTTTAATTGCTCACTTTCCATTTCTATTCTATTCTAGGATGTGCTTGATATGTAGTTTTCCTAAACTCTTTATGTTTAGCATCAGAGGAGCTATCATCCTACCTCTGTGTTTAAATCTTGGATGTATCAGTGAATGTGTTAATCAGGTTTCTTTTTACTTAGTGACAGAGAGATGTCATCATGTCTGTACACTAGGGAATTATATTTGTAGACCTCTTTACTGGTTGTAGCCGGCCATCACAAGGTCTTGTGCACCTGCTGGTGTGGTCAGTATTCTCCATATTCACCCAATCCTTAAACTGTGAGTAATTGGTGTTCTAAAGCCTTGTATTCTGGGGGTGTTCACGCATGTCTGGAGTCAAGCAAGGTAGAATGGTTATCTGGCTTGAATAAGCATCATGCCTTCCATTCATCCATTTCCAACATTGGGTTGAGTTTGTAATGTTCCCGAGCATCTCCGAGCTACAAAATAGCAGAGTTTCTTGGGGTGATAACATTAATTAGCACCATTTCCGAGGAGAGGAGATTGAAGCTCAGCTTCCCTGGGAGAACAACACAGTTCCATGCTTTGATGATAGACAAGTTTTTGACACATTTCTGCTTGTAACCATCTATCTGGCGACTCTACTGGAGAACCTACCTTGTGGTGACTCCACATTTCAGTTCTAGCTCAGTTGTGAGGCATACCTGGAGAAATCCTCAGAAATCACTAGCTGACCTAGTGCATGACCTTGAGAAGATTGCTAAGTAGAAGAAAACTTCACAGAAAGGAGCATCAGGATCAGGTAAGCCTAAGAAAACTTATGCATCTCTGCAAGAGAAGATTATAGCTGAGGATATACAGTTTGAAGATATAGAACCTCGCATTGTTAGTGAAGAAATACCTTTATAGATTCATAAAGCTCCTTTTTCAGTCAGTTCCCCTTTGGATCTTAGTCCAAAGAAATCCTCCCATACAGTCCATCATATCCCTTTGTGTCTATCATCTATTTCATTACTTCCTACCATTCAATCTACCAGTATCCTTCCACCTATCCCAGTCATGGTAGGTCAGCAAGCTCCCACGGAGATGGAAAGAATTATAGCTGCTAGGTATGGACCCTTGGTCTTGCCTGTTCCTTTGAATGCCATGCTTGCAGGAGAATATCAGAAATATATGCCCAAGTTCACTGGTACAGAGGGAGTAACAGTTGAAGAACACCTTGAATCTTTTTATAGCTATGCTGATAACTTAGATATCAATGAAGATGATGTGTGGATGAAAGTATTTTTATAGAGCCTTGATGGAGAGGCTAGAAAATGGTTCAGATAACTACCCCATAGGTCCATAGTAGACATTGAAGCATTGGATGATGCATTCCTAAAACGATGGGGGGATAGGAAAGATCTGCTCTATTACCATATAGAGTTTGGAAACCTAAAGAGGGAGAATGGGGAATCATTGCCTGATTTTAATAAAAGATTTAATCGTATGTAAAACAACATACTAGCTAAAGTGAAGCCTACCCCCACCTCTGCCAAAATCACTTATGACAATGCTGTTGACTCTGATTTCTACCTGTTGTTGAGAGAAAGAAGATGTGCCACTCTAGCTGAAATGCAAGATGTAGCACTGGAGGTGGAATCAAATATTATGGCTGTGGAAAAGCTTAAAAGTTAGGCTGATAGAAGGAGGAAGAGAGGTGAGGCTTATTCTTCCTCTACTTCATCTTCAGAACCCAAACTAGACAAAATGACTAAGATGATAGAGTCATTGGCTACTGAGATATCTAAGTTGAAAGTCGAGTAGATTTATGGGAAAGCAAGGCTTCAAAACACATTTTCTCCAAGTAATCCAAACCCATTCAGAAGAGCAAATGAACAGTTGCAAACCATTCAGAGGGGTAAAGAAGTAAATGAAGAACAAAACGTTAAGGCTCCTTTCCAGAATGTAGTCATGGAATATGAACAGGTTGAAGAGGAGGATGAAATTCATTGCATGGAATATAAAGGTAGTGCTACCGTTTTGACATTAGCTGCATATGAATAATCGTTATTATAGGACCAAACCAGTCAGGAGTGGGACA
This sequence comes from Pinus tabuliformis, assembly GCA_031772625.1. Classification (NCBI taxonomy): domain Eukaryota; kingdom Viridiplantae; phylum Streptophyta; class Pinopsida; order Pinales; family Pinaceae; genus Pinus; species Pinus tabuliformis. The sequence continues at coordinate 1,721,237,633 of CM062817.1, read as the reverse complement.
GAGAGGCTGTTTTGCAGACTGGTGAATAGCAAAGATAGAATCTGAGGTCAAAGGCAAACAATGTCAAGGAGAATCCTACCTAAAGAGTTGTTGTCCAGACAGAGTCACAGAATATCAGACAGAGAAGACCAGAAGATGATCCAATCATCCTCAAAGTGCTAGCTCAAGAGGTAAGAGGTCCTGATAATTCCCCTTCCCCTTTCAGTTTTGAGTCAGAAGTCCAGAAGTTGAGAATAACTGTACCTCTGATAGAACTAGCGAAAGTGAAGTTTTTAGAAAGCCTATCCTTGAGGCTCTTGAGCTGAAAGACACACAAACCTCCACTGACTATGTCAACTTGCAAGATGAAAAGCCTGTCGTTGTGCTTAGCCCGATGACCGAACCTACTAGTGATAATTCTCCATCATTTTATGTCTCCTTGACCATTCATGACAAAATCCTCCACAATTGCCTGCTAGACACAGGGGCCAGCCACAATTTTATGCTTAAGGCTATCATGGAAGAGTTAGGCCTTCATATCACTAGATCATATCATGAATTATTCTCATTTGATTCAAGAAAGGTAAAATGAATAGGATTAATCAGAGACCTGTCCATTACCCTAAATTAGTTGCCCATGAAGAGCATGATGATGGATATTGTGGTAGCAGATGTCCCTCCCAAGTTTGGCATGTTGTTGTCCAGAAGGTGGATTAAGAGACTAGGTGGGACACTACAAAATGATCTATATTATGCCACTGTCCCAGTCTTTGGAGGGGAAAGAAGGATATTTTATAGAGAAGCACAGCTGGCCTACATCATCAGTGATGAGAAAAATCCTTCTAATCATCCTATCTAGGTTGTGGACACTGATTTTGGAGCCTGTATTCTCCAAATAGAAGAGTGACGAATCTCAGAAGGCCTCAATGTAGATCAGGAAACCAATAATCCAAGCGAAGGGAGAGAAAGGAAGTCAGGTTTGGGAGATGTTCTTTGATGGAGCATGTTCCATGGAGACCGCAGGAGCAGGGGTGGTACTGATATCTCCAAAACAAGAAAGAACACATCTGTATTTTAAGTTGGATTTTCAAGTCACAAACAATATAGTAGAGTATGAGGCTCTGTTATTGGGACTTAATGTAGCTAAAGACAGAGGAATCAGAAACATAAAGGTGTTTAGAGATGCTGATCTTATCATTCAGCAAGTAAACAGAACATTTCAAGCAAAGCACCCAAGGCTGGAAGCATACAGAGAAGAGATATGGATACTTAAAGATTCTTTTGATAATTTTTGTTTCTCATATATCCCCAGAGTAAAAAATCATCTTGTCGATTCCCTTACGGTGTCTACTAGCATGTTTATCCCTCCCATGCCTCACAGACTAGTTTATGAAGTCGAAATGAAATATAGACCATCCTTGCCTGATAACGTCCAGCATTGGAAAGTCTTTAAATATGACGATGAATTGAATAGGTTTCTACAAGTCATTAATGAATTTGATGAGATGCAAATTGACCAAGAGAATGAAGCCTTGGAAGAAAGTCCCCAATCTCAGCTTAGAAACAAAATTGGTAAAGATAGCATTGTCCAACTGCCCAACAATCATATACCTAAGGGTCTGGTTCCATTAGAAAAGTTGTTTGACCAAAACGATGTGCCTTATAAGGCTGCCCAAAAAGAAGACCAATCTGCAGTCTGTGAGCGTAATATAGGGAGTCCAGATCAGCCCATATACATAAATCTGTCCACCCATCTATCTTCTGCCCATAGTGCTGAATACTGCAATTTAATGAAGCAATTTGCTGATGTCTTTGCCTGCGAATATAGTGACCTGAAAACATATGACAAAAATATCATCCAGCATAAAATCCCTTTGGAGAAAGACACCATCCCTTTCAAGCAAAAGCTGAGACCAATAAATCCTTTGCTCCTTCCTCTGATTGAAAAAGAAATAAAGAAGTAACTGGCTGCCAAAATCATAGTTCCTCTCAGATATTCAAAATGGGTAGCCAATTTGGTAGTAGTGAGGAAGAAAAGTGGAGAAATCAGGTTCTGTGTTTATTTTAGAAACTTGAACAAATGCTCCAAGAAAGAGAACTATCCCCTACCGAAGATGGAGCATTTACTGCAGAAGGTCTCAGGAGCGAAAGTGATGTCTTTACTGGATGGATTTTCAGGATATAACCAAGTTGTTGTACATCTAGATGATCAAGAGAAGACTACATTCACCACTCCTTGGGGCACTTTTATGTATTCCAAGATGCCTTTTGGGATGATGAACGCTGGAGCCACCTTTCAAAGAGCTATGGATATAGCATTTGTGGGAGAGAAGGATAAGTTCATCCTTATCTACCTAGATGATATAACAGTGTACTCCAGCAGCCATCATGACCATTTACAACATTTGAAGAAAGTGTTCCTCAAGTGTAGAAGGATTGGAATTTCAGTCAATCCTAAAAAACCATAGTTTGCTTTAGAAGAGGGTAAGCTGTTAGGACATGTTTTTTCTACTGCAAGTGTCAGAATTGACCCAGAAAGTGTAAAAGCAATACAAACTTTGTCTATCCCGAGATCAAAGAAAGACATCCAGTCTTTTCTAGGAAAAATAAATTTTGTAAGGAGGTTTATCCAAAATTTTGCAGAGCTGGTAAAGCACATTACGTCCATGTTGAGAAAGGGGTCGGAGATAAAATGGACTGATGCAGCAAGAAGATCCTTTGAGTCCATTAAGAAAGTGATTATGGAAGCTCCCACTTTAAGAAGTCCAGATTACAGCAAGGAGTTCCATATATTCTCATTTGCCTCTGAAGACACCCTTGCAGCAGTTTTATTGCAAGCAGATGAAGAAGGCTCAGAGAACCCAATGGCTTTTTTCAGCAAAAAATTAAGGGATGCTAATCTGAAGTATGATATCATTGAAAAGCAGGCTTATGCTCTTATCAAGTCTTTGAAAGCTTTCAGAATTTACATTCTGCATTCCAAGATAATTACATATGTACCCTCTGCTTCAATAAAAGATGTTCTAATGCAGCCTGATGCTAACGGAAGAAGGGCTAAATGGATTGCAAAGCTTATTGAATTTAATATAGAATTGAAGCCCACTAAACTAGTCAGAGATCAGGGCCTTGCCAGACTGATGGCAGCAGAAAATTGTAGAACGTTGGACATAAATCTCATAAGCAATGACGTAGAAAGTGGTCAAACAGAAGAAGAAACGACTGAACCAGGGAAATCAGTCATTGGCAGAAAATCAAGCTTCTTGTGATTGGTACTCTGCAACAGCTCAATTCTTGCTGAAGCTAGAAATCCCTCTAGGTCTTAGTGCAAGACAAGCCAGAACTTTTAAGCTTAGCGCAGCTAAATATTGCATCCATGAAAATTTTCTCTATTGGAGGGACCCCTCTGGAATGTTGTTGAGGTTTCTGGACAAAGAACAATCCATTGAAGTCATGCAGCAGTTCCATTCCAGCATATGTGGAGGACACCATTATTAGAAAACTATAGCCCACAAAATCCTTAGAGCTGGGTACTATTGGCCCACTTTATTTTCTAATGTCTTTTCATTTGTTAAATCTTGTGACAGGTGCCAAAGATTTGAAGGGAAACATCAATTGAAGTCCCTGCCCTTAAAACCAATACATGCAAATGGCCCTTTTCAGCAGTCGGGTTTAGACTTCATTAGAGAAATCAATCCACATTCTAGTGGCCAACACAGATGGATCTTAGTAGCCACCGATTATTTCACTAAATGGATTGAGGCCATCCCTACCAGAAAGGCTGATCACCATGTGGTGATGAAGTTTTTAACAGAGAATATCTTCACCAGATTTGGTTGTCCACATAAATTGGTCACAAACAATGTAGCAACCTTCAGGGCAAAAGAATTGGTGGAAATGTGTGACTTAATGGGCATTAAGCTAGTTCACTCCACCTCATACTACCCTCAAGGCAATGGTCTAGCAGAATCTTCCAACAAAATCCTGATAAGGATAATTAAAAAGCTGCTGGAAGACAACAAAAAGAATTGGGATTCTAAGCTCAAATATGCACTGTGGGCTAACAGAGTGACCATAAAGAAATCCACAGGGAATTCTCCATTCAAGTTGTTATATGGCACTAAGACTGTGTTTCCAATTCAATTAAATCTCCCTGTGGCAAAATTCCTACAAGAAGAGCAGAATGAGGAAGAAGATATGGCAAAAAGGATCATTGATTTAGGAGAGATACATCAAATCAGAGAACAACTGGTTGAAAGGTCTGCAACACATCAGAAGAAGATCAAGGAAGCCTTTGACAAAAGGACAAAAATAGATAATTTTCAGGTTGGAGACTTAGTTCTTAAATGGGATGCATTGAAAGAGAAGAAAGGCAACCATGGGAACTTTGATGCTTTCTGGACATGGCCTTTTATCATTTCTCAAATTCAAGGGAACAATACTTTCATACTACAAAGTATGAGAGGGGAGACAGTTTTTGATGGCCCAGTTAATGGGCGTTTTCTGAAAATTTATGTTGCTTAAGGTCTTTTGGCCTTAAGGTTGTAAATACGCTATTTGATCAGTTTTTAGTATATGCTTAGTTAGACTCCATGCCCAATGGAACACTAAGAAATTTTTCTAATTGGTTTTCACAGGGAAGGCATTGATCTGCAAGTTCTTGAGACCTCGTAGGGAGGATCTCATCCCCAGATGGAGCCAGTGTTAGCTCTTCTACATCTTGCTGATGTTCGAGGAGCAGAAGTAAGCTCGATCCTTGGTTTTTCTCAGAAAAGGTGTACACCAGATATCCTCACCCTTCTGTAGTTCCTCGCCCATTCCCCTCTCATCTCCTTTACTAACACTTTGTTTAAAAATCACATAAAACTCTTTTCTTTAAGCCCTAGGCATCAAAACCCCAAAACCCCATATAACGCGCGCCCATACAACTGCGCGCCCCCGCAGACCCTTCCGCCACAGTCTTGGACATTGATCCCCGTCACCCTGACCCAACGGACCTCCTGTCACATGAAATGAACTAAACCATGCAAATAAGTACGCACCGTTCGATCGCATCTGCCACGATCAAACAACATCCACTTCCCCCGCAACCATAACATGAAGGCGCGTTAGCGCGCGATGAAAAGCAGTTTTGTTCCTCCCCCCATCTGCCACACGTCGCACGATGATTGGAATCGCGCACCCCTGTACCTTTACCACTCGATGGTCCACGGCAGTGCGATCAATACCGTTGAAACCATTCATCCCTGCCCGTTAACGCCCACGTGTTTTCTCCTCCGATGACCGTTGGATCTGTCACCTAAGATCCAACAGCCCACGTTTCTCCGCCTCCGTATCTCTCGATACCCTCTGCCGACCGATCCCCGTCATCTATCCACGTGATTCGACGGTTGATCTCATTCCTCCATCTAGTCCATCCACCTGCTACGAAGCCCACGTCTCTTAACCGCTCCATGCACTTGAAGGACTAAGATAACCAGTCTTCGGTACTGCTTGCATTTGTTCCTCAACAACCGCATTCATTAGGGAGGATGGACGATAAGGAAAAGGACAAGCTTCGAGCAGATAAATTCATTTAACAGTTATGTAATTTCATCCATACGAAACTCCACCTGCCCGAGAAGGACAACAGAGCACCCGAGAAGATCAAATTCGTTCACTGAAGTAGGAAGATTGCACCAGAGACTCCATCAGGTAGTTAAAGTAGTTGGTGGTCAATTATGACCCCTCCACACCTAGAATGGCTGAGTGCCTCTGTAATGAAACTCTTTATATACCCAGAAACAAGATGTAATCAGGGTTGATGGTTGTTGTTTTGATGTAAAGTTCAACTTCTAGAGACTGTAACTACTTTGATACTTGTAGCATCTCGTCTTCATTTTCAGCTAATACAAGCTTCTTTTGCTATTAATTTCTCACTTTCCATTTCTATTCTATTCTTGGCTGTGCTTGATATGCAGTTTTCCTGAACTCTTTATATTTATCATCAGAGGAGCTGTCATCCTACCTCTGTGTTTAAATCTTTCATGTATCAATGAATGTGTTAATCAGGTTTCTTTTTACTTAGTGAAAGAGAGCTTTCATCATGTCTATACACTAGGGAATTAGATTTGCAGACCTCTTTACTAGTTGCAGATGGCCATCACAAGGTCTTGTGGATCTGCTGGTATGGTCAGTATTCTCCATATTCACCCAATCCTTAAATTGTGAGTAATTGGTGGTCTAAAGCCTTGTAGTCTGGGGGTGGTCATGCATGTCTAGAGTCAAGCAAATTAGAAGTGGTTATCTGGCTTGAATAAGCATCATGCCTTCCATTCATCCATTTCCAACATTGAGTTGAGTTTGGAATGTTCCCGAGCATCTCCGAGCTACAACCTAGGAGAGTTTCTTGGGGTGATAACAGTGCCCATAGGACATATGTGAGTGAAAGTGCATGATGAGTGGTCTGTGGACTTATCATAGTGTTTTGTGACTCTGTGTGCAACTTTGAAACATAAGCACACTCTTGACTGTGACATGCAAGAAAACGAAAGAAACAAAGATAAATTGCATCACAAACTAGTGCTTGCAATGTAATATTCCTTCAATGCATTAGCGATGGGATCGTGTAGTTCGAGTGCAGGAAGTATGATCTGTGTATGAGTTGGATATTCAATATATACATATGAGTGATGATGAGCCATGAGTGATTGACAATTTCATGACTAGAGGTGAGACTAACCAGGGGAAATTTTAATAACCCCCCTAAATTTACCTGTATAATAAATGGGCGAATCTCCATGGTATATAGGAAAAATGGAAGGCAATTTTATCAATAATATGATATGTATATATAATTTTTAATCAATTATAAAATCTTGTGTTTATTAAATACACAAATGAAATCATTGTATTTCTTTAAAATATATTTTGAAATCAAAATTATCGAAATTACATCGGTAACCTAGTGGGTGTAGGATAAAATTCACCCGTGCCATTCACAGAAAGCATGAGAAAAAACCTAATACTATATATAAAACCAAGAAAAATTCAAATTCATCACTTCTAGGGACCTCGTAACCACCTTGCCAATACACAAGTATGTTCCCGTTTGCAATTAGAAAAATTACCCAAATTACAATCTGTTTACTCCAGCATATGTTCAAAAGTTATAGAAGGATGACTAGTGCAATCAATCCATTCCTTTTAGCCCTGGATTTGTTTCAGTTTAAAACAGAAGTATATAAATATACTTATCCAATGTCTATGCTTTAACCATTCACCTTAAGATGTTTTTACAATATAATTTCCTAAGTCTATTTAATATCTTCATTATCATAAAAACCAACCTATATCCATCTTAACTCCACATCTACCACTCTTAGGGGGATGAAATCTATTTATCCCTCTGAGCACTTGGTAGACCCAGAATTAAGATGGATCTAAGATGATAGAATTTCCCCTTTAAATAGTCTATGCTCACATTAATACCATGGCATTACCATGGGTCAATACCATGGGTTATCATAAACCTGGAGCTTAAAAATTACTATTACTAATTATAAAAATTAATAAAATTAATAGTTGATTTTTATTTTATTTTTTATTTTAACCAAGCTAAAATGTTTAACATACATGAAATTACAACATCCATTTTTACTCTTGATCAGATAAAATATTTTTTCACTCTATGCTATTTTCCATATCACGATATTTGATACCTCTCGGGGGTTAGTAGATCCCGAGTAAAGATGGATCTAGATCCAGAGTAAAGATGGATCTATGTTGGTTTAATTCCCCCATTTAAATAGGCTACATTCCAGGTGAATACCATGGGTCAATATCATGTGCCATTTTGGTGAATACCATGGGTCAATACCATGTGCCCTTTTTATTTTTATTAATACTAATATTAAGGTTAATAATGTTTTTTTGCATGGTATTAATAACAATCTAGTCCATGGTATTTGTCCCATAGTATTTTGCCGATAGGTTTCACCTAAATATAACGCATTTTTTGAGTGTTCGTAAATATAAGGTGACTTATGGAGTAAATATAAAAAAATGTTTTATTTTTTTACCATACCTCTCGTTTATTTATATTTTTATTAATTTACTATACCTCTTTTACAAATATGGTATTTGGCCCATAGGATTCACTTAAATAAAACCTCTTTCTTGAGCCTTCATAAATAGAACGAGGGTTATGGACTAAATATAAAAAGACGTTTTATTTATTTACCATGCGTTTATATTTTTATTTATTTACCATACCTTTTGAGTAAGTATAAAAAGATGTTTTATTTATTTACCATACCTCCACTTATATTTTTATTTGTTTGCACCCGTGCATGTATATAAGGTGACTTATGGAGTAAATATAAAACATGTTTTATTTATTTACCATACCTCTCATTTATTTATATTTTTATTAATTTACCATACCTATTTTATAAATATGGTATTTGGGCCTTTGGCCCATAGGATTCACTTAAATAAAACCTATTTTTGAAAATGGGCGAATGGATTCACTTCAATAAAACCTATTCTTGAAAATGGGCGAATGGAAGGTTGTAACTCCTAATTTCAAGGGCTAAATTTACCATTTTTACCCTCTCCCTTAAAATAAGGTGGTCTATTTGAGGTGATTTGTAAAAATGTACTATGATACAAAATATTTGCCCACTAAAAATTTAAAGCCCCTTAATTTCGCCAAAGGGCGAACATTCGCCCCTAAAATTTTCTATGAGACTGACCCCAAGAGAGCAAAGACCTAACATAACCATCAGCTCAGGCTGAAGTGCCTCAACACTCTTGGGTGTTTCAACTTCATCATCAGATAGATCATCATGGACTAGTGGCTTCGAAAGATCAACTGTAATAGAGTTATGATCGTGACCAAATATGGAAACAAATGGATCACGATCGCCACGATAAAAAAAAATCAATGATTTCATTAGCATCCGCCTGATCAGATGAACCAAATAGAGGGGTAGATGAAAAGCGAACAAACTCATCCATTGTGTTTTTGGAAAAGGCAGATGAAAGATCAAGTGTATTTTCAATGAATAACTTATCCTCTTCGTTATCGAATGATGGACCAACATCCGGCGAGTCCTGCAAGTGATCAACAATGGGTGGATCTGTGGATGAAGACACACATGAGAAGTCATGGATGACAGTCTCACCAAGGATGTTAGGAAAGAACGGAGGGGGCTCGGACAGAAAGGAGTCATCCTTCACCGATTATTGGTGCTCAAGCTCCCACTCATACTATTCGTGAATGACAGCGCATGTTGGTTGTGTAACACCAACTCTATCAGTGGCTTGTTCCTCATTCACAACAAGTGAAGAGTCTGGAATGGATGAACACAAGACAATATCATCTGGAGGAACACTCGAGTGTGAAGACAAAGGTTGTAGAACATAATGAATATGATAACTTGAAGGACTCACAACAAAATATATGTGAAACTTGAGTGAAGTGATGTTGGGAGGATGTGAAAGCTGAACAAGTGCATGAGCATGATCCTCAACATCACTCGACAGTGATGGAGTTGTTGAATGGGCGGAAGGCAGATAGTCAGTCGAGATAGTGGTTGCATCCACAAGAGATTGCACATCTCCCTCACTTAACAATGTTGAGCAAGGCTTGATCTCAACCTTCTTCTTCAGATGGGTAGATTTCTTAAGGAAATAATCAAACTAGTCCCAAAGATAGGAAAATTTCATCTGGCTCCTCAGACCTTGAAACTGCAATTCACGGAAGCGTTGCCAAAAATCCATAACCGATTCATGTGGAACCTTCCGTTATTGTAACATTTTTTGGTCAAGATAGTCTAGATCAAAATGATAGAAAGTGTATTCAATGAGATCATGGAAGTGCTCAAGTGAGTGCAGATTGTCAGCTCGTAAGTTGAGTAGCCATCGACATGGAGATTCGCAAAGTGTGTGTGCAAGCAGCAAGTTGCCCTGTTCGCCAGAACACTCATCTTCATCATGAAGCATGGAAAGAAATTCATGTAAGTACTCAGGCCAGACCACATTGCCTTCACCATTATACATGTAAGTGGACAAGAGATCAAAAAACTCCCCTGTGATGATGACATCTTCATGTTTCGAAAAACATCGCAGAGGGAGAAGGGTGCAAGAATCCATGAAAGGTAAGTAAAGGTTCAAAACTAGATGAGAGGACACAACTTGTCATGTTGCCCTCCTTCTAGCACCAAAAATGTTGACAACACTGGACTCTCCAACATGTCAGCGGATATCCTTGGTAAGAAGTCCCAATTAGACCTCAGCCCATTTGGTGTAGGAGTCCCAACAGTGGGTCATATAGCAATGTCGTGACCATGATTTCGCACTGAGAAAAGTAGGATAACTCTATTGGTAGGAAGAGTGTGACTGTTGCAGTGAGTCAAGGAAGGTGCATGAGAGGTTCTAACACAGGTGAGTTGAGATGAGTGTGCCCCTTGGAAACCTGTAATAGTACTTGGATGGGAAGGGAACACACGAGCAAAGATACATCACAAGATGGAAAGAAATTCAGCTGGCAATCCAAAGTGATGGTTAAACCAGACAACACATTTCAGAAAGATTCATACATACTCATACAGAACAATCCATACATGCATGCATAAGAAAGGAAATACATATGTCATTTAGAGTAAACAAGACAGCTAGAATACAATACAAAATATGAATGAAACGTGTTGGCTATTATTATATAAAGAATTGTAAATTCCAGTCATACAATACATCCATGTACACCCTCTAGCCCCAATAGTGGAATGTTATAGCCACATCTGCCTGCTCCTCCAAAGAGATGAACTAGCTCTGCATAGAGGAGAAGCCAAGGCCCGTTACAATACTGTCCAAGATCTCTCCAAGATAGTCTTCTCAAAAGCTTGGCTAACCAAAAACCTTTACAATGAGTTATGAGGGACTATTTATAGGAAAGGGTGGGGTGACCCTTGGCATTCCCCTTTGTGACAGTTTAACTACCCTAATGACTCTTCACCTTCTCTATGACTGTTACATCCAACTATTAACACTTGACTTACACTTGACATGAATTTACATTATAATGCACATGTACCCATGTGAAACAAAATGGCTTGAGCAAGCCAAGGTAGACATCACTCTAACTTAGACAACCATGGAAGTCCAACTCCTCAACATCCTCATGTTGATCGACAGTAACATACTGATGCCAATATCAGTAGTCCTTGATGGTGTCTGTGTGCTCCGCGGTGACATCTGTCTGAAACTTGACTCTTTCCTCCATAGCATCTGGTACACTGCTTGGGCTCCTCTGTCCAACTTGTCTGAAATCATGCACATCATTGTCTTCAATGTGGCCAGACCAACAACATACTTGTGCATGATGTTTGTACTAATGGGCAAGTCTGGGCTGGTGGTAATGCGCATCAACTCGTCGAATTACAAGTCAAGGTCTAGTCAAACCTGTTTCTTTGTTTTCACCTGGGTGAGATTCCTAATTGATGGGATCACATGTGTGCACACCACAACATCCATACTTTGAATACTCATGCATGGGAAGCATGTATGCTAGTGATGAACTACGGGAGCTCTTCATAGTTCTGAATCTGACTCCAGATACATGCTTTCAGCTCAACCTCATTGACCCTCATCATCTTGGACAAGTGAAGTGGGGCTCCCTTGGATTTCATCGTCCATTTTTGCATGTCATCAATAGTAGCATGCAATTTCATGAAGATACATTCTCTTCTAGCACAACACTGCTGCCATCTGTTGAGATGGACAATTGCCTTATGCATAGTACCAAACTTGGAGTACAATGATCGCATAACTGTGTCAAGGGACAATACTTCATCTAGTATTGTCTTCTTCAGTTCAGCTCGGGCGGACATTGTAACAAAGTCTCCTCCTTGCTTGGTCGTTTGTAGTTCCTTTGCCATTCACTCATTCTCAGCTATCTGAAAGTGAACACTTGAGCTTCTGGCTTTGGCATACACTCTGGGTGCATTGGCCAAGGTTGCTCGATGTTTTCAAACATCAGTAATGATCACTCAATCTTTAACTTATGTAGGAGATATATGATCCTCTTGAGTTAATACTCTGCGAGACTATACAACTTTATGTTGATATTCGTCAAATGAGATGTTGTGCATCTCTCCTTCTGGCTAATCACCAAAGATCTCAATGCCTCCTTGGTCACTCGATACTTGCTCATCATCTGGATGCAATGAAGCAAGTGAGTCGACCTCTTTGTGGTGAGGCATGAGGTCGATGTCCTATCCAACTCCTGCTACTCCATGTCTGCATCCAACTGTTGAAGTGCTTGTTCTATCTCATGAGTGAAGTCTTGCGCCTGCGATGGTTCACCATGTTTACATGATGCCAACTGTTATGATGAATCAACTACTTGTGAGGGCATTGCTTTATCTGCTTTCACATGTTGCGCCCACTCCTGTATCTGTTGTGGCTGCACTTCCCTCTCCTATTTGTGCAACTCTTGTTCCTTTCAGAGTTTCTCCCTCAAATAATGTGACTCATTCTCTGCTTCTTCCATCCTTCTCTTATCCCTTTGCATGGGTTCGATTCACATGTCGCATTGTTGCCTCTTTGCCTCTATAACCATAGCTACTTTCTCTACTAATGGATCTGCTCGAAACGTGTAACTTTTCTCCTCCTCCATGTGATCGACAATATTCCTCTTACCTTTGTCATGCACTGGTATGATTGCCTTTGCTGCCATTACTGCTACTACTGTTACTGGTTCTTTCCATGATGCTACTTCATGTTACTTCGATAACCACTTGATAATGAATCCGAACGGTTCATTAGGGATGACATGCCCCGTGGATCCAGTTGAACTGAACTCTCATGTAGTGATCCTTCACAATACAATGTGGGTCATATGGTTTGTAGCTTCGGAGGTCGAATGCGTACCTCTTCATTAGTTCTACTTTGAAATTCACTTGCTTGATACTCTGAATCTCATATAACCCAATCCACAATGGAAGAGCTGGCCAAGGTCCCTTCTTCTTCAGGTGTAGTATCGCTGTCAATCCTGCCAAGATGTGATATGCTACTTCCTGCATGACAAGTACGTCCAAGGAAAACTTCTATAGAACATCTAGAGGCTTCTCCACACTGAACATTCAGATGAAGTTGTTGGACGGTGAGGCATACCAATCAACAATATCTATCAACTCCTCCATTGCTTCCTTAGACATGTAGGGTGGATCTTGTTTGAATATCATCTTGTACACTGGGGTGACAAAATGATTGGAGAACTATGTGATTACTCCTTTAAAAATGCATTCGGACAACAACTTGAAATACGTGTTCACAGTAGTCGTCATTGGTGACCATGCCCACTCCAAACCCACGAACTCCTATTGGGAACAGACTACATCTAAGATGTAGGCATCCATGTAAACCTCTGCATGCATACCTCCGAGAGACTATCAAGCCTTCGTTATCTATTTCTTCAACTGATGAGACAATATACCAGAACTGTTACATGGTTTTCCTTCTCTAGCCAGTTGGTCTAGTGCAATCACCCAACTATGTGAGAAGGTTTTTGTGCTTGCTTGGCCATACAGTCGACAAGAAAATATGACCAAGTATTGATATGCCTTCTGCAGTATCTTCATCTTATAGATCTAGTTGGGTGTCAACCTAAATCGAGTCAGATCCTTTACCGAGTTCTTCAGAATGTCTCTGGAGTTAGCACTACTGTTGGGTAAGCTGAATAGAGTCTTCATGATAGTCACGGGCTCAGACATCTCATACATCTCATCATAATTGTGTGCACAAAAGGTCACAAGCTTCGTCCCACTAACACTCCTCAAGTTCATCGTCTTGGGATCAGTGTGAGAGACGATCCAGTGTATCATGTCCGCGCATGGGAACGCTGGGTATCTGCATGAAATTCAGTATAAGTTGAACTTGTCAGTGTTTACATACACCTGATGGTCTTCGAGGCCTTCCTCAAAAGTCCCTGCAAATGCTTCATTGACCTATTGCCACTTCAATTTGATGTCCCCGTCTAGATACAACTTTGTATCTTCATAGATCGGTAGACTATAGGACACTCGCTCAACTACTACTCTAGCTGCATTCTGTCAGTGTCTTGTGATCCCGCTCTCTTAGAAGCCATTTATTCAGTACTGCTAAGAGACGGATGAACACATGAAATATCTGGAGACAATCAACATGCATGGCAAGAAATCTATCTCCAAAAACCAAAGCAAATTTGGGGAATGACACAACACATACCTGGGGAACTGATAGGCAATATTGCACAATTTCTTCTAGGAGGCTGGGTGACTGGCTTCCAGAACTGCACAAAAGGCAGTCTCGGTTGTCTGGGAGGCAAGACTAGATACTAGACTTGTGCAATGCGCAATCCAGACTGGTTTTTGGCTACTGGGATTGCGCAATGCACAATTAGAACTAGGAGGGACTGTAGGCTCATAGACTGCATTGCGCAATTTTCTGGGCCAGCAGTCACTGTCCCTCAAAAATGCATAAAACAGTCCTGGAGAATAGTGTTGGGTAGAAATGAACATTTCAGGAGAGGAAGGGAGAGCCTTGCTTCCCCAGATTATGCAATGTTGTCTCAGTGAAGGCAGAGTTCGGGCCAAGGTTGGCCTGACTCGCCAATGGGAAACTGAAAGAAAATATGACAGTGAATGCATGGCGACACTAAGTGAAAGCAGAAGTGATTGACAGTGCATGAAAACATGAATGAAATATTCAGTAAGCAGATCAACATGCATGTGGGTGAGGCGAGACGACAAATCGGAAATCATTCGTGCAAAATAGTTTCATGCATGTGACAACAGTGAGATAGAAGCAAGAACTAAAATAGAGCTTAGAAAAGCTAGTATATATGAAAACGACAACAAGCATTCAAATAAATCAAGGAAAGAGCACTCACACAAGCGAAGACACAAAAAGAAACAGAAATGTTCAAAAATACAAGTTAAAGATACTTACTCATGAATAGTTGAGCCAGATGTGTCAAAGAGTCCCGGATGTGCTGTGGGATGTTAAAGCTCCAAGATTGATGTGAAAGAATGAGTTCTAATGCGTCGAATAAATCAGTTTTGAGCTCATGACGCGCATGCCACAAATCTAGGAAAAAACGACACTTGGAGGAAAGTTTATAAAACAACTTTGCATGTAACCTCCAGCTACTAAACATAGCTCCCTGCATCATGGGATGCATTTTTCATGTTGCCTATCATTATTCCGGGAAAAAGAGATCGATGCATGAAAGTCAAGTTTCGTTGGTCCCGAGTGGAACTCATCAACCAGCTGGTCATGCATGTAGCTGCTCAACTTCTTAAGAAAAATGCACATTTCTCGCTGGGAGTTGGGATGGCTACCCACGAGATTTGCACAATTTCTGGGTAGAGCAGCTGACTGCTGCCCAGATTTGCACAAATTCTAGGCTCAACCACCCTGCTAGGGGAAATTATGCAATTTTCACTAGGAGTGCTCATTGGCAGAATTGTGCAATTCTGAAGCCCAATAGGCTGCTAGACAGGATTGTGCAAATTCTGGGCTTAGCCGCCTTGCCGGGGGAAATTGCACAATTTTCATTCTAGAGGGAAGGCTAGTTTCTCTATAGAAATGTGCAATTTCTTGGGGGACCTGCTCAACCTACAACTAGACCAAGTCCGCGTAATCAGGCTACGAGGGGAATGCATTAAGCTGTGATCGACAGGATGCCTTTGTGCAAGAAAAACATTGAAGCTTGTGTACATGACGAAGCAAGACAAGGTGTTGTGAAAGGTTGGTAGGGAGGCTCCAAAATGAAGCTAAGGCAAAACTTTGGAGGGTGGTTGTAACCGTTACAATAGGAGATTAGAAATTCCACTACAAATTATTATATACATTTGCAAGTTCAACAGTATCTTAGGTGTAAGGGCTACAAAGAATAGTAGCTCTCTCTACAAGAGAGGCAAAGTACACAGATGAAAAAGAGGCTTGTAAAGAGATGTTGTGGTTGCAGCAATTCCTAGGAGACATAGGAATAAAGTAGGAAAAGTATGTTCTATATTGTGATAGTCAAATGGCCACTCAGTTGGTGAAAAACCTAGCATTTCACTGAGAAACCAAGCACATTGACTTAAGGTACCATTGGATCTGTCATGTGTTGGACGAACGACAATTATTCTTGGAAAAGATCCATCTGTGCTGATATGCTCACTGATATTCTACTAAGAAATAAATATCAATTATGTAGAGGCATTGTAGGACTTGGTGTGACTTGATTCATGATTCTTCATTTGGCTTCAAGTGGGAGAATGTTGCATGTGAATCCAAAGAAGAAATTCAACTCCATTGTACCATGTCGACGCCAACCCTAACCCATCGACAACCACGGTCATTTGATTTCTAGATTTCACTGTCCAACTATGAAGTTCACATGAGGAAAAATCTGGAACTCCGCTACTCATCTATAAATTTGTAATCTTGCCTGTGCCTCAGAAATGTAAGCAAGGCAAAGGTCTTCAATGTAATAGAAGTCATGGTTTTTTCTCTCCATTGCTAATGTATTCGTGTTTCTAAAATTTGTCTCTAAATTTTGTTGAGGGTTGTGCTCTCATGTTATTTGCTTCAGTCTGCTTTGTAACCCCATGAGTAAATCCTCTTGCAACACTTTGAGGTTTGGATGAAAGCTAACATTTGAGTGTGTTTTTCCTCAACAAAGGTTTTTAAAGGTTTGGCTAGCACAAAAATTATGCTCATAACCTTGAAGTTCTCCTTGCTCATGAAGTTCTCCTTCCTCAACTTTAATTGTCTTCCACATCCTAAATTTTTCTTTTATTATGCTTATCCGGAAGACTCTGGCTCTTCACTATGAGGTAAGAGTTGTAAACCCTTTAAATATTCCCGGTATTTCTTTTATTATAAATTTTTAAACATATCAAACATTTTTCTCTTATGGGGTTTTAACAGGTTTATTGCCCCTCCACTAGAGCGAAGGGAGAGTTAGGGTTATGGCTGGGAAGCCTCTATAGTTTTTAATCCCCTCAACCAGGTTCTTATTAAATTCTTACTTTATTTTATGATTTCAAGTTCAATGTCCAAGAAGTCATCCTGATTACGACCTTTCACAAACTAGGATTTTCGTGATTAAGCTCTACAATTCATTCTAGAAGAACTATTTAGAAAGACTGTTTATCATCATTTATGTTACGTCCTAACGGCCTCTTAATTTTTTCTTGTGTTATGTATTTCATATACAAATATTCCAAGACGCAATAGAGAGTGTTCTAGTCCCAACATGTGAAATCTAAGTTCTTAGCTCTGTTTGAAGCATTATATTTGAGACACGGGTTTTTGTATATATACATATAACATGGTGTAAATCCATATACTCCAATCTCAACTATGTGCTTCTTTAAAGACAGCTTATATCTCTTAATGTTCATTATCAGTGTTTTGTTTGGCTATGAAAAATCTGGGAGTCTTTTAGGTGTAATCTTTCGGTTCCTTTTTGGGTATGCAGCTCGGTTCAATATTTGCGTCTTGAATTTATAGTAGGAATTCCATATACAAGTTTTGAAAAATTTAATTGTATAAATATTGTCTTCTTATGGTTGGACTGTTAGTCGTATTAAACTCTTTAAAAGTTTTATTCTTTATTCAACAACAAAGTAATCTATCATGGAATTGTAATCAGTTCTATATTTAATGTAATGATAATTGCACCATCCTATTTTAATCTATCATGCAATTGTAACCGGTTTTATATTTAATGTAATGATAATTGCACCATTCTATTTTAGTAGTTGGTTAACTTTCTATATATATATACTATTTTATTGTAGTTGTATAATATTAATGTGATCAACAGGGAAGACATGGTCTTGAGTTTGCTCCATTCTTCACACCTATTACATAGAGTTCACTACTATTTACCCGCATTATTATTTACCCTCATTGCGTGTTGGACATATAATTTTTCCAATACTATAGGTAAGTAACCTAACTCAGAATGTTTTCATTTACTTTTAAACCACAGTAGATTGTAAAATATAAATATAAACCACAGTAGATTGCAAAATATAAATATAAGCATATACACAATAAAACTAATACTTATATGTTAAACCAACTTGGTATGCCACATAGATTGAAAAATATAAATATAAGCATATACACAATAAAACTAATACTTCTGTTTTAAACCAACTTGGTCTACCACGTAAATTACATTGGGAAAAAGGATGCTCGAGGCAACCAATGAGACCTGGTAGAGCTTCCCCAACTATTTTGACATCCAAAACTGTTTCTTGGGCGTAGTCTAATAAGGCCAAGAAGTTGTCCGGAGAGTTTTGGAAATTCAGGTTATATTTAGAGAAAATCCTGCAAGGAATTTTGTAAATTCAAGTTAGAGTTGTTAAACTTCAAAATTTTAGGTGTCTTAGATGGTTTTGATGGTGCTGAATCCATTTCCACCATCAAAAACACAATTCAAACACTGCATCTGCAAGATTTTTTGAATTTTTTTTTACTGTAATTCAAACCACTTTTAGCTGTCGGGACAATTCCTTCGCCTCATTAGACGACTCCGTTTTCTTGAGAAAGACAGGTCCAATAAAAGATTTCTCTCGGCACCAACCAACATCCCTCAAAGAGAGTCTTGTTCTAAAAGAATTAAAGCTCTATAATTTTTTTATTTTGTTGGGATTCCTCTAACCTCCAAGGCTATTTTTTTAATTTTGTTGGGTTGCCTCTAAACTCCCATGCTACAAGGTTGGTTCATGTTTTTTCTCACTATCTTTTAATCGGAATTTTTTCTCTGTTGGACTTTCTCTAATTATTTTATTAATTATCTAGAATGTAATTTTTTTTTAACATTTTTTACTAATTTATTAAATACAACAATTTTATTAATATAAAATTTGAAAACAATTATATACATCACACATGTATCCTTAACACTTCATAAAAATAAATTTTAAAAAATAGCTAAAATATTTACATCTCACAAGTATTACAAGTAATGAAAAATATAATAAATAATGAAAAATAAACCGTAAAGTGAAGAAATGATGTATAAAAGGTAACTAAAATATTTACATCTCACAAATAATGAAGAATATAATAAATAGTGCAATGAAGAAATAAACAGTAAAGTGAAGAAATGATGTATAAAAGTTAAGTTGAGAATTTTATAAAGATAAATTGGTTGAAGGTATGATAAATGGGTTCCATTTTGTAAAGCCTTAGCAAGCCTACCATGCAAACAAATATCTGCCAAAATTAATTAGAAGGTATCATTTATGCAACCTTAAAAAAAATATTATAATGGTAATTGGAAGGTATTATGTGTGATTTAAAAAACTATTATATGGATAGTGATATAAATTATATTGGGTTAGGATGTAATTTAAATATATCCAATTTTTAGTTAACATATTTACAAGTTAAATTAAATGAAATGATATCTAAATCATATATTAAATAGAAAATGATTTTTCAATTTTTAATGAAATTTTATATAATTTAAATTATATTAATTTATTTATGATTATTATAATTTATAATTTTTTTATAAATTATAAATAATAAATTCTATCATAGTAATAAATTTAAGAATAATATAATTGTATTATATATATAGAAAGTAGAATTGTGTCGATGTACCTATGAGCGCGTACATGAAGGTAGAAAATTTGGAACGCGTACATGAAGATAGAAAAATTTGGAATCACACACTTATAGGAATGCATATGTAAATAAAATTTAATACTTTGACGGGGTTATAGTGATATCTTTTATTTCCGTGTATATTTGATTGGTAAATTAAAAAATAATAATAAATAAATTTAATTTTATTAAAAATAATTAAATAAATTATTATTAATTTTAATAACCTATTTGATTTCGCTAGAGGAATATAATAATAAATATATATATTGTATTAAAAAATAATTAAATAAATAATTATTAGTTTTACTAATCTATTTGATTTGGCTATAGTGATATCTTTTATTTCAATATATATTTGATTAGTAAATTTAAAAAATAATAATAAATAAATTTTATTTTATTAAAAAATAATTAAATAAGCAATTATTAATTTTACTAACCTATTTGATTTGGCTGCAGTGATATTTTTTATTTCAATGTATATTCGATTGGTAAATTAAAAAAATTAATGAATAAATTTTATTTTATTAAAAAATAATTATGAGTTTTACTCACCGACTAAATAAGAATATCATAAAATTCCCGTTTGCTTAGTTGAAACCCAGCATTTTTTACAAATTCGCCTCTGTTTTTTTTAAGGGCATTAAAAAATTATGAATTCAATTTTTCAAGAGAAGAAAAACCTTTGCTATATTGTTTAAATGGTGTGTTTAAACCAGTTGAGTTTTGGAACAGGGAAAAAGATTTGCAATGATTTGCTCCGCTTGGTTTATTTTTTAATTTTTCTCTTGTGATCCGCTTGGTTAGCTGGCGAACCAGATTCTGAACAGCTATATATATATATATATATATATATAAATTCATTTAATAAATTTAATAAAAGCATATTTGAAATATCTGAATCAATTCAATAAAAACATATTTAGAATTGCTCATTCACACTTCATTTAAAGTGTAAAACTAAATATTGTTTTACATTTTAAGTTTTTAATAATTATTATAATACTTCCAATTATTAAATAAAAGATAAATGAGTAATTAATTCGTCCAAACGTGTCCACTGTGACTAATTGAAAATTTATTCTAAAATATTATTTTATTTTAGATAAATTAAAAAAAAAAAAATAAAGCATATAAACTCCTTTACCAATGTTACAGTATTTTGTTTTTTTATAAAATATAAATAAATAAAGTCCACTGCTTTATAACATGATGATAATAAACTCGATAATAATATTAATTTGAAAAAATATAAATTTAATTTTTTTATTAAAAATATATTTTTGCTTTGAAAACAAACATCACACATGAAATAAAATGTAAAACCAACGATACATTGACGCAGCGCGTTCACAATTGACAATATAATCTTAAAAATTTTGGCACAACATTTTCAGCTAAATGCGTGTCATTTATCATTTTTTAAAGAAAATGAATACAGTGGTTATGCTGTGTGGAATTTTTTTTATTTGGAATGAAAATTTTAATCTATAAAATAATAATAAATTTAATTAATTGATAAATTTAATTTTATGAAAATAATTAATTAATTTTTGCAAACACAGTAAAGCAGAATAAAATTAAATTCAGCGAGAGTACAAATTCACTTTATGACGAAACGAACCGCTTTTCTATATGTGTTGTTTAATCAGTTGTGTTTTTGGAACGGCGAAAAAGATTTGCATTTCAATTTTTCAAATAAATAAAACTGTTGCTGTGTTTGGTTTAATTTTAAAAAACACATCTAGCCATTTAAAATAAACAATTCAGTTAACGTTTTTTTTTTTCCTCTTTGCTCCCCTCAGTTGATTTTTTAAAACTAAATCTATCCGTTAAAAACAAACAATTCGATGACATATTTTTAAGAAAAACATCTATCCGTTTAAATATGCATTTCGACCAAATTTCAACATCGAAAAAACCTCGTTAAAAGACTCCGAATTAAAAAAACATATCAGCTTCTGAAACCCAGAACTCAGAATAAGGTGAGCTCGTCCCTCTGAAAACCCACGGAAAGTTAAACTGCTAAAGCCATCTAATGTCAATTACGAAGGAAGAGAATTTTATCTATCCAAATTCAATTCTCACAGGTAATAAGTTCAATTCTCATTAATAACATACTCATCAATAACGTGATAAATATATTACTGCTATTAAATATACAACATCACCAACGTCATATAAAATATATGAAAAATAAATATACAACCTCAATAACATCATATAAAATATATGAAAATAAAAGCCATCTAAGAATCTTATGGCCTAACCTACACTAGCCTCACTTAGCTGGCGAACCAGCTTCTGGACAGTCCCATAGGATCCAGAATGTTCTCTATGTTGTAGTAAAATATAAAAAATCGGAAAAATCTTTACAGCAATATAAAACGCCTCACAAATAAATAAAAGTTACAATAAATTCTAGGTTATTATAATTGTTAAAAAAGACTCGGGGTAGCTCTACAATCAATCCATGTGTAAGTACAAGCACAATCTTCAGAGTTTTTACTGGAAAACAGGCCAGAACATGAGAAAGGGGCTCAGTTACCCAAACAATATATGGCAGAAAGAAAATAGCATAGCCTATTCTTGATCGTCTCCACTTATTTCAATGCTGTATACATTTAGTCTGTTTAGAAATGACAACTCAAAACTCGTGAACGCTTAACCAACTACAAGCGAGACTAGGTGCACCAGAATAGGTGAAAACGCCGGATGAATAAATCCTAGGATATAGCTAAGAAAGACGCCATAACTCTGTTACTCCGCAAGTCACACCACTCGCCGCTCTCCCGATTTATAACCTCACACATCCTTTGAATAGCTGCATAGGATTCAGGTAAGTTATTTTGAATGGTGTCCAGAATGAATCTCCTCCAGCACATATTTCCTGGCAGATCTTGGATCTCTGTACTTCAACAAAATCTCATCGATACTCCGGTCTACAAAAGTGTTGCTAAACCCTCTCTGGATTAAAGAATGCACGGCAGTGTTATCATTATAATGAACATCCCTCAAATTAATGTTCTCAAACTCTGCACTCAGTTTCTGAAATCTGTAATAGATCCTCTCAAACCAGCATGAACACCCTGTTCGTGCACCCTACACATCATACAAAGAATGGTAAGCCATTCTCCCTTTAACTGGTAAAGCATTAACCTAATTACGTTACATTAACATAATAATGTTGTTGATGTTGATAATTAATAAAGATATAACTGAAATTTAATTCTAATCTTCTAAAGGCATAGAGGGAACCAGGCAAGTTACCTGCTGGTATTCTTTAACGAGCCTACATTGTCCAACGACAGTGATGTGGCGAATTCGAAGCCGGCGAGCATGTCGAAGACCAGCAATTAGGGCTTTGTAACTAGCAATTGCCCTGGTTACTCTTAAGCAAACATTGAGACATGCGTTGAAATTCTCCAGAACAGTGCCATCATGGTCGTTAAAGATAACGAAGGCAATGCTGCCATAACCAGGGTTTGGTCTGCATGATGCGCCAAAGTGGAGTGTGGCATGTAATTCCGTTCGAGGGTACCTTCTTGTTGCTTCCATTGCTCCTCTGTCAACTGTCTCCATAGTGTTCAGAACTGAGTTTCTTGTTCTTGTAATGTTGAGCCAAGCCAAGACGGGACGTTTCCAGGTTCGGTTGGCGAAGCAGGACGTGGTCCGTAGCTCAATGTCGAGGTCCACGTAGGCCACAGCTTGGACAAGTAGCGTCTCTGAAATGCTGAGGGTTGCATGAGTGGAGGCTTGCCACATGGATATACGGTCAAAACCTGGAGCGACTAATGGCGGAGGAGTAAATGTTCACTGATGTGTGGTGGACCCAGGTAAGGCACCGATCTCAATTCAAAAATGCCCCCAAAACTGAAACGTTGATGAGATGCTCGTGGGTGCTGTTGCTCCGTCGATCCCTTGTCATTGAATCCGTTTTTCATTTTGACAGGAAAAAATATTGTTAGGGTATGTTTGAAGAGAAACTAAACAGTGACATAATATATGTTTATGTTTAGTATTTTGAAGGTGTTAGGACATTGTGCATGTGAAATAAGTTGTAAATAAAAAATTATAAAAATAGGTTGGTTGTGTTAGAGTTTGATATATAATCATATGAAACGGAAAAAATGCTAGATCATTGTAAGCAAAAGAAATTATTACCCAAAATTTTTTAGCATCCATGATTACTAGTCACTACAATAGAGATGAGTACTACAATAGAGATGCGTTTTACGGATGTTTTTTTTCTTTTCTTTTTAGGGATGTTTTTTTCTTTTTTTTGCTTTTTTCCGAAAGACTTTCATGCATGCTCTGGAAGGTTATGAAGAAGATTGCGGAGTTTTTGAGGGAAATGCGCAACTTGCCCACACATGCATCACACATCATCTTGAGGAATGCTTCTAGGTAATTCTTGGGCCGAGTGGCTCTTGCTACCTCTCATGCTCTGCGCAATTTCCCAGCTAAGGAGAAGGTCCCCACTCGTTCAATGCATTTTCTGAGCCGAAGCCTAGTGCCTCGATGTTCTGCACTGCTCTGCGCCTTTTTTGGCATATTTCTAGAGAGCAATGCTGACAGACTGCTTTGTGCATTTCTGGAGAGCATTGCTAACTCACAGGCTGCTTTGTGCAATCCCTGAGAGCAAGGTTGACTTCCCTCCATCATTGTCCAGACAAGGTAAGGACTAGATTCAAAACAAGTCACAGGGTCAACTTATGATCGCAAAACAAGACAAGTTAGAAAACGCAAGATGTCAGGCAAAAGATACCTTCAAATAAAATATAAGTACATGTGCAGTGCAAGACATGCTGCTAAGAATTTAAGAGGGAGGCTCCAAAACAAAGCAAAGGAAAAATTTTGGACGGTGGTTTTAGCCGCTACAACATCACAGTGAGATGTCAGGCAAAAGATACCTTCAAATAAAATATAAGTACGTGCGCAGTGCAAGACATGCTGCTAAGAATTTAAGAGGGAGGCTCCAAAACAAAGCAAAGGAAAAATTTTGGACGGTGGTTTTAGCCGCTACAACATCACAGTCACATGTCAGGCAAAAGATACCTTCAAATAAAATATAAGTACGTGCGCAGTGCAAGACATGCTGCTAAGAATTTAAGAGGGAGGCTCCAAAACAAAGCAAAGGTAAAATTTTGGACGGTGGTTTTAGCCGCTACAACATCACAGTCAGATGTGAGGCAAAAGATACCTTCAAATAAAATATAAGTATGTTCGCAGTGCAAGACATGCTGCTAAGAATTTAAGAGGGAGGCTCCAAAACAAAGCAAAGGAAAAATTTTGGACTGTGGTTTTAGCCGCTACAACATCACAGTCAGATGTCAGGCAAAAGATACCTTCAAATAAAATATAAGTATGTGCGCAGTGCAAGACATGCTGCTAAGAATTTAAGAGGGAGGCTCCAAAACAAAGCAAAGGAAAAATTTTGGACGGTGGTTTTAGCCCCTACAACATCACAGTCATGTATTTTTGCATTAAGATTTTAATTTCATTATAATGTTGTGACTATCACATGGTATTCATGGAAAATTTTAGGGTCGAATTTTCGCCATGGACGAAATTAAGGGGTTTTATAATTTTATTGGACGAATATTTTGTATCACAGTACATTGTTAGGTATGGAGGTTAGCCCACCTTATTTTAAGAGAGGGAGGAAAAAAAGTAAATTTAGCCCTTGAAATTAGGAGTTACAACCTTCGTATTTATGATAATTATTTCACCTTCCACATTCACTGTTAAAAAAAAAAAAAACTTTCATTTTCCCTTATTTCATGGTATTGTGGTTAATTTCTAGAAAATGACATTATTTTTTGGAACAAATGGTCACAAAAGAATAATTCATTTTATTTAAAAATTCAAGTCTTTTATTTTCATGTTTATTTAAAGATTGAATAATGTTCTTGCCATATGCCAAGTTTGCATTTCTTTAGTCATAATCATATAAAGAATAATGGAAAACATCTTTTTATATTTACTCCATAAGTCACCTTATATTTACGTGTAAATAAATAAAAATATCAATAAAGTGGAGTATGCTAAATAAATAAAACATATTTTTATACTTACTCCAAAGGTATAGTAAATAAATATAAATATAAATAAACTAGAGGCATGGTAAATAAATAAAACCTATTTTTATATTTAGTCCATAACCCTCTTTCTATTTAAGAAGGCTCAAAAAAGAGGTTTTATCTAACTGAATCATATGGGCCGAATACCATGGGTCAAATTATTATTAATACCACGCAAAAAAACATTATTAACCCTAATATTAGTATTAATAAAAAAAGATGCTGCATGGTATTGACCCATGGTATTCACGTGGAATGTAGGCTATTTAAAGGGGGAATTAAACCGGCATAGATCCATCTTTACTCTGGATCTACTAAGCCCTACGAGGGATCAAATATCATGATATGCAAACTAGCATAGAGTGAAAAACATTTGATCCTCCCGGTTGGTAGATCAAGGGTAAAAATGGATCTTGTAATTTAATATCACTTAAACATTTTAATTTGGTTAAAATAAAAATTAATTATTAATTTTATTAATTTTTATAAATTACTAATAGTAGTTTTTAAGCTCCAAGTTTATGATAACCCATGGTATTGACCCATGGTAATATCATGGTATTCATGTGAGCATAGACTATTTAAAGGGGAAATTCTATCAACTTAGATCCATCTTAATTCCGGATTTACCAAGTACTGAGAGGGATAAATAGATTTCATCCCTCCAAGAGTGGTAGAAATGGAGTTAAGATGGATATAGGTTGGTTTTTATGATAATGAAGATATTAAATAGACTTAGGAAATTATATTATAAAAACATCTTAAGGTAAATGGTTAAAGCTACATTTAGTCACTTCACAAAATTTAGTAAAAAATACCAATATCTCGATTAATATTGGTTTTTCTGATTTAACAAAAAAAACCAAAACAATGAAATCTTATTACTCTTTCCGCATCACCCTAGCAGAAGAGAGATAGTCAGTGCCCAGATTTCCTGCCATTTTCAAATATTATCAATATGATATCTTCATGAAAAAGTTAAGGTACTGATGTTGGATTAGTTTTTTGAAAAATATGTTGGTTTGCACAACCTTTCATCTTCTATGTTTTTCTTAATTTGTCGTAATGATCTATAGGGGTTGGGCCAGTGCACCATATTGTCTTAAAAGGTGGAGATTATGCACCAATAAGGAAATTAATCCACATGTTACAATGTTGTTAAAAAATGCAAGACGTATGAAGGTAGTGAATTATGCTAATAAGCAATTTAGATTGGGAGAGACGTAATTAAATTTTATTATTTAATTGAAGACTTTCAATTAAAATAATAATAAATATATATGTATATATTAATATATTGATTGGAAGGCTTCCGACAATGGTCACTCCTTTCCATTAGATTCCCTTCAGACCTTTGGGATACCTACTACTTTCTTATATTATATAGTTGGGTCTTGCTACTTGTTGGCGTGTTGGGGTAAACAAAATGTGTTTTTTTATCTCGCATTTGGAGTCTATGGAACAAGAAAGAAATTTGATAGCTTGACAAAAGTGGTACAAAATATGTTTTTTTTATCTCATGGTTGGACTCTATGGAATAAGAAAGAAATTTGATAGCTTGACAAAAGTGGTAGAGAAAAGATTAATCTCTCCTACCTTGACAGAACTGGTGGTCAAGATCAACACCTACAAGAAATTTGTTGTGGAATATTATCAAAATATGAGAGAGTGTACAGTGAGAACCTTGACAAACATGGCCACTGAAACTTGCAACAACATTTGTAGGAAGAGAAAATTATGTTCCTTTTTTCCAAACATGTATGTTAGTATATTACAATTTAATGAATATGTCTTCCTATTATCATATATAGTTTCATACTTTAACAAAACATTTGCCAAGACTTCACTTTTTATTATTCAGTGAAAGATTTGCCAAGATCTTAGAAGATTTTATAATTCAGTGATAGATTCGCCATGACTTTACAAGATAATATAATCCGGTGAGAGATTCGCCAAAAATATTATATTATTGATAAAATCGCCTCCCATTTTTCCTATGTATCATGGGGATTCGCCCATTTACTATACATATAAATTTAGGGTAGTTCTTAAAATTTTCCCTAATGGTATTGACCTTAACCACTAGGTTGTGATAATGTTAATGTTTAAACCATCCCTATTGCATTTGCAGTATCTTTAACATAGGTGAGTGGGGAGGGTCAGATCAGTTGAGACCCGACAGGGTCACTTAGAATTATGAAATCTTGTAAATTATAATGTTTATTGAACCCTCGAGAAGTCGCTAGTTGGCATGCCCTAATTTCCCTGTTAGAGATATCGTGTCATAGATTGGGACAGGTGAGGTGTCACCAAATCCATAGTGTTGATGAGCTAAGCTTCAAATCAATGATGGTTAGGGAAAGCTATTAGTTATGGGATAACTACACCTCTCCCACCATCCCTTACCACCCTCATTTTCTTATCTCCGCCACTTAGACAAGCTTTGCAAGTTTTCCTCTTGCATGGTCGATAATGCAAACATTTACGTTGCCTGTCTCCCCTTCACAATATTCCAAGGTCTTAGACCAATGTGGCTTCCTTGCATCTAGGTAAAATTTTCAAATATTAAAGTATTTCCCTTTTGTTACACAAACGTTCCAAGGTGTTCTCTCATCTTGTGACAAATATCTTGTTTAACTTATATTGTGTTAGATTACTTCTAGGGTGTCAGTTTCTTTGAGGTTTCTTGTCAATGTTACATGTGAAGCCAAAGAAGGAATTCAACTCCACAGTCTAGCATTGACTCTCTGAAAACAACGCCGATGCAAAAACTAAAACACCGAAAAACACTGTCATTTGACTTCTAGATTGCACTCTGCAGCCATGAATTTCACATGAGGAAAAATCTAGAACTCTTCTCTCCCCATCTATAAATTTGTAATATTGCCTCTTCCTGAGCAATGCAAGGAAGGAAAATGCCTTCAATGTAATAGAAGTTTGTGGTTTTTTCTCTGCATTGCTAATGTATTATGTTTCTAATTGTCTTTTGTTGTGATTTACTTAACTCTGCTCTATAACTCCATCAACTATTATGAGAGTTGTGTTCGGATTTAGGTTGGGCCTCACTGTGGAAACCATCATCCCAAGAGCACTCCCCTGCAAGTAACATAATCCTTATTAATTATGGGTGACTTCAAGGTTAGTGGGATTCATGGTGAAGATTGCATAAATATTTTCTATGATTTGTAAGTATTCTACTTGTATGTTCACCATGTGTTTCTCATTCAAAACCTGCGAGTGTTGCCTCAATTTTCTCTGTTGTTGCTTCCCTTAAGAGTGCAAAGTGTAGAGAATATATGAGAGTCAAGTTACCAAAGAGCGCTAAGGATTTTTCTAATGAATAGGTCGTGCGAAATTGTTTCCTTCAAAAAGGGGATTTCAATGAGTTACGTGCATATGGAAAATGAGGAGAAGTTATTGAAATAGAAAAGTATGAATGATGAGGAAATGATTTCATGTCATGAATTGGTATAAATAAGTATCTGAGTTGGATTAGTGAACATATGTGATAAGTTTTTTTTTACATTTATTATTATTGTAAGGCCCACGCAATTTATCTTTTTTAAGTTGCATTTGATGTGTCTAGTTTAATGTATTTAAAAAAATAAAAATAAAAATGAAAAGAGAAGAAAATAAGTAATTAAAATATATGTTTTTTTTTTAAAGAAGATTTATTTTGGCAAAAAGGTGTAGTAATTAACACCTTATTTTGTAAGTGGAGTTTGATTTTTGAGGGTATGAATTTTATAATGGAGACAACATCATTTACAGATATGACTACGCTGAGGAGGGCTAATTTTTCCTATGGAAATAATAGATGGACGATATACTAATTTTAAAATATTATTATATGGCAAATTTTTCCTATGGAAATAATAGATGGAGGATATACTAATTTTAAAATATTAGTATTTGTTGATAGAGGGCATGGAAAAGAAACCCTCATTGATGATAGATGAAGAATGGAATAAGCTATATAGAAAGATGATGAAGAATGGAATAAACTATATAGAAAGGTGATTGCAACAATTTGCCAATATCTAGCAAAGGATGTGTATTTCAATGTGTCTGGAGAAAAGATGGAAAAAGGATTATGAAAGAAGCTCGATGATCTATATGAGAAGAAAACAACATCAAAAAAGTGTTCTTGATGAAAAAACTTTAAAATCCCAAGATGGAGGGTGCTTTAGTTGTTAACCACTTGAATGAATTCAATATTATTAGTAACCATCTTACCTCTATTGAAATCATTCTAGATGATTAAATTAAAGTTATTTTGTTAATGTGCTATATGTCATACAACTTGGAAAATTTAATTGTAGCTATGAGCATATCAGCACCTGTAGGAACCCTGAAGTTTGATGATGTCAGCAACAATATAATGAATGAGGAGTTACGACAGAAGTTAATTGCAGAAATCAAGGGAGGAGAAGTTATAGCTCTAGGTGATAGTGGTAGGAGAATTGATCGAGGCAGACAAGGGCATTCAATATCGAAAGATTGATATAAATCAAGAATGGGCAGGATAATCAACTTTCATTGTGTAAAACCCTTGCACATGAAGAAAGAGTATCGAATTTGGAAGAAAGGAAAGAAGGATCAGAAACCAACAAATGTAAATCACAAGTCATCCAGCACAAATGAAGGTCACACTATTGTTGTAGTCATAGATGGTGATGTGTTATTTAGTGTTTCAGTAGAGGATGCGTGTTTATATACATCTAGAAGTAAATTTGATTGAATCCTTGAGTCTAGGAATCTCACCATGTAACCCCATGCAGATATAGTTTTGTTGCATATAATCTTGGTGATTTTGGTAGAGTGCATTTAGGGAACAACCATTTTTGTAGTATTGTTGGAGTGGGAGATTTCTAGATCAAGATGAAGGATTGTCAAGATATATTATTGAAACAGGTCAAGCATGTACTAGAAATGCGCACGAGTTTGATCTCTATGGGAAAACTCGATGTTGAAGGCTATTCCACAAGATTTGGGAAATGAGGTTGGAAAATTAGCAAAGGATCATTGGTTGTGGCTAGAGGACCCAAGATAGGAACATTATATACATTGAAGGAAATGATAGCCAAATAAGATTTGGATGTTCTCACAAAAGAAGGAACTTCAGTGGATTTGTGGCATAAGAGCTTTGGTCACATGAGAAAGAAGGGCTTAAAAATCCTTGTCGATAAAAATTTAATGTGAGGTTTGAAATCCTACAATCTTGATCTTTGTGAGCATTGTATATCTGGTAGACAAAGAAGTTTTTCATTCCTTAGAGGTGGCCATGATATGATTTAATTTAAATAATAATAAATTCAATTAATTAATAAATTTAATTTTATGAAAATAATTAATTAACTTTTGCAAACACAGTAAATCAGAATAAAATTAAATTCAGCGAGAGTACAAATTCACTTTCTGACGAAACGAAAAGCAGTTGTGTTTTTGGAACCGGGAAAAAGATTTGCATTTCAATTTTTCAAATAAATAAATCTGTTGCTGTGTTTGGTTTAATTTTAAAAAACGCATCTAGCCGTTTAAAATAAACAATTCAGTTAACTTTTATTTTTTCTCTTTGCTCCCTTCAGTTGATTTTTTAAAACTAAATCTATCCGTTAAAAACAAACAATTCGATAAAAAGAATATATATTTTTAAGAAAAACATCTATCCGTTTAAATATACATTTCGACCACATTCCAACATCGAAAAAACCTCGTTAAAAGACTCCGAATTAAAAAAACATATCAGCTTCTGAAACCCAGAACTCAGAATAAGGTGAGCTCGTCCCTCTGAAAACCCACGGAAAGTTAAACTACTAAAGCCATCTAATGTCAATTACGAAAGAAGAGAATTTTATCTATCCAAATTCAATTCTCGCAAGTAATAAGTTCAATTCTCATTAATAACATACTCATCAATAACGTGATAAAGGTTAATAATATTAACCATATAAATATATTACTGCTATTAAATATACAACATCACCAACGTCATATAAAATATATGAAAAATAAATATACAACCTCACTAACATCATATAAAATATACAAAAATAAAAGCCATCTAAGAATCTTATCGTCAAAAATAAAAGCCATCTAAGAATCTTATCGTCTAACCTACACTAGCCTCACTTAGCTGGCGAACCAGCTTCTGGACAGTCCCATAGGATCCAGAATGTTCTCTATGTTGTAGTAAAATATAAAAAATCGGAAAAATCTTTACAGCAATATAAAACACCTCACAAATAAATAAAAGTTACAATAAATTTTAGGTTATTATAAATGTAAAAAAAGACACGGGGTAGCTCTACAATCAATCCATGTGTAAGTGCAAGCACAATATTCAGAGTTTTTACTGGAAAACTGGCCAGAACATGAGAAAGGGGCTTAGTTACCCAAACAATATATGGCAGAAAGAAAATAGCATAGCCTATTCTTGATCTTCTCCACTTATTTCAATGCTGTATACATTTAGTCTGTTTAGAAATTACAACTCAAAACTCGTGAACGCTTAACCAACTACAAGAGAGACTAGGTGCACCAGAATAGGTCAAAACGGAAAAGAAACCCTAGCTATTTTGTCGGATGAATAAATCCTAGCATATAGCTAAGAAAGACGCCATAACTCTGTTACTCCGCAAGTCACACCACTCGCCGCTCTCCCGATTTATAACCTCACACATCCTTTTAATAGCTGCATAAGATTTAGGTAAGTTATTTTGAATGGTGTCCAGAATGAATTTAGTCTTGTAGTAACCCTCGCAGCTCTCCTCCAACACATATTTCCTAGCAGATCTTGGATCTCTGTACTTCAACAAAATCTCATCCCTTGCACGGATACTCCGGTCTACAAAAGTGTTGCTAAACCCTCTCTGGATTAAAGAATGCACGACAGTGTTATCATTATAATGAACATCCCTCAAATTAATGTTCTCAAACTCTGCACTCAGTTTCTGAAATCTGTAATAGATCCTCTCAAACCAGCATGAACACCTTGTTCGTGCACCCTACACATCATACAAAGAATGGTAAGCCATTCTCCATTTAACTGGTAAAGCATTAACCTAATTATGTTACATTAACATAATAATGTTGTTTATGTTGATAAATAATAAAGATATAACTGAAATTTAATTCTAATCTTCTAAAGGCATAGAGGGAACCAGGCAAGTTACATGCTGGTATTCTTTAACGAGCCTACATTGTCCAACGACAGTGATGTGGCGAATTCAAAGCCGTCGAGCATGTCGAAGACCAGCAATTAGGGCTTTGTAACTAGAAATTGCCCTGCTTACTCTTGAGCAAACATTGAGACATGCGTTGAAATTCTCCAGAACAGTGCCATCATTGTCCTTAAAGATAACGAAGGGAATGCTGCCATAACCAGGGTTTGGTCTGCTTGATGCGCAAAGTGGAGTGTGGCATGTAATTCCCTTCGAGGGTACCTTCTTGTTGCTTCCATTGCTCCTCTGTCAACTGTCTCCATAGTGTTCAGAACAGAGTTTCTTGTTCTCATAATGTTGAGCCAAGCCAAGACCAAACGTTTCCAGGTTCGGTTACCAAAGTAGGACGTGGTCCATAGCTCAATGTCAAGGTCCACGTAGGCGACAGCTTGGACAAGTAACGTCTTTGAAATGCTGAGGGTTGCATGAGTGGAGGCTTGCCACATGGATATACGGTCAAAAACCCGGAGCGACTAATGGCAGAGTAAATGTTCACTGAGGTGTGGTGGACCCAGGTAGGGCACCGATCTCAATTCAAAAATGCCCCCAAAACTGAAACGTTGATGAGATGCTCGTGGGTGCTGTTGCTCCGTCGATCCCTTGTCATTGAATCAGTTTTTCATTTTGACAAGGAAAAATATTGTTAGGGTATGTTTGAAGGGAAACTAAACAGCGACATAATATATGTTTAGTATTTTGAAGTTGATAGGACATTGTGAAAGTAAAATAAGTTGTAAATAAAAAATTATAAAAATAGGTTGGTTGTGTAGAGTTTGATA
Source organism: Pinus tabuliformis (assembly GCA_031772625.1). Taxonomy (NCBI): domain Eukaryota; kingdom Viridiplantae; phylum Streptophyta; class Pinopsida; order Pinales; family Pinaceae; genus Pinus; species Pinus tabuliformis. Next base: position 1,721,203,925 of record CM062817.1, on the reverse strand, counting down.
TATAATCATATGAAAAGAAAAAAAAGCTAGACTGTTGCAAGGAAAAGAAATTATTATTACGTAAAATTTCCTAGCATTCATGATTATTGGTCACTACAACAGAGATGCGTTTTAGGGATGTTTTTTTTCTTTTTTCTTTTTTAGGGATGTTTTTTTTTTTTTTTTGCTTTTTTGGGAAAGACTTTCATGTATGCATGGGAAGATTACGGAGAAGATTGCAGAGTTCTTGAGGGAACTGGCAGCTTGCTCGCACATGCATCAGAGATCATCCTGAGGAATGCTTCTAGGTAATTCTTGGGCTAAGTGGCTCTTGCTACCTCTCATGGTCTGGGCAATTTCCCAGCTAAGGTGAAGGTCCCCAATCGTTCAACGCATTTTCTGAGCCGAAGCCTAGTGCCTCGATGTTCTGCACTGCTCTGCGCCTTTTTGGCATATTTCTAGAGAGCAATGCTGACAGACTACTTTGTGCATTTCTAGAGAGCATTGCTAACTCACAGGCTGCTTTGTGCAATCCCTGAGAGCAAGATTGGCTTCCCTCCATGATTGTCTAGACAACGTTTGGCTTCCCTCCATGATTGTCCAGACAACGTAAGGACTAGATCCAAACCAAGTCAGAGGGTCAACTTATGATCGCAAAACAAGATAAGTTAGAAAAGGCAAGATGTCAGGCAAAATATACCTTCAAATAAAATACAAGTACGTGCACAGTGCAAGACATGTTGCTAAGAATTTAAGAGGGAGACTCCAAAATAAATCAAAGACAAAATTTTGGAGGGTGGTTTTAGCCGCTACAACATGACTGTCATGTATTCTTGCATTAAGATTTTAATTTTATTATAATGTTGTGACTATCACATGGTATTCATGGAAAATTTTAGGGTCGAATTTTCAACCTGGGCCAAATTAAGGGGTTTTATATTTTTATTGGGCGAATATTTTATGTCACAGTACATTGTTACAAATCGCCTTAAATTTATTTTATAAAAAAATTAGGTATGGAGGTTAGTCCACCTTAATGGAGGGAGTAAGAAAAGTAAATTTAGCCCTTGAAATTAGGAGTTACAACATTCCATTCACCCTAATTTTCAAGAATAGTTATTTATTATAATTATTTCACCTTCCACATTCAGTGTAAAAAAAATAAAAAAAAATCTTTCATTTTCCCGTATTTCATGGTATTGGGGTTAATTTCTAGAAAATGACCTTATTTTTTGGAACAAATGGTCACAAAAGAATAATTCATTTTATTTAAAAATTCAAGTTTCTTATTTTCATGTTTATTTAAAGATTGAATAATGTACATTTCTTTATATTTACTCGAGAAGTCACATTATATTTAAGAACACTCAAAAAGTGTTATATTTAGGTGAAGCCTATGGGCTAAATACCATGGGCCAAATTATTATTAATACCATGTAAAAAAACATTATTAACCCTTAGTATTAATAAAAAAATATGGTGCATGGTATTGACCCATGGTATTCACGTGGAATGTAGCCTATTAAGCCAGCATAGATCCATCTTAACTCTAGCATAGATCCATCTTAACTCTGGATCTACTAAGCCCTGCGAGGGATCAAATATCGTGATATGCAAACTAGCATAAAGTGAAAAAATATTTGATCCTCGGGCTTGGTAGATCAAGGGTAAAAATGGAACTTGTAATTTAATATTACTTAAAAATTTTAATTTGGTTAAAATAAAAAAATAAAATAAAAATTAATTATTAATTTTATTAATTTTTATAAATTACTAATAGTAGTTTTTAAGCTCCAAGTTTAAGATAACCCATGGTATTGACCCATGGTAATATCATGGTATTCATGTGAGCATAGACTATTTAAAGGGGAAATTCTATCAACTTAGATCCATCTTAATTCGGGTTTACCAAGTGCTGAGAGGGATAAATAGATTTCATCCCTTCACGAGTGGTAGAAGTGGAGTTAAAATGGATATAGGTTGGTTTTTATGATAATGAAGATATTAAATAGACTTAGGAAATTATATTATAAAAACATCTTAAGGTAAATGGTTAAAGCTACATTTAGTCACTTCACAAAATTTAGTAAAAAATACCAATATCTCGATTAATATTGGTTTTTCTGATTTAACAAAAAAAACCAAAACAGTGAAATCTTATCACTCTTTCCGCATCACCCTAGCATAAGAGAGATAGTTAGTGCCCAGATTTCCTACCATTTTTCAAACATTATCAATATGATATCTTCATGAAAAAGTTAAGGTACTGATGTTGGATTAGTTTTTTGAAAAATATGCTGGTTTGCACAACCTTTCATCTTCTATGTTTTTCTTAATTTGTCGTAATGATCTATAGGGGTTGGGCCAATGCACCATATTGTCTTAAAAGGTGGAGATTGTGAACCAATAAGGAAATTAATCCACATGTTACAACGTTGTTAAAAAATGCAAGACGTATGAAGGTAGTGAATTATGCTAATAACAAATTTAGATTGGGAGAGACGTAATTAAATTTTATTATTTAATTGAAGATTTCCAATTAAAATAATAATAAATCTATATGTATATATTAATATATTGATTGGAAGGCTTCTGACAACAGTCACTTCTTTCCATTAGATTCCCTTCAGACCTTTGGGATACCTACTACTTTCTTATATTATATAGTTGGGGCTTCCTACTTGTTGGCGTGTTGGGGTAAACAAAATGTGTTTTTTTTTTTTACCTCGCATTTGGAGTCTATGGAACAAGAAAGAAATTTGATAGATTGACAAAAGTGGTACAAAATATGTTTTTTTTTATCTCATAGTTGGACTCTAGGGAATAAGAAAGAAATTTTATAGCTTGACAAAAGTGGTAGAGAAAAGATTAATCTCTCCTACCTTGATAGAACTGGTGGTCAAAATCAACACCTACAAGAAATTTCTTGTGGAATATTATCAAAATATGAAAGATGTACAGTGAGAACCTTGACAAACATGGCCACTGAAACTTGCAACATTGTTTGTAGGAAAAGAAAATTATGTTTCTTTTTTCCAAAAATGTATGTTAGTATATTAAAATTTAATGAATATGTTTTCATATTATCATATATGGTTTCATACTTTAACAAAACATTCGCTAAGGCTTCACTTTTTATTATTCAGTGAGAGATTGCCAAGATCTTACAAGATTTTATAATTCAGTGATAGATTCACCATGACTTTACAAGATAATATAATCCACTGAGAGATTCGCCAAAAAATTATATATACATATTATATTATTGATAAAATCGCCTCCCATTTTTCCTGTGTATCATTGGGATTCGCCCATTTACTATACATATAAATTTATGGTGGTTCTTAAAATTTTCCCTAATGGTGTTGACCTTGACCACTAAGTTGTGATAATGTTAATGTTTAAACCATCCCTATTGCATTTGCAATATCTTTAACATAGGTGAGTGGGGAGGGTCAGATCAGTTGAGACCCGACAGGGTCACTTAGAATTATGAAATCTTGTAAATTATAATGTTTATTGAACCCTCCAGAAGTTGCTAGTTGGCATGCCCTAATTTCCCTGCGAGAGATATTGTGTCATAGATTGGGACAGGTGAGGTGTCACCAAATCCATAGTGTTGATGAGCTAAGCTTCAAATCAATGATGGTTAGGGAAAGATATCAGTTATGGGGTAACTACACCTCTCCCACCATCCCTCACCACCCTCATTTTCTTAGCTCCGCCCCTTAAACAAGCTCTGCAAGCGTTCCTCTTGCATGGTCGATAATGCAAACATTTACGTTGCTTGTCTACCCTTCACAATATTCCAAGATCTTAGACCAATGTGGCTTCCTTGCATCTAGGTACAATTTTCAAATATTAAAGTATTTCCCTTTTGTTGCACAAACGTTCCAAGGTGTTCACTCATCTTGTGACAAATATCTTGCTTAACTTATATTGTGTTAGATTACTAGTAGGGTGTCAGTTCTTTGAGGTTTCATGTCAATGTTACATGTGAACCCAAAGAAGGAATTCAACTCCACAATCTGGCATCGACTCTCTGAAAACCACGCCGATGCAAAACCTAAAACACTGAAAACCATCGTCATTTGACTTCTAGATTTCATTGTGCAGCCATGAATTTCACATGAGGAAAAATATAGAACCCTTCTCTCCCCATCAATACATTTGTAATATTGCCTCTTCCTGAGAAATGCAAGGAAGGAAAATGACTTCAATGTAATTGAAGTTTGTGGTTTTTTCTCTGCATTGCTAATGTATTATGTTTCTAATTGTCTTTTGTTGTGATTTACTTAACTCTGCTCTATAACTCCATCAACTATTATGAGAGATGTGTTCAGATTTCGGTTGGGCCTCACTGTGGAAACCATCATCCCAAGAGCACTCCCCTGCAAGAAACATAATCCTTATTAATTATGGGTGACTTCAAGGTTAGTGGGATTCATGGTGAAGATTGCATAAATATTTTCTATGATTTGTAAGTATTCTACTTGTATGTTCACCATGTGCTTCTCATTCAAAACCTGTGAGTGTTGCCTCAATTTTCTCTATTGTTGCTTCCCTTAAGAGTGCAAAGTGTAGAGAATATATGAGAGTCAAGTTACCAAAGAGCGCTAAGGATTTTTCTAATGAATAGGTTGTGCGGAATTGTTTGCTTCAGAAAGGGGATTTCGATGAGTTGCGTGCATATGGAAAATGAGGAGAAGTTATTGAAATAGAAAAGTATGAATGATGAGGAAATGATTTCATGTCATGAATTGGTATAAATAAGTGTCTGAGTTGGATTAGTGAACATATGTGATAAGTTTTTTTATAGTTATTATTATTTTAAGACCCACACAATTTATATTTTTAAAGTTGCGTTTGATGTGTCTAGTTTAATGTATTTAAAAAAATAAAAATAAAAATAAAAAGAGAAGAAAATAAGTAATTAAAATATATGTTTTTTTTTTAAAGAAGATTTATTTTGACAAAAAGGTGTAGTAATTAACACCTTATTTTGTAAGTGGAGTTTGATTTTTGAGGGTGTGAATTTTATAACGGAGACAATGTCATTTATAGATATGACTATGCTGAGGAGGGCTAATTTTTCCTATGGAAATAATAGATGTGGGATATACTAATTTTAAAATATTATTATATGGCTAATTTTTCCTATGGAAATAATAGATGCTAGATATACTAATTTTAAAATATTAGTATTTTTTGATAGAGGTCATGGAAAAGAAATCCTCATTGATGACAAATGAAGATTGGAATAAGCTATATAGAAAGATGATGAAGATTGGAATAAGCTATATAGAAAGGTGATTGCAACAATTTGCCAATATCTAGCAAAGAATGTGTATTTCAATGTGTCTAGAGAAAAGATGGAAAAAGGATTATGAAAGAAGCTCCATTATCTATATGAGAAGAAAACAACATCAAAAAAAGTGTTCTTGATGAAAAGCTTTATAATCCCAAGATGGAGGGTGCTTTAGTTGTTAACCACTTGAATGAATTCAATATTATTAGTAACCATCTTACCTATATTGAAATCATTCTAGATGATTAAATTAAAGTTGTTTTGTTAATGTGCTCTATGTCATACAACTTGGAAAATTTAATTGTAGCTATGAGCATATCAGCACCTATAGGAACCGTGAAGTTTGATGATGTCAGAAACAATATAATGAATGAGTCATTGCAATAGAAGTTAATTGCACAAAACAAGGGAGGAGAAGTTATAGCTGTAGGTGATAGTGGTGGGAGAATTGATCGAGGCCGACAAGGGAATTTAATACCAAGAGATCGATCTAGATCAGGAAGGGGCAGGATAATCTACTTTCATTGTGGAAAACCCTTGCACATGAAGAAAGAGTATCGAGTTTGGAAGAAAGGAAAGAAGGATCAGAAACCAACCAATGCAAATCACAAGTCATCCAACACAAACGAAGGTCACACTATTGTTGTAGTCATAGATGGTGATGTGTTATTTAGTGTTTCAGTAGAGGATGCATGTTTATATACATCTAGAAGTAGATTTGATTGGATCCTTGAGTCTAGGGAATCTCACCATGTAACCCCATGCAAATATAGTTTTGTTGCATATAATCGTGGTGATTTTGGTAGAGTGCATTTGGGGAACAACCATTTTTGTAGTATTGTTGGAGTGGGAGATGTCTAGATCAAGATGAAGGATTGTCAAGATATATTATTGAAATAGGTCAAGCATGTACTAGAAATGCGCACGAGTTTGATCTCTATGGGAAAACTTGATGTTGAAGGCTATTCCACAAGGTTTGGGAAATGAGGTTGGAAAATTAGCAAAGGATCATTGGTCATGGCTAGAGGACCCAAGACAGGAACATTATATACATTGAAGGAAATGATAGGCAAATAAGATTTGGATGTTGTCACAAAAGAAGGAACTTCAGTGGATCTGTGGCATAAGAACTTTGGTCACATGAGCAAGAAGGGCTTAAAAATCCTTGTTGGTAAAAATTTACTGCCAGGTTTGAAATCCTACAATGTTGATCTTTGTCAGCATTGTATATCTAGTAGACAGAGAAGGTTTGCATTCCTTAGAGGTGGCCATGATATAAATAAAGCTTTGATAGAGTTGATACACTCAAATGTGTTTGGGCTTGTTAACATTAAGTCATTAGGAAGAGCATCATATTTTGTAACATTTATAGATGATGCATCTAGGAAGGTTTGGGCATACCCTATGAAAATTAAAAGTGAAGTGTTTGAAATATTTCAAAAATCCCATGTTGTTGTTGAAAGAGAGACTAACAAATTTCTCAATTGCCTAATAACAGATAATGGTGGAGAATATTGCTCAAAAGCATTCAAGGAATATTGTAATAAGTTTGACATAAAGCATGAGAAGACTGCACTGGTACCTCTCATTAGAATGGAATTGTAGAAAGGATGAATCACACCATTATGGAGAAAGTGGGGACTATGTTGTCAAATTCTGGTTTGGAGAAGCATTTTTGGGCAAAAATAGTGAGGACAACTTGCTATCTTATAAATCGATCTCCTACTACAGCCTTAGATGGAAACATCCCTGAAGAAGTTTGGACTGGTAAGAAGTTGAATTATTCTCATTTGAAAATCTTTGGATGTGAAGCATTTGTACATATTCCTAAAGAAAATAGAACTAAGCTAGATGATAAACCTATGAAATGCATTTTTCTGGGATATGCAAATGAAACATTTGGTTATCGTCAATGGAATCCAGTCAAACATAAAGTTATTAGAAACAAGGATGTTATATTTAATGAGTCAAATATGTTTAAGAGGTCTGTAGGTGAGGTCGAGGTCAACAAAGTTATTGATAGGTTTAAATAGCAACATGAAAACATCCCACCAATGCAAGAAGATGGACAACAAATTCAAGAGCAGGAAGGATAGCTAGTCAAAAGTGATGAACACCAAGAAGAAGGAATCTTGTAGGAACCTTTACATAAGATTCAACCAGATAATGCACCACCATGTTGGTTCACATATCTTCTAGGCCTCATAAGCCTTCACAAAGTTATCCTCCTTCAAACTATATTTTATTAACATATGAAGGTGAACCTGATTGTTTTCAAGAGGCTTGTAAATCTTAGCACAGTAAATAATGGAGGAGAAATTTTTATGGAGAAATGAGAAGCCTTCATAGAAAAAGGCAAGGAATACCTAGTTTGCATGTTGAAGAAGATTCTCTATGGATTGAAACAAACACCTTGACAATGGTATAAGAAATTTAACTCATTATATGTTGGAATATGGTTTTCATAGGTTGGAAGTTGATCATTGTGTCTATATCAAGAGGTATGATCAAGGAAAATATATCATATTATTGTTATACGTGGATGACATGTTGATTGTTGGGAAAGATAAAAATATGATCAATAAATTGAAGAAAGATTTTGGAAGTAAATTTGTAATGAAGGATTTAGGTCCAACACAACGAATATTAGGTATGAGGATCATGCGTGAGAGGAAAAACAAAAGGTTATGGTTTTCACAAGAAAAACATATGAAGAAGGTGCTTGATATGTTTAATATGATGGATGCCAAGCAAGATGGTACACCCCTTATAGCCCACTTCAAGCTGAGTACTGAGTTATATCCTAACGATGACAAGGAGAATGAAGAAATGAACAAGATTCCTTATGCTTCAGCACTTGGCATCTTGATGTATGCCTTGGTATGTACACAACCAAACATTCCATATTGAGTGGGAGTAGTGAGCAGGTCCCTTCCAATCTAGGAAAGCAGCACTGGAGAGTAGTAAAATGGACTTTGAGGTATCTCAAGGGTACTAGTCATTATTTTTTATGTTTTAGTCATAATGAGACTGTGATTGAAGGATTTACGGATGAAAATATGGCTGAAGATATGGACATTAGAAATTCCACTACAAAGTGCAACATTATCTTGGGTGTCAAGGCTACAAAGAATAGTAGCTCCCTATACAAGAGAGGCAGAGTACATAACTGCAACAGAGGCTTGTAAAGGGATGTTGTGGATGCAGCAATTCCTAGGAGAGATAGGAATAAAGTAGGACAAGTATATTCTATATTATGATAGTCAGAGTGTCATTCACTTAGCGAAAAACCTAGAATTTCACTCAAAAACCAAGCACATTGACTTAAGGTACCATTGGATCTGTCATGTGTTGGAGGAAGGACAATTATTCTTGCAAAAGGTCCATCCGTGTCGATATGCTCATTAATATTCTACTAAGAAATAAATATGAATTATGCAGAGGCATTGTGGGAATCAATGTGACTTGATTCATGATTCTTCATTTAGCTTCAAGTGGCAGAATTTTACATGTGAATCCAAAGAAGGAATTCACCTCCACAGTACAACCATGTTGATGCCAAACCTAACACACCGACAACCACAGTCATTTGACTTCTAGATTTCAATGTCCAACTATGAATTTAACGTAAGGAAAAATTTAGAAGTCCTCTCCTCATCAATAAATTTGTAATCTTGCCTCTGCCTCAGCTTGTAAACAAGCCAAAAGCCTTCAATGTAATAGAATTCATGGTTTTTTCTCTCCATTGCTAATGTATTAGTGTTTCTAAAATTTGTCTCCAAATTTTGCTCAACATTGTGCTCTGGTGTGATTTGCTTCAGTCTTCTCTATAACCCCATGAGTCAATCCTCTAACAACACTTCGAGGTTGAGATGAAAGCTAGCATTTGAGTATGTATTTCCTAAAGAACAGTTGGCAAGTTTTGGCTAGCACAAAAAGTATGCTCATAACCCTGAAGTTCTCCTTTTTGAACTTTAATCGTCTTACAAATCCTAGATTTTGCTTTTATTATGATTGTGCAAGGTCTCAAGTGTTCTCTTCAAGATATTGGCTCTTCATCATCAGATAAGAGTCGTAACCCCTTTAAATATTCCCAATATTTCTTTTATTATATATATTTTTACATATCAAACATTTTTCTCTTATGGGGTTTTAACAGGTTTATTGCCCCTCCACTACAGAGAAGGGAAAGTTAGGGTTATTGCTTGGAAGCCTCTGTAGTTTTTAATGCATTCAACAAGGTTCTTATTAAATTCTTACTTTATTTTATGATTTCCAAGTCAATGTCAAAAAATTCATCCTCATTACGAACTTTCACAAACTAGGATTTTCATGATTAAGCTCTAGAATTCGCTCTAAAATAACTCTTTAGAAAGACTAGTTATCATCATTTATGTTACATCCTAAGAGCCTCGTAATTTTTTCTTCGCAATAGAGAGGGTTCTTGTAAGGACGTACAGTCCTGAACACGTTCCGCCGAAGTGTGACCGTGGTTGGAGGTTGAACGAACAGCCGGTTTGAACGAACTGCGAGCTCGACTTGGATATGTGAAGTGTTATGCGCATAAGAAAGGAGGGCAAGTTGAGTTTATAGGCATGGGGAGCGGTTGGATCAACCCACGGGCCAACCACACTTGGAGACAAAGCCGATGAGTGAATTGTGGAGAAGTGTGGGTGTGTAAGGCGTGGAGGACGAGTCAGCCGGTTAGGTTAACTCGCCCTGCCACTTGTATAAACAAGAGTTGCGATGAGTTCATTTGACAATCGCTCAACACAAGCATCTTCACTCATGAAAAGGAGAAAGGCGCATGTCTAAGTGTGTGGACGCAAAGAAGGAAGGCGCAGTTTGGTGATGCGCCCATTCTTGGGCGAGGTCGCACGAAGTTAAGTCGCGCTTCTTGGTTTTGGGTGAAGGGCGAGGGCAGGGTCGCCCGCCGATTGGAGAAAGGCGTGCATAGAGTGTGTGGCGCCCAAGTTTGTGCGACGACCTGGCACGGGTTCTTGGGTGACTCGGGTGAGCGCCTGCCCGTCGTGCAAGTGTGCACGATGTGACTTGGTGGAGTGTTGAGATTGTGAACAAAGGTGTGTCTCGGGCAGAGGCACCCATGTGTGGCGACTTGGAGGCGCGATCATGTGATGAGGTGAATGAAGGGTTGGTGAGTCGTGCGACAACCGTGCGGAGGTGCCGACGAGCTGGGCAACCAAGTTTGCCGAAGTTGTGAAAATCGGCTAAGTGTAAATTTGGGGTTTCCCAAGATTTAACTTGTAAAACTTTGTAACGCTGAAGATTGTATAATATATTGATTCGAGCAGACTCATATTGCAGGGAGTTGCCCCTCCCTTTACAATATTGTGCATTTCTCTTGTATAATGCTGTTTATGTGAATGTTATGGGCTTTCACTTGTATAAAGGAACACATTAATAATACTTGGTAACGAAAATAAAACTAAGTATGGAATGTTAGGCGTAGTCTACAATCGTAAGTATTGGTGAAAAGAAAAGGATTGGTAGTGCCGCACCTCACTATAAGTGGTTGAAAGACTACCACAGGTTTAGGGGCGTGACAGGTGGTATCAAAGCTAGTCCAAGTTTTGCAGGAAACTTGGTGAACTCAATCAAGGAGTTGATTCTACAAGGACTTAAGACTTGGAAGGGAGTTCACGTTTTGTAGATGACAGGTGGAATATCAGGGTGATTCAAGTGAATGGTGAAACAGGTTTAGCAGAGGTGAAGCTTAGTGCTTGGACCATGCTGAACAACAAGGCATGGGAGGTTTGGAAGAATGGAAAGGGAAGCTCTTTCTTACCTTATACAGGTTGAAGCAGATGAAAGAAGAGAAACCCCAGATTCGAAAGGAACTTGAAGTCTTGGAAAATAATGTGGAAGATGAACTTCTTCAACTTGGTTGGACAATGGAGCAAGATGAAGTTGTAGATTGTTCTGACAAGGAAGAGGAAGCCGTGATGATTGAGGATATTGCAGATATGACAACGATGGAGGATGAACTTGAGATTGATCAAGTTGGACCAGAATCGTGTAGTTTGCAGACATGGATGGATGATGATACTCACATGGAGGAGCCTCATGATGATGATGTAAGTATTATTGATACTTGTGTTTCACTTGAGCATTTGGTAGATGGATCGTATGCAGGGAAGGGAAACGTTAGTTTGCTGATGCTAGGGAGGATCTTACCATAGATGACTATGATGAGACCTTGTATGGAGAAGCAAAGATTGTTGATTATTGCAAGACTTGTTCGAGTTGTTTGTGACCTTATGATAGAATGTACAAGGGCCTGTGACAAGGGAGGAACATGATGATCGTTGCGGAGGACTGGGTCATGCTTTAGCCACATGGAGAATTGGCTAAGTGCCCGGCATGACTCACAGATAGATTGAGGAGGGCACACACTTGAATTGCTTGGGTCGACATCTCATGGCTGAGACCAAGAAGCAAGTCTTGGTAGAACCTTTAGTGGGGGAGCTATGATGGAAGGGACTCGTGATGATGATGATATGGTTGAGTGACCGAGGTCACTAGACTGAATATGCAGACTTAGATGAGGATGACCAATTATTGTGATGAGTCTACTTGGTTAGACTACATGGGCAACTTAGTCATGGATATCACGTTGAAGACATGGAGCATGGCAGTCTTATGCAGGGACATTATGTAGGAGCGCATGAAGAGGTGTCACTTATGGGCATCTGATGAGGAGTGCCAAGGCAGGGATGTTGTGCAGGTGGATTTGCTGATGTGACAAGGAAACTTATTACTTATGAGCCGATGGAGAGGTTGTGCACTCTTGTACAACAAGCCCATGGACTTGGATGGAGTTGTGAGTAGATTATGGAGCATTCCTACTACATGGAGAGTTGAGGCATCTTGCAGAGACCTTTGGGCCGAGACTTGTATGCTTGCTGAGATGTTGGTTGGAGATGACTCATGGAGCTCATGATGACATGAGGTTGTGACTTTTAGGGACTTCATAAATGGTGGACTTGGAGGATCTGATATATTGAGGAGCCGAGGTCAAAGAATTTGATGCAGAATGGGATGCATACTTTCAAGTACATGTATGGTAATGGCTTGAAAGAGTGACTTGATGTGGAGGATCGATATGAGACACTGTGGAGTGATGGAGTTACAACGATGATGATGCCTTGGTGGCAACACTTGGGCATGGGTTGAGCTGAGACTTAACCACTTTTGACACATGGGAGCTGATTGATCTATGACCATGAGCAGCACATAGGAGATGAGACGAGTGGATACTTGTTTCTATGGCAGACTTGAGGGATGGCGCATTGTAGATATGATGAAGGTTGCTTCATGGACCTAGATGTGGCACATCGAGAGTTGGAGTTTGATGAGATGGTCTCTTCATATTGAGGAGGCACACATATGGATGATGATGTTGGGGTAGATGTGGCTGATTTCATGCAACACATTAGTACCAGACACCATGGACAGCATGTTGCAGATGAGATGGAGACTACTTCATGGACCTGAGCATGGCTTACACTTGTATGGAGATGGATTCTTGATCGAGTTGATGATGTGACAGGATGTTCTGAGAAACAACTGATGATGGCATGAGGATGTGCATTCTCATGATTTGAGCGTGATAGTTGGACTGATCACTCGACTAGTTCAGACATGGGGGCTAACATGTACAGAGATGTGTTAGCATTATGTTCGAGTATCACGACAACAGTTCACACGAGGACAACACATGATGATGTCGACACAAGATGTTGCTAGAAGCATGTAGCTTAAGATGGAGGGTCCAGCCTTCCAAAATGGGGAGCAACATGTGGAGATTGTGACAAAGCGGTTGATGATCATGGATTGAGATGATTTCTGATTTATGACATACCGATGGGGTGTATACCTTGGTATGGTGATCTTGGTGACAGATGGTTGTCGGGACGAGACATGATGGAGACGGTGGTTCTACATATGTTCCAAGGATGTTTGCAGTATGTGGAGGAGTTGACATCATGGATGAGATGGATATTGATGATCTTGGTGGATGGCTACTAGGATGGTATGTTGTCGGGGATGAGAACGACTTTAGGTGGAGGAGGATGTAAGGACCTGCAGTATTGAACGCTTTCCGACAAAGTGCGACCATGTTTGGAGGTTGAACGAACAACCGGTTTGAATGAAGTGCGAGCTCGACTTGGATATGCGAAGTGTTATGTGCATAAGAAAGGAGGGTGAGCTGAGTTTATAGGCATGGGGAGTAGTTGGATCAACCCACGGGCCGACCACACTTGGAGACAAAGCCGACCGGTGAATTGTGGAGAAGTGTGGGTGCGTAAGGCATGGAGGACGAGTCATCCAGGTAGGCTAACTCGCCTTGCCACCCGTATAAGCAAGAGTTGCGATGATTTCATTTGACAATTGCTCAACACAAGCATCTTCGCTCATGAAAAGGAGAAAGGCGCAGGTCTAAGTGTGTGGACGCAAAGAAGGAAGGCGTAGTTTGGTGATGCGCCCGTTCTTGGGCGAGGCCGCACGAAGTTAAGTCGCGTTTCTTGGTTTTGGGTGAAGGGCGCGAGCAGGGTCACCCACCGATTGGAGAAAGGCGAGAACGGAGTGTGTGGTGCGCGGGTGATGTGTAGGAGTGCCCAACGGTGAAATGTTGGTGGGTTCCCAGGTTTGTGCGACATTCTGGCATGAGTACTTGGGTGACTCGGGTGAGCGCCCACCTGTCGTGCAAGTGTGCACGGTGTGACTTGGTGGAGTGTTGAGATTGTGAACAAAGGTGTGTCTCGGGCAGAGGCACCCGTGTGTGGCGACTTGGAGTCGTGCCCAAGTTGGGCAAACGACACGATCGTGCAACGAGGTGAATGAAGGGTTGGTGAGTCATGCGGTGACCATGCAGAGGTGCCAACGAGCTGGGCAACCGAGTTTGCCAAAGTTGTGAAAATTGGCTAAGTGTAAATTTAGGGTTTCCCAAGATTTAACTTGTAAAGCTTTGTAACATTGAAGATTGTATAATATATTGATTCGGGCAGACTCATATTGCAGGGAGTTGCCCCTCCCTTTATATTGTTGCCCATTTCTCTTGTATAATGTTGTTTATGTGAATGTTATGGGCTTTCACTTGTATAAAGGAATACATTAATAATACTTGGTAACGAAAATAAAACTAAGTATGGAATGTTAGGCATAGTCTCCAATCGTAAGTATTGGTGAAAGGAAAACGATTGGTAGTGCCACACCTTGCTATAAGCGGTTGAAAGACTACCGCAGGTGTAGGGGCATGACAGTTCTAGTCCCAACATGTGAAATCTATGTTCTTAGTTCTGTTTGAAGCATTATATTTGAGACACGAGTTTTCGTATATATACATCTACTCCAATCTCAACTATTTTCTTCTTTAATGGCAAAGCTTATATATGTTAATGCTCGTTATTAGTGTTTTGTTTGGGTATGAAAAATTTGGTTATCTTTTAGTTATATTCTTTCGCTTCCTTTTCGGGTATTGCATCTCGGTTCAAATATTCGAGTAGTAGTAATTCCATATATAAGTTTTGAAAATTTTAGTTCTATAAATCTTGTTTTTTCTTTATAGTTCAACGGTTAGTTGTATTAAATTCTTTAAAGGTTTTATTTTATATTCAACAACAAAGTAATCTATCATGCAATTATAACGAGTTCTATATTTAATGTAATGATAATTGCACCATCATATTTTAGTATTTGGTTAACTATATATATATTATTTTTCTTGTAGTTGTATAATATTAGTGTGATGAACAGAGCAGACCTGGTCTTCAGTCCGCTCCATTCTTCAAACCCATTACATAGAGTTCACTACTATTTACCCGCATTATGCGTTGGACTTATAAGTTTTCCAATACCATGGGTAACTACAGAATAAAACTAATACTCATATGCTAAACAAACTTGGTCAGCCACATAAATTGCATGGAGAAAATGAATGCTCGAGGCAACCAATGAAAACTGGTAAAGCTTCTCCCAACTATTTTCACATCCAAAACATTTTTCTTGAGAGAGACTGCATCAGGTCCAATAAGAAATTCCTCTTAGCACCACCCTACCTCTCTCACAGAGAGTCTTGTTCTAAGAGAATTAAAGCTTTATATTTTTTAAATTTTGTCAGACGTGTTCTAACTAGGCTCCAAATTCCTCATATTTTTTTCCATAATATTTTCTTAATAAACTTTTTTCTTTTTGGACGTTTCCTAATTATTTTATTAACTATATAAAATGTAAATTTTTCTTTAATATTTTTTAAGGGACTCACTAAATAAAATAATTTTATTAATATAAAATTAAAAAACAATTATATACATGACACCTACATACATAACACTTAACAAAGGCCCATAGCTCATAAAAATAGTTCATAAAAATAAATTCACAAGAAAATAATTAAAATATTTACATCTGAGTATTACAGGTAATGAAGAATATAATAAAGAGTACAGTGAAGAAATGATGCATAAAAGTTAAGTTAAGAATTTTATAAAGATAAATTGGTTGAAAGGTATGATAAATGGGTTCCATTTTGTAACGCCTTAGCAAGGCTAAAAAATAATCAGAAGATATCATGTATGCAACTTAAAAGGTATGATGTTCGTGATTAGAAGGCATTATGTGTGAATTAAAGAAATATTATATGGGTGTAGATTAAAGGGTGTACATAAATTATATTTGGTTAGGATATAATATAAATATATCTAATTTTTATGGTAAAAATTAAATAAAATGATTTTTAAATAATATATTAAGTGGAAAATTAATTTTGGATTTTTAATGAAATTCTATATATTTTAAAAATAATTTAAAATATATTAACTTATTTATAATTATTATAATAGTTTAAATTTTGTAGAAATTATAAATAATAAAATTTTATCATAATAATAAATTTAATAATAATATAATCGTATTAAATTTATTTATATATAAATAAACATCATATAGAATGGAGAAGCAATGATATATTGTGTCAATGTACCTATGAGCGCGTACATGAAGATAGGAAAAATTGGAATTGCATACTTATAGGAATGCATACGTAATTAAAATTTAATATTTGATTAGGTTATAGTGGGCATAGTTTGTAGAATGTTTTTTATTTCAATGTATATTTGATTGGTATTAATTAAAATAATAGTAATAAATAATTTTTTATTAAAAATAATTAAATAAATAATTCTTAGTTTTATTGATCTATTAAATACGATAAAATTTTAGTCTGCTTAGTTGAAACCGAACAATTTTAACTTGTTAACTTTTTTTTATAAGGGCATGAAAAAATTACGAATTCAATTTTTCAAGGGCAGCAAAAGCTCAGGCTTCTTAAGGATTTCTGCTCTACCATGGGTATGACTGTTAACATTGACAAAACAAAAGTTATGATTATCAAATCCAAGAAGGACACTTACGCTAATTTTATGTATGACAATAATAACTTGGATGAAGTGTATTCTTAAAAGTACCTAGGAATTCATATTCATCACAAGCTCAACTGGAACCATAGCATTGAGAAAAGGATTAATGGGGGGTGGAAAGCTTATTTTGGTCTTGAAAATAATTGTAAAACAACAAACCTCGTAATGTGGGATAAAAAGAAGTTCCTCTGTGAAACTTTAGTCACTCCTGTTATCTTATATGGCTGTGAGGTTTGGGGTTGTAGCATCTCCAGAGAATCACGGAGAATGATTGAGCAAATCCAGAAGCGTTTTATAACTTATAACCTGAAAATTAAAAGTAATACACCTTATCCTATTCTCCTTATAGAAGTTGGTCTTTCCCCTATTGAGAGCCTAGCTATGCTTAGGTTTCTGTTGTACAAGCACAAACTCAATAACATAGACGATCATAGACTTCCTAAGCTAGCTTTAAATTCCAGCCAAAACCACCTAAGGCTCAATCGAGGGTGGCATAAAGACACAAGGGCCTGGTTAAACTATTGGGAGATCAATGAAAATGATGCATTGCAAAACATAAATAACATTAAAAATATTGTTACTTCTAAGTTCAAAGAAAAAATGTGGTGTGTGAAAGATTTAGCGGCTAAAAGAAAATTAATTTATTATAAGAAGGTCATCAACCCCACCCTAGAAGATCAAAAGTATCTCTCTATTTTAACTAGCTCAAAGAAGAAAATTAATATAGATTAGAATGAATTCTCATGAGCTCCATAGTGGAACAGGTTGTTGGGAAGTTCCTAAAATGCCATGGATGGAAAGGATCTGCCATATATGTGAGAATATGAACATAGAGGATGAAAACCACTTCCTCTTAGAGTGCCCCGCTTACAACCACATTAGATCTCAGTTTCACAATATTTGAACAATACAATACTGACCTCCCTAGCTTTTTACAATGTCAAAATTATAGTGAGCTAAGACTTCTCTCCAAGCTTTTTGAGCATAGGAATAAAATCTTAAATCAAAATAAATAATTTGTTTCTTTAGGTCCAATAGACCATTGTTTGGTCTTAGCGGAGGTTAACCACCATCATCATCATCATCACTCAATTGTCTTTAAAACCAGTTGAGTTTTGGAGCAGGGAAAATATTTTCAACGACTTGCTTCGCTTGCTTTATTTTTTAAAACTATATCTATTCGTTTAAAATAAACAATTCGACTAAGAAAATTTTGCAATTTTGATCCGCTTGGTTGATGTTTATATATTTTTATCCTGATATTTATATATTTTTATATATTTAATAATGTTTATATTTAACTATTAATTACTCTAACTTTTTCGATACAAATTCTTTGATAACTAATTATTAATGTAAATTAATTTAGGTTATAATTTTATTTTAATAGATATAAGTGGTTAAAAAGAGAATTTAGGTTATAATTTTATTTTAATAGATATAAGTGGTTAAAAAGGGTTTGTTCACTTTTAAGATTTTATTGAACCTAAATCAAATTTTGTAATTAAATACCGGTTATTCCCTTAATCCAGTCAAATCTAGTCGCTTTCAATATAGCCGTTACCTGGTCTTGGAATACAGTCGTTGGAGTTTGTGCTCTATCTATTTAATCATACTAAGCCTAATCTGATCATTCAACTTGTCCTAACGATGAACCACACTTATTGGTTCCAAACGCGTAAACAAATGAAATTTCTTGTGATTTATGCAAAAAAAAGCTCTCTTATAAATTAAAACTTATAAACTCCTTAATCAATATTATAGTATTTTAATTTTTTATAAAATATAAATAAATAAAATCCACAACTTTATATCATGATAATAAGTTAGATGATGACATTAATTTAAAAAAATATAATTTTTTTTGGGTTAAAAAAATGTTTTTGCTTTGAAAACTTTTCAAGCATCACACATGAAATATAATGTAAAAACAACGATACATTGACACAGCGCGTTCACAATTGACGATATAATCTTACAAATTTTGCAGCAACATTTTCAGCGAAATGCACGTCATTTATCAATTTTTAAAGAAAATGAATGCAGTAGTTATGGTTTGCGGAATTCTTTTTTATTGATAGTTTTAATCCGTAAAATAATAATAATAATTAATAAATAAATTTACTTTTATTAAAATAATTAATTAATTTTTGCAAACATAGTAAGTCAGAATAAAATTAAATTCGGCTATAGTACAAATTCACTTTCTAGATAACATTATTGACAAAAAGATTTTCTATACTTTGTATAAACGGTGTGCTGTTTAGGCAGTTGTGTTTTGGAACCAGGAAAAAGCTTTGCAATTATAAATTTTCAAATAAATAAAAGTGTTGCTCTGATTGGTTTAATTTTAAATAACACATCTATCGGTTTAAAATAAACAATTCATTGAACATTTTTTTTCTCTTTTACTCCCCTAGGTTGATTTTTTAAAACTAAATCTATCCGTTAAAAACAAACAATTCGATGAACAAATTAAAAAAAAAACATCTATATTTCAACCTCTTTAAAAGAGTCCGAAGGGAATTTTACCTATCCAAATTCAATACTCACCAGTAATAACTTCAATTCTCATCAATAACATACTCATCATACTCATCAATAACGTGATGAATGTTGTTAATATTAACAATACAAATATGTTACTGTTATTAAATATACAACATCATATAAAAATATATGAAAAATAAATATACAACCTCACTAACATCATATAAAAATAAAAGTCACCTAAAAATCTTATCTTCTAATCTACATTAGCCTCACTTAGCTCGCAATCCTATTGGATCAAAAATGTACTCTATATTGTAGTAAAATATAAAAAATAGGAAAAATCTTTACAACAATATAAAATACCTCACAAATAAATAAAAGTTTCAATCAATCCATGTTTAAGGATAAGCACAATCTTCAAAGTTTTTACTTGAAAACTAGCAAGAACATGAGAAAGGGGTTCAGTGACCCAAACAATATATTACAGAAAGAAAATGCCATAGCCTATTTTTTATCATCTCCACTTATTTCAAAAACTCACAAACACTATGATTGTCGAGTCAACTAGTGTGATTTTGTTTTTAGGTGAAAGGATTCAAGTAGAGCAAAAGAAGTCAAGGCATTTAATGAAGTTTAGTAAATAAGTATAGGAAAGCATTAACTTGGTGACTATTCCCCACACTCCACAGCACCTCAAAGTTCAGAAAATCATTTACTATGTAAAATTGCCCATGGTGCCTATTAATTATTTTCTCTTTCATGCATTTATGTCAAATTTGTATGTTGATATAAATATGAATGTAAAAATCATTTGTATTGTGTGGGGCAAGTTAGAGAGCAAGAGTTTGTGAGGTAGTGAGGAGAAAATCGTAAGAATGCATAAATCGCAGTAAGTTTGTTGTGTTTTTCACTTGGAACTGCAACCTCCATTATGTTTTGACATATAATATGAAGTGTGGTTTATTGCTTTATGGTATTAATTATACACAAGTAAAAATTTACTCTGTTTTGCTATGCTTAAAATTTATGTAAAGCCACGATAATTATGAAAGGAACAACTATGATAATTTCTTTTATGATGACAATTAATTGACCAAGGTTTCGTCATACAAATATTTAGGTATTGAAATTCACCGTCAACTCAAATGGAGTTATAGGATTGAGAAAATGATTATAGGAGGATAGAAAGTTTATTATGAGCTTGAAAACAATTATAAGTTGACTAATCTCTATGTTTGGAGTGAAAAAAAAAGTGTTCCTCTTCGCGACTCTCATCACCTTTGTTATTTTATATGGGTGTGAGGTTTCAAACTACAATATATATAGAGAATCGTCGAGAAAGATTGAGATTATTCTAAAGAAATTTATAACAGACAACCTCAACATTAAAGGAAATACTATCTACCCTATTCTCTTTATTGAATCTAGCCCTTCCTTACAGATTTTCCTGTAGATTAACAACTCATGTAATGTACTAAAACACAAGACAAGCATCTACTCTACTCTTTAAACAGGGGAAACCGATAGATCGATGAAAACAATAATCGACGAGAAGAAGATAAGAAATTGCACATAACATAATAATTTCTCTAGGGAAAGCCACTTCTCAAAAACCTGACTATCTATAACATTAATCCAAAATCTAAGTGAAAAATAAAAAACTTATTCTCACAAGAACAATTCCTACACAAGTATGATTAACTTTCTGCCCACAAGCTAGCTCGAGCCAAACCTTAGCCTTTTATGTTGCTCTCCATGCCCCTATTTCCTTGTGCAATTATTGTGAGGATGAACCCATATTTAATTGGTAAATCCTTCCTCCATCACTGCGTAATCCAAATCTAGGTCCTCTTTCGATTGCATGCATGATTTGTACAACTCAGATCATTCTACAACTGATAGTACACTGTCCCTGCACTTTAGTTTCAACTGGGTCTTTCTCTGAAATGACATGCATGAGTTTCTCATGAGGTAATCTTTCGTTAGCTAGAGTAGCACACGAGGATGCACCAGTGCACCAACTCACTACTAATCCTCTAATAGATCCCAAAACAGTTAGAACTAGTTTATGGATTTAAGAGATCTGTGGTTTGTACTTTTCGAATCATTGACCGGAGAATCCACAGTATGAGTATTTTTGTACCAACGTTTCAAATCCCAAATGGGATCCATCATCAGGGTTTGAGAATGATGATAAAAGAAGAGCAGAATGGATAGAATAAATACATAAGAGGACAAAATTTTTAAGGAAAACGCCTTACTTTTGTATTTGTTATGCAGTTTATGTTTAACTTGTGCAAATGGAGGAATGAGATTGTTGTCCCGACAATTTTTAAGAAAATGTAGATCTGCAGCTCTTCTTGTTATCCTCACTCTAAAACTTTCGAGTAAAAGGATTTCACTCCAAGTATCCCCTCTGTACAGGGATAAGATTTTGGATTTAAGAGATCTGTGGTTTGTACTTTTCGAATCATTGACCAGAGAATCCACAGTATGAGTATTTTTGTACCAACGTTTCAAATCCCAAATGGGATCCATCATCAGGGTTTGAGAATGATGATAAAAGAAGAGCAGAATGGATAGAACTAGTTTAACTGTCTATAACTCAGTCA
Organism: Pinus tabuliformis; assembly: GCA_031772625.1. NCBI lineage: Eukaryota > Viridiplantae > Streptophyta > Pinopsida > Pinales > Pinaceae > Pinus > Pinus tabuliformis. The sequence continues at coordinate 1,721,182,095 of CM062817.1, read as the reverse complement.
AACTAAGTTATCTAATTACAAGACAAATTAACTCATCCTCGACCCGTAAAATTTAGGGAGAACATATACATTATTACAGAAAGACTTCCAACTCAAAATTCCTAAGCTAATTAAGTTAATTAAACTTAATTAACTATTTACAAGTTGCTATGAGAATAGAATTTGATTTTAATTCTCTGTTTAATACAAGGACAAATGAAACTAGAATTTCTTGTTTCTATTATTATCTCTCACGCATAAATTCAAATTGGCGTGAGAATTGGTGATAGCTTGTATCATAGGAAATGAATGTTTTGCAACGTTTTTTCATTAGAATAGATGTCTCCAAGGACTGGGAATGGTCCTCATTTTTGTGTGGGACATATAGCGCTAGAAAGGGGAGGGCTAAAGTATTGTAGAGATTAGAGAAGGACTCCCACAGACATGCATGGTATTTTTTTTAACGTGACCCTAGTCAAAGATGAAAAGTTTGATCATTGTGTTTTCCTGTGTTTGTGAAGGATAATGGCCTTCACTTCTAGTGTTAAAATATGGTATGAATCTAAATGTGTGAAACACTCCATTTGAACCTTGGGCGAATCCTTGTGAATGAAATCATAGGAAAGAGCTAGTCACTGTGGTGCTTACTACTAGGATCAACTGATAAACCAACCTGATGCTTGCTCAAGGTACAACTAATAAAACACCTTCGTGTTTATCATTAGAGGGTAGCTGATAAAAGACTTGGATAGTAGGCTCCATACTTTCAGTGTTAAACCAAACCTTTGGTGTAAATTCCTTGAGTTTAGTTTTTCCCTCAAGGCATCAAGACCTGACATGAGGGTGCCTCTCAATAAGAAATGGATTATCAGCTACCCCAATCCTATCTCTGTGAAACTACTAATTTACATCTTGTTAATTCTTGTGTCACAATATCAACATATTGCTCCTCTGTCGGAATGTACTCCAACAAAATAATCTACATCAATACAAAATATCTGAGATGATGATATCGCATATCAATATGATTGGACTGATCATGAAAAACTATATTTTCAGAGAGTTTGATACAACTCTAATTATCGTAGTATATCATAGTTGGATCCATCTGCTGACCAAACAAATCAACCAGGATCTTACTCAAACAGATGACCTCACATGTTTTCTGACTTACAGCCATGTACTCTACCACTGTAGAAAACTATGCAACCTAAATTTGTTTCATGATGTACCAAGAAGTTTTTGCTAACTCAATACTAAATATCTCTCTTGATGTGCTCTTCCCGTCGAATGGAATCCTTCCCCAATCTACATTGGTGAAGCCTTGAAGCTTCATTCCCTCTATCTATTTGTACCACAATCCATACTTAGCAGTGCCTCTAAGGTATCTCAACACTTGCTTTGTCGCCTTACAATACAGCTTGGTAGGCCTAACCATCGCTTGACTAAGTTGATTAACTGCATAGCACATATCCGGTCATGTTTTCACCAAGTACATGAGTGAACCCACAAGCTGCCTATAAATAGTAGCTTGCACTACTTCCAGCGAAGTAGCATGCTCTTTCCTCGAGCTACCAGCAAGAGGAGTCTCCATGGATTTACTGCTCTCCATGCAGAATCTCTTGAGTATCTCGTTGACATACTTTCCTTGAAACACAAATAATTCCACATCACCCTGCCATACTTCCATGCCTAAAAGGTAATGCATGAGCCCCATGTCCTTCATCTCAAACTTTCTTGCATGATCCTCCTTGCAATACTTGATCAGCTCATCATCATGTGTCAGAATCAAATCGTCGACATACAAAACTATGATTAATAATTTGCCTTCCAACACTACGTGGTACAGGTTCATATCCGCTTCTCTTAGTGAAACCCAACCCAATGAACTAGCTATCAATCCTGGTGTACCAAGCATGAGGTGCTTGCTTCAGCCCACACAATGCTCTCTTCATCCGGCACACATGCGACTCAAAATTGAAGGTCTCAAAACCTTTAGGTTGCTCTATGTACACCTCTTCCACAATCATGTCATTAAGGAAGGTTGTCTTTACATCCATCTGGTGTATCCTCCAATCAATTTTTGTTGGTAGTGCCAATATAGATCTGATCGATGAGTACCTTGCAACACAAGCAAAGTTCTCATCATATTCAATCCCCTATACGTATAAAAAGCCACAGGACAAACCTGGCCTTATGCTTCTCCACACTACCATTTGTAGCCTACTTTACCTTGAAAATCCATCGGGAGCTCACCATTAACTTGTCCTCTAGTCTCAAGACCACGTCCCAAACATTGTTACAAACTATGGAGTCATACTCCTCCACCATGACATCAACCCAGACTGGTTGTTGCACTACTTCCTCAAAGGAAGTTGACTCTATCACAACACATCTTCTCATAAGAGCCATGTATCTAGTCTACCTCTCAGACGACCTCCTCTACTTGCGATGATATGTGGGTGCTCCCACATTCGCTCATGCATCATGCAGCAATATTTCAACCTCTTTGGTGTGCTTTCTCCCATTTCTCAAAGGTTGCCTGAGTCGATGTATCCACTCCCAGATCCTCTTTATGTGGCTACTCCACATCAATATGAAGCTCCTTAATCTGAGGAACCAAAATTTCATCAACTGCATGTATTTGTAGCTCCCTCTCAAGGGAAACTCATATGGTCTTCTTTTCGTCGAACCTGACATCCGTGCGAACCATTGTCATCCTGTTGGTCAACAAGTAGACTTGATAGATGTGAGGTGTATTAGTGTACCCCAAAAATACCCCCAACACTGATCTTGGCTCAAGATTCTTCCCTGCATATTTGGTCACATGGAAATATGCCTATGACCCAAGAATCCTCAAGTGACCAACATCTGGCCTCTTACATGAGAAAGCCTCTTGTAGTGTCTTCATACCAAGTATCTGATGTAGGCTTCTATTTTGAAAATAGACCGTTGTGTAGCATGCCTCAGCCCACAAGTGTATTGGTAGGCCCTAATCATGCAACATCACTCGCGATGCCCCTACAATGCTTCTATTCTTCCTCTCGGCCACCCCATTCTATTGTGTGTTATGGGATGTCGTCATCTCCCATTTAATCCCTTATGCCGCACAGAAGTTCTTCAACTCATCTGAGACATAATCACCATCATTATCACTCCTTAGAGATTAAACCTTATTTCCTGACTCTTTCTCAACCAATGCCTTAAATTCACAAATATTTTTGAAGGTTTGATCCTTCTTCTACATGAAAAATATCCAACATTTAAGAGAAAATTCATCAAAATATATAATATAATACCTGTGTTTGGCCATGGATGTTATTGAGAATGCTCCACACACATTTGAGTGGACTTGCTCTAGAATAGCCTCTACTCTATTGTCTCTATCATGAAAGGAATCCTTGGTGTATTTTCCCCAAGTACACCCCTTGGATGTTACGTCCCTATAATACTAGTGATTCCCCCATTACTATTGTCATTGTATCCCTTATTGTTATTGTTGTGCCCCTATTGTCCCCATATTGTTATTATTGTGCCCCATAGAACCCCTCTATTGTTATTTTTGTGCCTTTATACTATTATTGTTAGGTCGGCTTGGTTATATTGTGACCCCTTGGACTCCTATCTATAGAAAGGAGGTTTTGTCATTTGAATCGTCCAAGAATTGTTCATTTGTGTGATATAAAGGAGGTTTCCCCCTCGAAAAGGCTTAAGGCATTCATCTATCTTTTCTATCTTTTTGTCAGCTGGTTTCATAACATTTGGTATCAGAGCTTTGAATTATAGGGTTTCACTGCTCCAAACAAGTCATCGTGGCATTTGTGCTATAACTTCTTTTCTGTGACGTTTTAGAAGCTAAAAAAAAAACATTTGAGAATAAATCTCGCTGAACCTCGGGACCAAATTTCATATCTTGTCTCGCTATATTTTCGGAGATATGATCTGAGGAAGTTAGGGCTTTTGCAAGATCCAGAATTTCATCTAAAATAGGTCATCGTAAAATTTGCACTATAACGCTTTCACTACAATGTTTCAAAAGCAAAAAAAAAAAAAAACATTTGAGAAGAAATTGGTCTAAACCGCGGCTCCAAATTTTAGCTCCTGTCTCACTATATTTTCGGAGATATAATATGAGGAAGTTAGGGTTTTTGGAGACCCCCAAATTACATTCCAAACAGGTCACCTTGGGAAAATTGTCATAACTTTTTGTTTATGCATCAGATTGAATTTTCGTAAGAAGTTACAGAAAGAGGACGGACTATAGTTTTTTTGGTACGGTTTTCAAATCCTAAGGTTGAAACAGTGACCAACAGCATGTCGTATAAGTTCACTCTACTGAACAAGTCTATACTCAGGTCATCATGGGAGATTTGGCATAATTCTTCATTGGAGAATCCAATCTCGATCAGACTTGCGAAGTTAGAAATATTACTCAGAGGGTTACTATAGGAAGAAATTTCAGACCTTGTAGATCTAAAATTACAAAAATACATCAGATTCAATATCAAGGTATTACAAAGTGAAAAAAAAGGTGTGTAGTTTTTATTTTTAATTTGTTTTGCATAAGCTTGGTTTGATAAATTAGTTTGAAGCAATTCAAAGGGCATAGTGAAGCATTATTATCGGTAATTGATGCCCCAAAGAAAGAAAATGGAAACACCTATTAAGAAACCTGAAAGCTCTAACATGACTCAAGAAATGTCAAAAGAAGAGGATATACATCAAGAACAAACCTTTGATAAAGAAGAAATCCATCCGACCATATCTTGTAATGCATTGGCTTGAATTACCATGCCTCAAACTATCAAGATAGAAGGGCATATCAAAAAGAAAAAGGTAATAGTGTTTATGGATTTGGGAAGTACCCATAATTATATTCATTATAAGATAGCCAAGGAATTGAATTGCTTCCTATATCCAGCACCAGAGTGTCAAGTGATGGTTGTAAGTGGAGGAATCATAAATTTCTCAAGAAAGTGCCATAATATCAAGCTATCCATGGGAGAATATGTATTGAATAGCCCAATGCTTTCCATTCCAATGGGTGGTGTTGATGTTGTACTAGGAGTCCAATGGCTAAAATCCTTGGGTACAATAGTTTTTAATTTTCAAGAACCTTTCATGAAATTCTCTTTAGAAGGAAAGGAAGTTGAATTAAGGGTTATCGCAGGGAAATCGGGAAAGATAATCAGCTCTAACGGAATGACAAAGCTTCTAAAGAAAGAACAATGAGGCATAATTGCACAATTATGTAAACTGGAGGTTCCCACATCGAAATCATCCATTTCTCGAGATCTCCAAAAAGTCTTGGACAATCATTCTAAGGTATTTGAGACTCCAAAAGGCTTCCCACCTATTCGTGATCATGATCATGCTATTAATTTGATTCCAGGAAGTGTTCTTCCAAACATCTGGCCCTACATATATCCCTATGTCCAAAACAGTGAAATTGAATGTATGGTTGCAGAAATGCTAGAGGCTGGTATAATTCAACCTAGTCAAAGTTCTTTCTTTGCTCTAGTACTATTGGTTCACAAGAAGGATGGATCATGGCACATGTGTCCATATTATAGGTAGCTCAACAAGCTCACTATTTAAGATAAATTTCCCATTCCTATCATTGATGAATTATTGGATGAATTGCATGGATCAATTTACTTCACCAAGTTGGATCTTCGTTTAGGATATCATCAAATTAGAATGAAGCCTGAAGACATTCCAAAAACAACATTTAGAACTCATGAGAGTCATTGTGAATTTTTGGTCATGCCTTTTGTCCTTAATAATGCATCTTCTACATTTCAAGTTTTGATGAATTCCATTTTCAAACCCTTCCTTTGAAAATTTGTGTTAGTATTTTTTGATGATATAATAATCTATAACAAGTCTTCGAAGGATCATGTCCAACATGTTGACATGGTGCTCAAACTATTGAAGGAGAAACAATTATATGCAAAAATCTCCAAATGTTTCTTTGGAGTACAAGAGGTGGAATGTATGGGTTATATTGTATCTCATTAAGGTGTTAAGGTACACCCTAGAAAAATTAAAACGATTAAGGAATGGAAAATCCCCACATCCATAAAACATCTACAAGGATTTCTTAGGTTGACAGGGTATTATCGCAAGTTTATTAAGAATTATGGTAGAATAGCAGCACCTCTAACAACATTATTGAAGAAAGATGCATTTTCATGGACTCTAGAAGCAACAAAGGCCTTTGAACATCTTAAAGAGGCAATGTGCCAAGAACCAGCCTTAGTTAAACCGAACTTCACAAAAACCTTTATTGTGGAATGTGATGCCTCATGAAATGGAATTGGTGATGTTTTAATGCAAGAAGAAAGACCCATTTCTTTTGAAAGTCGTCCAATCAAAGGAAAGTATTTACACAAGGTTATTTATGAGAAGGAAATGTTGGCAATACTACATGCACTTAAGAAATGGCGACCCTACCTAATGGGAAGACACTTCAAGGTAAAAACAGATTATGATAGTCTTAAATACTTTTTAGAACAAAGATTATCTTCAAAAGAGCAACAAAAATGGGTCACAAAGATTTTGGGTTATGACTTTGAAATCGTCTACAAAAAAGGGAAGCAAAATGTTGTGGCAGATGCACTCTCAAGAAAGGATGAGGATGTGGAAGCATTTCTTTGTGCCATTTCTATTATTCAACGAGATTCGATAAACGAAGTAAGGTATGAATGGAAGAATGATGAGGAAGTGCGGGAACTCATTCAAAATATACAACAAGATCCTAGTACATCTGATAAATTTAGTTGGAAAAATGATTCTTTATGGTACAAGGATCGGTTATGCCTATGTAAGAATTCCCAACTCAAACAAAAGATTCTTAGGGAATTGCACACCTCTCCCTTAGGAGGGAACTCAAGATTTCTGAACACCTACCACAGGGTTAAGAAGGATTTTTTTTGGGATGGCCTTAAATCAGATATTCAAATTTTTTTGGTAGAATGTTTGGTTTGCCAGCAAAATAAAGTTGAAGTAATTAAGACCCCAGGACTATTACAACCTTTATCAATTCCAAGCCAATGTTGGGAAGAGGTTTCAATGGATTTTATCACAGGTTTACCCATGTCCGAAGGAAGGAGTGTTATCATGGTGGTAGTTGACAGACTTACCAAGTATGCACACTTTTATGCATTATCTCATCCATTTAAATCAAGTACAGTTTCTACTGCATTTATGGAAACAATTCAAAAGCTACATGGAAACTCAAAGATTATTGTAAGTGAGAGAGATCCCAGTTTTACTGGAAATTTTTTGACATAATTATTTTCTTGTCTTGGTACTTAGTTAGCTCATAGCACATCTTATCATCCTCAATTTGATGGAAAAACTGAGATAGTAAACAAATGTTTGGAAGGATATCTTCATTGCTTTGTATCTGATAAACAGACACAATGGGTTAAATGGTTGCCTCTGGCTGAATTGTGGTATAATAGTTCCTTCCATACTGCAACAAAAATGACCCCATTTATGGCACTTTATGGATATCATCCACCATCCATCACATCATATTTAAGAGAAAATTCTAAGGTTCAAGCAGTGGAAGATCACATCGAGCATCAGCAACAAGTTCTCCAAATCTTAAAGGATAACGTGACCTTAGCGCAGAATAGAATGAAATAGCAGGCAGCTTGACATCGCAGTGAAAGAAGTTTTGATGTAGGTGATTGGGTATTCCTACGCTACAACCATATAAACAAATGCCCCTCAAGAAATCTAAGAAGGATAATAAATCATCACTAAAATATTATGGTCCATACAAGGTGTTGCAAAAATAGGTACTATGGCGTACAAATTGGAGCTTCCTACATCTTCCCGAGTGCACCTAGTTTTCCATGTTTCATGCTTAAAGAAGGTTATTGGTGATAAGCTTCCAGTTCAAACAATATTTCCAGAACTTGATGAGGAAGGAAAAATCATATTGGAACCTGAAGAAGTCAAAGAGACAAGAACTCGACAACTACGAAATCGATCAATTTCAGAGTATCTCATCAAGTGGAAGAACTTACCCGTTGAAGATTCCACATGGGAGGATGAGAATTTTATACAGAAGCATCTAGAACTACTCAAGCATTGAGGACAACACTTTTTTGAAGGAAAGGAGCATGTTAGGTCCCCATAATACTAGTGATTCCCCCATTACTATTGTTGTTGTATCCCTTATTGTTATTGTTGTGCGCCTATTGTCCCCATATTATTATTATTGTGCCCCATAGAATCCCCTCTATTGTTATTTTTGTGCCTTTATATTATTATTGTTAGGTTAGCTTGGTTATACTGTGACCCCTTAGACTCCTATATATAGAAATGAGGTTTTTTCATTTGAATCATCCGAGAATTGTTCATTTGTGTAATGTAAAGGAGATTTCCCCTCGAAGAGGCTTATTTCTAAGGCGTTGATCTATAATTTCTATATTTTTATGAGCTGGTTTCATAACATTGCATGTATCAACTTTCTCTAGTGTCTCTTTTGGAACACCAATAGAGATCTGCTAGATGATTTTCAAAGCCCCATGATGCAAGTGACCCAATCACCTATGCCACAAATCACCAACATCTCGTCTCTACATCATATATGCTTTTTTGCTCAAAGAAGCACAATCCTCTACCTCCAACTTATAAATATTCTTTACTCGAGTCCTTGTCTTCTTTACCTGACTCATGGCTATGTGTCGAAGGAACCCCTTTCCTTTTCCAACTACCACATCATAGCATCTATCTTCTAACATGGTGAATGATACTAAGTCCTTCTTCAACTTGGGAACATACATAGCATCCCTCAAGGTGAGGGAAGCACCATGGTCCCTATGAAAAGTAACCGTTTCCAATCATGTAGCATTATACCATCCATCGTCACCCGTCACAATATGCATCTGGAGATCCTTCTCCCCTAGGCCATTGAACAACTCCTTGTCACTAGTCCACTGAACAACTCCTTGTCACCTGGAATGTGGAATAAAGCTCCACTGTCAAGGTACCATACAATACCCATCATTGATGACACCATGCATGCAATTAGAGTAAAGTTCAATTAGAATTGAGAGGCCAAAGCCTCACCCATCGCTCCTCCTCTGGACTTCTTGTTGGACTTCTTGAGCAGGAAATTTGCAGCAAAATGTCCCATCTCATGACAATGGAAGCACTTAACTTTTGACATGTCTTTCTTCTAACCTCCATGGCAAGAATATAATTTAGAATAGGACACCTTCCCTTCTCCTTATTTGCCTTACCAACTAAAGCACAATTTTACTCATAATTAGCCTTTGATAAGGAATTGTCTTTGGTGTTAATCTCCTGCATCAAATCTAACCATGATCATTACCAATCTGGCAACTTCCCCCTTCCATTCACAGAATCTTGATAGTTATTCCAACTCTTGCGAAGGCCTAGGAGAGTTAGAATCACCATATCATCCTCGGAAATGGTTATTCCAACACTCCCAAGCTCATCACAGAAGGTCATGAACTTGGTCAACTATTTTGGAATGGTCTTGCCTTTCTCCATATTGATTTTTTAAAGTTTATCATCACTGCCAACTTCATATGGTCACTATTGTTCTGGAAAAGGTTTTTCAATACTTTTGATATAGCATATGGATTGTCCTTCCCATGGAGACTTGAGACAATGTGGTCTCAAACTCACTTAAGGTCATCCGCCTCACCTTCACCATACACTTTTTCCATTCGGCCGAATATTTGCATCTGATGTTGGTGGCTTAGGAATGTCTTGATCAATGAATTCCTTCAAGCCATTATCCTCCAACACGACCTCCATCGTGTCCTTCTAGGCTATATAATTTGAGCTACCTTCAAAGGCATACTCAATCTGCAAACTGTAGAACGCCATCTACTGATCCTGAAGTATGTATTACAAATTCAAATTTCACCTGTAACCCCAAACTCAATACTTTGGAATCAAATCTAGTATATTATATTCAACTCTGATACCATATAGATTTTCCTGTATATTCATAGCTCATGTAATGTACTAAAACACAAGACAAGAATCTACTCTACTCTTTAAATAACGTAAACTAATAGATCAATGAAAGCAATAATCAACAAGAGGAAGATAATCAATGGCACATAACACAATAATTTCTCAAGTGAAAGCCACTTCTCACAACCTCAACTATCTATTGCATTAATCAGAAATATTAGTGATAATACAAAGCTTATTCTCACAAGAAAAATTCTTGAACAAGTATGGTCAACTCTCTACTCACAAGTTAGCTCAAGCCAAACCTTATCCTCTTCTACTGCTCTCCAAGCCCCTATTTCCTTACACAATTCCTATGAGGATCAGCCCATATTTAATTGGGAAATCCTTCCTCCATAATTGTGCAATCCAAATCTAGGTCCTCCTCAGATTGCATGCATTATTTGTACAACTTGAATCATTCTACAACTGATAGTACATTGTCCTGACACTCTAGTCTCAACTAGGACCTTCTCTGAACAGACCTGCAAGAGCTTCTCATGAGGGAATCTTCAATTACCTGGAATAACATTGTTGGGTTGTGTTATATTCTTTCCACGACTACCCCACGCAAGTGGGGGGATGGAAGCTTCCCCTGTATCTTGCAGTAGGTGCTGCTGGGGGGTTATAAGCGGGTGGTAGACCCCCTACATGGGGTTTGTGGAAGCACCCTGAGAAAAAAAAATTGGACCCTATATTAGGTGGGTGGACCTATCTATGGTTTTGTGCATGGATTTCACACATGGTTTTGGGCATGATGGTTTATTGTCCACAGTATTTTGCAGATACGTTCAAGGGAACTATGGTTATGATCAAATCCAGGGTTAATGGATTGGGGTTTATGGATGCTTCGACATGTATATATATGTATTTTAACATTGAAAGGAACATAATGAAAAATAAATGTGGTAGTCTCGATTTTGGGATCCAGGGGAAAATCTTCATATATATTTATTTTATGTTTTATGCTCTCACCATTGTTTATTTTTCGTTTTTAGAATTCGTATGTAGGTAATTTTTGTACGGGGTTACAACCTACATTTGGTATTAGAATTGTTTTGGCTTGAAGCATATGCTTTTGCTCTTGAGGGGTTTCTTGCTCGGGACTGTGGTAGACCCTGTTCAGTGAGAGATTTGTGGGATTGATTCTTGTGGTGAAAGAAGATGGCTAGCAATACAAAGATAAAGATAGATAAATTTAATGGTTAGAGTTTTGAGTTGTGGAAAATCAAGATGGAGAATCTGTTGGTGGATATAGATCAATGGATCATTGCAGATCCCAGTACTAAACCAACAACAATGTCTGCTAAATATTGGGAATATGGATAGGAAGGCAAAGAGCACAATACGATTGTGCGTCTCAGATTCCGTATTTCTGAATGTATCAGGGGAAGCTTCAGCGAAGGCTTTGTGGGAAAAGTTAGGGACTTTGTACCAATCTAAGTCTCTAGTGAATAAATTGTTCCTACGGAAAAAGTTGTATAACCTCCGGATGAAATATGGAGACTCGGTGATAGACATTTGAACGCATTTAATACTATGGTAAGCCATTTATTATCTATTGATATTAAAATTTCAGATGAATATAAGTGCATCAGTTTGTTGGTTCTCTACCATATTCGTGGGATATTATGGTTGTTGCAATAGGTAGCAATGCAACTACCTTGCAATTTGATGAAATAGTCTCATCCTTGCTGTTGGAGGAGATGAGATGGAAAAATGTGGACGGCTAGAATGGTGATGTCTTGTATGTACAAGAACAGACCCAGAATAGAAACAAGAATAATTCCTCGAGTGGGAGATGTAAATCTCCATGAATAACTGTAAAGGTGTGTTGGAAATGCAGAAAGGAAGAGCACTTCAAAAGATACTGTAAATCTAAAGCTCGTGACAAAGGAAAGGGATATGATGATGATCCTTCTACAGAGGTGAAAACCACCTCAGATGAAGGTCGGGATGTGTACTTGGCTTCTTATTCAACTACACAAGTAGATCATGAGGCATGGTTGATTGACTTAGGTGCTTCATTTCACTTCACTCCCCACAGGGAGTGGTTCTGCGAGTATGAGAAATATGATGGTGGTGATGTCTTCTTAGGGGATGACAGGAAAGCTAGAATTACTAGTATTGGAAAAGTCAAGTTGAAGTTGCAAGGTGCAAGGATTAGAACACTTCCGAGTGTTTTTCATATTCTTGCATTGGCCAGAAATCTTATTTTTGTAAGCAAGCTGGATGATGCAGGTGTAAAAATAGTGTTCGAGAAAGATAACTGCAAGATGGATTGGGGAGCATTGCTATTGATGTAGGGAGTTTGGATTGAAACTCTATACAAGCTTCAAGGAAGCACTGTGATTGGTGGGTGCAACAGTTTTGTGGTTCTTGAAAGTGGAGTAGAAAATATAGTGGCCTTTGGAGAAAATAACATGCTATGGAATCAAAGGTTTGGACATACTGGAGAGAAGAGACTTAGAATACATCATGGTAATGGTATGGTAGAAGGTATGTCTAATAGATATATGGATTTTGATTTCCGTGAAAATTGTGTATATGGGAAGTAGAACCGGATAAGTTTCCCCTGTAGTGGTAATAGAGTGAAAGAGATATTAGATCTTGTGCATAGTGATGAGTTTTGACCTGTGTCAGTTCCGTCACTAAGAAATTTTGTGTACTATGTATAATTTATAGATGACTTCTCAATGAATACATGGATATATTTCCTCCAGAAGAAATCTGAAGTCTTTAGTAGGTTTAAAGAATTTAAGGCTCTGGCGAAAAACTAGATTGAGAAGAAGATAAAGGTGTTGAGGATGGATAACGATGGAGAGTTTTGCAAGAAGGAATTTGAAAAGTTCTGTAAGAAGTGTGGTATAGCACGAAAGAAGACTACTCCATACACAGTTGAGAAAAATGGAGTTGTAAAAAGAATGAACAAGACATTGATGGAAAGGGAAAGAATCATGCTTAGTGGTGTCGGGTTAGGACAAGAATTTTAGGTAGAGGCGATGGAGATTGCATGTTACTTAGTCAACAGATCACCTTCATCAGCATTGGAGGATAAGACTCCGCAAGAGGTATGGACTTGTAAGAAACCTTCTCTTTCACATATGAGGGTATTTGGATGTGATGCATATCTACATGTTCCAAAAGAGAAAAGAACAAATTTGGATAGTAAATCCGAAAAGTGAATCTTTATTAGGTATAAGGCTGGTTTAAAATGTTATAAGCTTTGGAACCCAAAAACAAGGAAGGTTGTGTACAATCGAGATGTGGTGTTTAGAGAGGTGAAAGATGTTATCAAACTTTGAATTCCTACCAAACGAACTTGAGAAGATAGAGTTAGAGCTAAAGGAGTAAGAATCAACTCTACACCAGAAGAGGATGAAGAGCCACAAACTTTGGGTGTGAGAAGATCAGTTCATGAAAGAATGCAACTAGAAAGGTATAGTCCATCTTCTTTCTATTCAAATTTTGTTTCATCTATTACTGATGATGATCTTAGAATTGTGAAGGAAGTAGTAGATTCAGTGGATACTCTAGAAAAAGGCCATGGTTTATGAAATGGCATATTTGCACAAAAATGAGGCTTGGGATATGGTGGAGTTGATAGCTAGAAGGAAACCCATTGGCAATAAATGGGCGTTTAAGAAGAATATGAATGAAGAAGAAAAGGTGGAGAAATAAAAATCTCAGTTGGTACCAAAAGGTTATTCCCAGGTGCCAGGAATTAATTTTGGTGATATTTTTTCTCCTGTTGGTAAGGTAGCTTCTATTAGATTAATTTTATTTGTTGTCGCTGCTTTTGATTTTGAGGTAGAACAGATGGGTGTGAAGACAACATTTCTTCATGGGGATCTGGAAGAAGAGATCTACATGAAGTAACCTGAAGTCTTTGGGGTGAAGGGTAAGAAAGAATTGGTACGCAAGTTAAAAAAGTCTTTATATGGGTTAAAACAGTCACCAAGGATGTGGTATAAGAAATTTGATACACTTATATGGGGACTTGGCTTCACCAGAAGCAAAGATCACTGTGTGTATTTTAAATTAATTCGTGACTGTGTTATTTATCTAGTCCTGTATGTGGATGATATGTTATTGGTTGGAAATAACAAAGAAATTATCTAGGATTTGAAGACCCAATTATCCTCCAAATTAGACATGAAATATATTGGTGTTGCAAACTATATTTTGGGCTTGAAAATCAAACGATATAGGGCAAAGAGGAAGCTTCGGTTAAACCAGAGGAATAATGTCAAGATAATACTACAAAGGTTTAATATGCGGTATAGTAAACCGGTGAAGGTTCCTATTCTTGTAGGTGTAAAGTTATCTATTGAACAATGTCCCACAACATAAGAAGAGGAAGAGGACATCTCCTGTGTTCCATATGCAAGTGGAGTCGGTAGCCTTATGTATACAATGGTCTTTACTAGACCATACATTGCACATGTAGTGGGAGTATTGAGCAGGTTTATGTCAAAACAAGGGAAGGAGCATTGGATAGTAATGAAGTAGGTTTTCAGGTATTTGCATGGCACTAGTGATTATGGTTTGTTCTACCAAGGAAGACCAGGAGTGGACAAAGTTTTGGACATTTGTGGCTTTATTGATGCAGACTGAGCTTTAGATCTGGATCAGAGAAGATCTACAAGTGGGTATGTGTTTAACCTATTTGGAAATGTAGTCAGTTGGTTGAGTAAGAGACAGTCTATAGTGGCACTTTCAATTACAAAGGCAGAATACATGGCAACCACTCATGCAAGCAAGTAAGAAGTTTGGTTGCAGAGATTGTGTTCAAGTATGGGGTTAGTACACCAAGCTATAAGGATAGACTGTGACCGCCAAAGTGAAATTTTCTTGGCAAAGAAACCTTCTTATCATTCAAAGACAAAGCACATTGATGTTCAGTATCACTTTGTGAGGGATATGGTTAAGGACAAAAAGGCGTTGATGGTAAAGGTAGACACTATGAAGAATACTACATATACATTGACAAAGTCTTTGAGCACTAAGAAGTTCTCTTGGTGTAAATAAACAATTGGCGTTGCAGGGTTGAATCAATGACTAAGCTCTCTTGTGGCTCCCTGTAGAAAGAAGACAACAAGTGGGAGAATGTTGGGTTGTGTTATATTCTTTCCATGACTACCCCACGCGTAGGGGGGGCAGTAGACTCCCTCGTACATTGCGTGGGGCACTTTCCGAGGGGTGGCTACCACCCCCCCCCCCCCCATAAGAGGGTAAGCAAGGGAGTGGTATCCCCCCTTCACAAGGTTCAGGGAAGTGCCCTGGGAAAATTGTTTTGGACCCTATATTAGGTGGGTAGACCTACCTATGGTTTTTGCATGGATTTCGCACATGGTTTTGGGCATGATGGTTTACTGTCCATGGTATTTTGTAGATCCAATTAAGGGAACTATGGTTATGTTATAATCAAGGGTTAATGGATTGGGGTTTATGGATGATTTAGCATGTATATGTATGTATTGTATCATGGAAAGGAACATAATGAAAAATCAATATGGTAGTCCCAGTTTTGGGATCTAGGGGAAAATCTCATATGTTTTATGTTTTATGCTCTCGCCATTGTATATTTTCTATTTTTATAATTCGTATGTAGGTAATTTTTGTAAGGGGTTAAAACTAACAAGCACCTAAGGATGCGCTAGTGCAACAACTCACTACTAATCCTCTACTAGCTCCACAAGCAGTTAGAACTAGTTTAACTATCATTAACTTAGTGAAACTAAGTTATGTAATTAAAACTCAAGTAAACTCATCCCGGACGCCTAAAATTTAGGGAGAACATATACATGACTACAGAAAGATTTCCAACTTGAAATTCCTAAGCTAATTAAGTTAATTAAAATTAATTGACTATTTGCAGCTTTCTATGAGAATAGAATTTGATTTTAATTCTCAGTTTAATTCAAGGAAAAATTAAACTCGAATTTCCCGTTATCATTTCTCAACACTTCCTCTCAACAAAAAAGGGATTATCAACTAACCTAATACTATCACTGTGAAACTTGAATTTACATCTTGACAATGCCTTTGTCAAAATGTCGGCATCTTGCTCCTTTGTGGGAATGTACTCCAACAACGTAATCCTCCTCAAGACACAGTCTCTAAGATGATGATATTTAATATCAATATGCTTGGACTGACCATGGAAAACTATATTTTCATAGAGTTTGATACAACTTTGATTATCACAATAAATCACAGTTGGATCCATCTACTAACCAAACAAACCAACCAGGATCTTCCTCAACAAGATGGATTCACATGCTACCTGAATTGCAACCATGTACTCTCCCTCTGTCAAACTGAGTGCAACTGATCTTTATTTTCTGTTATACCAAGAAACTGTCGCTGACCCAATACTAAAGATCCCTTCTGATGTTCTCTTCTTGTTAGATGTACTTTGTGCCCACTCTTCATCGGTGAATCCTTGAAGCTTCACTCCCTCTATCCATCTATACCACAATCTGTACTAAGTAGTGCCTCTGAGGTATCTCAACACATGCTTTATCACCTTCCAATACATATTGGTAGCCCTAACCATCACTTCACTAAGGTGGTTAACTGCATAGCACATATTTGGTCGCGCCTTGACCAAGTACATGAGTGAACCCACAATTTACCTGTAAACAGTAGATTCCACTACTCCCCCCGAAGTAGCATGCTTCTTCCTCCAGTTACCTGCTAGAGGAGTCTCCATGGGTTTGCTGGTCTCCATGCGAAATCTCCTGAGTGTCTCGTTGACGTACCTGCCCTGAGACACAAACAATTCCCCATCACCCTACAATACTTCCATTCCCAGAAAGTAATGCATAAAGCCTATGTCCCTCATCTCAAACTCTCTTGCAAGATCCTCTTTGCAATACCTGATCAGTTGATCATCACCTATGAGAATCAATTTTTTGACGTACAAAACTATGATCAACAATTTACCTTCCACCACTATGTGGTACAGTTGCACATCTGCTTCACTCTTAATGAAGCCCAACCCGATGAGCTAGCTATCAATCCTGGTGTACTAAGCATGAGGTTCTTGCTTTATTCCACACAACGCTCTGTTGAGCCGGCACACATGTGAATCATGGTCAACAGTCTCAAAACCTTTAGGCTTTTCTATGTACAACTCTTCCTCAATCATGCCATTAAGGAAGGTTGTCTTTACATCCATCTGATGTATCTTCCAACCCATCTGCACTGATAGTGCCAATATAGATCTAATCAATGAGTACCTTGCAACATGAGCAAAGGTCTCATCATAGTCAATCTCCTCTACCTGTGACAAGCCATGAGCCACAAACTTGGCCTTATGCTTCTCCACACTACCATCTTCACCACTCTTTACCTTGGAAAGCCATCGGGAGCTATCCACTGACTTATCCTCTCATCTCGGGACCACATCCCAAACATAGTTATCAACTATGAATAAACCCAAACCCTTTGCTGCACTGATTCCTTAAAGGAATATAGCTCTGTCACAACACGTCAACTCATAAAAGAAATGTATCTAGTGTAACTCTCAGGTGACCTCCAAAACCTATGCTGAGATGTGGGTGCTCCCACATTCTCCCATGCATCATGCAACAATTTGTTAGCTTCTCTGGTGCGCTTTCTCCCATCTCTAGAAGAATCTACCTGAGTGGATGTCTCCACTCGTGGATCCTCTGCATGTGGCTGCTCCACATCAATCTAAAGTTCCTCAATTTTAGGAACCAAAATTTCCTCAACAACATGAAGTTGTAGTGCCCTCTCAAGGGAAACTTGCATGGCCTTCTTCTTATCGAACCTCCCTGTGAACCATTGTCATCATGTTGATCAACAAGTACACCCAACAGTTATGAGTTGTACACCCAACAGTTATGAGTTGTATCTATGTAACCCACAAATATCCCCAACTCTGCTATTGACTCAAGCTTCTTCAATGCATCTTTGGTCACATGGAAATATACCAATGACCCAAAAATCCTGAAGTGACCAACATCTGGCCCCTTACCCGAGATATCGTCCTCTAGTGTCTTCATAGCAAGTATCAAATGTGGGCTTCTATTCCACAAATAGACCAATGTGTTTCATACCTGAGCCCACAACTATAGTGGTACACCATCATGCAACATCGCCCATGTTTCCCCTACAATCCTTATGTTGTTCCTTTTGTTGTGGGTTATGGGGTGTGGTCAACTCATTTAATCCCTTATGCCACATAGAAGTTATTAAACTCATTTTAGACAAACTCACCATGGTTATAATATATAAATATTTTGAATTGGATACCTTGTATATTATTTATTGTTTGTAGAATATTTTTTATTTGGAAAGTATATTTTAATTAGCAAATAAAAAATACCAACATTTTTGACAAATTCACTATATAAGTATCATTTTTTACAAGTTCAACTTTTCAAACTTTTCAAGCAAAGCAAAAGCTTGCGTTTATACTCTGTGATGTTTAAACCCTTGTGTTTTGAACACAGAAAAATATTTGCAGTTCCAATCTTCTTTTTTTTAAAGAAAATGTTGCTCTCCGTGGTTTAGTTTTGAAAAATACACCTATAATTTTAAAATAAAGGACCAAGAAAAGACTTTTAAAAACTAAATCTATCCGTTTCAAATAAAATAGACAGTTCGACCAAGAAAACATTTTCTCTGTTTATGTTTATTTTAAAGAAATATATCTATCCGTTTAAATTACGCAATTCTATCCGTTTAAATTAGGCAATTCGGCAAGGATTCCCACAAGCAAAAATGGTTTCTACTCACTAAAAGACTCCAAATTAAGAAACACCATTAATCTTTGGAATAAGGTGAGCTCGTGACTCTGAAATTTTAGGATAAGGGAAATATATTGGGATTATCGAAGGTGGTTAGAGGAAGGAATGTAATTATCTTTATCTAAATTTTTATTAATAACATGATGAATATTAATAATTCAACTCCCACCAATAATTTAATAATAGTGCAATTCCCAACAAATTAACTATACAAATATATGATGAATATTAATAATTCAACTCCCGCCAATAATTTAATAATTGTGCAATTCCCAACAAATTAACTATACAAATATATTCATTTTATAAAATATACAGCTTCAATAATGTCATTTAAAGTATATATAAAAAAAATATCCATCTAAAACTTCTTATGGTCCAACCTGCACTAGCATCAAGCTTCTGCACAGCAGCATGGCATTGAAGAGAATATACTTATGGTTACCAGAATGTAGTATATGTTGTGGTAAAATATGCAACTCTACCCCAGAATGTATTAAAAATCGGAGAAATCTTTGCAACAATATAAAACACAGAAATAAATAACAGTCCAGAATGTAATATATTCTGTGGTCAAATATGCAATTCTACTTCAGAAGGTAAACACCTCATAAATAAATAACAGTCC
The DNA here is from genome assembly GCA_031772625.1 of Pinus tabuliformis. Classification (NCBI taxonomy): domain Eukaryota; kingdom Viridiplantae; phylum Streptophyta; class Pinopsida; order Pinales; family Pinaceae; genus Pinus; species Pinus tabuliformis. Next base: position 1,721,162,694 of record CM062817.1, on the reverse strand, counting down.
AGAATGTAATATATGCTATGGTCAAACATGCAATTCTACTTCAGAAGGTAAACACCTCACAAATAAATAACAGTCCAGAATGTACTATATGTTGTGGTAAAATATGCAATTCGACTTCAGAATGTATTCAAAAATTGCAGAAATCTTCGCTACAATATAAAACACCTCACAAATAACTAACTGTCCCAAAAATATTCAAGATATTATAATGGTTGAGAACGATACCGGATAGGTCCACAATGAATCCATGTGCAAGTCCCGGCACAACCTTCACAGTTTTTACTAGAAAGCTGGTCGGGACAGAAAGGGGCTTAGTTACCCAAACAATATATGAGAGAGAAAATAGCACAGCCTATTCATTGTCCCCACTTATTTCAATGATGTAGATATTTAGTCTGGATAGAAATGACAACTCAAAACATGTGAACTCAACCAAATTCAAGCGACTGGGTGCACCAGAATTGGTCAATATGGGAAAGAAACCCTAGATTCTTTACCGGATGAATAAATCCTAGTATATAGCTAAGAAAGACGCCGTAATTCTGTTAGTCCGGAAGTCACACCTGCCGCCGATCTCCTGATTTATAGTATCACACATTCTTTGAACAGCTGCATAGGATTCAGGTAAGCGATTTTGAATGGTGTCCAGAATGAATTCAGTCTTGTAGTGACCCTCGCAGCTCTGCTCCAGAACATACTCCCCCGCAGATCTTGGATCTCTACACTGCAACAAAATCTCATTCCTTGCACGATCACTCCGGTCTACAAAAGTGTTATCAAACCCTCTCCGGATTAAAGAATGCAGGTCAGTGTTATCATTATAATGAACATCCCACAAAATAATGTTCTCAAACTGTGGAGTCAATTTCTGAAATCTGTCATAGAACCTCTCAAACCAGGATGGATGCACTGTCCATGTACCCTACACAGCATACAACGAATGGCATGAAAACAAATGATTATCATCATTTGAAACCATTGATATATTAACACAACTATATTAATCAATAAGAAATATATATCAACAACATATAAGCTGAAATTTAATTCTAAGATTCTAGAGGCATAGAAAGGGCCAGGCTAATTACCTGATCATACTCTTTAAGGAGCCGACAACGTCCAACGACAGTTATGTGGCGAATGCCAAGCCGGCGAGCATGTTGAAGCCCAGCAATTAGGGCTTTGTAACTTACAATATGGCTGCTTATTCTGAAGCAACGATTGACACATGCGTTGAAATTCTCCAGAACACTGCCGTCATGGTCGTTAATGATAACGAAGGCCATGCTGCCATGACCAGGGTTTGGACTGCTTGTTCCGCCAAAGTGGAGTGTGGCATGTAATTCTGGTCGAGGGTACCTTCTTCTTGCTTCCATTGCTCGTCTGTGAACTGTCAATTGTCTCCATACTGCTACGGATGGAGTTTCTTGTTCTTATAATGTGAGCCAAGCCAAGACGGTACGTTTCCAGGTTCGGTTGCCAAAGCAAGACGTGGTCCATGGTTCAATGTCGATGTCCACGTAGGCGCCACCTTGGACAAGTAATATCTTTCAAATGCGCTGTCTTGCATGCGTGGACTCTTGCCACCTGTATGTATCATGAAAAACCCTAGGCGTGCGAGGTGGGCGGCGTCCAACGACGCAGCTAATTTGTCGTCACGCAACAAATTCTTCGATAAATATCACCGTAAGGGTTTAAGTCATTTATTTTTTATGAAGTAAATTATCGGGCTTCTTTAATCATTTAGTTATGACAGACATAGATTATTGGGCTTCTTGGTGGGAGTGGTGAACACAATCGAATCACAACTCCCCGGAGTCAATTCTCAAATGCCCCCAAAATGAAACGTTGTTGAGACGCTCGTGGCCGCTGGTTCTCCGTCGATCCCATGTGATTGATTCCATTTTGCATTTTGACGGAGACCCGTGAGATTCTAACGGTCCTTTGTTAGTATGTTGGGTTATGATAGATAAATTTTTCACGACCGTTTTTTTTTTAAACGGAGGAATAAATATTTAATTTATTAATATATACTTATTAATTATTTTGATTTAATAGGAAAGAGGATGATGATGTTGAGATTGGAGGAAAGAGGATGATGATGTTGAGATTGGAGGTTAATTGCAAGGGCCTTTTAGGTTTATTTTTTGGGTTTAGGCCTTTTGAATTAGGTTCAAGATGACATAGATTAAAACGAATTTGTTATTTGTTTTTCTAAAGGGAAGGTAAGTTAAAAAATTATGTTGACTTTTTGTTGTGGGGAACTAAGTGAGCAATATAAGTTTTTAGTTTTGAGATTTTGTCTAGTAAATAAAAATAGGTAGAGTTTGAGATGAGAAGGCAAAAATATTACTAGTGTTGTAAGCAAAACAAATATGAGTTAACAATAGCAAAATATGTAGACATTAACATAGATTGGTCACTATAATATACTAAGTATAATGAGACGTGCAACTCCTTTTTGCATGAGCTAACATCATATGAAAGAGGCAGAGCTATAAATTTATATATATAGAAATCATATTTTTTAAATTTAAGAATAATAATAATATCATTTTTAAGTTCACGGCCAAGTGAGGCACCAAATTAGTGTATGAGACGCCCTTGTTTGTGGGACATGGACCCACCTCTGTGCAGCGATTTGACTACTAAGTCTACGAAGGCATACATACTCTACCCCCCTTTGGTTTTGAACCTATGACCTCTTAGGAGGAAACACATGCTCTTAACCATTAGGCCCACTCAGGCTGTATATATAGATAGATAAGAACATTATATATATATATATATATATATATATATATATTAATTATAATAGTTCTTTTGTGAACTGTGGCAATTGGTATTCATTAAATAAAAATTACATATAGATTTCATCCCTAACCAAAAGATCTTGATAGAAAAAAGAAAAAAGAGAGAAGAATTTTCCTCACAAAAACAATAGACAATATACCATACTCCAAGGAATCGATACAACACTAGAAAGGACAAGATAGTTTAAACCAAATCTCTTGCATCCAAAAGTGAGAGGCGGAAATAGAACATTCGTTGATACTAGGAGATGTAAGATGTGGCTAGGAAGTCCAAATTCACACCAATGACAAGCAACATATCTAGTATATATAAATACCAAATGCCATTTTCTATTGAGCAAGCCATAATTCAAAGACCATCCCAAGATGCAAGCACAAAGTAAGCACACATAGAAATCAGAGAGTTGTTAACACATACAAGTTTCGAACAACATTCAGGAATAAAATTAGCTTGTAGAATGAGCTTACTACACTTTCTCACACCAAAATAACTACAAATCTAGGAGGGACATAAAATCCACCATATATCCCCATAAGTCCCTATTTTGAGAAGAAAGAAAACCATCATATCCATTGGAGGAAGATTGGAAAAAGAGTGACACAAATTTTGATACCGAATTCTAATCTTTGATATAACGAAATCAGTAGTGTTATGCGGGATTTATGATAGCGGCCAAAAGTATCTTTTCTAGATCGGTGGCTAATCTAGAACAACACAGAAACAAGGAACACAATTCTTTTCCTTAATATAAATGGATGATGGAGCGACGCCTACCCAGAACCTTTCACGCACATTGCTCCTTCTTGAACTTGGAAGCTCCAATTCTAGCTCTGAATGCCAAAATTAGAACATGCACATTGAGATAACACAAGCCAAGAAACTACGAGATATATGCAGTACAATCTAAGTACTTCATTCAATATATCAACATGGTATTGGAATAAGTGATAACAAAATCACATATAGGAAAACAATGAATTCCTTGCATTACTATGAATGGAAGGATATTACAGCCATAAGTAGCAGTTGATCTTGTAGAAGAGCTCCTCCAAGTTCTTGACTTGTCCTTTCCTTCTCACAATATGGACCTCCAATCACCCTAAATGCATCAAATGGTGACCACTCACTACAAAAGCATAAGGGTAGAATCACTCTCCAAAAGCCAACTCCCAACCACAAAGAAGGCTAGGAATATATAAAGAAGTATGGTAAGTTGGGAGTTCTTATCCAATTACCAATATAGGGTAAGAGATCCACCTTTGATGGAGGGATAGGATCGAAATATAAGTGGTGAAAACTCCAATATATGGAAGGATAAGATCCGAATGTTTAATCCAAGGTAAGTAGTTGAAAAAAATTATGGAAACTCCTAGAAGGGGAAGCTTTCGGAATTGTGATCATTCTCCCAGATTTCTGGAACCAACACAGGTGCAAAGGGGAGAAAACTGTTAGTGAACATTACAAACCACAGTGGAGAAACCTATTGGTGAAAGCACCCCCGTAAGCCTACAAGGAGTGTTGGTCCTCAAACTGGCTCAGATGAAGCAGTTTAGGGCTCAAACTCTAGGAAATGAAAGGTACATGCATGGGGCTTTGTGTAAGATGGTGGAAATGGGGAATAAGATGTTGATTGATCACATTAAGAGGATCACTGATCAGATGTGAAAAAATGGTTTATAATAGAATGACCCCTAAAGCAAAAAGTGAGTGATGATGACTAATGACTCAAGTTCTTTACCTTGTGACAAGTAGGGTTCAAGGACAATTGGTGAACTTCATTTGGTACAATACATTTACAACATGACATCTTTGTTTTCGGAGGGAGGCATACCAATACTCAGCTCATAATCTAATCATAAAATGTACAATGATCAAAAGACGCATCCACAAATGCAAATGGTGGACCCGTGATAGGATGACTATATCTATGATCACAACCATCATAAATTGTGATCTTTGTATAATTCTAAATTCGTAGGTCGAATACCGGAAACTAGATCATAGGTCTTCTATCTCATTCACACGACCAACCAATGTACGAGTCTAACCATGTGAATCAATGAGTTGGAGTCGAACATGGTAGACACCATCTAATTACCAGCCAATGATGTAAGACATTAAGAGATGTGGGAGAAAACACAGATAATGTTAATGGCTCTCAAAGTACTATAGTACAATCTGTATGGTGTGAACGATTGAGTTGATGTCGAACAGCAGACAATATCTTTCGGTCAAAGGCCATTGATGTAAAAATGTCGTCGAGACCTAGGAAACTTTCCATTGGTGTATGCAAGCACCAAGGTACCGAAGGGTATTTCTAAGTCAACTTCCTGGATGATGTCCTGATGTCGATAGGAAGTGACCCATTGCAGGAGGGCCTTGATGTATCCCCCTTCAACGACACGAAATTAGTATGATGATAGAGAGAAAATGATCATAATGATGTTAACATGGAACTAGATCAGGAAAGGAAGACATTAAATGAATGCTTAAGAATATTGTAAAAGATATTAACTGTATGACTTCTCTTGAACACACCAGTAAAGCTGAATGGAGTTGGCGGCATTGACCCAAAACCTAAATGCAAGCTCTGGAAACATTATGATAACGAAAAGAAAAGAAGATTACCCAACCCAACAGCCATGGAGATGAAGTGGGAGTGTGGTGTTCAAGAGAAACTCACTACCATTAGCAAAATGGAATCCCTTTTTTCCCAATTTCCCAAACCATACTAGTCAGTACCTCTTTATTCTTCATCAAGCTTGAGGAGGATATCATATGCTTGACTTGTAAGTTCATCCTGTAGATGAATCCCTACGAGCATATTTAAAAAACCCTGAGAAAGAGTGGTTTGTCCCCATCATGATTTACAAGTATATCATTGTTTCATGTTTTAACGAGTCAAGCGAAGGTAAAACTAAACTTTTTTTTAATGATTAGAGAGTTTGAAAAATAGGGAGAAAAGAAACTCGACATGTCCCTTTTCGTATGTAGTCCCTTAGGTCTAAAAAGGTAGAAAACAATACCCAAGAGAAACTCTTAGCCATGTTCGACTAAGGTATTCCTTTTTCATAGTTAGTCTATCTCAGTTTGGAAAAGGGTTTAATCTATACTGAGTATATATATTTTCATTTACTTTAACGAGTTTGAAAGGAAAATTGATCGGCAATATTTCTATATTTTGAGTCTGAAAAGAGCTGAAAGAGGACTCCAAGGGGTTCATTTTCGTAGATTTAAAGATCCCGAAAAAGAGATAAGAGTATACTCTGTGATCAAAGTAACAGGTTCAAAATATAATGAAAACTAGCTAATAGTTGTCGTCGTGTTCAAAACACCACAAGAAGTATTAAACATACATGTTTCATAGTTAAAATGAAGAATTTCTAGGTCAAAACATTAAAAATGAATAAAATAACAAGAAAATTACCATATATATTCAAAATGACTTGTCATTTTTACCATTTCACATTTTACCTTCAGCAGTGAGTATTTGGAGCCCTTTTTTCCTCAATCTTTAGCAGTTGATTGCAGCCAATCTAGGGAACCATTTCTAGTGTCGTCACTTCCAGGTAGAAACTAAAACCTTTCTCTATCTTTCTATGGTACATTTTTGTAATTTCATGAAAAATGTTTCAAGTTTTGAGGACCCTGGGGTTTATCAAGAACACCCTAGGACCAACGCACCCACCTAGTGTCGAAATTTGAATTGTACCTAGGAAGGGGAACACTGTAGGCATAGGTGCAATGCTCTGGTAGACACTGTTGTGGTGTGTTGGGTGCATTTTTATAACTTGTTTTAAGTTTTCCCTCAAGTTTTGTGAAGTTTCTTGCATGGGAAAGAGTCTAATGTATCCCTTGTTGATGTTTTAGGTACCCTTCAATTACAAAATAAAACACCAGGAAAAATATGTAAATGCAGCAAACGACCCTACTACAACCCAGGTGCTCAAAAATTGTGGGTTATTAAAAAATTTCTTACTACCTGATATGAGGCAACAACTGGAGTTGTTAAAGTACCTTTTTCATTCATGGGATATTCAAGCATAGGGGTTGAGGTTTGTGGAGAATCTACTAGAGATACAAGTAGAGGATATTTACTTTCTCGCAAGATTTTCAAAGCGAGGTGCCCCCGTCTCTCTTCTAGGTGGAAGAATTGGCAACGAGACTATGAGAGACTATATCACTACCTATTATAGACATCAAGCCCTTCCTAATAGGGATGGGAATATTAGCATAAAGAATGTAACCCAATTACCTATAGGAACTATCTTGTTAATTATCACAATATTGATAGGTAACTTGACACTACCTATAGTAAGAAAATCATACATGCAACATGGGATATAATATCTAGAGCAGATAGTATTCAACTGAAGTGAGGGTGTCTTGGTAAATTTAGAGGAGCATCTTACTAAAGAAAATGAGGGGAAGTTGAAGAACTTCATCTATAGAGAGATCTTAGTCTTGTTTTCTCTAGAGTGGGTGCCACTACTGTAGCCTCAACAGATTTTACTAGAGCCCATTCGTCAGAGAACCCCATGGATGAGGAGGTGGATAGACCATATGAGCTAACATGTAGGCCCATCAACGATCAACTTTTCACCAGCCTTCTTTGGGTGGCTACACAGGCAGGTTTCCATCATTGGTGGTTATCCTTATGTAGGGATGGATTTTCATGATGATCCTAAGCTCAAGTTGCTTGAGGGTGAGAAATGGGATGCTTCAGGTAAGATACTTCAACCATAATTTTTTTTAAAATTTTACGATATTTTGTGTTTTTTGATGTTCCCGAGACTAAACTATTTGATGTTTTCATGCAAAAATTAGACCTATTTGACAAATAGGGGCTACATATCTCCATCGCCCTGAGAGACAAACATAGGAGGAGGAAAAGATACTAGTATAGGTCATTGCAGTAGGACGGGATGCATTGCGAGATCGAGATGTAGAAAAGATCCCATCATAGGTAGAGTGTCACATGGAGAGACTAACACGTGAGATTGATCAAATCGTGGTCGATAAGCTTCCATTGTGACTTAATGGACACATAATCATAGTGGCTAGTCGTATTGGTTGATTACTGTGCAAAATAGATCGTGTAGTGTTTTTTTCTCATGAACACTAATTACTTGTCTACTTAGATGCTTTTCACATATCTTTTACATGGAAAATGTAGTCATATATGTCTCAGGGAGAGAGAGAGAGAGAGAGAGAGAGAGAGAGAGAGAGAGAGAGAGAGAGAGAGAGAGAGAGAGAGAGAGATTCAGTGTTTCCTAGTTCCTATTCTGCTTTAAATATGATGTGATGTGAATTGAAGGTTATTTACATTATTTTCAAATGTCGATCTAAAACAAAATTAGCTAGGGAATCTACTAATGTGTTCATATTCCTAGAAATATGTTCATATCGTATGAAATTGAAATTTATTTCCAGAAGACACAATCTCAAACCATGAGAAGGATGGTAGGATTTCTCATTGAATAGATGTTCACAAGTTGTAGTATTACGAGTTGTGAGTCAAGCCTAATGACTATATGATGGATACCATGTAAAATAGCATCATAAAGTAGCTCAACCACTACGCTATACTCAACGATGTTGTTAGTCAAGCAGCCAATGAAAATCCCTTACATACGCACTAGCTTTCCATTTGGAGCAAAGATAACCCACGTTACGGAGGATAGGTTGCGAGTACTATGGCTAACACCATCGACATAACCAATATATGGTTCGAGAGAGGTTGACATTTGCAATCCAAAAGTAAATATAATCAACATAAACAATGGGAAACTTTGAAAAACACACTGCAAACACACTCAAAACACCTATAGACAGTATGTAAACAGTGTACCGTGCATGGGATCAAGCATAGTATTTTTTTAAGTACATCCCATTTCTAGGTTGTGTCAATGGAAATCCATTGAGATCTACTAACTCATAAGCCCCTTTTGTATGGACTCACTTCACAATGTATGGAACCCACAACATAGGCTCGAACTTCCCTTAACCTAATTTGTCAGCCTCCTGGTCATATAAGAGAACCAGATCTCCTTCTGAGAAGATTCTAGGCTTGACACTTTTTTCATATTTCATTTTGATGCGTGTTTTATGGGATTCGTTGGCCAATGTGGCATCGCACCAGGTTCATCAAACGAGTTAGATGTAATAGACACTCCTCCTCTGTGGAAGTAGCAAGAAGAAGTTTGATATCTAGCTTCAGCAATGGAATTTCACATTCAATGAGTAGGATCACTTCCAGAACATACACCAACAAGAAGGGTGTGAATCCAGTAGTAGTCCTAACTAAGGTTTGATATGCCCACAAGGTAGCAAATAGAAGCAAGTGTCAGTATGATTTGTGGACCCTTATCATACGTTGATGAATATCCTTAAGAAGTTTTTTAGTTTCCTCAAATTATCCATTAGCCTAAGGATAATAGGGAGTGAACTTTTCATGTGAAAGTCCCAATTTGATAGCTAATTTGGCCATCATATGATTATGAAAGTAATTCCCATGATCTGTTACTATTTCTTGTGGAACACTGAACCTAGCAATCACGTGGTTGAAGAAAATGTATGTAACCATTTCACCGGTATTATTGAATGTATGCATCACTTCTATCCACTTAGTAAAGTATTCAAAGACGAAAATGATGTAGTCATGCCCCCCGACCGAGTGAGGGTTACATGTCATAAAATTGGTGCTCCATTTCACAAAGAGACAAACAGTGGCAATGAGATGAAAAGGAGTAGGTGGAGCACAAAATTTTGGATCATAGATCTAACACGCATGAAATTTTTGGATTGTGAGGATAAAATAACAAAAAATGGTCAGAAAAATGTAGTCAACGCATAAGATTTTTTGTGCGGTAGCATAAAAAGATAAATGTCCACCACATGCCACCGAGTGGAATTCATTAAATAATTTCTTGACCTCCTCAAGGGTGAGGTACCTTTATAAAATCGTATTGACGCCACAACGGTAAAGTGTGTCACCAATAATCACATAGTTTCGAGATTTGTACCGGATAGGTTGTTACACTAAAAAATGTCACCATGGCTATTTACAGTTAGTATGGCTCTATCAACAGTCATGCTATCCTCTTAGGCAAGTCTTATGCCTCTGCTCTCCATGTCAAACTCCAAAAAGAGAGAAAGTCTTTATAAATGTATTTATCTCTGGGTACGCAGGTTCTCTCAACCTTACCTGTGGGTACGCACCCAATGTTCACAAAAGCTGCGTACTTGTACGCTCTGTATGTAAAGGGGCAAGTGCGTACCCCTGTAAAGGTCAAAATGCGCAAGTTTCATCTTTAAAAAGTTACTTGTGGTCATTTCTAGAGCATTCTAGAAGGTTTTTCGACGTGTATTGAGCGCCTCCAGATGGTTCATGTACCCCTACCAAAGAGGAACTTATCCCATCAATGAGGGAGTTATCCCATCCAAAGAGGGGATTATCCCATTGATGGTGGACCTGAATAACTTCTTCTAGACTACTATAAATACAGGCATTGGGCCAGAAGGAGGGGAGGTTGGAAGCTAAACATTTCTAAGGGTAGATGCTGCTGGAATTAGGACTCCCATTTAGAAGCTTGTGAGGAGAGATTGCCATCTTTGCTTGTTCTATTTGGAAGTGGGTGAGCTTTGTCAAAGTAAAGGAGAACTCTTGATGGACCCTGGGAGGGACTTGCACAACACCAAGGCTCAGGTTGTAATTGTTCCTTTTGTTTCCTATTAATGCAAATGAGTCCATTCTTCTCAATAACTTGTTATTTATGAGTTGTTTCATGTACTCCTTGGTCTATGTGTTAAATATGTTTTATTCTATGAGATTATCAAGTGCTATTTAATCGTTTGATTGTTAGTGAATGCAGGTTTCAAAGTGAAGGAGGAGCTCATCCGGATCAGTGAGGCTGGACTGCTACAACAGTGTTGGATTACAGGTAGGATCTAAACACTTGATTTCTTATATAGTAAATGCATGTTTAGAGAAGGATTGCTCTTGTTTGTCTTGTTTGTCACTAGAGAGTCTTAGGCTCCTAGGGAGGTTGGTTGTGTCCGCACTATCAACTCTTTCTGCCTGACAAATTGGCGACTCCGCTGGGGACTCCATTGATGTGAAAGTCTTTTCCTTTGTATGCAACTTTGATCTGAGAAAAGTCATTTATTTTCTGGTTTTTGGCTCTGTGACTTTGTTTTTGGGTGGGTTAGCTTAGGATTAGATTGAATTTAGTTTTTCTTGGTTTTTTCAGTAGTACGCACCCTCTGAGTATTGCACAGTGCGTACTTGTACGCACTGTTTCTGTGTGCACAGAGCGGGCCCGCACCTGGCTTAACAGGTTGTCTGCGTACCCTGCTAAAAATTGAGAAATTTCCATTTTTGCATTTTTTCTCTTAGATTTTGCTTTTTCTTAGTTTTTACTACCCAGATCCATTAGTCTCTTGTCAAAGATCTTCACCTGAACTTGTTTCGATAGCATTGAGTGTTTTAGTGGATTTCATAGAACTTTAAGCCCTAGGGTTTGATTTTTGAGTAGGTCTTGTAGTGACTTTGGTGGTAGAAGTTGTCAAGCCTTAGATCTCTCTAGTTTTGTCAGCATTCTTAGAAGTCAGACCTGTCATAAAGTCTACCTGTGAGAGCAACTTACCTTTGAGTGGTCTCTTTGGCAAATTTCGAAGTACTTGTTGATTGAGTATTGAATTCCATTTTACAAAAAGAACAAAAAGATTTGAGTTTTGTTTTGACTGGTCTTTTGATTCTGCATTAGCTGGTCCTTGACTTGATTTTGGTCAAGTAAAACAACCTAGAATCATCTTTGTAGGCTTTTGCCTCGTTAGGTTTGCTTAGAGTAAATTTCTTTTTGATTTGCTTGTGAGTCAAGTTTTCATAGATTTTATAACTTTTGAGATTGATTTTCGTTAAAATAGATTTATATGCTTTATTAAATAAGAGAAAATACAAAAACATCTCCTTTGAAAAGTTTTGTTTCAAGTAGCTTTGAGGGATTTTGAAAGAAAAAGAGTTTTTCATGCACGTAAGGAGTGGTCATGTTTGTATGCTTGAAAAGATAAAGAGAATTGTTTCTTTGATTGTCTTTACTAAGAAAATTGTTTTCTATAAAATTTGCATTTCTCAACTCTCTTAGTTAGGAATTTCATTGAAAGAGAAAAGTAGCGTAAATCATCTTAGGTGCATCTTTGTAGTGGTTTGAGTCGAGTCTACACACCATTGGTTTCACTTCTGCTACCTTTTGTCTTTAAGAAAAACCATAAAATTAACGCTTAAAGTAAAATCAACGTAGTAACTTTTATTTACTAGGGCTCTAAAACACCAATTTAGATCAGGCTAGTGTCTTGGAGTAGGGGAGTAATTAACTCTCCAAGACAACAAAACCAAACAAGTAGCTTATCTTGTGATAGAATAAATCCAATTGTCTCATTTGTACTCTGGGAAAGCTCCTCTTAAAGGAGAAGCACGAGCTCGTGTCCAAACCAGTGAGGAGATCAATCCTCCCTCGTTGGGAACGATGCCAGACACGCACGTATCACAAACGGTAAACCTCGGATTAACCATTGTCGAGGAGCTAGGGGTCACTTGTCGGTAAACCTTGGATTATTGTCAAGGAACCGGCAAGGGGATTGAGCTTGATACTCTGCCCTTGCGTGCTGTCGGAGTGTAGACTGTTCCCCCAGGTGCATTTGTTGCGGTTGGTAACCTTAGTGACCATTATCTTTAGGATTCTACCGAGGTGACGGTGGAGGGAAGATCCCACTGTACCTGGAGCAGACGTCGGCTAGACTCACTTGGATTTTCCGGGGGGTTCACTTCACTCGAGACGGTTAAAGTGGAGGAACTTGTGCCGGTCTATTCATTAAGCAGGTTGCCGGGGTAACTGTTCCACCCGCCACTTCTGTACTGAATCCGGCAATGTTGGGTTTCATCTCCAACTAGCGTTTTCGGTCTGGAAGGCTACTGTTTGTGCTTGGTTTGATGCCCTAGATTCTTTAGGCGTGTGATTCAAATTTGTTTGGTTCTTTAGAGACTTTAGGTGGTTTTGATTTGAGATTTTACTTTGTTTTCGTGTGTAGTAGTTAAAAGTTTTTAACTGTGGCGGAATTACCGAGACAGTCCCGTAGACTTCGGGGCCAGTCTCCTGAAGTTGTTTCTGTGGCTGAATTGTTGAGGAGATCCCGTAGACTTCGGGGTGAACCTCCTCGAGACGACCCCAGTAATCTAGAAGGTTTAAAGGTCCTTGTAACTCCTCCTAGTGGCAGTAGAGTAGGTTCACCTGAAGAAGGAGAATCTTCCTTGGTGGTCCATCCAGATTACCAAAGTCTAGAGACAGGTTATAATCCCGAAGCTGTTACAGTTTCTGAGCTTGTTGGTAGTTTTTCGTCTGCTAGTGATACAGGCGAAGAACCTGAAATATCTGAACCTGTTACTCCGACTTCTAGTGTTCCAGATTCACCAAGAGTAGAACGCGTTATCACCAAAAATCTTCCTACTGGTCTGATCGCTATTGAAGAACTTGCTCCAGAGGAAGAAATAGGCGTCTCTAACCTTGAAGATCAACTTACTATTGAGCTCAGGGAGCGTGAATCTATCTTTTACAGTCCTCCTAGAAGTACTACTTGGTACCTTTCGTTAACCAATTATTTAGACAACTCAGGGGTAGGTTTTTCTACACCTCGTACTCCCTTTCCACCTGGAGGTATTTATACTCCTGTAAATATGTCTGGTCAGTCGTCCGTGTTTACTCAAACTCCTGAATCTTTCTTACACGGCGGTCCTTCTGTTCCCACCGGGTATCAATCACTTTCTGGTACCTTTGCGGGGGCATCTCCTCAACCCATTGATCATGGGTTATTAGCTGGAAACAATGGTAATATACCATTGGGTGTAGGAGACATTTACATGATGTCAGGTTCAGTTCCCGTTTCCCAACCTCAAGGTGGCCAATTACCGCCTGGGGGGCAGCCTCAGTTAACGCCTGGGGGGCAACCTCAAGGTACACAAATCGTGTCTGGGGGGCAACCTCAAGGTCAGTATGTACCTATGGTGCAATACATGCCTCAAGGTCAACCCCAGCCTGAATATGTACCCCAAGGTCAACCCCAGTACCCGTATTTACCTCAAGGTTATCAACCTCAAGGTCAATACTCGGGTCAAGGTTATCAACCACCTCAAGGTCAGTCATATGTTCAAGGTATGGGAACTGCACCTTTCAATTATCAATCCTATCCTCAATCCGGTTATGGATCTCAGTATCCTCAACCTGTTACGGGTCAATACCCCGGAATGTTAGTGTGGGATCCATCACAGGGTCAACAGGTGTTGCAGCCAAGTATACAGTTGGTACCTCAAGCTGGAAAACCCGTAGTTTCTGGTCCACCCCAGCAACCGCAACCTTTCCAGTCAAATGTTCAAACTTCTGTAACTTCGGAAGTTACTCAGCCACCAATAGCACCTAGTACTCCATCTCAAACGGCTGCTGCAACTACCGCTACATCTGCCGCACTTACTTCTGGAGTATCGACAGCTCTGGTTTCTACTGTCTCTGTAACCTCTCCTCAGACATCTTTACCATTGTCTGGATCTACGATTCAAACCACGGTCCAGATGCCTACAGGTCAACCTGGTATAAGTACGGTTGTCACTACTCAACCTCAATTTGTTCAACAACCGTACCAGGGATAGTACCAACATGGGCAAGTTGTCCAACAGCCGGTTTACCAGTATCAACCGTATCCTAGGTACACTTATCAACAACCTCAACAACCCCAGTACTTTCCAGTTAATCCTGGTTTTCCAAGAGGATATAATATCCCTAATGCGACTCTTGTTCCTAGTTATCCTGGATATCCTCCTCCTGGGACTGGTCTTGTGACCCAGAGTTTTAGAGATCCTAACCGACAGTTACCGTTTATCACAACTTTTGATTTACCAGACTTGACGCGCCTAACGAACGACCCAATTCAATATCTTCCGTTCTGGCCGCCAATGCCAAATAAGTTGCCCAGTGATATACCCAAGTTCGAAGGTAAGTCTGGAGAGGATCCGTCCAATCATGTGATGACTTACCACCTCTGGTGTGCTTCAAATTCTATCTCGGATGATTCGATCCACTTACGTCTTTTCCAGCGTACACTCATTGATCTCGCGGCCAAGTGGTACATTGAGTTACCACGGGCCTCTTTTTACAATTTCAGCCAGTTAGCTACCTCGTTCTTAACTCACTTTCAGTTGCCGGTCAGATACGATAACGGCACGAAGCTATTAACTTCACTAAAACAATCAACGTCCACGTATATTTCTGATCACATTCATGAGTGGAGACGTCGAAGAAGGTTAGTGAAAGTTTTTATCCCGGACCAAATCTTAGCTGAATGGTTTGTTAAATCATTATTACCAAAGATTACTGAAGATGTAGCTAAGGCCGGAGTAGTTACTGAGGAGCAAGTCATTGCTCAGGCGCAGTACCTTGACTTAGTTTATACTCAGTCGGGTACGTTACACGAGAAGATTCCTGATCTTCCAAAATCGAATCAAATCGGTGTTGCTCCTTCGGGATCTCATGCCGCTGATGGTATGATTGGTATCGTGAATACAAAGAGTAAGAAGAAGTCTTCCAAGGCTTCAACTACTCCTATAATCACTTTACCCGATTCCCCGACAGGAGAGTCTTCTCCTGAACTTTCCGCGCGATATTCACGCTGTAGAGTCATCTACGGCCAAATCAAAAAACGGTGGAAAGAAGAAGGGTAAGAAGAAGGCTAAAGCAGACAAGGCTCCGAAGGAGAAAACAAAAAAGTCGGAAACCAATGACGAAAAGCGCAAACCTCGATATCCTTGTCTTATTTGTGAAGAAGATCATTTTACAAGAGATTGCCCTCATCGGGCCGCGGTTGTGAAAATAGTCAAAGGTTCTCCTGCTGTACTGCAAGATCCATTTCCAAAGCAGGAGAGTAAGATGATAGGTTCTTCCTCAAATGCCAGTGAAGAACCCATTTTGATGATGTCTCATGTGAGGATTGCGACTCGATCGCACGATTATGGTAGTAAGGCTCCTGTTGATGGTAAGGAAGCAGAATCTTCTCATTCTATTCCATCAACCTCAGCTCCCAGTTCTGATCCACTACAGATCGAGAAACCTAACCCGGATCTAGTAATCAAATCACCTGCCAAGGGTGTACTTCGAAGGTCTGCTTTCAATCCACATGCGAGAGCAGCCCGGAATTACAACATTGCTGAGGACTTAGTTGTTTCACCCTCAACAATGTCGGATTTAGAAGTGCTGCAATCATGCCCAGCACAACGAAAATTACTTTTGTCGGATATCGGATCTGTTGATGTTCAGGACCCGAACCTGATAATCTTCGATCTAGAAAATAGTACACCACGTCTACCCCATCAAATGGCTTTCCAAATTCCAGTGATAGTAAAAAACAAGCCTATTCATGGGACTGTGATTGATGAGGGAGCTTCTACGTGTATTATGTCGATTCAATGTTGGAGATCGCTTGGTTCTCCATCGTTGAACCAATCCCCGACCATCCTTAAGGCCTTTGATGGCCGTGGGTTCCGTCCGTTTGCTATTCTACAGGAATTGCCTATAGGGGTAGAAGGTAAAACCGTTAGTCTGGATGTGGAGGTGGTTGATGCCCCTCTAGACTACAACCTTCTTTTGGGTCGAAGTTGGTCATATGCTATGACAGCAGTCGTTTCATCGGTCTTCAGAGTAATAAAGTTTCCATATAACGGTAAGATCGTGACCATTGATCAGCTGACATACTTTTCATCCGACCCAGCCTCTTCAGAGAGTATCCAGCATGTCGGTAAGACGACAATCCCTTATAGGGACGTTGGCGTAGGTTTAGTTAAAGATTCCGGTTTACTGGGAACTTTTCCTTTCCCTCCAATCAACGCAAACCCTTCATTTGCATCAATTCATATGATTACATCAGACAACATTATTTATGATGATCCTTGGATTGTCCCATCTGAATCTGAGATAGACTCATTCGGTGATGCTATGCCTTTGAGTCCATATGAAATTGCTTATGAAGTTGTCATGTCTTTTACCGACTCGCGTTCAACCCAAATCGACCAAATGAATGTGGTCAGTGAAGAATCACTTTTCACATCAACCTTAGAATGGATAGCGTTTCCCGAAGTCGTGTCATCTGACGAGCAACTTCGCGAAATCCTAAGTGTAGACGATCTACCATGGGAAGATCTTCATCACAGATCTTCGTTTTTACCTAAGGATGATGTTTTTGAAAATGATTTTTCATCTATCTTTACCGCTGAATACATCAAAGACGCTCAGAATCCAACGAAACATTCTGATTCAGAGTTGAATTTAGGGAATATTTCTCGCACTATTCCCATTGATATTTCAGTGAAGCCCGGAATTGAGGAAAACATTCATATAGGTGCCTCATGTACAGAAGATGAAATCCAAACTTACAAGGCCCTATTCCAAGAATTCCACGATGTGTTTGCCTGGTCTTACGAGGAAATGCCGGGAATCGATCCTGCCATTGTTGTTCATGAAATAAAGACCTACCCGGACGCTAAACCCGTCCGGCAACGGTTGCGTCAAATTCACCCTCGGAAAGCGGCT
Source organism: Pinus tabuliformis (assembly GCA_031772625.1). Classification (NCBI taxonomy): domain Eukaryota; kingdom Viridiplantae; phylum Streptophyta; class Pinopsida; order Pinales; family Pinaceae; genus Pinus; species Pinus tabuliformis. The sequence continues at coordinate 1,721,145,253 of CM062817.1, read as the reverse complement.
GCAATTAAAGCAGAAGTCGAAAAGCTGTTGAAAGCAGGTTTCATTTATCCAATCCCGTTAACGGATTGGGTATCGAATATTGTTCCGGTCAAAAAGAAACAAGGAACAATAAGAATCTGTATCGACTATAGGGATATAAATCGAGCTTGTCCAAAAGACAACTATCCTACGCCTTATATCGATCAAATTATTGATGATTGTGCCGGAAGTGAAATGTTTTCCTTCATGGATGGTTTTTCGGGCTATAATCAAATCAATATTCTACCTGCCGACCAACCAAAAACGGCATTCATTTGTCCATGGGGGACATTTGCTTATTGGAAATTACCTTTTGGGCTTAAGAATGCTGGAGCCACTTTTCAACGGGCGATGTCTTATGCATTTCATGACATCAAGCACATTGTGCAACCGTACCTCGATGATTTGCCTGCTCATTCTTTACATCGAGCTGATCACCTTGTCCACTTACGAGCAATCTTTATGAGGTGTCGGCATTATCGAATTCGGTTGAATCCCCACAAGTGTGTGTTCTGTATAGAGACGGGTCGATTGCTGGGATTTGTTGTTTCAAAAGCCGACATTCGCGTCGATCCCTCGAAGGTCGAAGCTATCATCAAATTGCCTCCTCCTTCGAGTTTGCGCCAACTCCAAAGTTTGCAAGGGAAAGCGAACTTTTTACGCCGATTCATTCCAAACTACGCCGAGGTCACTAAAGGTTTTACACGGTTGTTGAAACAGAACGCTCAATTCTTTTGGGACGAGATTGCCCAACAATCTTTTGATGCACTTAAACACGCGTTGACCCATGCACCGTTGTTGCATCCTCCCAACTACAACCAGGACTACTTCTTATACCTCGCAGCTTCGCATTCCACCATTGGAATGGTGTTAGTTCAAGAAGATGAATTCGGAGCGGAACATGTGATATATTATTTTAATAGGACATAAAACCCCACTGAGCTAAAATATTCGCATGTGGAGAAATTGGCCCTGGCAGCTGTTCAAGCTGTCCAACGTTTTCGTCACTACATTCTTCTCCGTAAAACTACAGTTATTTCGGATTGCAACCCTATGATCTATATTTTGACAAAACAACTGCTAGGGGGAAAGTACTCTAAATGGATCGTTATCCTGCAAGAGTTCAACTTGGAGTTTGAAAAGTCCAAGTCTAAGAAATCCTTAGTTTTTGCGGAATTGATGTGTGATTTCCCGCATGCTGACACAGAAACTGTGGCAGAGGAGTCCATTGCGGACGAATCTTTGTTTCTTATCAGTACTTTAGATCCGTGGTACGGGGATATAATCATCTATCTCCAAACCCAAACCTTTCAGCCTGAAGCTTCAAAGTCGGAACGTCGAAAAATTCGGTTTCAATCCCAGCAATACAAGATTATTGGAGATACACTTTATCGCCGGGGGGCAGACTTAGTTTTTCGACGTTGTTTAACTCACGAAGAGGCTGAGAGGGTTTTGAATGATTGTCACTCTAGATCATGTGGCAGTCATATGTCTGGGTATGCCACAGCTCAGAAGGTGTTGCACGCTGGCTATTTCTGGCCGTCCATGTTTAAAGATTGTATCCTTGCGGTCCGGAAGTGCCACAACTGTCAAGTGTTTGATCGCAAGATGCGCGCACCACCTGCTCCCCTCCATCCTATAATTGTCGTTGGTCCATTCGCCAAATGGGGTATCGATTTTATTACTTGTAACCCTCACTCGGCTGGGGGGCATGCGTATATCATCCTCGCGGTTGATTATTTTACTAAATGGGCCGAGGCGATGCCTACATTCGACGCAAGCGGCAAAACAGCTGCAGTTTTCGTATTCAATCATATTATAACTAGGTTTGGTGTCCCACAAGCAATCATCACTGACCATGGGAGCCATTTTCGAAACATCATGATGACTGAGCTTACAAGCCAGCTTGGTTTGCGCCACGATAGCTCTACTCCTTATTATTCGCAAGCCAACGGTTTGGTTGAGTCTATCAACAAAGTTCTGGTTATCATGATCCGACGAACCATTGGTATTCATCGGTCGAATTGGCACAACATGTTATTTTCAGCGCTATGGGCATACCGAACCTCAGTGAAAACTTCAACAGGGTTCACTCCTTTCCAGCTAGTTTATGACTTGGAAGCTGTGTTACCCATTGAATGCGAAATCCCATCACTTCAAATGGCTGTCGAATTACTCCCAGCTACTTCCGAAGAGGAGAAACGTTTGTTATACTTAGCTCAATTAGATGAGACTCGACGTGACACTGCTTTGGCAATCGAGACTCACGCGAAGCGAATGAAAGCTCAGTATGATAGAAATGTAACCCCTCGAAGTTTTTCGGAGGGAGACCTAGTGCTATTATATGATCAAGCTAACGATAAGCTAGGTGCTGGAAAATTCGTTCCTATGTGGCATGGACCCTACATTGTAAAGCGAAAGCTAGCAAAAGGGGCCTATGAGCTGGTAGATTTTGATGGGGACTCTTTGGGTAAACCCAGAAATGGACTTTACCTAAAGAGGTATTATGCTTAAATGATGGGTATGGAGAATTTTTAGTTAGGTTAGGTTTTCTTTCTAGCTAGTATGTTTGTTAGTTTAGATAGTGTGCTTAGTTTAGAGAGTGTGTTTTTAGTCGTTATTCTGGCTTATCTTGGTTTTACTCTTGATATTGCAGATGTCGACGCCTCTCCAAACATACATTAGATTTGCTGATGGTGCTTGTCGTAGTACACGGAATATCTCTTCCACAGCTTGGGTTATCTATTCGCCCTCTGACGAGTTAGTTTCTATGCATGGGGTAAGCCTCGGTCAAACGACGAACAACATTGCAGAATACAGTGCAGTGGTTGAATTATTATCTGAATCTATTTCATTTGGAATTCGACGTTTGATAGTGAGGTTAGATTCTGAACTTGTTGTATTACAACTTAATAGAGTATATGCCATTAGAAATCCTGTGTTATTAAGGTTGTTTTTGAGAGTGCGTCTCTTGGAACGTGAATTTGATTACATTGAATATCAGCATATTCCAAGGTCTTTAAATACATTAGCAGATGCAATTGCTTCTCGAATGTTGGACAGACATTTACGATAATCATGCAAGTAAATTCAAAAACATTTCATCACATATGTTAAACAAAATGGGCCGGTAATATATATATATTATATATATATATATATATATAGGAGTGTGTCAAAAAAAAATATACATCGTCTTCGATCATAGGTTGAAAAACACCTTATGATCGGCAAAAATGATAAGTACAAAAAACCAAAAATGTCATATGTGTCTACAAAAACGACTAGCCAATCACTGGTGGTGCTCTCTATACGAGACCACTGCCCGCGCTACCCTACACAAGAACCTCCTAAAAGGTCCTGGGACTGCGACCACATAGCGCTGAAGTCGAATGGGAATGTCATCTATGGTGGTCTCTGGTATATCCGCCGTCAGACGCTCTAGATCCTGTTCCAGCTTGGCCAAGGTCTCTGCGGCCGCATCCTGTGGGGCTGGTGCTGGTACAGCTGGTGCTCTCCTCTCAAAAGCCCGGAGGTTGGCTGGACGCCGTGGACCTACATCTGCATTTTGAAAATTTGTACTGTCAGTTTGAGGTGATATATATAAAAACAAAAAATATATATAATTTGAAAACTCGTGAAAAATGAAATACCTCTGTCATCCCACTGTTCTCCCTGTGGAAGAACCATGTCCGGATCATTCCGAAAATCCATTCCGGCATAAGGAAAGTCCTGAATAGCAAAGACCTCGTCCTCTAACCAGTGAAAATAACCAGCAGGGAATCGAACAACTGTCGCGCCCTCGTCAGGATGCCGGGCCATCACCGTAACCCATCGTATCAGCTTTGGCTCCCGAGGACCCAAGATATCAACAGTGAGATGCTGAGGGATCAGCATCGGAACTCTCTCTAAGGCAAAGCTCACAACTAGAGGCCCATATCCAAAGGTCTTCAGTTGTCCGTTCTTTGCCCTAGTCAGTTGGCCCTTCATGTTGGCCGACACAGCATCGCACCAGTTGAAGATGGTGCCTCGAAAACAGTCAATCGCCATCCGCATTTGGGACCCGGTGGCAATATGTAAAGCGGCTGCGCCGCAAATTCTGGTAACCGTGAAAGCTATAACCATGAGTTCACGCCGAGAGATGTATTTGATTTCTATGCCTTTCGCATGGTTTTGATTGGGTATGCACCACTCTGCCCGGAGACTAGCAAGGGATTGGCCACCCGGCCTAGTCCCGGCTAGATTGAGTTGCTCGCCCCTATTTGGCAAGCCAGTGAGAAAGTATATGTCAGAGGGCTCTATCTCGAGCTGGTGGCCTCCGATGTAAAAGCATTGCTCATGAATGTTCCATCTCTCAACCAGCCACTCCAAGAATCTCACCTGAGCCCTCATGCCAGGTATGGCCCAGTATTTATATAGTCTGCATGCTTTTAGGGCATCAATGGAAGGTTGGTGACCAATTGCGGCTAAATCAACGTCCTCGTGCTCTCTTTCTCTCCAATCCAACATGGTGAGTGCCCTACACACCAAGAAATAAAGATTAGAATTAATTTGGGAAAATTTAAATGGTTATTTTTTGGGTTTGGGGTTTCAAATTCCTACCTTCGCGGGGTACGCACCCCGCGTTTAGGACACAGAGCGCCGGTACGCAGCTGGCCTGAAGGTGGGCTGCGTACCCCGACCTTTTTCCTGTGTAGGAAAAGGTCGGGGTACGCAGGTCACCCTTAGGGCACCTGCGTACCCCGCAGAGCGGTTTTTAAAACCTAAAACCCCCCAAAAACCAAAACTAAAACCTAAAACAAAATTTTAATCGGATGAAATTGAATAGGAGGATGTTGTGAAATACCTGGAAGAGACGGCGTTCGATTCTGACGGTCGGATTCTCCGCAATGACCACGGGAAGTTTCTTGCCAAAAGCCCTTTTCTCAACCTCAACAGTAAAATGGTAAAAATGACATGGTGAAAAGTCTTTTTATAGGTTTTTTTGGATGAATGAATGCTAGGTTTGTTTATTTTTCACCATGGAAGGATATTTTTCAATGTATTTTTGCCTATCTTAAACAGGTATGAGTAATGTGTCGTTTTTGTGCAGGACAAAGGGATTTAGAGGGAAAATTGTCATTTTTCACGAACCAAAATATCAGAGTCATCTTTTAAGCCCTTTTCTGACTCCTAAAATATGAAAAGATTGCCGAGCGTTTCTTTTACACTCGTTAAAACGGAATTAAAAGACGGTCCCCTTATAGCCCTTTTCTGACCGTAAAAACAGGAAAAGGTTGCCGGGTTTTTATCGTTTCAAACTCGATACTGGAAATAAAACGACGTGTCCTTGATCGCTTTTTACTTTTCAGGTCAGTGGCACTAATTATGAAAGTACTCCTTGGTCGCAAGATCAAGCGGTTCCCCCAGGTATTATTTTATACTTTTTCGGGCTTGAGGGACACAAATTTACGAAAAAGTTCAACCTGGAGTCTTCTTAAGTTTTTCAGACTCTCTAAAATTGAAAAACGCCGAGTTTCTCCTATACTGGACTCGTTAAAAATTTCACAGTAAAGGACCTGTTCAATTAAAAACAGGAACGAACCACTCCTTCCTAGGGTTCGAATCGAAACTAGGTTGGACTCATCCGAAGGATGAGCTTATAATCAAGCATATGTTATCCTCCTCAAGCTTGTTAAAAATAAAGAGGTACTTGCCAGAAATGGTGGGGGAAAAGAGAGAAGAATGAGCCTATTTGTTATCTTTTGTCTCAGAAGAAACTTTATTACCACTCTTGGACACGACACTTTACATTCACCTGGGTTGGGAAATCCTTTACCTCACAGTTGATCAAACCACTTTGAAAGACTTCAGCCGGGTTCCGGGGATTAACTTTGAGTCATTCATCACCAAGCCATATGTCGTGTCGTTATGTGTTCAAGAGGTCTGCAAGCAAAACTTTCATCTACAAAATACTTGTCATCCATTTGACCATCCCTGAGTCAGTCCTTACAGCAACATTTCTTCAACTTGAACAAATGATTTCGTGTTGTGGGCTTGCCTGCAACGGGTCGCTTTCTATCGACATCAACAAATTATCTAGAGAGATGACTTAGAAATCGTCAGTACCTTGAAGTCTGCATGCATCAATGGCAGGTTTCTCGCCTTTGACGTCAGTTTACATCATTGACTTTCGATCAAAGGATTCCGTGAAATGTTCGACATCAACTCATTCATTCACATCTCATGGATTGTACTGGGTACTTTGAGAACCATTGACATTACTGGTGGTCTCTCTCACACTTGTTAACAGTTTACATCATCGACTGGTAATCAAGTGGTTTCTACCATGTTCGACATCAACTCATTTATTCGCATGGCTAGAATCGTACCAATTCGGGAAGCAGAAATGAAGACCCTGGATCTAGTTTCCACCATCCAGGCTGCGAGGAGTTTTGTATTCATTATCTAAGTAGACTAATCATAAACAGATGGTTGCGCCCATACTGTGTCTACAAAAGTCTATGATTATGATGTACTGCAAGATCATTCCTGTATCAAAGTAGTTAGTCTGTTAGTTAAAGTTTTGATATGAGTATGGGAATGCCTACCTCAGTAACGATATAATCTTATACATGTATTTTGTGTTGAAAATTGCAGGTTCTGACCAGGCTCTCCACGAGATAATCCTTGAAATGATAAAGCGCTTCACCCTTCCTAGATAATACAAAACCCTAATCTATTACAGGCTTCACACTTTAGGGGGCAATCTATTACACTAAAAAATGTCACCATGGCTATTTACAGTTAGTATGGCTCTATCAACAGTCATGCTATCCTCTTAGGCAAGTCTTATGCCTCTGCTCTCCATGTCAAACTCCAAAAAGTGAGAAAGTCTTTATAAATGTATTTATCTCTGGGTACGCAGGTTCTCTCAACCTTACCTGCGGGTACGCACCCAATGTTCACAAAAGCTGCGTACTTGTACGCTCTGTATGTAAAGGGGCAGGTGCGTACCCCTGTAAAGGTCAAAATGCGCAAGTTTCATCTTTAAAAAGTTACTTGTGGTCATTTCTAGAGCATTCTAGAAGGTTGTTCGACGTGTATTGAGCGCCTCCAGATGGTTCATGTACCCCTACCAAAGAGGAACTTATCCCGTCAATGAGGGAGCTATCCCATCCAAAGAGGGGATTATCCCATTGATGGTGGACCTGAATAACTTCCTCTAGACCACTATAAATACAGGAATTGGGCCAAAAGGAGGGGAGGTTGGAAGCTAAACATTTCTAAGGGTAGATGCTGCTGGAATTAGGACTCCCATTTAGAAGCTTGTGAGGAGAGATTGCCATCTTTGCTTGTTCTATTTGGAAGTGGGTGAGCTTTGTCAAAGTAAAGGAGAACTCTTGATGGACCCTGGGAGGGACTTGCACAACACCAAGGCTCAGGTTGTAATTGTTCCTTTTGTTTCCTATTAATGCAAATGAGTCCATTCTTCTCAATAACTTGTTATTTATGAGTTGTTTCATGTACTCCTTGGTCTATGTGTTAAATATGTTTTATTCTATGAGATTATCAAGTGCTATTTAATCGTTTGATTGTTAGTGAATGCAGGTTTCAAAGTGAAGGAGGAGCTCATCCGAATCAGTGAGGCTAGACTGCTACAACAACGTTGGATTACAGGTAGGATCTAAACACTTGATTTCTTATATAGTAAATGCATGTTTAGAGAAGGATTGCTCTTGTTTGTCTTGTTTGTCACTAGAGAGTCTTAAGCTCCTAGGGAGGTTGGTTGTGTCCGCACTATCAACTCTTTCCGCCTGACATAGGTCGCTACTCTTAGCGAGAGGTAGTAGTTCAGAAATTCTGGGTCTGGAGATAGATGAGAAAATATCCATACCATGGTTCATATGATAAGATAAGGAACAATGACTCGTCTAGGATGGAATCTTGAAATGTAGATTCAACATCAAGGGAAGGGATATCACACATTAGTCCAGAAAAAACTAAGGATTTCTTTGACTTGGATTTGATGAATTCTAGGTCAAACTCTTGGAGAATAACGATCCACTTATAGTATTTCTCCCCAGCAATTAACATGAAAATATGTATGTCATAGGGTTGAAATCCAAAATGATCGTAGTTTTGTGAAAAAACATGCAATGACAAAAACTCTGGATGGACTGAACGGATGTCAAAGATAAATTTTCCACATGAGTATATTGGATCTCAGTATTGTTGAGGTTGTGACTTATATAAGAAATGGGATGTTAACTCCCCATATCATCTTCTTGGACCAACACCATAGCAATAGTAGAGATTGAGGAAGGAAGGTACAAGAAATAATTATGTTGATGGTTGGAGGGATATAAAAGAGATGCCTATGCTAGTACATATTTCAAGGCATCGAACGCTTTCTGCGTAGCATCATCCTAATGGAAGGGACTCCCCCTTTTTAGTAAGCCAGTAAATCCTTTAGTTAGTTTAGCAGAGTTAGGGATAAACCTCCTTTGGAAGTTGGATTTTCCTTGGAGTCTTTTTAACTGAACAAGAGTGGAAGGTGTAGGCAAATGAAAATTTTCATGGACCTTTAAAGGATCAATATGAATTTCTTGTTTTAAAAGTATGAAACCAAGGAGTCGATGAGAGCCGACATAGAACACACATTTTTTCGGGTTGAGTGGAATGTTGTAATGTCTACAATGGAGGAAGATGGTCTGTAAATGCATGGGTTGATCAATCTAATGCTTTGAGTGAGAAGGGAGATCCTCCAAATAGAGTTGCATGATGTGCTTGATATCATGGAAAGTGTATTACATTGCACGTTGAAACATGGTCCCTTCATTCTTCAAACTGACAAGAAACTTTCTATAAGAAAAATTAGCTGAGGGATAAATAAATTAAGTTTTAGGTCGGTCTGTTGGGAGAATGTTAATTTGATTATAGCCCAAGAATCCATCCATAAATGAATAAATCTCACATCTAGCACAGTCATCAACAATCTAGTCAATAAATGGGGTCGGGTAGTTATCCTTTGGACAAGCTCGATTTACGTCCCAATAATCGACATAAACTCTGATCATGCCCTGTTTATTCGTGAGAAGGATAATTTTCGATACCCAATCAGTTAAAGGAATGAGATATATGAAACCAGCTTGAAGAGGCTTTTTTATTTTAGCTCTTATGCTAACATCCATTTTGGTATAGACCAGACGGAAGCGCTATTAGATGAGTGTGGCATCAGGGCACATCTTGATTTCGTGCACTATGATATTTGGGTCGATACCTGGAATTTCCTTGTATGTCCACGCAAAGACATATCTGAACTCAAGAGAAAGGGCTTGATAAATCTTGAATTCAAATGAAGTGCAAGATGCTCCATTGTATCAATTTTTGACTCTTCCTAGTTTAATCGAAATGTTAAGAGGACTAGTTTCTTTGATATTTCAAAGGTTCTTTTCAAAGTTGGTCTCATGAATGGAAACATAATTTGTAAGGGGTACTATAGAATTAGGTAGGTACACACCACTGAGATTACCTTCAATGTTACCTGGGTAGGAGGAACGATGATGATTTTTGTCCCATGATGCATAATATGACATCATGATCTCCATGATTCTTCCGTCGGTAGAGAATGTATGAAAGAAAGGATTAGAGGGTGTGCCATAATCCAATAATCGATCTACCCAATTAATCAAAGAGAAAGTATGGGCCGCACAAGCCAAGTATATGGCTTCAACATCTTTCTCAACAGAGCTAAGTGGCATCCAATCCTCAAAATTTTTTATGCTAGCTTCATTAGGAACAATCCATGGATCGACCAGTACAGTAGATGATGATATCATGTTGGTATAAGTAACCGAAGTGGAGGAGGTAGGAAGGGGAGGGGTAGGGAGTAAAAAAATTCCCACCATTTTCATAGTTTGTTCCATTTATTTTACCATATCTAGTCCCAATATTAGTTTATCCTGGGTATAACTCTATTTAGGAGGTGTTCTACACCTTTTTCCATAAAACACTTTGAAAGGGCTCATTCTTAAAGAAGCATGATAATTATTATTATAGGAAAATTATAGTAGGTGGAGATATTTTTCCCACTTAGTAGGGTGTTTCATGACGTACATCCTTAGCATGTCTTCTAATACTTTATTTACCCATTCATTTTCCCATATGGATGTGGATGGTAGGAAGTACTAAATTTTACTTGGGTGCATAATCTTATAAATAGAGCTTTCCAAAAAGCGGAAGTCAATTTTACATCTCAATAAAAAATTATTGTTTTCGATATGTCTTGCAAGTAAAAAATTTCCTTCATAAATATACCAACAATTTGAACTACTTTATAAGTTTATTTCATAGGGAAAAATGTGTTGATTTAGTTAATTTATCTACCACAACCATTATTGAATGATGTTTCCTCTTTGACCTAGGTAAACCTATGATAAAGTCTAGGGTGATAGTTTTCCATTTCTATTCCAGAATGAAAATGGGTGAAGTAAACTAGTTGGATGTTTGGATGCTCCAGATTTCATTTGTTTGGCATTGTAGAAATTTAACTAAAAATTTTGTTACTTCCCTCATCATACCTGACCAAAAGTAGTCCCTCTTAAGGTAGTGATCAATTTC